>CANTUZ010000019.1:7595906-8228053 GCA_947846985.1 Fratercula arctica
GTTTGAGGGGTGCCAGCCGTGCCCCTCAGCGGTGGCCTCTGGCCGCTCCGCTCCGCAGGGACCGGAGAAACTGGGCCCAGGGAGATGCCGTCGGCTGGGCTCATCCCCTGGCGTAGCCCGGCGTGCCGTTAGGTTAAACACCGCGCTTGTTGATGGTTTTTATAAAGATAAAGGAAGTAAATTGTCCTCTGTGTAGCATTAACCCTTCCGCTCTTTGGCTCACTGCCTCACTTCCACCTTCTTTTTAAAGAGGGAGGAAAAACTCTTGCAATTACTTTAAGGATGTTCCAGCTCCGGTGATGGAATGTCTGACCCAAATGAAGAGCACTAAAAATCATCCAGAATCTCACTCTGAACTTTTTTTTTTTTTCCTGCGTTTGAAAGATTTTTCTATTGCTACTCAGCCTTACTCAAGGTGATAAAAAGTGAAGTCATTTGATTCAAAGAGTTCACATAAACTAAATGCCTTTTAAGGCTTTTCACTGGTACTGGAGTTAACGCGATGCTATTTTTGAGGCCGGTCTCACGATTTCAGTTGGGAAACACTTTCACCTTTGCGGCTTTCATGCTGAAGCGCGGCTGGCGCGGGCGAGCCAGCGAGCTCCGGTGAGGAGCAGAGTTTATAGCCCTTGCTAAAGAGAAAGTGGCTCTTGTGGAAATGGAGCAGAGAATTATTACTGCACTAAGAAAGCTGGAATTGATTATTACTTTTCCAACGATGGAAACTTCTTGAAGGTACGTGCCCAAGTGGAAATGGAAGCAACCTGAAGTTGTGCTCAGTGCCCTGTCTGTGCGTGCTGGCCGGCACCCGCGGGAGCCCAGCGCTGCCGGCAGTGGGAAGGGGACTGTCGGTACGACTTACCGTCCCAGGGAGGACCAGGACATCCCGGGTGCTGCATGGGTGAATGCTTGTTAAGCAGCTCTCTTCAGCCGATAGGTCCTGGCCAAAAAATGCTCAAATATAAACCATGCCAACCATGGTTTTCTACATGGACAAATACGGTGAGGCAGGGGACGATACTGCTGCAAATGCGTGTGTTTGTGTTCGGGGTCCAGTACAGCTTCCCGCAATAACTTACATTCCGAAATTCTTACCTGATGCCAAACTGGTGCTTTTCTCCCTAGAGCGGTCGAGATGTTAGCCTCCCTCTTTGTAACCTGATTTAGCTGGGATAAAAGTAAAGCTGTTGTATTTGCATCTACCGCACACTTGAAGTAGCTAATCCAAAATCAGGTTTTTCTATCAGAAAGGAGTTTCAACTGCTTCTGTGCAGGGGTGACTTTAAAGTGTTGGGGTTTTTTTTTTGCCAGGTTTGATTCTTTCCGGACGCTTTGCACACGCTTAAATGCGAAAACAGGTTTTCCCTTTGCCTGCGTTCAGGCGTGACCAGCTCCAGACCGGGGGGGTCTGTTTCCATCCTCAAAGAGAGTCGTTCTGGGGAGGGTGGTGCTGAGCGCGTCCCGGTGCCCGGCGTCTCCTCTGCCAGAAAGGCTGATGATGGGCTTTGTGGGGGCTTCCATGGCCGCCCTGGCCGAGGCTGCGTCCCGTGGTCCCCCCCCGGAGCGGGGTGTCCCACCGCGGGGGTGCGGGGTGTCCACTGGGCTCCCGAGAACGTGCCGAGTGGCGGCAGCGCTGCGTTAGCACGCCATGCCGACGGGGTGCGGGTATGCCCGGAGTCATTCCTGGCTCGCTTTTGGCCTTTGCCATTTTCAAAATCTGTAGTCTCTTTGATTTTTATGTGTAATAACCAGAGAAAGCTGCATCTGGGCGTCAGCGCCGCGTGGTTTGCAGCAGATGCTCCCCCGCAGACCTCCCTCGAGCAGGCGTGGGCGAGCGGTCGCGGTTCTCGGGAAGGTAGGTCAAAAAGCCTGGTCCGAAATGCGTCCCCGGCACAAAACGTTGTGCTGGAGCTCTGAAGTGCAAAAGAGAACCGAAACATCTGCACGTAACGGGTCTGAACGCAAAAGAGCATTTTTATTCAGTTTCTCATCAGTTCTCCTCAAGCGTTGGCAGTGTCTCCAAATTGATTGGAGAATTAGCCCTACCGCCCTTATTATCCCTAGTTTAAGATGGAAAATACTTTTTTTTTGCAAGCGCGAAGACAACAGCCTTTCGAGTTAATCAAACCTGTGAAGAAATGGGCCGTGAGCTGAGCAGTTGGCCCCTTCCCGCGGCAGCCGGGACCTGCCAGCGGCCAGGTAGCATCGCGGCCCTCCCTGAAACGGGGGTCTGGAGCCGTCCGCGGGAGCTGCGCCTGTGCGGCCCGGCGGGAACAGCTGCTGGGACAGAGGCTGACGGGTACACGCTGTTCCTTCACCTGGCACACGCTGTCTGCCGCGCCGCGATGGGAGCTGGCAGCCGCCTGGCAGCGGTGGGCGGCGAACAAAGGCTGTTCTCAGAAATATTTTCCAGACAAAGTTAGAATTAGAAGCGCGGAGCTGATACAAAATACCGGCGATAAAGATAGGGATGGAGGGAGTTGCTGGAAATACACACACAGCTGAACCGAAACTTGTAAAACGAGAGTTTTTCTCTTCTTGCGCTGAGTTTTCAGGTGTTGCTTTGTCCTTCTTGCGGGGCGCGGATTGCTTGTGATCTGCTTCGCCCGCCTGTTGTTGACGCCGCGGCGGGGATCAATAATTCCTGAGCACACGGAAGGGAATTAGCTCTCGAGATGAGGTCGCGGGTTGAGTCGGGAGAGGAGATTCTGCGGGTCGGTACGCGGGATGCTCACCTCCGACCGAAGCCTTTGGCTCATCCTCGGCTCGCCTCCGGAGGCCGGGGGTGGAGAGAGGGGTAGTCCTCTGCCAGGTCTCCTTCGAGAGCTCGCAGAACTTGATGGGAACGCATCCCACGGCCCCCCACACGCTGCCTTCAGCTTTCATCTCCCGGCTCATAACGGCTTGGCGGTGTTGGTCCTGAGAGCTGCGCAGAGCCCACTCGCCGCCCGCCGCTGCCAGGAGAATCCAGGGAAGGCTGCTACTAGTGCCCCATTTTTGGCAGTAGGAGGAATACGGGATATTTTTACAGAATGTGCTTGTCGGCAGAGCCGGGGGAGACACAATCTGCCGGTCAGCGCTGTTTCGCATGTTGCTTTCTCTGCTGGTTTTGAATCTATCATCTTGTTTTTCTTGTATTAAGCACTTGCTGGAGACGGAAGCAGCCAGAAGCGATCATGGATGCACAGGGCTCTGTTACATCCACCTCTAAAGGGATCCAGGCAGCCCTTTCGTGCCATCCTGCTCCTTACCGTGGAAGGGAGCGTTGGTCTAGCGGCCCTCCCATTCCTGCTGGTGGTGGTGGGTGGTCTGTCTGTGCCCCCTCGCTCTCCGCAGACCCTCCAGTGGGGGGTGCCTGAGGGAGGGCAGCGGTAGAGCCGGAGCGGGACACCCGGAGAAGCGCATTGATTGATTGGAACGCTCTATTTGTTGGAATACTTGGGAACTTTTTACTCTGGTTACTGCAGCGCTTGTGTTTTCATAGCGGGGACGCGGCAGAAGGGCTGTCAGCTGGCTGGAGCGAGCCGCCAGCTCCCGTGACTCTCTGGAAAGTTTACGTTATAAAATGTACACTGAGGGACTCTTGCTGGGGTTCTACAAGGTAGAGAGGATCTGACTCAGCTCCCGGGAAGCCAGTTGACCTCGTGGCTAATAGTCAAATCCCGTTGTCACGCTTGTGGCAGTCATGAGAAGGCAGCAGCCCCGCGTGCTGCTCCTGCAACGCCGGATAAATTGGCAAATCATACCGGCATTAGTCGCGCGATGACAGACCATGTCAGAGAGGGGAAAAGCGTGCATAATGTTCAGAAGAGACCTGCGAGAGCGACCAGGGTAGTGTGACAGTTATTCTTTGGTCTCCCTTACGAGCGTGCCGGCTGACGAGCTGAAGCTCGGCTTTGGAGACTCCCCAGTGCCCAGCCTGGTGGGCCGGGTACCAGCCTGCTGCCGGGGACAGGTGTGCCAGGGCATGGCGAGGGGTGTCCCGTCCCTCGGGGGGATCATCTCCATGCTAAAGGATGGTTTCTACGACGGCGTGAGCTCCTTTTCAGGCCAAAATGTCACGCGGGAGAAATTGCGGGGCAGGGTGGAGACGCGCGAGTGTTTCTGGCCGAAATGAAGTTGGGCGGCAACTGGGTGTGGGTGGAATCCCATGCTGACATTTCAGATACCTTCAGCTAAAATAAGAGGTAATTGCGAAGCAGCAGTGGTAAATGTCGTCTGTTCTGCTCCTGCGGAAGAGATGAAGCAGTGCAAACAAGTGGGCAAAGATCACACAACCAATAAAGATCATTATGAGTAAGCACAGAAGTAGAAGATCAACCTCTACTCCTATTGCCAACTTTTCTAGCTGCCAAAATGGAACGATTGCGTTAAGCACGTGGCTTTCCAGGCAAATCGCGTTAAGCCCGTTTGTGGGTGTACTATATCGTAGGAGGTGATAACTCTGTTCCTTTGCCTCCTTGGATGGGAACGCAGGTTAGCACCCCCCGCTGAAGGGACTCTTTTTTGGGGTGCTTCTGCTTGGGGTTCTGCAGCCTGGAGTGGTTACGATGGACTGGGTTGCAGGAAGGCTGCGATCTTCCCCGAGGACTCCACAGATTACTCTGTTCTCAAGCGGCGCTCAGCTCTGCTTCTGCGTATTCTCTAATTTGACTCCGGTTTCGATTTGGGTTTTTTGTAGACGTTGAGAAGCTGAGAGGTTTCGAGAGGAAAGGTCTTGTTCTCGCTGGGAAGTTTCCTTGCTTTGTGTTGTCTTCATAGATAACAGGTACCACTAAAAATTCCCTGGCCGAGAAGCCTGTATCATCCTGATAACACTTTTAAAAAGCATGACGTGGTGATTGTAGCGGGATCCGGGACTCCTGCGCTCATAGACACAAAAGCGCGTGTTTGTACTAAAGCACCGTCCTGTTTGCCCATCCTGTGTTAAACCTCTGGGCGGTTAATGGTCAGGTTCGTGGCCAAAAAAACCTTTGTGTGTCTGCGCTTTTCACTGCAGTTTGGCTTTTTTCTGCTTGCCCGGGGTTCCCAGGGCACAAGAGCCCCAGCAATAGCAAATCGGCTTGTGGAGGCGCTGGGGGGACCGCTGAGAAGCGTCTCGTGGTGGTACCGAGCCTGGGGTTCATTTATGGGAAAGAAGGGAGGTTAAGGCATGAGAGGCGGAGATCCGCTGTTCTCTCTGTAAGTGAAAGGTCGTGTTACTGAGCACGGCAGGGTGGATTCGTGAAAAACGAGCTCCTGTTTGTGAGGAATTAGAATGAGTCTCTGATTTTTTTTTTTTCCCCTGCTTGTGACCTTTAAAGATGCTGCTCTTAGATTGATAAGCAGGCTGATGCTTTTAGCAACCCAATCCAAGATTTCGTTCTCGTAGAAAGACTTGTCTTTCAAACGCCGCGGGCGTTACTCCCAGCAAACGTTCCTTTCTGTAACCCCCTCTGGGGAGAGGGCTGCGAGGGTGGGAGCGCAGCTGACAAACACCAGGAGAAGTCAGATTTGTTTCAAACGAATAAAAAGGTAAATGTCCTGTGGTCTGGAGCCTCAGCGTAAGGGCTTTCCGTACCTTCTTTTTGCCTTGAAATTCTACTTCAGGTTTTTTTCGTTTCGTTGCAAGGCCTGTAGTGCTCCTGCCCAGTGGGACAGTAGGGGAAGCTCAGGGAGGTTGGCTTTGCACCCTGGGCTGGGAGATCCTCCTCTCCCTCCTGTGCCGCCGAGGGGGGTGCGTTTTGGGGGTGGTGAGAGGCGGATCGGGGAGCCCGCGCCGGTTGCACGCTGTGCCCGTGGATGCTGGTGCACAAGCAGTTCTGTCGCCACGGTTCTGAGACCGTTTCCTCACCTGTTGCTCTGTTCCTCAGCCTTCACGTTTGTCCTTGTGCAAAACTGTTTTAGGTCAAGACGCCGAGTTTCTTTCCCGTTCCTGCAGGGATTATGAAGCAGCCAAGACGGAGCGCAGAAATCTGAAAAGGGTAAAAACGCATTTGGAGATCTTCAGCTACATGGTGCACTGTGGTCTGATCCATCGCAGTGACGCAACGAGGCAGGAGCACACGTGTCGTCTGTACTTTTCCTTGAGGAGCAGGCAAGGCACAGATAACGCACGTGGCCTCACCTGCCGAAAGCCGCTGCTCAGACCCTGTTGCCCGGCAGAGCGCGGTGGCGGGGTCACGCTCGGTGGTTCACGGAACTCCTATGTGGTTCCTCGCGGGAGCGCGGTGCTGCAGCAGCACGATGCTGGCGCAATGGAAATCTCTTTGGGCCAGCCAAGCTCCCTGGTTTGGAGCCAGACAGCTGGGTTTGGGGCTTTCATGGCGTTCTTCAGTAGCGTTAGGAGACCTCATAAAGCAGCTTCTCTGGGGTTATTGTGCCCAGAACCACATTCCCAACCAATTACAGAGCTGGGCTTCATCCGTAATGAGCCCTCGCTTCGGGAAGGGACGGCAGGGAGACAAAAGCAGAACTTTCAATGAAAGCTGCGAAACCTTCCACCGTGAATAGATGCGGGCTCGTTAATTGGGATTGCCATTGGAAACGTTCCCCCGAGCTCTGGTGGTGTGTCCCCAGCTCCGGCCCGGGGGGAGAGGGCTGTTCGCAAGGGGAAGCGGCTGAAAAGCGGCGGCTCTTTTGGATTTCGCCGTTAATGATTTTTGGCGATGGCGATGAGGCAGGATTGAGCATTTTCCAGACCAGAAAAGTACGCCAAGTCGCTTTCTCAATTGGGCGAGTCTCCTCAGAGCAAAAAGATCAGAGAGTCCCTTGGAAGAGGGTTTGCTTTCTCTGCCTTCCCCGCCGTCCTCGTTAGCTGTGACGTGGTGGGAGACGGAGGAGCTGCTCCGGCCGGGCTCTTGGCTCCCTCTCGCCCCCGGCTCGGCTAAGGAGTAGAGGCTGGACGCTGGCGATGGGCGCTGGGTCACGTAGGCTGGTGGCCGTCCTCTGTCCTCATGGCAAAGGTCCCGCTCACCTTCTCGCTGTGCACGAAACCAGCAGCTCTCCACCCTGCCAGGAGGTGTTGGGACAGGGCTCTCCAGGAGCCATGCCGTGGATGCTGCTCATGGTGGGAGCCCGGTCCCGAAGCACCAAAAACTCCTTGTTTCAAATCGGTGGGGACCGGCTGGGAACATCTCGCGGCTCAGAGTGACACGGGAGCTTTGCGCATGGGTTCCTGGGTCACACTGCCCTTCACAAAGAGTCCCAAGGACAAAGCTGGTGTGGAGTGTGGCCGGTGCCATAGTGAAACACTTCCAGATGAGAAAGTGTATTAAAATTTGTAAAGGAACGCCGTCCGTCCCCCCCCGCCCCGTGTATAGCTATGGATGACCTGGGGTTTGTACTTGGGGATTTTAAAGCTTGCTGCTTCTGAATGTTTTCTTTAGATTTCGGTAGGTACCAAACAAGCAGTGAAGTCTGAATAACAATCTCGCTGGCTTCTGCGGTTAATTATTGCCAGATCTGCTCAGAGTCGGGCATCCTCGTGTCTACGCGGGTAACTGGCCTGTCAGCATACATTTCGCTGATGTTTCCTTAGAAAACAAACCAAAAGCCGCTCTAAGCCAGCATGAAAACCTCATCGCGCTGGGGTTTTGAGTCAGACGAGAGGTACAGGGTATGCTGGGGAGCAGTTTGAAGCGTGGCAGCAGCCCTGCGCCCGTGCCGTCGTCGTGTGTCCCCGTAGCTGTGCAGGCACTGCAAGTTTGGGGTGACGGAATGCAAACTGGCCATTGCCCATTGCAGCCTCTGGGCTGAGGTTTGGGGGGACGAGTGTTTCCCGTCCTGCAAAGCGGCACCCACAAAGGTCTGGTCGTTGCCGAGCCGGCGGCAGGGAAGGAGCCGCTGGGCTCCCGGTGCCGATGCCATGCCAGGCGCCCATCAGCCGCCCCAGCCCGTGGGTCGGCTCTACCGCCCGGCTGCCGAGTGACAAAGTTAATTCTCTATAGCGCATTTCAGATTGAAACAAAGAGTGTGGCAGCTGAATTTCCTTCTTTCCCGATTCCCAACCCCCGGTTGATGACGCCATTGCTTCTTTGGGCGCATTGAAATGGAATTTGACTTCACTCATTATCCGTTGTGCCCCGCGCTACCTGCGTGTCCTCCGCGTGCTGTGTGCTCTCCAGCCCCTCCCTTTGTGCAGCGAGGTTTGCTGATGAGCAGGATGTAATTTGGGTTTTTTTAGGAAATTATAGGAAACAGCAGACCCGTAAAACGTTATGATTTGTGATGGTTCGTTTGGTTCTCCTAACACAGCCCAACCTGCAGAGCCCTCCGTGTGTGTAAGGCGTATGGTGTTTGCATCAAAGTGTTTTTCCACAAACCCCACGTGTTTTGTCCCAGCCGCGGCGCGTAAGAGTCGCCTTTCGCGGGATGGTGGCTCCAGGGCGCTGCGTGCGCAGCAGCCGCCCCGAGGCGAGAGGAGCCGGGCTCGCCCCGTGCGCTTGTTGGGGGGAGGCTGGTGCCGCTGGGCCTGGGGGAGTTACGGACCCGACGTCGGAGATGGAACCTCGCGAGGATGAAGGGGTTTATGATACCTGCAAACTGGTGTAACTCTTCCAGCTAGCAGCTCACCCGCCTCACTGACAGTGTTTCAGTAACATGCAGCCCTGGCAGGATTAAAAAAAAACCCACCACAAAACAAAAGCGCCTTCGGTATGGAAGCCACCCCGGCGGCAGTTCAGCAAAAGCCGTTTTAAAGTTTATAAACTGCTTTAAAAAGGCAGATCGAGCCAGACTGCCATTTCAGTGACTCGCTGTAGAAACGCCCAGGGTGACTTGGACTCTCTTAGCTCCGAGATGTGGTGCATCGCACGGATCATTGACAGCAGCGTTACGCAAAGGTCGGGGTTTCTGGGTTTTAAGGACGGGTGCTTTTGACAGAGCTTACTGCACCTTACAGGAGCTTACAGAAAGTGGCTTTAAGTGCAAGTGAATAAGGGGGGAACTTCTCTTGCTCTCAGATGCAAGTGCAGCTCCTGAGTGAAACACTCAAGTGCTGGAAATTTAAACTCTCACAGCTGCGCTGCTGAGCTCTTTATTGGAGAGTGCGTTCTCTAAAAATGAGTCTTGTCTTCCGATATTCAGCCCTTGATGTGCTGAGTGTGAGAGGACCAGTCTCACGGTTCCCTGGAAGTTGGCAAAAATAAGCAGACCTCTTCAGACTGTTGGGGTTTGAGAAAAGAATGGTGAAGAACGTGTGTAATTTAAATTGCTCTTTCAAGAAATGCTAAGCGAGCGTCTGGTGGATTTTCAGCTGCCGCTGGCAACATCTGTAGAAGGTCTCGTGTCTCTGGCGTGACATGTGAGTGGAGGACGGCAACGGGCTCGCCTTTGACGAGAGGAGCAGAAGGATGCGCTGCGAGGGGGTGTGATGTTGGAATACCATTGCTGGGTTTACCGTGGCCCGGGCTGGAGATGCGGGGTTGGGCGGTGGGCGAGCAGCGGTCCCTCCAGCCGAGCATCCCTCCCTGCTCCCCGCACGGGGCTCCCCAAGAGGGTCTCAAAGGGCTGATCCACGGCACCAGCCGGCTTTGGGTGGCACCAAGCGCATACTCGTGTCTTGTCGCGTCGAGGGACATTGTCACTAATCGCCGCAATCATCTAATCCTGGCTTGAAGAAGTAAACCCCAGCGTGGAGCCAGGCGCGGCAGAAGCTGCAGGCTTTTCAAGGTTGCTTTGTAATCCCGGCCACATTGGCGCTGCATGCGGGGAAGGAGAGGCTTTATTTAATTCTAATAACAGTAGAGATAATGTTGGCTTTGTGATAGTCCCGGGCACAGCTGCTCCGTAATATCCACGGCGACACGCGACATGAATGGCTAGCAAGGTATCAAGCCTCTAGGATGTTTTCCTTGCGTTTCAGTGCCTGAATGGATGGCATTGGTTTATTGGAATAGTGCTGACTTTCTGCTCGCAGTAATTAATTCCCTGTTCCGGGCTGGGGGGAAGGTTGGTTATAATTTCCTGCATTCTTCTATGGTAAGGCCAAAGGAGAAGTTCAGAATAGCGAACAGATAGAAGCGCTGCATGCATGCGTTCTAAATTCAGTTTCAAGCAGTTAAGAAGATAGATTTTTAGTGAAGTGGTCTCTGTGTTTGCACACAATTTTAAACCAAGGTGACCCGGAGGGCTGGTGCTGGGATGTCGCGTCCGTTTCCGAGATCACGGGCTGTACTTCCAGCTGCCTGCGGCTGAAGTCGGTACCCCCCTCCTTTTTAGGGCCAGGAGTTTAATCTACTTGTAGTTTTCCTGCTGCAGGGTGGGCAGGAGGAGGATCGTTGGGAGGGAGTTACCAATTTATACCTGCCAAACCCTTCTCATCTCTGAAGCGTGGTCTTTGAGCGTAGAAACGTGGAGCACAGAAAGCTCCTGCGGCCCTCCCTGCCTGCGCCCTGCTTTGGGACATCCCTGCCCAGGCCTCCCGCGAGCTTGGCATCCCGCGGGGACGCTGCCCTGAGAGAGGGGGAGAACTCGCTTGAGAACCAGAAACTGGGGCAAGAAGGAGTTTTTTGGCCGCTCTCACTGATTTTCGGTTTTTTTCCCAAAGATGGCAAGCACCTCGTGGCTCTCGCTGTTCTCAGGTCCTCTCTAGTAACCCTTCTGCTTCATGGCCATTGCGATCCGCAGGACGCATTCCCATCGGAGACGGGGTTGGCTAAAGACAAGGCAGCGTGGGCAAACGCCTAAGCAAAACGGCTGGGGTAGTAACCGCTGGAGTCCTGGCAAAAGCCTGATTTTATGCCAGTGTTCGGGATTCCCCGTAAGGGCTGCGGTTTCCCACCGCTGCCGGCTTGTTCCACGCGAGCGTGGTGGCAGCCCGGTGCCGGGAGCGGCGTTGGGGTCTTTCAGGAAAGGTGCAAATGCGAAGCGGGAGGAAACGCGGGTAGCGAAGGCGCTGCGTGACGCTGCGGCCCTGCCGGCTCCCCGCAGCCCGCGGTGCCTGTTGCCTTGCCAACGCGGTGCGGAGGAGACGATGGAGCGAGGAGACGCGCTGCTGCAGAGCTGCAGTGCCGGGCACGGCGGGGAGGAGGAGGAGGAGGAGGAGGAGAGCCTCCCCCGCCTACAAACACGCATCCACACCAGGGCAGAAAGGGAGCGTTAATAAATACTTGCCGAAACGTTCAGCATCCTCTCCCGGCTACTTCTGAAATGGTACAACAGCATAATGTTTTAACGATGGGTGATGATGAAACATCCATTTCAAATCTGGGGTGGTTTTTCTGCCTTTTCTTCTGTCTGAAGCCTCCAAGTCAGGGAGCTTGACATGGTTTATGGCCAGCTGGGTGCCTGCGGTCCTTATTGATGGAGCCGATACCTGCTGGTGTTTACCGTGTGAATATCAAGGAGGAGCAGTAAATTGAAAATTGCTTCTAATGGGCTCCGTTTGCATGTTTTAATGCTCCTCGGGAGAAAACAAGAAATGTTGAGCTTTTTAAACTAGAACAGGCGCAGCAGTATCTGGTAACACGCGTTGCTTGTGTTTTCCTTTCTTTACAGCTCGCGCTGCTCCGTGGCGGCTCGAGCTCCCCCTTCCCAGCAGGCAGACCCCGAAGTGTCGTCGTAGGGTGGTTTCTCCCCGCCGCGCTGGGGTGGGCTGGGGCTGCGGGTCCTGCCCCCGGGTCCCCCCGCGGCCTCACCGCGCTCGCACGGCGCCCGTCCTGCGCAGCGCAGCATCAGCGATTCGGTCCAAAAAGCTGGAGATGGGAAGCGCGGAGGCTTTCGGTGCTGCGGTTTTGCCTGGGAGCGTGCCGCTGCAGACAGCGGCGAGACGAAGGCGCTCGCTGTAGCTGTCTCGTTCTTTCTTCAGGCAGTGTTTTGATAAATGTTGATGAGTTTAACTGTAAAACTAAATGACATTTATAGCACGATGTATGCTTTACCCATCGCTTAATTATATCTAATGGTGTTGAATGTAAAAGGCATTTACCATTTTACTTTTGTTTAAAACGACAATCCAAACCTCAGGGCCTGTGGGTTTTTCTAGAAAGACGAAGACTTAATTAAAAGCTAAACACAATCCATTTTTAAAAGGCAGCTGCAACTTTAAGAAATATGCGATAAAATTTACCAAGTGCTTGACGAGAGGGAGGAGCGCTTTGAAGGCGGAGGTGGCGGGCTGCCGAGGCTCGGCTGGGCTGGGGAGGCGGGCGAGTGGCCAGCGTGGACCTTGCCCCGGTTGCCCCTCCTGTCCCTGCCTCCGTGTCCCCCGCTGTCCCCCAGTCCCCCCCCGGTGTCCCCAGGCTGGGGCATCTACCTTGGGATGGATCAAGCCTCGGTGGCATTTGGGCATAACCTGCCTCTGCTCATTTGAGCAAGGTGGGGTGAGGAC
Source organism: Fratercula arctica (assembly GCA_947846985.1). Taxonomy (NCBI): domain Eukaryota; kingdom Metazoa; phylum Chordata; class Aves; order Charadriiformes; family Alcidae; genus Fratercula; species Fratercula arctica. The sequence continues at coordinate 7,608,217 of CANTUZ010000019.1, forward strand.
CACATCCAAAAATGTCTTTTTTCTCAGCGTTTCTGTGGCAGTAAACGGGGGGCGAGGGTTTGTGCCTTGCACGCAGCTGGCGAGGCGCTGACAGCAGGCAGCAACGCGCTCGGCAGCCTCTGCCCCTTCTCTTCTTGTCATGGCTTCACTCAAAGCCGATCCCAGAGGTGAAGGGGGGCGGGGGGGGGGAATTCCAAAAATACATTTTCTTTCCCGTGGCCTGGAAGAACGGCCGGGCGGAGGCTGAAGGAGGGGGGGGGGGGGCGTGCAGAATCTGCAGCGAGCAGATTAATGTTTAAAGACATTAGCGTTGGTCTTTCACTAACATTTATAAGTCCGATGGGTGGCAGATTGAGGGCCAATTCCACATTTTTTCTTCGTCTTCTGTAAAATAATAAATATGGTAAAATAGCTCTCAAACTGCCCTTATCGCGGGGATGAATCAGGACAGTTGGTGTTGCAAGAGACTTAAAACTTACAAATATGTTGCCCTTTAGGCTGGCATCCATCATTGTGTCTGGGCTGGGATCTAGGCTAAAGGCTTTTCTTACAACATACCTTTTTATCCTTCCTTGCAAGTATAAATTGGAAGGAGTTCTCACCGTGATCGTCGGGATGCTCCTGCTGAGGTGGGGGGAGGGTTTCCCCTCCTGCATTTTTTGGGGGGCGAAAGTGCATAATCCTTGCTGGTGGTGTTTGTCGCTCTCCCTTTGACAAAAGGTTGGATCTCTAAAAGAAAACTAAAGGGGGGATTTAAAAAAAGAAATTAGGCCGTGTGTTTGGAAGACGGAGCGTTTCATAATTACATTTTGCTTTTTGCGCTAATGCTGTTTCCGTCTTCTGTTTCTGGTTTTGTGTCATTGAGCCGAGTTGTATTTGTCATTTCGGTGGAGCCCCCAGCAGCTGGAATACGTCGCTTCCATTAAGAGCCCAGTTCTTAGAGTAGAAGATAGCAATTTTTGCCTTATCATGGGGGAAAAGGGTCTGGAAAATACTAAATGTGTGAATTCTGGAGGCTGGCAAAGCAGGAGACGGGCTGCTGCTTACCCTCCAGTGCCGCGCCAAGCCCGGGGGATGTTGGCGTTTTGGGTTCTTGGGCATCTCCCCGTCACCATCCCGCAGCCGCCCGCGCCAGGACGGCTCCTGCTCCCACTGGGCTGAGCCGGGAGAGGTGCTGGGAAGGGCCAGAAACTGGGAATTCAAAGGGCGAAATACAAACTCGGCCTAATCCGTGGAGGAGATCTCATCCTGGTGCCTGCGGCGCTCGGTGGGGCTGCGCGCCGAGGGGTGGCTGAGGTCTGCAAGCTCTCGGTTCTTCAAACTGGTGAATAGTTTGCCTTCTCGTTTTATGTGACGGTAAACGCTTCGGATAAAAGTTCTGCGGGTGTTTTATTGAAGGCTTACAAATAACTTCTGCGTATAATGCAGCAAGTAGCGGCGTAATCTAAAGCTGGCTGCGCGCTGTCTTAGCCAAAGAAAGGGAATTAGACAGAGTACCCCAAGAAAAACAGGTATTCTGATTTATTATCTGTTATCCCCTTGTGCTTCAGGACATTTTCTACAGGTTTGAACATTTGTTAGTAACTTCGTCGTTTACTTGTTGCCTATTGCAGTGGCGGAACTGAAGGTTTCAGCGCGGCTCTAAGTTACGCGTGCGGGCAGTGAAGGGAGGCCCGTTCTTTGGGGAGGAGATGGGGCTGATGCTGATCAAAATTCATCTTGGGTGCTTTATGGAAATAAAGGTTTCTTGGGTTTAAAAGAGATTATTAAGCTGCACGTTGTGACACATGCTACTGACAGTAGGAAAAAAAAAAAAGGATGTTAAAAAATCTGCAAGGAATGGGTTACAGGTATGGATATAAGACATACCTGCTCATTAGAGTAAAATGAAACCCATCATCTGACTTGAAATAGTTTTCCCGGTTATTGGAGAATCCCGTCATTCTGCCTAATCCGTACTGGCGTTTCTGGGGGCGTTGTGTTGCGCCTGGAGCGGGGGCTGCAGGAGCTGAGACCCGAGTGTATTCCAGAACAGGCTTTAATCAGAACAGTGTCTCAGCCCAAGGCTTGGAGCGATCCCCCGCAGCGCCTCGGGGGTGCGGGGCTGGGGTGGCTCGTGTCCCTGCGGGTGCTCCCGCGGGTGGCCGCGTGCGGAGGATGCCAAGGGACGGTCCCTGCCGCGGTGCGGTCCCCCGTCTCTGCCCGCGGCAGCGCAGGTTTGGCGGGTGCAGGGAGAGGTGGGGAGAGAGCAGATGGGTGAGCCGCCTCCAAAGGCGGCGCTTGCCAATTCAGAGCGTGACCGGTGCCACGCTAAATCCGAAGCATGTGGCTGCTGCCACCCTCTAAGTACAAAAATAGAGGCGACAGCGCAGGTGACAAACCTGCAAACACGTAAATTCTCTCCTTCCGTGCTCCGGTTTCAGCAGAGGCTGCCGCGGCTTGAGCCCCCCGTGGCAGAGAGAGAAAGCAACGCCAGGCAGCAGGCGCTCTTAAATAACGCTGTTCTGATCATGTAAATGCACTGAATGCACTCATCGTCTGGGAAACCTGAACATTTCATCAGCGCTCCCTCCTCTTACCTGCAGCAACCTGCTGTACATCAGCCTCGGCTCCTAATGGAACAAGTCACGGCAGAGAGGAGATTCCACGTGTGTTTTAAAGCCCGGATTAATCAAGGTCTCCTTCCTTAGATCTAGGCAGCGTGTGTCCTTGCTGGCGATGTAGCTGGAAGATAAAATGCAGATAAGGAACACTGTATTAGGGCGACATTAATAATAAACGAGTGTTGATCCTAATTGGGTATTATTTGAACACAGTGAGCGGAGGCGGCAGTCTGCTGGGCCCCTCCCGCCTTGTCGCACCGCGTCTCCCTCGCTGCTGCCGCCCCCGAGCAGCCGCCTGTGGTGGGGAGACCCAGACATGGGGTTTTGGGTGCCGTCCTTGACGGAGGATGGCTCGCCGTGATGGCCGGGTGCGAGGAGGGGGACGCCAGGGGAAGGTACCCGCCTTGGATTTCTTCCGAGGCCGGGCACAGCTCTGCCCCTCACCGTGCTTTTGCTCGCTCTCCCGTGCTCTTCCTTGCTTTTTTTCTGCCCTGGAGAGTGCCCCGCCAGCCCCTTCGGAGCCCACAGGCATCTCCCGGGCGTGATGTCCCCGTCCTGCCTCCCTTTCTCAACCCTCCGCGCAAAGATCTTCGTCTCTCCCGCGTGCAGCGGCCGGGGAGCGGTGCCCACCCAGGTCTCCTCTGGGTGATGCTCTGGTAAACCTCTGACCCTGGGAGAGCATGGCAGGCTTTTCGTAAGGGACCTTTTATTGTCTTGTAATGGACCGTCAGCTTCCAGAATAAAAGCGAGAGATCAGCTGCTGCTGCTTCTTGAAAGCTATTCTTCTGGAAAGTCAGCTAAACTCTTTGAGCATCCCTTCACAGACAGATATGTATATATATAAAAATAAAATACAAAGCTGCAGTAGCAACATCTTTTATTTAAGAACTGTCAAACGGGTTAAGAAATTAGTTCTAAACCAGGAAAAACATGTAGTATACAGCTTTCTGACACAGCCGTGGCAGCCAAACGTGTAAATTGTGCTTTTAGACATCAGAAGCTCCATTGTGGTGAGCGTGACTCGTAGGATTCCTCCTTCAAATGGTCCGAACCCGTTAGCTTGAAATATGGTCGTACTCTGAAAGACTAAATTTCTGGCAATGGGTATAAATTGCTTTCTGTCGCTAGATTTGGGCAGAAGTGGGGAGTGAAGCCCTGGGGTCTGCAGCAGAGCAGGCTCCGTTGCAAAGCCCGGTGCTAACGCTGCGAGCGGTGCCGCATCCCTCCCGCCTGTTTGCCGCGTCCCCCCCCGGCAGTGACAGGTCACATCGGTATCGATCCTCGGCACCCGCCGACGGCAGCCTTTGAAGGGACAGGCGATGTATGGCCCTGGAATTTTATCTATCAATATGTGGGTAATAGAAAGACAAGCCTGACATCTAATCCCAGCCGAGGTGACGGGTCATCAATCTGCGCCGCTGTGGTTACGGGGGAGGGCAGGCGGGGGGGACGGGCTCCGGCAGCTCGGGAGATGCTCCCGGCCGAAAAAGTGCATAATGTTCCTTATTCCTAAGAGCAAAAGAAGTGTTTCCACTCGCTCATTCGATGGGGTGCGGGCTGGCCAGTTTGTTGGTGTCGAGCGATGTGCCGGGTGTGTGCGGACCCCCGTCAGCGCTCTGCTTAATTAGCTCTCTGCTCAATTAGCACCTGGGGACTGGGAGGGCTGCCGCTCCGGAGGGGTGCGTTGGAAGTGGGGTGCTCCCGGCAGCCTCCGGAGCCCGGAAGGCCGAGCATTTTCCTGCTTGAGGGGAGCGTGATCCAGCAGAGGAGCCGCTCTCCCCGGGCCGCGGCGCACGTTGCCGCAGCGCTATTTCACAGCACTTTCCGCTCTCTCTCCCATTTTGGTTACAAACCAGTAGAGAGAATTCCCCGATGCCACTTCATCACGCAGAAATCCACAACTGTTTAAAGTAAATACAGCCTCTGGTGTCAGTTCGGAGCTATTGTCATCTTTTATTCTGACTCTTTAAGCAAGAAAAGCTGTAAAGGCGGCTGTAGCATTTTATTTTTTTTCTCCACAAATTTAATAGCTGTGCACAACTTGCTTGAATTTGCAGCGTATTTTTCTGAGCTGCGCGTTTCGTAAGGTAAGGTTTGGTGGCTCTGGGGACACGTGGCGAGGCTGGTGTGTCCATCTCGACTCCGACGATGACGACGTGAAGCTTTAATCTGGCGCCTCCATCTCTTCAGCCGTTCCCTCTTCTGAGAAGTGCTGAGCCTTTGGGCAGGATTGTTCTCTGCTCCCAAAGCAGGCGGCCTCCTGCCGAGGAGCGGTTCCTTCCTCAGCAACAACGCACTTCGGCAGCGGTCGGCAGTACCTTTATTTTTATAGACTCACAATACTGGTATTTTGGGAATAGTTTCCGGGGATGTTAATTCCCCCCACCCCACCTTTTTTCTCCCCAGACGGAAACTGATGCTTTCCGTATCATCAGTAGCAGCAGCCTCCTCGGCAGCGTCCTTTCTCTAAGCCGTTCCTCCAAACCTAGTCGTAGCGGTAGGGGAAGAAGGAAATGCATTCAATCTGAAGGTAAAAACGGTAGCCCGAGGTGAGCGTCACCCCGTCGGTGAGCTGTGGCTGGAGCTTCGGGGGGCGAGCGGAGCTGCGCTACCCCCTCCCTTCCCGGCCTTTCAGCCAGACCCGCTCGCTGCCGTCCCGCGGCTGGAGCGCGATGCCGGGCAGGAAAGCAGCTGCCGCTCCCCATGCTCGGAAACCAGGGGCTTCCGCAGGGCTAAACTCAACAGCAGTGAGTGATTTTCTGCAATTCCCTTTGTTTGCTGCTATTGCTTTTTTTTAAGAGCTTCTTGCCGTGGGAAGCGGAGTTGCGTTTTGGCCGGACCGAGCCAGTTGCTGGCCGTGGAGAAGATGTTGAAGAGGGAATAAGAGCCACTGGAACGCAGGAGAATCTCCAAGATGCTTGGCTCAGGGTGGCAAAACTGGTAATGACATCTTAGTAGAAGAGAAGGTTGCCATTTCAAAACATTGTAAATGGTGGTGGAAAACCAAGTTTTCCTCCGAGGATGAGGATCACACGAGAAGAACGTTGTTGAGGGATGCCGGCGTGTGGATTCATGCAGGTGCCGGCAGCAGCTGCCTTCTCTCCTGCCGGCCCTTCGCCCAAAACTTTTCACAATAAGCTTTTTCCATGGAAGCGGATGGCAACATCCGTATCTCTGTATACTTCAAACGCGCGGTGAGGAATGCAGACTGGCTTTTATGGTGTGTTTTTAAGCGTTATTGTCCAGAGCCATCCTCTTCATGGCCGGTGCAGGACCCGTTGGTGGGCTTTATGTGATGGAAGCTGCGCCGTGCCCTCACGTCTGTACGTATATTTTGTAGGCAGCCCGATCTAAAAGTGTTACCATTCTGTTAGCATTCCTTTTAGGTAGCTGAAATTGGTAGATGAGTTTTGACATCCCAATTACATTAATTCCGTGGATTGATCACGGGGGCGTTTTTTTCCTCCAGCAGAGGAACAAATAGTTTGTGTATCTTTGTGGGTTGTTTCCTTCGGCTCAGTTTATTAAGAGAAATTTTGTTTTAAGTTCATGGGCTTCCAGGGTTCGGGTATCGTGAGAATCAGTCTTTTCCTGGAAAGCGTCCGTGTCGGCGCCTGCAGAGGTGTCGGCGGCGCTGCTGCTCCTGGCAGAGTCCTGCGGCTCCTGCAGGGTTGGGAATTGAAGACTCGTGCTCACAGGCACGTAGTTTTCGTCTCTCCCTCTTTTCTCCCTGACGCTTCACTCCATCCCCGTGTGCCACAAGCGGAGAAAGAATTGACCGCTTTAAATGTGACCGCTGCACGTGAGCCGCGGTCCCTGGGCTGTGGCCAGCTAAGAGGAACTTGCTTGAAACACAATTTACTCATCCACGTCTTTGCAGCCTTAAAAGCAAATACCGCGGTGGTCTAAGGCAGGAAGACAAGTGCGTAAACTTCATTTCCCCCACGAATCTTTCTTTTCCTATTACAGCATCTTGCAGTGCTGTAAATGCGTCTACCCTAATGCTCCTCGGCATACTTATATACCGCCACTAAATATTTACTGAGAAACTTCCTGAACTGCTGACACGCAGATGGGCCTAAAGAGTTCTCACTTTGCCTTGCGTTTTTATTCAATTTAGAGTTTGTAATTGAGGCTGTTCTCGGAGATAACTTTCTTGCTTTGGTAAGCGGGAGCAGATATGAATACAGATACCCAAAAGCCTCAAGGCGTATGGTCTGGTGCTTTGGCTTAAGCCATCGGACGTAGGGCAGCGGAGCAAGAGGAGCTTTGCAGGCAGCGGCCGGATTAGACGCCCTATAATTCAGACTAAACAGGCGAAGTCCGGGAGGCTGGAGATGCTGCTTGGGCCGGTGGGTCCCGCGTGTCCCCGCGTGCACCGTCCCCAGCCCCGGGATGATAAATGCCGCCTGCGGAGGGATGCTGGTGCCAGCCTGGACGGGGACGCTGGACTTCTGAAGCCATCAGTCAGGCCGCTTAATGTAGCAGCATCCCGGCACGAAAAGCTTCACTGGCTTGAACTTCAAATAATTTATTTCTAAATTACTTCTACTGTAATTCTTATTAATTCAAATAGGCTTCTAAGCTGATGTAAAATTCAGTAAATGCAAGGAACAGTTTAATGAATTGAAAATAGGATTGAGTCTTTTAAAGTAAATGTAAAAAAAATATGCTAGCAATAATTGCTTAGATGGAAATCGAATCTTAATAGCTTTGTTAATGATTTGTAGTGAATATTGCGTTTATGAGAACATATCAAGCTGATCCTTGTGCAAGAACCTTGTTTTGAAAGGCTTTGATAGAATTATTCCCCAGAAGCAGTTGGTAACGTTGAATAATTTTGCCTGCACCGCTTTTGAGGATTTGAATGTTGTTTACGCCGCAGCCTGTGGCTGTTAGAGATGGGTTCCGCGCCGCTCTGACACGGACGGGGTTTTTCTCTGGGGAGGCGAGACGGGGCGCGGGCGATGCCGTGGGGGTCTGCGCCGTCGGGACGGGGGCTTCGAGCTCGATCAGCTCGTGGAAGGTGGAGTGGGAGCCCGGGAAGTGTCCGCGACGGGCTCTTTGCCCCCTCGCGATGGGCCTGGGGGGCGCTTCTCTGCCTCTGGGCATTGTGTTTGCTCACAGCTTTTCATGTTGCTGCGTAAAGTTCATCAATCTGGAGAAATAAAATTTATACCGAGAGTGCAGAAAAATGTGCCAAGACATCAACCCGGTGCCGTCAGGCTTAGAAAGGCGTCTGACGATTTATCAATCTCTTTCTTTCCAAACGATGTGAACATTTTGCCAAACGCTTATTTCCAAGGCATGTCTAACAATAAATGCAAGTCAGAAGGAACGAAAGAAAAACGGAGAGAACGCAAGATGAGAGAAAAACATGCCCAGATTTATTTCTTGGTAGCTTTATCAAAACCGAGCATTTTTGCATTTTTCATGGCTCCCTGGGCAGCGGGACTGTCTCCTGGCCGGTCTCCCTGCTGTTAATAGCAATGGGCTCCTCCTGGCCACCCGGCCCTTGGCCAGGTGCCCGCGTGCCGCCACTTCGTTTGGCAAATGGGCAACCAAAGCCTCAAAATTTCTCCCACTTTGCTTCGCCTCCCGCTCCGTAAGGCCCGTGTGGTCTGAAAGCAAACCGAAGGCGTTACCGAAAGGGGCTGCAGTGAGCGATCCCCTGGCTGGAGGCCCCGGGGCCGCGTCCCTCTGCACTCTCCGGCTCGCGTCCGAACCTGAGGGACACGCGTAGTTATGGAACAATTGAAATGCAAAGCGCTGTGTTCGAATCCCCGTCCTCTGCGTTCTTTAGCATGGGAAGCAAATTTCTCGGTGTGCGTGTGATGTGATGATTCGATTCATTAGGAGGAGAGTTTTCGAGGTGATGACCTGTAAATGATTACAAGGCTCCCACAGCATAATTGCATCGAATTCTTTTTTTCCTGCCTCTGGACATTAATAGCGCTTACTGATTACACGGAGTGAGTAAAAACTGGTTCCCTAACGTCTGTCTGCTCAAGTCAAAGGATAAAAGTGTATTACTGTGAATTGTTCTTTCAAGGTAATTTAACAAAATTCATCTTTTGAGAGAGGAACGGAATTTGTGCCGTTCCCGTGCACGTGGTGTGGCTCTTGGTCCCCCGAGGACGGTGGGAGCGCTAAAGCGTGGAGGGGCTGGTGGTGTCCGGAGGGAGCCTTCCCTCCTCCTCTGCCTTTGCTCACGCTTTAAAGAACAGCCGGGAGACTGCGCCGGGATGAAAATCCCTGTGCGATGAACGGGATGCTCCATGGAGAGGCCGTTCTACACACAGCCGTGGAGTGGTTGGGTTGATGGTTGGACTCGGTGATCTGAAAGGTCCCTTCCAACCTAGACAATTCTGTGATTATTTTCCCTGTATTCCCATCGCAGAGCTCCCTTCCAGTCACTCCTCTTTAACGTAGCGGTGCCCAGTACAGTTTGGGGGGAAAGTCTGTCTTTGTATGCCCTGGCATTGCTGTTTTGAGCGCTTGTCGTGTGGGTAATTGCAGTGAAATTGCGATCGGCTCCAGCAAACCCCAAACGTGGCTGGGCAAGGGCTGTTTGCTCGGTTACTGGGGGGGTCCCGGTTCCTTGTAGCCCGGCTGGCTGGAGGACCCGGGGCAGAGGACTCGCCGTTGCTGCCCAAGGTTTCCCCTGCAGAAAACAGAAGTGGCGGAGTCATTCGGAGTCATTTGCATTTGTACGGTTGGACTCGATGATCTCAAAGGTCCTTTCCAACCGTGAAGATTCTATGATTCTATGATTCCTACCTCCGCCAGTTCATCTTCGCTCTCTCTTGCAGGCGATGGCCAGAATCTGGTTACCGAAGACGTGACGGTGGTGGAGGGAGACGTCGCCACCATCAGCTGCCGCGTCAAGAACAGCGACGACTCGGTGATTCAGCTCCTGAACCCCAACAGGCAAACGATTTATTTCCGAGATTTCAGACGTAAGTTTTGGCTTCCCTCGTGCGATGATAACATTCCTGTGCCTCGCTTGCGCTCGGGAGAAAGCCTTTGCCGAGATCTCTTCTTTTAATGTAACGCTAGACACTTAAAGTTTAGGCAGTTCTTCAGAGGGTAGATGAGACAGGCAATCATAATCTTTCTCCTTAATGGAAACCTTGATGGTCCCCTTTAAAAGCCAGCCCGTCTTACTTTGCAGTAGGAATTGATTGTAGTAATTCAGGGTGAATTGCGATCGAGTGCCAAATATTTAGCTGACACAAACAAATTGAATAGGGCAACGCCGAGACAGTGCAATGTTCTCAGAGGTAATCTGTTTGGTTTGAAGACTGAACATTTCGAGACAATCTATGCTGCTTTATAACCAAAACAGAATCTCCCGTCACTGCCGTGTCCGGTGAATGAGTCTGGCTTTGTTTCCTGGTGTGACGATGCCCCAGAGCATGCTAGCTGCAATGAAACGCCTTAAATTGTCCGCACTAGCGTCACTGGGGGGGTGAGACATGTTGTGCCCCGCGTTGTGGACACGCACGTCACACCCCGCTCCCTTCCCAGTGGGCATGTGCTGTTCCGGGCCCCTGTGTTCGGCTGGTGAGATTGAAAACGTTCGGTTTCCATGTTCTTGAAAGAAATTGGGCAGCCGTTCCTGATCAGGAAACAGGTTTTAAACTATATTTTTCCCAGTTCTTCTCTTTTCGTGCTGTCCCTAGTCCACTGACCACATACAGCAAGAAACGAGTCCATGTTGAAGTTTTTGTACGCAATAAGAAGTGTATTTTCACAATAAGCATTTTACCCACACGTCCCTAAGCCAGTTGATACTAAAACCGTGCCCAAAGATGTGATCCTGCGCCCGGCGATTGGCTCGTGTTGGTGCTTTGTAATGATGTGAGAACAGAAATATTTCCTCGGCCCAGAGCTGCGGGCGAGAGGCGGGTGGAGGCTGGGGTCGGGAGCCTGTGGGGTGCTTGTCTGGGTGCTGCTGCCGTTGCGGGAGACCTTTGGCTTTGCTGGGCGGAGGGAGGGGACGCCGCATCTCTCCCCGCGGTCGCTAAGGCTGTGCTTGCTCCGCAGCGTTGAAGGACAGCAGGTTCCAGCTGGTGAACTTCTCCAACAGCGAGCTCCGCGTCTCCTTGACGAATGTCTCCATTTCTGATGAAGGAAGGTACTTCTGCCAGCTCTACACTGATCCCCCCCAGGAAATTTATACCACCATTACAGTGCTCGGTAAGGACCCATCGGGTGCTCGCGGTGAACTTTGTCATCCCTGGAGGCGCAGGGTCCGTGGGACGGGGCTCCGCCGGGTGGTCGGGGAGCTCCAGCCGCTCTCTCCAGCGATAAAGCACAGCCCGGATCTGACGCCGGGTGCTCCCCGCTGCAGGCCACCTCAGCTCTTCAGTCGCTCCGTGCAGCTGCACGTGCAGACACAGGATTTTCAAGGGTTGCCAGCAAATGCCCAGCAGGTTGTCCATCGCCCTGGCATCGCCAGGCATCCCTGCTTGCACCCTCCGCCTCGCTTTGTAGGTGACATCGTGTTTAGTGGGATTCTCGGGTCTTCTCCTTTTTGTTCTCGGGCTTTTTTTGGCTTCAAAGAATAAGCAGAAGTGTAGGGGTGAGGTGTTCTCCACTTCCAGGCCTCTCTTTTTCTTGGGCAGGGCACTGGGAAAGACTGCCAAGTATTCCCTGCCCTTTATGGAGGGGCGTTTCTTACCAGCCTTCATTTGCAGGCAGCCTGCAGGGGCTGCTCGGTTGCGCTGTCACTGCTCTGTAGGAGCATCCGAGGGAATCGTTTGGCTTTTCGGGCAGGTCCGGACCTGCTGGCGTCCGGGAAGGAAGGTCTGTGCAGAGTGGCAGGAGCTGTGTGAGACGAGCCCTCCTCCGGCTCGTATCCGTCTCCTCCAGGGTGAGGGCAGGCACGTTTCTTGGGAAGAAGGGAAGATAAGTGGCAGTGACTGGGTCTCGCTCGGTGAAGTGAGAAAGAAGTCAGCCAGAAAGTAAAAGCTGTAGAAAATGTCTTTCGATAATTATCTGATATGCAGAAGGAAAATAAATTAACGTTGAACGCTTCATAACATGGTAGAACTGTTCAGTTTATGAATTTTGTGTTTTCCGTAATCAGACTACTCTGATCACCTTCTGAATCTTTTCTTCCAAAACTTGGGGATTTGAGAGATTACATTTTAATGACGAACGACAGCATCTTTGCCCGTCGATGATACTCCTTAAGGGCAAACATTACTCACAGCGTCGCTGGTGAACCTCCTGCCGTTGGGAAGATGCGCCAGTTTTCGTGTGTTTGTCAGTTGACTTACATATTCAGCGGAACCTCACGCTCTCCTAACGGAAAGCGATAGCTTTCTATTCATTTCCACCAAAATTTGTTTCACGTGTGAGAGAACACCAGCTCTCTCGTTTGACGTCGCGAGTCTGCTCGTTTGCTTAGGGATGGCTGTTTGCAGAGCTAATTCCCTCCGTCCCCCCCCAGATAGGCTCAGCCCCAGCCTGGTGAGCCCCTGCCTTGCCTTCGCCCCACGGCTCTTGGGCAGGACACGGGTGGGTGCCCGCAACAGCAGCTCCTGCCATCCGAGCCGCTTCTGCAGATCAGCGGCGGCTTTTAAGACTCTATTAATAGCAGAACCTGAATCACAGAGGGTGACTTAATGTAAGATCTCTCTCGCTGATTAGTTTAAATCTTCCTCCTTTTATTTAATGAGATATGGTTCTCAGCTTTTTATACGTTGTTTAAATAATGTTTATAAGGAGTTCTACTGTAGCTATTACATTTATCAACATCTTCAAAGTTTTAGTGCACTTTCTGATATTCATAGGAGTCGGAAGCTCTCTTCCAGATCTTGTCTCTAATCACACACACGCAGAAATTGTTGGATTTCATTTCACTGCTAATGATGCTAAGAAGGTGTTTGAAATAATATTACTTACTTTATTCACCTATAAGCCGGCACTGCGTCTCTTTCAAGTGGGAGATGAAATGCATTTTTTGTTGTTTGTTTGTTTTTTAAACATGAATCGTGCTTCAGAATCCAGGGAAAGTCTGTTTTCTTGCCTGGCACTTGGGTTGGTTTTGAGAGGGACTTGCAGCGTGGCCAGCGCCTGCCCTTCCCTGACGTTCTCTGCACCTTCCTCGCGTGCTCGGGCCAAACCGGAGCTCACAGAGCCGGCAGCCAAGAGGGATGTTCATGGGTAGAAGGCCAGGCAGGGGAGTGTTTATCTTGGCTAGTGTTTGTACGGAGAGCTGGGTGCCCCAACACCAAGGATAACATGTCTACCCTGCCTGCCCTGTCACTGGTTCCCTAATGAAGGGAAAAAATGGGCCGGGGTGGGGTTCCCCGTGGCGGTGTGTGGCTGCTCCCCACCATAGATCTGGTGCTCGTCACTCAGATGTCAACGTATCTTAAGTTCGATCAAAGAGTGGTTTTGTTGATCTGCCTCTAATGATACTCGCTTCCGAGAGCGGAGGGAGGTGTCGAGGCGTCCTTCGTAGCCAGTATTCGGAGAGAGCTTCGCGCTTTCTTTTTATTCCTTTCGCAGTGTGCTTCCCCCCGCTCTCCCGTGTGCTGTAATGTCTTCTGTGGCACAATATGTAGATTTATTCATGCTTAATTGGAACATGTGAAAATCTCAAATATGTAGCCCGTTCTGTTCTTCTTAGAGAAAAACCACAAGTGACTAATTAGTCCATTTGATCATCTGGATGGTATTTGTACATATTTGTTCTTCATTAGCTCAGAAACACATTAGTCACATTTGAACTATGCAGTTGCTTAATCATGTTGATCAGAGCAAAGTTGAGTTTCCTCTGGAAGTTCTGGGTTTTTCCTGAAACCACAGCTCTCTGCGGCACGAACTCTTGATGTTCAGTTTTTCCTGGATTTGCCTCACCAGCTATGGGTGCTTTCATGGCAAAGAGATTCCTTGTTCCCATGTCGTCGTTTTTCAGCCTGTTTGTCACGTCTCTGGGTTGCGCTGCAGTGGCACAGTTGTCCCCCCGGAGCTCTAGCCTGTTTCTGACGGATTGTTTTTCATTGAGTATAGTCTCCTCTACCAGCCGGGGGTGGTTGGGGTGCCGTCCCTGGAGGTATTCAGAGGACAGGTAGACATAGCGCTTGGAGATACGCTTTAGTGATGGTTTTGGTCAGAGTTGGCTTGATGGTTGGACTCGATGATCTGAAAGGTCCCTTCCAACCTGGGCGATTCTATGATTCTAGCTTTGTGTTTTGTGAGAAGACAGGTGCCTGGGGAGAAGGGCAAACGCCCATCCTAAGGGAACTGCTGGGTGCAGAGCTGGCTCTGCCCTCTCGGGCATGGTTCATGTTTGGTTTATGGTGGTGCGATGGGGCACGCAGCATTGTCCCGAGGGGGTGGCATTGGGATGGCATTCCGCTCCGGGCTTGCACTCGGTGGCTTTTTGAGCGTGTGAAGTGAGCCTGATGTCTGCCGGCCGGCTTCCGCTCCGTACGGCTGAGGCTTGAAGCTGAACAGCGGGAGAGAAAAATTGCCTTGCGAGGTTCGAGGCACGGTAAGTAATGCACTTCCAAATGTCAGCTTCTGTGTTTCCTCTCCTTGTCAGAAGAAGTCAAGAAATGTGCACGGAGTCAAGCTGTATTTTTAAATAGCAGCGTACACAGCCGAGTGGCGGAGGACTAAAGCTCTTCCCTGGAATGGTGCCTGCCTGGGAGAGAGAACGGAAAGTTACAACTTTGATAAGTAATAATTTGCGAAACCACGATGATTATTAGGTGGAGAGTGAAAGTGCTTACTCTGATTACTGTGAAACCACCTATCAAAGGGTTTGATCGATCGAAAGATCAAATAAATGCTGGTGGCCAGTTTCCCCTAGTAGGTTTTACAGGTTTTCCTGAAGGTTTGTCTTGTGCTAGTGATCGAAAAATGCTTTTTTCATCAAGTACACGTTGTTTTGGTTCTTTTTTTCATTGCAGTCCCACCACGCAATTTGGTAATTGATATCCAGAAAGAAATCGCCGTCGAGGGAGAAGAGATTGAGCTGAACTGCACCGCCATGGCCAGCAGACCAGCCACCACCATCAGATGGTTCAAAGGAAACAAGGAGCTAACCGGTAGATGCGTCCTCTCAGTCACTTGCTTTTTTCAGGGTGCTGGGATGGTTTATGTAATGCTGGCTATTTGTTCTGTGTCGCCAGTTTAAGGAGAGGAAAAAAAAAAAGAAGGAAGAAAAAAAAAGCAGAGCGAGCTGCTTTACGCGCCAGCTGAGGAACAAAGGAATATGTGGGCAGGCAGATTACGCTCTAGCGCAGAAGGGCTGAACTCCGTTTGGTCCTCTGCCTGCCTGCCAGGCTGGAGGACAGGGTTCTGGAGTCTTCCTCGAACTGCGGGTGACCTTGAGGAGCCCCAAAGCCGCGTGCTGAGTTTGTTTCTGCGGTGGTTTCTGGAGCTTTCTGCCCTGTTTTAGGTACGAGCAGCAGCATCTGCGCTGTGGGCTGTAAAGATTTGCAGTTCACCTTCCCGTCTAGCTCTCTTGTTTAGAGAGCGTTGTCTCTGTGCTCAGCTGAATATTCGTATGAGATGGGTTTCTCCGACTCCCTGAAGTCTGGTTGCTCCCGGTATTTGCACATTGGAGTCACTGACTCTGATTGCATGTGACGTGCCGTGCCGTTAGAGTCCACACGTAGATGTGAGCTCGGTTGACAACACCTTTGTGCTTTACCCAGTCTGAGACACTGAAGGGCTCTCTACCAGAGTCCAGACTCATTACTTCAAATCCGCCCCCCGACAAGGGCAAGCCAAAATCCTCTCTTTAAGTCCGACGCCTGCGAGCATCCGCGCAGGCCGGGTGCGGAGAGTCCGGTGGTGGGGGTGGAAAGCAGAGCCGCTGCCACGCGAAGCGGTGCCCCGCTGTCCCCAGCAGGGTTGTCGTCGCCGTGGTGTGCCCATCTCCCACCCGTCCCTTCCTGGGCTTCCCACCCCGTTCCGACGGGCAGCAGTATTTGACCCTTGGTGCTTGACCTGTCCGGCTCCTTGGTTGAGTCTTCTTGTGTCGGCAATCGGATCCCAGCTTTCCCTTCTCTTTGAAGACTGCTGGGATGAGTGGTAGCTCCTCGCAGTACCGCTCACCCTGCCGACTCCTTGGGGGTTTTTTTAAACAGAAGTAGGGAAAGTGAAACACTCGTTTGTGGGCTGTGAATAGCGGGAAAGCGTAGCTTCGCCGATCAGGAAGCCTTTCCTCTAAATGTCAATGGGCGTCACTTTCTGCGGCCATCCTCTGTTTCACTGTGACACATCATACGGTGATATTCGGTGCTTGAAAGAGCTCTGCCACAAAAGTTACGCTTCTGCCTGGCAATTCTTAAATGAAAAGCCACAGATAAGAGTATTTCAAACCAAAGTGGAGGCGCATTGTCAGCAAGCACTTGCAGAGTTACGGAAAAGTCCCTTTTCTCCCGTTTTGTCTTGTTTTCCTCCTTGTTTGCGCGCCGTGCATTGTGGCGTCCCTCGGGCAGCCAGTCCTGAGCTGCGCTGTGCCCCGGCCACCGCTGCTCCCCTCCTTCCAGCCCAGCGCTGCTCAAGTGTTCCAGTCTATCAATACTACTTTTAATTAAGTTAATCCGTTTAATCACTTTTCTGGCTAATTTGTTGATTCAAGAATGGGAGGGGATTTGTAGCTCATTGATTTAGGAGTGTGGGGATTTGGGGAGGGTGTAAGGGGATTGTTAATTGGTGCGGCAACGCGGTGTGGACATTAGTTGGCAATAGCCTGGCGGAGAGGACCCCTTTCCCTAACCCTCCGTGGCCGCAGAGGGGGGACGGGTATCCCACGGGGATGGGAAGGAGGGAGGCGACCTGGGTGCATCCCCCGTGATCGCTCTCCGCTCTCCCGGCAGGCAAGTCGGAGGTGGAGCAGTGGTCCGACATGTACACGGTGACCAGCCAGCTGGTGCTGAAGGTGGGACGGGAGGACGACGGCGTCCCTGTCATCTGCCTGGTGGATCACCCTGCCGTCAAAGACTTGCAGACGCAGCGTTACCTAGAAGTCATGTGTGAGTAGCAGAACTTCTCATTCTCTGAACATAGGAAATGGCTCCCTTAAGAGTTCAGGAACTATTCACTATGTGACAAAATTACAGCAGAGATGGGGTTTATATCCTGTTATTTAAAAATTGAAAGCAAAATGTTGGGTACCACTTCATGGGTTAAGCCACGACTTTTCCTCGCCCTTCTGCCATACAATACGTACACTCTCTTAAGAAGTAACTTTCTGTACATAGAGTTTGCACTGTCAGAGGTTCCTGGCTGGGCTTTGGAACTGTCAGAACAGATTAAACGGGAGTATTTTTCTTTCAGCAACCTCCTAACTCTTTGAACAGTGCTTCTCTCCTACCACATCAAAGCGGCTGGCCACCACTGCGAGTTTACTGCCAAAAGTTTACTTGGTACCGTGCTGGAGCAGCTCAGCACTGCGCACTGTGTCCCAGCAGCGACGACTGGTTTTCTGCATCAGGAATTATGTGGAATCTGTAGCAACGCCGCTGGTTAAAGCCAACCTATTTTCTCTAACGCTCCTAAAATGTTCAGCGTTAATGCATTTCCCTTCATTTAGGAACCGCTCTGCTGTGTGTGACGGTAACGAGGTTTGTGAGCAGGTACCTGGAAAGGCCCGTGGTCCCCAGGGCGGCTGTGCCTGAGTCTCGGCTGCTGGAGATGCCGGCGCTGCTGCGAACGCACACCTCTGCCCAGAAAAGGGCTCCGAAAGCCCAGCCAGACGGTCGCCCAGCGCGGCTGGGTGCCTCAGAAGCCCGGGTGCTAGGTCCGGTCAAAGTGCTTGTTTTTGTAGGTTCACTTCAACTAGAACATTGCATTATAAGGGGAAGAGGAAGTTTTGTATTAATTTATTTTGTCTGCTTCATTATGTAGTTTCATTATGAACATCTTGGTTACAATTCTCCTATCTCTGAAACTCGCGGGAAGTAATGTTCCTGTAATGAGGAAAACAGAAATGATCAGATACTACCTCAATTGGCAGATTCTAGATTTCTTGCGACTCTGCTAATGTGTAATTCATTTATGCAAACTTAATGTCCATTAACATTTCTTGTAGAGCTCCATTAGCTTTAATAATACATTAGCACCTTTGTAAGGCTTGATCAAATACTTAACGGGGAAATAAGAAGAATCCAATCTCCCCTGTTCCGCGGAGGTGTTGAAATCTTGCGGGGTTCCTTCCCCTTGCTGGAAGGGCTCTGCCCGTAGCTCCGATCTCAGCGTCCCCTCGGGTTGCTCGGGAGCTCTGTTGGCATGGAGATGGCGCGGAGCCTCCTCGGAAGGGAGCGGGCACGAGGAGAAGGGCTTGCGGGCTGGTTCAGGTTTATGGTCTGGTCTGAATTAAAGTCTGAGCTTGTTAAAAGTGATTATGTTTATATATGGGGCCTTGACCCACGCGAGCCCAGCCGGTTCCTTCGGCGGGCAGCAGCAGATGGCTGGAGAGAAGAGCACCGGCAGAAGAACATGTCGTGCATCACAGCCTCGCGGCTCCCAGCAATTAGCGGCTTCGGGACTCCGTGTGCTGGAGCGCGTCCAGACGTTTGCATTTAATACCTGCTGTTGGACCTGAGCTTAGGGCAGGGAAGGCAGTTGCAGAGCAAATTTTTACCCTTGAGCTTTTCCTGCTCCTAGCTGAGGACTGGTTGGCCGGGGGGAGAGCGCGAGCAGGAGGAAGATCCTCACGTCTTTGCAGTTGGGCGTCTCGGTCAGAGCTCCTGTGCACCGGGGCTCGGCCCCTTGCGGGGCTGAGCTCCTGCCATCAGGCCTCATTGGTACGTTCTCGGTTGTTTTTTAGATCGGGGGGTGCAGCAGAGGAAGGGGGTCCTCCCGCCTGCTGTGGGTGCGTTTCCATTGACCGCGATGGTTCCTTCCAGGCACATCAGCTGCCTCTGCTCCTCCTGCACCCGCTACTGCTTCTCCTGCAGGCAGAGACGCGTTGCTCCGCGTGGGCTCTCTGTGCCCTGCTCGAGGCTCTGCTCTGGGGTCTCCCCCCGGGAGTCCTGCCCGTTCCCACC
Organism: Fratercula arctica; assembly: GCA_947846985.1. Taxonomy (NCBI): domain Eukaryota; kingdom Metazoa; phylum Chordata; class Aves; order Charadriiformes; family Alcidae; genus Fratercula; species Fratercula arctica. The sequence goes on from CANTUZ010000019.1 coordinate 7,626,845, forward strand.
AAGGACACAGCGCATCCGCCGCTCGGGAACATCGGCAGGGCACCGGGAAATATTTTTCTCAGCAGACGTTGTATTTCTCTGCACTTAATGTATCCAACTCGAGCATGAAGCGCGTGGGGGAAGGACAGGAGATGATGGATGTAGCCTTCTCAGATAATGAGGTATTTTTTGTCTGACTAAATTTCAGAACATGGAGATACTTTCTGTAAGATGCAACTCAAAAGTTTGGTGGTTGGGGTTTTTTTTGTTTTTTAAGAAAAAATCAAGCAGAAAAGCGCATAGTTCAGCAAGTGGGGCGGCTGGGGCAGGGAGGAGGAGGAGGAGGAGGGAGACGTTTCTTCCCCCAGGGCTCCTTCGTTCTCCCTTCAGAACAGTCACCTTTTCTCTTTGTAAGGTGATTTGCTTAAAGCTAGGGATGTCAAATGTCTTTTGGTAAATGAGGACCTTAAGCGTCATTGACAATCTGGAGCGTTTGTACTTCAGCTCATTTGGAGGTGTTGCCTAAAATGTGCGTTTGTTTTATTGAAATGTCCTCCTCCGCTAAGAAAAGAAAGGAAGGTGCAGAAATTTAAGCCTGCAAAGTGACCTACTTCGCTCTGTTCTAAAAACAATTCATTTGAACATTTTCTTCTGTGTTGTAGTTCACAGAAAATTGCAGACTTCGGGGGTTTGGGTTGTTTTCAGTTTCTCAGTAACTTTGGGAAGAGGTTTCTAAATGGCCGTTGGCCTCCTGGCCCCAGGCCGGGGTTGTCCCAGATTTCCCAGGCCAGGAGGGAGGAAGCAGAGAGTGCTCTCGGAGGGGGACGGGCAGAGCGATTCCATGCTTTTCCGAGGGGGAAAGCATGGGGTTCCTCATAAAGGAGAGCCTGGCAGCACCGCGTACCCCATGCGGCGCCCGCCCCTCGGTCGCTGAGCCGAGGGGCACCGAGGCGATGGTCCTGTGCTGCACCCGATCATCCTGCTGCTGCCGCCTCCTCGCCCTGGTTGCTTCCGAGCATCCTCTGGGGTGCTGAGGTGCTCACATCTCCCACGGAGAGGGAGGGCCGGGTCTCCTGCTCCTCCTCTTGTGCAGGGGGGGCTTCTGCGGCGGCCGGATAACAGCCGTGCTGCATTGTCTGCCGGGCTTCCCTGCTGCCCACTCGTCGCTTGTGACCGTACCCTGAGCTGAACTCGAGGAACAAAGAGCAAGGTGGGAGCGCGGGTGCTGGGGGGAGAGGCGGCTGCGCTGCCGTCAGCACAACTGCGCGGGAGACTGATTCCTGCCCAGTCGCCTGGTCCTGCCCGCGGAGGAGGCTGTTTGGCGCATCTGTAATGCGCCCCCGTGTGAGGTTTGGAGATACACCTTTCCGCAGAAGCGTAGGGTGTGTTATTGAGAAGAAACCTCTGCAAACAAGCACTGGGTAATATGCGGGAGACCCTCCCGGTGATACTTCTCAAGAGCAAACAGAGTTTAACGAAGGGCGCCGCGTGCCCCCAGTAACGCTAACGCTTCCCCGCCTGATGCGTGGCCGCGCTGGCGCCGGCAGAGCCCTCGGCGATGGGCGGCCGCGGTCTCCTGCGTGGCGCTGGGTTGGAAACGTCCCCCCGTTCTGGTCGGGGCTGCTTTCTTTTTGCCGTTCAGAGCCGCCAGCGAGGGATGGAAGGGCAGCGCGTCGAGTGTAATTTTAGAAAGGAAATGAAGCAACAAAATGCATTAAAATATCATTAAGGAATTGAATGGAACCAGATATTCTCGGAGACGTTTAAGTTCAGCCCTTGTGGTACTTTTCCTTGTCTCATTACGTGATAACAGGAAGCGAAAGTGTCAGGGTCTTGATCTGGCATTTTCTTTGGGTTGGTGGTTGGTTTTTTTTCCCTTTTCTGATGTTACAATTAATTGCACGTTCATTTTTATAATATCTACACGTGGGCTTTTAAAATATGCACCGATGGAATCTGTGTCAGCCTCTGCTGTTACGATGGGGGAATTCTTTGCACCCAATTATGTTAAAAATTGGCCATATATGTGTGCTGTCGCATCTCCGGTAATCCTTACATTTCTATCGAGTACGAATATTAATTGCATAGTATGCAGTGAAGTGATTAACATCAATGTAATTTATCATCTGGAGATTTCTAAAACTGAATAAATTAGTTGTTTTGTTCAGCGAGGTGTTGACCCCTTCAGAAACTTTGATTTAAGGCTTTTTTTTTTTTTTTAATTTTTTTTCTTCTAGTAAATATGAAAAGCACCACAGTCAGCCAAGTGTTCGGTTATTTCATTTTCTGGGGCATTAGCCACTCTTGTTTGTGACATTTCCCAGTTGGGTGCTCGTTTGCAAGCTCATTAATAAGGTTTTCTCGGAGGAATGGTGTTGGGAGCGAGGAGCACAGAGCACAGCCTGGGCTCGGCCTTTCCCCAGCGTTAAGCAGCAGCTTGAGCTTAAATGTTTAAAGGGCGGTGTTTATGGGCACCGTACCCGCCTGGCCTCCGCTCTCCTCTCCCTGCCACAGAGCAGGGCTGGGGAGCTGGGTGCAGCGGCGCCCCTCTGAAGACAGAAGAGTCTGGAGTCGTATCTGGGCGGCTTTGAAGCTGGAATCGCCTGAAGTGGGCAGGAACTCGGCCTGGCCCGCGGGATCCTTCTCCTGAGGACGCCATCTGTCATCCTTCCTGCCAGGAGGTGCACATCAGGAATGAAGACGGTAATTGTAAAATGGATTTTAAAGCTTGGATTCAGTCCCTCGTTTCAGGCCGGAGAATTTTCAGCTGAATCACTGTGCCGTGGGCTGGGCTGGGCTGGCCACTACGGGAAGGACAGATGCTCTCTTTGCCTCTCTCTCACCGGAGGAATGCGTTTTGTCGTGTTCTCCGTTGGCAAACGGTCCGGAGATGCCGCCCCACGCTGCACCCCCTGTCCCAGCCCCGCTGGGAACCACGTCTCTGCTGGTGCCTGCCGTGATGGAGCTGGCATCTGTAGCCCTGCGCGACCTGCTGAACCTGCATGGTTCTGCCCAGAGAAATCCTCTGCTGAAACCCCGCCGCGTCCTGGCTGGCCCCTCTGGAGGGGCTGTAAGCGATCGAAGCCTCCAGGAGAACCTCGGCGTTGTTGGACGGTGCCCATCGCTGCCCTGTGGTGGAGCTGCGACCCCCAGCCTGCCTTCAGTGCGTCGCTTGGCTTCCTCAGCCGTGGTTTTGGATGGTTTCCCCCAAAAGCACCAGATGGGAAGGCAGCTTTTGGTTGTCTCCCGACCCCAGTTGGCAGCATGGTGGCTGGGAGGGGTTGACTGGTGTGTTGCTGGTGGTGGTTGGCGAGGGTTAGGAGGCACCTGGGCTTCGGAGAAGAAGCAGTGTGTCCGTGAGTGTTTTACTGAGTGATTGATGACGTTTCGGTGCAGGTTTTGCGCTTGGAGTGGACAGATTGCGGCATTGTGGGAGCCGTCTCACTCGCACGGAGATTGCGAGGACCAGGAGCTGCTGGGCGGTGATGATTCAACGCTGCGAGGGTTGGCATGGCCCCAAGGAACACACGCGTCCAGTGCAGTGCAGGCTTTCTACGGCAGCTTCTGGTAGCTCTTGTTCACAGTGAAATGACTGGATACCACCACACAGTTAAATTTATTGCTCACAGTCTCCTCATTATGCATATTCTGATTGTATTTCAGGGGAGAGGCATGAGGGCGAGAACATAACCACCATTCACGTGCCTTTCCAAGAAAAGCAGCCTTTTCTTGAAGTACGTGCTCATACTCCCAGATAAGTCATGCCTATGGTGTGTTAGCATCCTTGCTGGCCACAACGGCTGAGAACGTAGCCACTGGGCGGGTGGAGAAACCCCTCCCACTGCCACCTCCGAGCGTTTGCTGCCCACCTCCAGCAGCTCCAAGGGTCACACCACCCACCCGTCTGGAGAGGGGCGCTTGAGGGGGCTGGATGTTTGCCCTCGGCTTGGTTTTGAGTTGCAGCCCCATGGAGGGGCAGTGGGGTGGGAAGGGGAGCGCGGCCGAGGGTCCTGAGGTCACTCCACCTGGTGACGGGCTTTGAGAGGGTGAGCTGGCCCGCCTTTGAGATCTTCGGTTGGCCTGATGGAAGGAAATGGCTAGAAATAATAGGCTTAGGCTTTTGTGAGGCACCGGATGCGGTATAACGTGGTATCTTGGCTGATTAATGAGATCTAAGCATTATCGATGGAGCGCACATTTAAATGGATTAAGAAATCACTAACTGGCAGATCTCAAAGGATAGTCATTAGGGAGTAATCAGCAAGCGATGGTATTTTTAGAGTGAATGCGCGGGCCTGGGTGCCTGGCCTGCTGCTGTTCAGCGCTCCCATGAATCATTTGAAGTTCTCAAAAAGTCACTGTTAATCATCTTTGCTGATGGCACACAAACTGGGTGAGCAGTTAATAAGAGGAAGAACTGGGACAAATGCAGAGTAACTTGGAGGGGCTGGGAGGGCTGGAGCCCCTCTGCTGTGGGACAGGCTGAGAGAGCTGGGGGGGTTCAGCCTGGAGAAGAGAAGGCTCCGGGGAGACCTTCCAGCCCCTGCCAGGCCCTCAAGGGGCTCCAGGAAAGCTGGGGAGGGACTCTGGAGCAGGGAGGGGAGCCATGGGACGAGGTGGAAGGGTTTTACACTGACAGAGGGGAGACTGAGATGAGATGTGGGGAAGAAATTGTTTGCTGTGAGGGGGGTGAGCCCCTGGCCCAGGTTGCCCAGAGAAGCTGTGGCTGCCCCATCCCTGGAGGGGTTCAAGGCCAGGTTGGACAGGGCTTGGAGCGACCTGGGCTGGTGGGAGGTGTCCCTGCCCAGGGCAGGGGTGGAACGAGATGAGCTTCAAGATCCCTTCCAACCCGAACGGTTGTGTGATTCTACGAGTGCTTTGGGAACTTCGAAACCACGGAGCTTTACAACTACAAAAGCTGAGCAGCCAGGGACACCGAGCCACCCAGCGCCTGTGCGATGTGGCAGCTGGAGGAGCCTTCAGCGTCTCCATTGCTTGAGAAATTAAAATACTGTTTATGCGTCTGGGAGTGGGGTACGCAGCGTTTCTCGGCGCGGGGTCAGGCTGGCCTGCACGGTGGCCATCCACCAGGGCAGGGATCGGGGCGGGCTGTCCCCTCCAGCGAGGCCGCGGTCCCCCCATGCACAGGCCCCCGCTGCGCCCGTTGTGAAAGAAATCTCATCAAACGCAGAATGGGTTTGTAATAAGTTTTTCAAATTGGTTGCTGCTACAGCGTAACCTTTCGACTACTGCTATTTAACCTTGTATATCACTCGTAGCTTTTGAATGAATTTAGCTTAATAAAGGTGCCTTATTAAATTACGAGGCTGTTTTTTTAGGCCGCTAGAAATAGGCGTACTAGGAAATAGCTTTGGGTTGTTAGATCTAATTGGCTGCCAGTGGAGTATGTAGTGGCTTAGATGCATAGATGCAAGCGTTTGTTTTTATGAAGTAATCCAGCGGTATGATATTACGAAGTTCTAAGTGGAGGATTTTGGGCGGCTGGAATGCACTTGGTGGTAAAAGCTCTGCTGCTGCTTGCCTTGTGCCCTAGGTCACCATCCGAGACAGTCGTTGCCCGAGGTCATCCAGCCACAGCCGTGAGCCCTGGAACACGGCCTTCTTGATAACGGGGTTAATAGGTGGCAAAGTGCCAGCCCAGGCCTTGGAAGCCATCACAACTTTACCGGTGTAGGCTGCTCAATGCCACCGTCCCCCGTAGGAACTGAGCTCAGGATCCCACGGTGCTCGGCCTTCTGCAAAGCTTCGCTAACAGAGTCCGCAATCTGAAGAAAATAGACGCTGACTTTGAGCTGGGACGCTTGGTAGTACAAGTAGAACGTAAGATTGTTGAAATGCGTGTCTTTGAAAAAAGACACCACCCCCCCCAAATTCTTGGTTGAAGCAAGTGGAATTTTTTTGTGTACCAGGAGCCTAATGAAAGTGCCGGCTGTCCTGAGTGCCCAGCCATCCTCCTGAATCCCTCAGGCTGGGGAAGCCTTCTCAGAAGTGCCCGCTGTCGTTACTGGCCAGTCCTGGTGGGAGAGCCGTTGGCTGCGGTGACTCTTATCGGGAACGCTCTCATCTTCAGGAGTGCGCGCAGGCGTGCTGCTGCAGCCCCGGTCGCTATCGCAGGTGACACCTCCGCGGTGTCCGGAAGAAATGGTACGGGGTCACTTTCCTGCTTTTTCTGTTTGTTTATCGGAGACCGTGGGGTGGAAAGCTGAGAGGGAAGGGCTTCGCTCCCACCGTTCTGGGAGAGCTCGCTTGGTCTGCAGTTCATTCTCAGTATGGCAAGCCTTCAGCGCCTTCCTCTTGATTTCCATAAGTAATTGTCAGCTGGTAAACAGCTCATTAGAAATACTAAAATCTAGCTAATGAAAACAGGCTGGGAGCAACGGGAGAGGCGAGCTGCAGAAGCTGTTGCGCAGGGCTTCCTCAGCACAGGGTGCTCTGCCCCTTCTGTTCCCGTGTAAATTGGGCTGAAAGGGGTTTCTGCTCGTTCTACGGCACGCAGTGTAATGGCATCCCCGTTTCTGGCACGGGCTCTTAGGTACTGCCGCAAAGCAAATAATAAATAGCAAGCAGATGGCCGGGGGGGTGGGAATTGGGGGTGAGAGCGGTGAGCGGGAGCACGGCGTTTAAGATGCTGCCTGTGATTTACTTGCTGCATAATCCCTGCTGTAACTCCTCTCCCCCTCTGGACACCCTGGGTGAGCGCTCGCGGCGCGGGCCGGGCTCAGTGCAGTATTTCAGCTCTGCCCTCCGCTCCCCTGGGGGCCGCTGCTGCGTGTCCCCCCCCAGGCTGCGAGGCCGGGACCCCCCTGGCCGTGCCCGCAGCTGGCTGCAACAGGGGACCCAGGCACCCCGGGCTTGGGCTCACGGGCGGCTCCATCGCCCGCCTGCCAAGGGCCTTTTCTTCCTCGGCTCGTGCCTGGAACGTTCCAGTCTCTTCCACGTCGTTATTTTGTGTGTGCAGAGCGTCAGGCGTGTTTCCGTGCTGGGGTGCGGGACGGCCCCCGGGCATCGCCGCCCCTCCAGCCGCCGCAGGAAGCATCTGCGATGGGGATTAGGTTATAAAATGTTTGCGGTGTAGTCATCTCAGGAGAGGATTTACTCGTGTAGCTTATTCCATTACTGAAAATTATGAGAGTTTAAATTGGTTAAATCCTGACACGGATTTTTTTTTTCTAATCTCTATTATTCCATAGGAAGCATGTTAATGAGTTAAACACAGTTAATAAAATGCAGCAAGCCAATATTTTTGGTAGCAGTTACTCTCAGAGGAAACAGAAACATTTAAATGGTTTCAACCTTTATGCATGCTGATTTTTTTGCCTTCCTTTGTTCCTTACAGTTGAGTAAACTCCTGAAAAATATATATGGCTTAATGGCATTTGTAGCATTGAATTGATTTCTTGTGCTGATAACATTTTAGCTACAGCTTAGATTGCGTTTTTAATCTGTGTTTCAGTTGTAGGAGGTAATGAATTTTTTAATTGTGGAGTCCAGGTTTGCGGTTTGGCTTCTTTTTTTTTCCTGCAGGGTCTTCCTGAAGTGTTTTTGAGCTGGTTCCCTAACTATAAATGCTTTAATTCTCTCTGTTTATTTTAGGATTTAGAAGAGCTTCGTTTGGACGAAATAAGATCTTCTGTTGTTTAAACAAAAGCAGCCGCGGCTTCTTTTCGTGTTTCTAACAAGGATCTCTTGAAAAGCCCCACGTATTAATATGCGCGGAGGCCGAGCGTTGTCACACAGTAATATATGATCCGCGGTAACACCTATCACTTCTGAGCAGCGCAAATATCTCCGGCTTCACCTCAGCGTGAAGGCAAACGAGTTCCTTTTAGCCTGAGCGAGCTGGGAGATGAACGGGGGGCCGCGGGGCGAGTTTCCCAGCCGGGGTGCCACGTGCCGCCGGCTGCCCTCCTCCTGCCGCGGCCTCGGGCCCCTGTGACCCCCACAGCTCACCAACTGGTGCTTTTGTCCTGCAGATAAGCCTCAAGTGCGGGTGTCTCAGAATTACCCGGTGCAAGGCCTCACGAGAGAAGGGGAGCCGCTGGAGCTGACCTGCGCAGCCTTTGGAAAGCCACAGTAAGTTGGCCACTTCCCGGGACGGGGCAGGTTGCCCGGCGGCGACGGGGCCGTGCCGCAGAAGCCCGTGGAGATTGTTCAGCCTCTGTTGCCCTTGCAGACACTCAATACAGCGTTCTCTGCCGCGAAGGCGATGTTAGAGTGTGAAGGAGAGACGCCTTCTGCACCCGAGCACCTGCTGCGCTCTTAAAACATTTCTTTTGACGCTCATTTATTCCTGCGTAAGCAGCGGCTGCGGGGTTTCTGCTGGAGGAGCTCCGGGGAGAGTTCCCAGCCAGCGGGCAGCAAGCCCTCGGGTGCAGAAGGGGCACCCCCAGCTGTACCCCTCTTCCCCAGGGAATGGCTCGGGTGCCAGCCGGGTGCCGGTACGGCTGCGGGGGCCGGGGGCCGCCTGCCCAACCCGGCGCGGTGCCCGTACGCAGAGCTGAGCACTTGTAAAAGTGGAATGGGTCCCTCAGGTAAGGCAGCCCGTCTCTCTGCTCGTCTCGCCTGCGTGGTGATGCTCCTCCCTTTCCGTGCCCTCTGTGGCTTTTATGGAACGCCAGTTTGATTCCTTCTCCTTGCCCATGCCCTTGAGGCTTTCCTATCTAGTTGAAGAAATTAAGGCATCAGGAAAATCCTGGCAAGGGAGGGTAGATTTTCTTCCACACTTTTCATCCTCGTTCTAATTTAAGTTTTGTCGACTTTTATTTTTTTAAAAAGTACTTTCTCTTCCACTTGGATTTATGGCTGTCAAGTATTTACTATCCTTTTTTATTTTCATCATGTTCATGAGATTTCTGCAAACATCCCCGAAACCTGCCGGCGTCTCCTTGGGAGCGTGCCCAGAGCGGAGGAGTCGCTGCGGGCGTAGGCGAACTGGAAGCCGCCCAGTTTGGCAGCGGCAGGGAGGAGCCGTGGGGTGCTGCCCTCCGCCGCAGCAGCGAACCTCCTCTCCCAGGACCGGCTGCCGATTCCTGCTCCCCACTTCCTTCTGTTCGCCACGAGGCTGATTCCCTCCCCGGGCATTAGAGACCGGCACGTGCCCTGCCGAATCCCATTTTAATATCGATTCCCTGCTCGGAGCCTGTCAGAGCCCCTTTGCATTCCCCCTCCCGTGGGTAACGGCAGTTCCTCCCAGTTGCTGTCAGCTGGGAATTTAATGAGTAGGCTGCTTTACTTTTTCTTCTTCCAGGCTATGAATAAGACATACACACGTTAAATAAGACAGACACATCTCCCCGGCAGCATGCCACTTAGCGTTCCGCTGATGCTAGTAATGTGCTAGGAATTCGCTTATGTAGGTCACCTCACCTGTGTCTCTCAAAGCATAAGAAAACACACGGTAAAATAATGGGCCGTTTACCTCTATGCTTTTAAGACAAAGAGATTTCGTAAAATCCTTTACAGAGGTTTAAGGCGAACAGGGGTGATTCTCCAGTTAAACAAAATCATTTCTCGGCGCAATTTGGCAAAGTAAACACTGGGGGAGGGAAACTCAGAGGAAAACAAAAGGCCAGAGCGGAGACATTTGTGTCTTGGCATTAATGCGGGTACGTTGTGAGGTTAGAGGCAGAAACGCCCAGACTGTGACAAAAGTGGGAAGACACTGAGACGGTCACTGTTAGGACTCCAGGGTGGGAAACAGGCTGCTGCATAGCGCACGCAGCCCCGGGAACCTGGGGACTCCAAAATCGCAAATAGCCTTTGGAAAACCGCAGCCGGGAGCACGGAAGCCCTTTCCCCCCTCTGGAGGTTAGAGAGCCGCTGCTGCCCGTGCCGCGGCTCCTGTGCTGGCGGCGAGGAGGGAGGGGGGCGCCGAGCCCCTGCCCAAAGCCAGCTCCGGCTCGGCAGCCATGCCCCGCTGGGTTTGCCGGCGGCGTGTCCGTCCCGGCGCAGGGCTGGGACGCCGGAGCTTCACGAGCTCCTACATCAGGGCAGTCGTCTGCCATTGGGATGGCAGGAAAGGCCCGAGCTGCGGGACACCTCCAGCAGGGCAAACTCCCGGCACGTCCCAGCTGCAGCTGATCCGTTCCCTCGCTGCTGCTTAAAGACTATAATAATAACAATAAATTTCAAAAAGAAGAGCCCCCCCCAGACCCCGCAGCACTCGCTGTCCTTACGAGCTCTAACCAGCCAGGGTAACCTCCCTCCCCGAGCGACGCAGCCAGCCGAGCGAAGGGGTGCAGGAGGGGTCTCCCGCTGCCAGGCGGGACGGGGGGGAAGGTCCGTCCTCTCCTCTGGCAGCCGAAGTGCTCTCAGGGAGCGGCACGGCCGCGGCCCTCGGGGAAGGGCCAAACGTGACAAAAACGTACTTGTTCTGCCACATGCTGTCCAGATCTGCACCCAGAGCACCCTGTGGATGCACCTGTAGTCCATAGCCTCAAAGATTTCAGGTTTTCTGAGTAAGCGAATGATTAACCACTAATGAACTTTCTTCCTGCTTGCATTAGTGTTTTCAGAAAACTTAAGGTCTGGATACAGTTTCCTGTTGGGTTAAAATAAATTTAAATTGAGGAAGCCTGACAGCATCTGGGCTTGAGTAGTGTAAAAAAGTATGTGTTGTTTCTTTACAGTTTTTCTTGGTTTGGGCTTTCTGTCTGTGGATGAACTATTGAAGATGCCATCTTTACCGTAGGAAAATAGTAATGTGACTGTTTCTTTTTCTCCCTCCTCTGTAGGCCTACGGACATGAGGTGGTTAAGAGTAGATGATGAGATGCCTCAACACGTTGTAGTGTCTGGTTCAAACCTTCTCATTAGTAACCTAAACAAAACAGATAATGGTACATACCGCTGTGAGGCTTCAAACGCGGTGGGGAAATCACATGCGGATTACATGCTGTTTGTATACGGTACGTGAGAAAAACCACCGTTCTTCTAGACTCATTTACACCTAATTGCAACATACCGCGCTCTGAAAGCTTTGACAGAAGTTAACTTTTTGCTTAATGCAAGATTTACAGATAGCTCCCGGCACCTCTGCCTTACGCCGGGCTGGGGTAGGGGCTGGAAAACCCTTTCTTTTGCTCCCGGGGCCGTGGGTGCGGGGCGCGGGGTGCAGAGCCCCTTCCCGAGCGCGCTGCGCTCCCTCCTCCGCAGCTGCGCGCCCGCCTCGTCCTGCTGCCAGGCCGAGCCCAGGGAAACGCAGAGCAGGGGCGTGGGGAGAACTGGCAGCTTCTCCGGCCTGGTAACTCCTTTGCCTTTTTCTGATACCTTCTCCAGCGTCTTCAGAAATGGTCCGGGGGGCGGCGGGTTCCAAGCCTTTCATTAGCAAGTTAAATTACCAAAGAATCAGCCGGCATCCCTAGCTAATTACAAACCAGTAAATAAACTGGAGGAATGAGATGTCTTAGGCCTATCTGTGGCGGCTGAGCAGACACTAAAACACGCCTCAGCGTCTTTTTAAAGTGCTATTAAGTACCTCCTTTAATTCTTCAGTTCCTCCGCATTGTTTTGCCATTGCTCTAGACCTTGTGCTCCTGTCACGGGGCGTTGCGTATAATGAAGATTCAGTGGGCGCTTGAAGAGCGATCCCCCAGTTTGATTACGAGCAACTCCCTTGGGCTGCGTATTTAAGCGTTATCTGTGAAGAGCGGTTATGGTGTGGCTGGGCTGAGCTCGCGGTGGGGATTGCCTGGTGCTCGGGTGGGACACTCGCTCGCCTTGGTCCGAAGCTCATTCCGCGCAGCAGCCGCTGGAAGCTCTGCAGTCCAGACTCCCTTGTTCTTGCCCAGGTGCAGATAAATAGTTGACATCCCCTGTCCAAACGCCGCTTGCACATGAGCCGTTTCAAGCCCAGTCTTAGAAACTTGCCCAAAGATTGAAGATAATACCAAAACTGCGACTTTGAGCTGAAATTGAGCTCACCTGCCACATCGGGCGGGTGGTTTTCTAGTGCCTCTAGCTCCAGAAGCCTCCAGTTTACACAATGAAGTCCGATACGCATTTATGATGGAGTAATTTCTGTACTCATGAAAAAAAACCTTGTTTACATTGGTGTTTAAAGAAACGACTACTGTTGCGGAGAAGCAATAAAGAAGTTGAAATAGGACGCAGGCAGTTCCCCGTGAGATTAAAAGTATGGAAAGCTACTGCCATAAAGCGGTTGTAGATGAGCTAATTTCGTTCCTTGTGTAGTTTTATGTACCTGGTTTGGCCCAAGTGAGCACTAGATCAACCCTCACCAATGTCAGTGACCTGGGATTTGGAGCTCAGACTAGCTCTCGCACTCGTTAATTATCCTGCCTTTGGGATGTGGGCGAGAACTAGACCGCACAGGACTTGCTCAGTGCTGCTCCCCCTCAGGATTAAACCCACAGGAGGAGACCCGACACAGTCGTATTTCAAAGGAGATGCAGGTTCCAGGGGATGTGAACCCATGGACTCCAGTTCAAGCGTCCAGCGGACGTTCTGGCCATGTAGGGGAGGGCTTTTCGCAGTCTGTCAGGAGCTCGCGGGCAGATAATGGTTGTACATCTCATCACGTCCAGTTTCTGCACGTTTGGGAGCATCCCACTAGGATCCGGCACTCTGGAGAGCATAAAGAATCCTATTAACCCTGAGTTTAAAAGGGAGAAATCCAGAGGTGTTGGTGTGGGGGAAGCGGTTGGGCTGTGGCCATCATCTGAAGCCTCCTGGCACAGAACCCCAGTCGAACTGTCCCTGCAGGGCGGCTCTGCTGCCTGCGCCCACGCGCTGCTCTCGCCCGCGCGTCTGCAGCCCTGGGCACCTTTCCCCACCACAAGGCAGCGGATATTCTGTCCCCACGGGGGTTCCTCCATGGAGACACATCTCTGCAGGCACCGGGTGGAAGCTGGTGGGAGGATGTGCCTGGCCACAGGCAGGGCTGGCTCTCGCCGCTTGTCGGTGCGGAGCTCCCTGGATCACCTTAACTTGGGAACCCGGGCTTTATGGACATGGAGCTCCCCCAGATCACCTTAACTTGGGAACCGGGGCCTTATGGACATGGAGCTCCCCCGGATCACCTTAACTTGGGAACCGGGGCCTTATGGACATGGAGCTCCCCCGGATCACCTTAACTTGGGAACCAGGGCCTTATGGACATGGAGCTCCCCCGGATCACCTTAACTTGGGAACCGGGGCCTTATGGACATGGAGCTCCCTTGGATCACCTTAACTTGGGAACCGGGGCCTTACGGACATGGAGCTCCCTTGGATCACCTTAACTTGGGAACCGGGGCCTTACGGACACAGTCCCCCCCGACCCGGGGGTCGTTAGGGAGCAGCCATAGGCATGGCAGAGCTGTGGTCTGGCACACCTCCGGGAGAGGCAGGGTTGCCGTAGTCTCCATCCCAAAGGGATGGGTTTCCGTGCCAACGGCCTCCAGCAGGCAGGGCTTGCAGAGCACCCGCTGCTGAGCTGTGCTTAACACCTTCCTCTGCTGCGCACGTGCTGTAAGGATGTCAAATCACATTGACGCCGAAAACACGTTTATTTTTAAAATCCGTTTCATGCTTTTCCCTCCCGTGGGAGTGGGCAGACACACTTGCTAGAACCTTCCAGTGCAATTAGCACACAGTCTTCTTCCATTTCCTTTATGGAGGAAGAGTCTGCTGCACAGCATCCTCCCCGTGCCGTTTGGTGAAAGGCTGGGGAGTTTCTTCCCTGGGTCCTGCTGTGCTCCAGCTGCTCCGGTCCCCGCGGCTCCTGGGCAGACACGTGTATTAGGGGCGAGCAAGGGCTGCCCTGGTGCAGGTGTAGGGACCGGGGTGCTTCGGAGGTAGGGGAAGGGCAGTAACCGCTTAGAATATAGCCGTAAATAAGCGCTCCACAGCCCAGCAAACTCCGAGGTAACGTATCTCAACTTTCGGGAAGTCACATGGAATATAATAAAGGTGCAGCATATAATTAAAGTTCAGCTGTATTAATTAGGGAACCTGAGAGAGCTCGCTTGGAGATAAAAGAGTCGCAGATGTGTTAGTGACGAAGAGTTGACATGCTATAGAGGAAACCTAAAATCAAAAGCCCATGAAATGTTTCATGCTCTATTATTGCCGAATGAAGCCGTAGTTCAAAGTCTTCCCGACTACTTAGCGCATTCAGTTTGATCATCTGGGCATTGATACATATTTTTTCTTTTACGTCTCCTCATATCTACCTTCTCCTGCCCGGTAACGTTGCTGAGGATGTGCCCCTGTACCTAACAGAAACGCCGTGAGGAGCGGCAGTGTTTGAGTCTCAACAGGTCAAGTACGTCAGGAACGGTTCTCAGTCCCAGCGAGAAACATCCCCGTGTCTGGGTTTCTCATTAACGATGCCCTAGTAGCCAAAACGGGAGCGTTCAACTGAAATTGTCAGGAAAATACTGACTTTCTTTTTATTAAAAGATCTTGGTGAAATTCTTCATACCTTGAAATTGATATTTAGTAACGATGTTCTGATTTCTTTGTATTTATTACTGTCTTTGAAGTAGTTTTTAACATCCTGCTGAGGTGTATTGATAGAGGAAGAACAGCGAAGTGAGCAGCCCGGGGAAGAAAGCGCGATTTATTCACGTGCTGTTGATATTTAGCCTGTGAAGCTCAGCGGGGCCCCTCACACAAACCTCCCACCTGGGATTTCCCATGTATATGTAGAAAAGCAACGAAGCATCGCTGTGTCTCTCTTTGTACCTGTAAACTGTTCTTTTTGTTGTGGAAAGCGTGCAGTTTATTTTTCTTATGCCTCTCATTCCATTTCTCTCTCTCTCATTGACTAATTTATGCTGGGTTTTATTTGGTTTTTTTTTCATTTTTGTTTAGCACTGTAGAAGGCCAGAGGGGGGGGAGTTTTGGGGCCAGATTCTCCGGCTGGCACGGGTCCCGAGACGCAGGTCGCGCCGGGAGCCGTGTCCGGCTCCGGAGGATCTGGCCCGCGGTCCTCAAGGCCAGCTGGGCGCCCCACCTGGCTTCAGAGGAGGGAGGGCATCCCACAGCCGCGCTGCTTCTTTGCGTCCTTGTTTTTCTCTGATCACGATTGACCGCTGTTGTGTTCTGCTTGTTTTTTCTTAATTTGCTTTTTTATTATTTTCCTTTTTATATTTTATCCAGATCCCCCCACAACTATCCCTCCTCCCACAACAACCACCACCACTACCACCACCATCCCTACCACCATCACAGGTACGGTACCTTCATAACCATTGGAAATGTCCTGAATGTTTATTGTCTTTTATGTATATAAGCAGAGCGTGAAGCCTGGGGAAAAACAACAAAATTATTTTTTTTAACCAAATACACCCACGGTAGCGTGCGAGCCCTGGTCCGGCAGTCGGACGAGTCGGATAGTCCTTACTGCAGGTGGTTCTGAAAGGCGGGAGTTGCCGTGGCAGAAAAAGCTATTAATTCACTTAGTGGTGGCTAATATTGGGTGCGTTCAAACGAAGGAAACGAACAGCCGTAGGGCTCATTTCACACGGGCAGTTGTTTCAGCCTCAGCCCCATCAGTATCAATTTCTGAGCAATTTCTACTCGGAAGCAGAAAGTTTGGTCTTTGGTAATTTAATTCACCTGATGCGACTGGAGATGCTTTCTCTCATGCCTAGGTGTTTGGTCTGTCTCTGTGCTAAGCCCTCTGCCTCGCTCTCCCAGAAGAGTGAATCCCACCAGTCATTTTTTAGTGAGCCCAACACCATCGGTGTGACCTCCTTTTTGAGGAGCTGGCTTTTGGCATTTTGAGTTTTTCCCTGTCTTGCGAGAAAAAGTGAATAAAACCAACCAGCTGATCACGAGACACCTCTCTCTGTCCCACGCATCCGTCATACTTCCTCACTAGACCCGACTCTCCACTCATGGGGAAGGCCTTTCTGGTTTCTTTGTCATCATTTGCATTGTCATTTCACTGATCTTTTCTATTTCAACCACTGCTTTTGCTTGCTTTTTTTTTTTTTTTTTTTTTTTTTTTTGGAGGTAGAGGTGACAAACCGAAGGTGAGAATGGACCATCGAATAGCTAATGGCATCGTGTTTATTGTTGCTGTAAACCATCCCCTGTGTAAATGCCTTCACGTTCTATTTGCTCTTACGACGTTGCTCGGCTGAGTCTAACTGTCCTGCGCAGGCTGCTCTGTGGCTTCTTTCCTTCTGAGGTTTTTGCAACCGAGTCAGACTCCGCTGGCGTGGAGAAGCAGTTGAAGTCTTTCTTCCGACGTGCCTTACCGCGCACCACGTGTGTGCCGTCTGCCATCCACCATCGTGTTGTCCAGCCCTCCCCATTCTCTGTCTTCCTCCCTCCAGGTGGTTATCGATAGCACCCAACCCCAGGCACCCCCGTTTGGATGCTTGGGACGCTCTGCCGCGATCGCTTTCCCATTTTGTGATTTGTTCATTTATTTCTGTTCTTATTTTCTTAACCAGCTTTCATTTCACAGTAGGTTTCAAACTTTATTGAAGTCTCCTTAAGAGCCGTTTGCAGAGAAACTCGATCCCGCGTCTCGGTGTAAATGGACGTACCTACAGTTTCCTTTGGGCCCACGGTAATTTGTTCGTGCTTTCAGTGAAGTTTGCGAGGCTAAAAGGAAGAATTTGTCTTGATGCTTGATTGGCCCCGTTGTGTTGCGGTCGGTGCCTGCAAACATTAATGATTGTCCTTTTCCCCGGAACTGGCTCGTTATCAGCCCATCGTTGGGATCGCCCTTGGACCCCGCGGGGTCGTTCAGGCTCCCAGGCAGGGGCTGCTCATACCAAATAGTGGTTTTGCTGTTTGCTCTTCTGCTGCAAGCATTGCAAATTGTTTGGGAATTTTCAGTAGCCCCTGGGCTTCTAGGCTCTCCCCGCAGTAGTTTTCTAGCTTTTTTTTGTATTAAAAAGAAGGGGGGGTGGGCAGTTCTTGCCGTGAGAAGCGGCTCTCACCAGCGCTCCTGCCCGCACCCCTTT
The DNA here is from genome assembly GCA_947846985.1 of Fratercula arctica. Taxonomy (NCBI): domain Eukaryota; kingdom Metazoa; phylum Chordata; class Aves; order Charadriiformes; family Alcidae; genus Fratercula; species Fratercula arctica. Next base: position 7,643,772 of record CANTUZ010000019.1, read on the forward strand.
GGAGGGTAGCCGTGCTCTGGCCGCTGCTGTTATGTGGTCCGGGGGTGGCAGTGACCCCAGCCCCAGGGTTTGTGCCTCGCTGAGGAGCCGCGGATGCCCAGGAGGTGCCCAGCGCCCCCACAGCCACAGCTGGGGAGCTTCTACTTTCGAGGAATCACTCCTGACGTCTGCCACGGGTTTGCTTTGAACACAGAGAGGAAGGGCCAATGGTCTCCAGGAAGGGCGACCTTCTGGAGAGACGTTTTCCCAGCCGTTTCTCCTTGGCAGCTTCCCACCGGAGCGAAGCGCTGCCCGCAGGATCGGCGCGGCCCTTGTGAGGGTGCTGCTCCCTGGGGAGGCACGACTGCGGGACAGGCTGCCCTGTCTTGTTCTTGCACCTTTGTTTGCTGTGATGGAGGACCTAAAGCTCAAAGCTCGCTGAGACCCTGTTGGCAAAACCCAGGTGGGTCTCCATCGCCGCCTTGCTGCCTGTCTGTATGGGCTTTGAAGTGCTGGAGATGCTGGAAATGTAATGAGAATGTAATATTGTTCACTCATTCCAGCAGTTTCTGCTCGCGGTATGTAGGAAGAAGAGTAGTTAATGCTGATAAAGAAATTTTTATAATCTTCCCTGATGCCGAGCTAACGCTGAGTCTTCTTGACGTGTGTCTTCCCACCTTCTGCCCACAAGCTCAGCCTGCTTTTCCCACAAAGAGCAGCTGAGGCCTCCCCTTCCCTCCCCTCTTTCTGTGTCCGCGTCCTGCTTTGAGGTTTTCCAGGCAGCGCGGAGCTGCAGAACTTTTGCTCTTCAGTAGTTAAGAGACTTCGGAGCTGGGAAAAAATTAGGTCAAATTAACATAATCTCTAGAATTACATAGCATAGTGGTGTTGAAACACTTTTTAAAAAAGCCTCAAGAGACAATTGATACCTTAATTCCTGTCATCACCAAGCCGCTGAGATACTCCTGCAGCGCGAGAGAAGGGCTTGGGTAGCAGCCGGGGTGTTCCTTCTCTCCGCTGGCTGAGAGCAGTGCCCTAGCATGAGGGGACTTGAAATCTGGTTTATTTTGTATTTTTCCCCCTATTTCTTGTATAATACTGGCCTAGTCCGTGTCCCCTGAAACCATGGGGTAGTTCTGAGAAACAATTGTCTTGGTTTAATTTTAAAACAAAAGGGGGAGACCTGCACGGAACCAGTTTCTGCGTCTAAATCTGATGGTGTGGGTGCGCTGTGGTCCCCAGCAGCTGCCCCATGGAAACTGCATTCTTGGAAGTCGTCCTTCTGACTTACTGGGGATAACGTGGTCTGGATTCCTTTTCCCCTATCAAACAGGAGAGGCTGAAAGGGCTGCGTTTGCCGCTCCGCGTGCGTGGCAGCTTACCCCTTTTGTGCAGGTTCCGATGGCAGACATCTTTTCTTCCTTGCTTGCCTGCAGTATTTCTACCCGAAACGCGTCCCAGCGTGGCATGGAAGCGCAGCCCTGCCCCAAGGAGTTCATCTCGGAGTGGGGAGATGCCCCCGAGGGGCAGCAGCTGGGGGAGGACGGACGGATGGACGTGCGGGTGTAGGATGGAGCACGGCCGCGGCTCCCCACGCTCCCCCGGTGCTCCCAGTCCCTCCCCGCGCCCCCCTGCGTCCCTTTACCGTCCCTTCTTCTTCGACAAGGGCAAATCCTCTATGGCTGCGGCCGGAGGCTTGAGCTACGAAGGCACGCTGAGCCCGTGAAGGGGTCTTACGGCAGGGAGGTTTTGGGGCAGATCTCTGCAAAGCTGCCCTGCCGCTTTCTGCAGGAGAAGGGAAAGCCGAGCGGTGGTAAAGTTTCCAAAACAGCACAACCTTTAAAGCTTTTCCTCTGTCACCGGTGCTCTACTTCAGTGTAGGTGCTTGAAAAGATTTCCTGCGTGACAGTTTGATCTTTTTCGTATATCCTCCAACTGCATTGATATTCCGACCGTCCTTTGGCGTTTCAGCTGTTATCGCTGGCAAGCCCTTTCTTTATCAGTTCAAATTGTCCTTGTGGCTTTGTTCATTAAGACGTACAATACGATACAGCAGAGCAAACTGCATCATTTGAATTACCCCTGGAGTCGTTCCTTGAAATACTGGTTTTGGACAGCTGTTGGTTCCTGGGAGATAAAGATTCTTAATAATAGCAGAGCCGTCATCCTTGGGCCCGGCGCGGGGCGGAGCGGCTAGTCTGCCTTTTCAAGCATCCTTTTGCTGCCTTCTGGTCCTGCTCAGCACGTACACCTCCGCGCCCTGGGACCTGCCCCATTATTTGTACACGCGGATTTGCATTTATCACCCTTTCTCCGCAGACGGATCACGCAGGTGCCTTGGCAACAGTTTCGGTGGAGACGGGGGGGTGCGACACACACACGCGTTACCAGCGCTTCAGCCGTGCGTTGGATGCTGCTGGTTCTGCAGAGCCCCCGCTGCCCGTCTTCCAACAGAACCAACGGCAAACCGGCAGATTCCGCTGTGGCTCTCTTTCATGCCATCTTAGACCATGTTTTAAACCCCACCGATCCCTTAGAGTGTCCGCTAGCAGGTGGGTGTGCGTTCAGGGGGCTGAGGCATCGCAGGCAGGGGTTTTAGCTTCGTAATTCCTGGGGTGTGCTCGTACCTCCCGGATGATCTGGGTTGGAAGGCGCCAGGCCGGTGCTGTGGCTGGTTTTTTGTGTCATCCTAGCAACCCAAGAAATAATAGTGCGTGGCAATCCGAAGCCCTTGAGGAGAAATGGTGGAGCAGGTTTTCAAAGCACAGATCGAAATGAGGAAAATGCTGGTTTGATCCACAGTGGAAGTTTGTTCTGTTCAGGCTGCAGCTGGTTGTGTGAACACCTCCGGTGGCACGGGGCTTATTCCGATAGAAATCCGAGGTGGTGGTGGGTGGGAAGAATGCAATCGAAGTCATTCTTTGCTCAAATTACCTTGCGGGGGGGTGGTGGGAGGTGAAGAGGCAGCGGGGGCATTGCTGAGGTACACTCGTGCCCGCAGAACCGCAGGCTTTGCATCCAGTCAATGCGCCTGCTGGTGGCGGCGTTCACGTGGAATTTAATCGTAATTAGGCAACGCTGTGTCTGTTCCCCAGCCGATCCCAGCCCGGGGGTGGTGGTCGGCTCCAGCCTGTCCCTCTGGGCGTTTTTACAGCTTTTTCTCCCCGTTTTCTGAGCAGCCCCCAGGAGGTGCCACCGGGAAGGTCGGACGGAGCCCCCGGGTCCTCCCGCGCTTGGTGCCACCGTGCAGGGACTCAGCCCGGGGATTTGTTCCCCCAAATTATTTATTATTTAACTTTTCGTTTTCCATTGAAGCTTCTGCATGTCCCCGGTAAAATGTCAAGTTAATTTAAAGATGATAGTGCACTCTTCTGACATTTCCATCCAGGATGTGACCGCATTAAAGGGAATAAAGGGAGAGAGAGTAGCTGACAGGCCCATTACAGAAAATAAAATGAAATAAAATGTAGTCTTTTTGTACCGTGTCCAGTCAGTAGTGGACACGGCACTGTCACGCCTGCTGTCACGGGTGGTGGTGCAGCGTAAGCCGTGCAGAAACCAGCATTTTGCTGGGCAGAAAAGGTGCGTGTGGAGGAGAGCGTGGGCAGAGGGAGCTGGGCCGGGGACATGTGTCCCCCCCCGGGATGAGATGGGCTGTGGGCAGAGCAGAGGAGGGGCCGGGGCTTGCCCGGGGCTGTGGGGTGCGTGGCAGCGCGGTGGGCCACCCTCTGAAGCCCAGGGTTCCGCTGGGAGCCAACGCTGTGCCGGCACTGCACGTTGTTGGCATCGGCAAACCATGGACCAGTTTGGTGTTTGCAAGGTTGGGATTGAAATAAACCCCAAATCCCGGCAGATCCTTATGGAAAAACACAGAAAGGCGTAGCTGGAACCGCGGCACTAATTTTGGAATGGTTTTGTTCTTGTTGCACAAAACTTCCATCCAGATTGTGATTATTTTTGTGAAACATCTGGTCTGCGAATCCAGCCATCCCCGGGGTGCGTTGCAACACGCCCGTACACAAAAGCTTTCAGCGCAGGCTGGGGCCGCTGGACGGAGGATTGTCGTGGAGTACCGTAACGCAAGGTACATCTTCACCCCTCCTGCCGAGGAGCGTTTGGCGAGGGAGGGGACCTGCCGGGCTTTTCTGCGCCGTGGGTTTGTGGAGCCCCTTTGTGACGCTCCCGGCGCTGCTGAGGGACCGCGGGCGCTTGCTCAGCGGGAAGGACGGGGAGCTCTGCAGGGCTCCTCGCTAGCCGCGAGGACCTGAAACGATGCCGAAATCCCGTTTGTAGTGCTGCAGGCTGCTCCCTACGGCTGCTACGAAACCAGCAGCGTGAGGGAATCCGTGCTCGCCCTGGTCAGTGAATGTTCGGGAGTCAGGAAAACCAGAAAGGATAAGAGCTCCGCAAGTCAGCGATCAGATTGGCTTTTGCTTTCAGTTCAGAAAGCATCTTAAAAAGCAATATATTGCATGGATATCTATGCTTATTAATACCTCTTTATTCTTTTTTTTTTTAAAGTGTTTTTTGCCATTCTTTGGGTGATGTGCTGTTGTAATTCTCTTTACAAGAGCTGTGCATTTTTAAGCTCCAGCGTATCCTGTGCTTCTGTAGGGCTGCAGCTCAGGCACGCGAGTTGGCGAATTTAATTTTGCTGCCGGGGTTTTAATATTCCTCCATCGTGCTCGTTCTGTTGGAGGCTGTGGACTAATTACGGATGAGTTTAAAGGGCCCAGTCTGTCACACTCCGCAAACAGTTTGAAGTTGGAGAGAATCCATTTGAAAAAATGAGGAGGCATAGCGATGGAGCTCGTAACTCAACTAAATGTCGCCCAGACGCCTTCCTGCAGTAATTTTATAAATATGTGTATCTACGAGTGCGTGCGCGCGCGCTTGTGTAGCTACCTAATGAAGCGGTGAGTGCCTAAAACTTGGGTGTCGTCCGAGTTGTCTTAGCTGGCAGATAGCACCATCTGTGTCGCCAGACGACGCGTGGTAGCATCTTCCTTCGAGAGCTGGCCACACGGATCTCTCTTCCTGGGACCAACGCTGAAAAGAAGTGACGATTAAGTGAAATGTGCCACTTTATAGAGGCCCGTGGTCCCAGTCTTGGATACCTTCTGTAATTATAAACCAGTCCTCTGGGGGATTTATGTACACGTAGATTTTGAAGGACCATTGCATTGTTTTACTGCTCCCCATACAGCAGGTTTTGTCGTCTTAGCGATTAAAATCAGGAAGGGCAGCCTTTATCTTTGTCTCAAGATGGAAAGTACCACACTGGGCCTCTTCATTTCTGTGCTTTCTGCCTCCTCTGCTTTGCCGCATCTTGGAAAAGAGCCCCTTTTCAGCAGCAGCTGACCACTGCGAAGGATAACCGTCGGCTGCCTGCGGTTGTGCGGCTGCGCACGTCTGTGGCTCAGGACCAGAACGGGGCTTTTTGGTGGTGGCAGAGCCTTTCACTGGCTTCAGTCAACCTTAATTAGGTCAGAGGCGGATCAAGGAGTTTCTTGTCGGTCCCTCTTTGAGGAGAAGTGATGACTTTTCTTCTAGGACGTGGGCAGAAGTTTGATCTCCGGGGTGCCGCCTGCCTGGTCCGGCATAGAAGCATGGCTGCTCTTGACGGTGAAGTAGAAGTCAGTGGCACCTGGAATTCAGGGAAGCACGTCCAAAGTTAGCCCATCCGTCTTAAAATTACGGGTTTTGCTAGCAGCAGCATGGCGGGGCCGGGGCCGGGGCCGTTCCTTGCTGCGCAAGGCGGAGTTCGGTACGCGCGCAGTTTTACCTGTATTCATTCCTTTGGTACCAGAGCGAGCGTGACGGTTTTTCTCTCCTTTGCCATGCGAGCGCGGTAGTGGTGTGCCTGTGGCGGGGCCGTTCCTCGCCTTGCTTTAACGTCAGATTATTCCTCTGGAGCACTGTGTGCGTGCGGCCCTTCTTCTCGAAGAAGACTCTGGGATTGAAACGGACTTCCAGAAAACTCATTCTAAACTTTAACTGGTCTGTGTTTCCTATTGCAACCATCCAAACCATTTGCTAATCATAACTTTGTCATTCCAGCTGCAGCCAACATGTTGTTTGACTTGGATATTTGTTCGCACTTACAACCGCTTGAGAACTTTATTTTTTGTAACCTGTTGGTCTCTGTCCCCAGACGGGGAAGCGAGCTGCACTGTCCAGTTTGCACTGTTTCTTGACTAATATCTCTTCCAGCACGTGAATTCAAGTTTGCTTTCAGCAGATCCTCTATTTAGCGTAAAAGCTGACGTAACTTTTTTTATTACAGGAAGACAGTAAATTGAGACTATTGGTAGATGCCAAGGTGCTATCTCAGGAATTACTGCTCAGTTTTCCGACCCTCTCTAAACAACAACTTTCCCCCCACCTCCACCGCCATTTTCCCCTCCACCGTTTGCTCGGTTCAAACGAGGCATCGCTGGGGGATTGCTGCCCGAAACCAAAGAGCAGCCCCGCTCTTGTTCTCCTCCCGGCTCCGAAGGCTCCCCTTGAGCCTCCCCCGGAGCTCCCGGCAGGAGACCAAGCGCCGGCGTACGGAAGCGTGCGTTAGATTTGGTTGCCAAGACGAGACCAGTCCGTGTTGGCAGTGGAAACAGGCTAATGACAGCTCGATAATCTGCTATGCAAATCTTGGTGCAGTTTGTTAAATTGCGCAGGGTTTATTTGTTTTTGCTTTCATAATTAAAGCATGTAGGCCTCGTATCTGTAAGTATTGTGTATTCCTTGTATGATCCTTGTCCTCGCTGGTGCTTCAGAAAGTCAGACCCGGGCTGTCCCCAGCTCAGTCGCACAGGAAGGGGTCCTGCTCCTTCCGCCGCTGCGCGGGTGCCGGGGAGAGCCCGGCCGCAGCGCGGGAAGGAGGGGACACGCCGGTGCGAACTGGCTGCTCTTGCAACGACAAAACTCAAGCTCGGGGCCGCTTTGCAGAACGACGCGGGAGAGCGCTTCTCTGCACGTACCCGTGTGATTTTACTCATTGAAACATTGCCTGCATCCAACCGAGGGGACTCCCCCGGAACCTGGGCTCTGCCGCCGGCTCGAAGCCATCAGGAGGGACCCGCAGGTGACACTGGTGTTGGGAGCAGCCGGCCCGCTAAACCAACAGCATCCCAGAACACATAGAGCCAGACCAAAAGCAAACGAGTTCCAACAACTGAAACAAGCCCGTAATTTGGATAATGGGGACAAATAGGACTTAGACCTGTTGGTGCAGAGGAAATAGCTTAGGACGCTGTCAGGAAAAGCCTTCGGGTTTGGGTCGGTCTTTAAACTTGTCTGTTCAAACACCGGTGAGGAGATGAAGCGTCCCCCCGTTGGCAAGGCAGCCACCCCCGAGAGGTTTCCCGTGGCCTGTAATACGTAGGGAGTAAAGTCAGCTTCGGACTGATGACCAAAAAACTCTATTTCAGTTACCAGTAACTGTAAAGCAGTCAACTGCTGCGATAGAGGGGCTGGTCGTTTCCGCCTGCCTTTGCCCATGCTAGAACAATGGTTTTTACACTGAAAAAAACGTGCATCCTATGGGTGCGTGGCTGGCCGTAGCCGAGGCCAGGAGGCCACGCACACCTCAGAACTAGCCCTGCGGTTTCTCCGGGTTAGCCTTTGCTTGCCACCTCTGCAAGTCTGGGTCCGGAGGCTGGGCCGTGCACTGACGTGCCTGGAGGCTCCCTGCGTGGGGTGAAGGAAGAGAAGAGGTGGGCACGGATCAGCCCCGGCCGCTAGCGCTTTGATGGAGGCAATGTTTGAATGCGTAAAAGCCATGTTCCGAGTGTCGGCTCTGTGTCCTGGTCTTGAGCTTCTGTTTTGGTCCTTACCAACTAAAGCGTTGGTGTCGGTGTTCTCCCCCGTCTCCTGTCCCCCTGACTTTGCAACCACCAGTAATTGTGCTGGCAAGGTCCTGGAAAAAGAGAAAAATTTACTGTTTTCCTCAGGCTCATAGCTTTTGAACTGGAGGCATGTCTTCTAAACAGTGCAACTCACTTCAAATGCTTTTTGCCTTTCATTTTATTATTGCTTGTCACGCAATGTTCTTTGAAAGCTTGCTCATATATTATCTGTTCCATTTTTTCCATTTTCCCTTTTTTTGCATGCTGTTCCTCCTGTTTCTTCCCTTCCTCCAATCCTCTGTTCCCGTGTGTAGACACAACGGCGACGACAGAACCGGCGGTTCACGGTTGGTATCACATTCCTGTTTATCTTATTTCTCAGCGCTGCTGAGTGGCAAGACAAGCCTGGGAAGGGGAGGCCAAAAAGGGAAACGTAGTCTTCAAGGGAAAACCATGTTTCAGGTGGACTGATCTCATAAATATAACATGGGTTTGAAGGCTGGAAAGTCTGTCTGGGCTTGTCATTTCTGTTGTGAGCTTCGCAGCCGGCTGCTCCAGCGCCAGGCGAGCACCGATCACCCAAGCCCCGTGGAGACGGGGAAGAAATAGGAATCCAAATTTAATTTTTTAGGAGGCGAGTGAAATCTGGAGGCTTTTTTCTCTGGTTGGGAGTTTGTAGGACAGGGCGTCCGCCGGCCTGGGGCGTGCCGGGGATGCTCGGAGAGGAGCGGAGGGCAGCGCTGCTGTGTGCGTTACTGCGCTGCAGAAGGAGATTGGGAAAACAAGGAGCAACGCTTTGCTATCAGCACAGCAGTCTAGCGAACTCACCCCTCGTCTGCTCCCGGCAGCCTAGCCAACAGCTTGGCAGCTTCCTTAGCGTCCTACATTTTTAAGGCGAGCCTAAATAGTCACTTCAGACTGGAAGCTGAGCATACCGCTTTTTGGCACGAGCTCGCTTTTCAGCTACAGAACCGAAACCTCTGACAATTTTAATTAAGGCTAATCCATATTTGAGTTTGCTATTTTAGTGTCTTTTCACTCTGAGAAGTCGAGTGTTTCTTTTACTGACAGAAATCTGTAATGCGGAACCCCTTTTCCCTGCCTGCTCCCCCCGAGGCGCCTCTTGGGCGATGGGAGAGGGAGGACGGAGTAAAGTCTCGGTTACGTAGCGATGCCCTGTGTCAAGTGGAGGGACGTGCAGGTCTTGTCCCAGATAACTTACCTACTTGGATGCATTTTCCCACTTGATGGAAAAATTGGAAGCCTTCAGGCATACTTGTGTTCTCTCTAGATTGCCCGTCTCCTTCTGTATGTTTAGTGTCAAGATTCCGTGACCAGCATCATGGCAAGGCAATAATAGTCCAAGTGACGCCTCGTCCAGCCCTACGCTGACACTTGCGAAAGTCAGATGAAGGCAAAACGTTAATCACCCGATCGTTAAGCTGGGGGGGGGGGGCCTTGCAGAGCTGCTTCTGAAGATGGCAGCCCCCTTTAATTACCTGCAGGTCTGCTCAGTGCCCCTCGCTCAGGTGCTCAGGGTCCCACTGCTCTTTGAAGTCCCAGCGGGCGTTTTGCTCTCTGAGAAGTGTCTGTGAGCAGTCGGGAAGGGCGGAGAGACGCGGGGCTCAGGCGGAAAGGAGGGTGGCTCCATCCCCACCATCCTCCCCAGCCCCTGCGGTGTGGCCGTAGCCAGGGCTCGGCAGCGGCCGTGGGGCATCTCGCTCCGGCAGCGCTCCCAGGGAGAGGGGTTCGGCCAAGGTGCTCTGCCTTTAGCACTAGAATTTGCTGAGAAAAATGGCTCAGGCAAAAGAACAGAGTGCCCTGCAGGGTCAGAAAACAGAGCAGGTTTTTCTGCTTGTCTCAGACGGCCCCAGGGGTGCGCGGGTGCGGATGCTGCTGCCCGCTTTCGGGCAGGGTCAGGCAGCCTGGCGCTGGCGTGACTTCCAGCGTCGTGTCTGGGTGTCTCGGCACGGCAAGGCTCTTCTGACACGCGAGGTTGTTCCTCTCCAGCGTGAAGGCAGGCCGGGGAGGCTCCGCATCCTCGCTGCAGACAGGGCTGCGAGGGTCCAGCACTGGGTGGCTGGTGCCCGAGGGGACACAGCAGGGGACACGCAGCCTGGCAGCCCGTGCGCATTCCTTTAATGCAATTCCCGATGGCTTTCATCGTTTTCCCTTGCGTTGCGGAAGGGAGCGCCTCTGTTTCCAGCTGGGGGGAGGACTGACAGCTGACAGGACAGGCCAGCCCGCTCGAAGGGCCTGACACAGACTTTCCTGCCTTAAAACCCGGCCGGTTTGTACCGAGCCCCCCGCGCTTGCCCTGGGGGTGCTTTTCCCGTGGAGACTGCGGGGTTTCTTTCCAAGCTTGTGTTGCTGGAGTGTGTATGGAGTACACCAGGTGTTTCTGTATGTTGGCCATTTGTTCTTACCGATGTCCGATGGGAGTGAGCATGTCTGTGAATGACTAGAAATGCATGGGCATGAACTACAGCCAAATGGATTTTCTCCAAAAACCGTTTTAAACGAATTGGGGGAAGAAAAAATGAAACCAAAAAAAAAAAAGAAAAGAAAAAAAAAAGAACCCAAAAAAGAGATTGCTAGCAAAGAAAATGAAACGTAAGGCTAGTGTGGAGCCAGCACAATACTTCAATCTGGGAAAGGACTTTTGAGTCATTTAATTTTTTGGAGTGTATCCTAGAGGACTGGGGGGGGAAGGAGTCCTGTATGTGTGTGCATGTAACAGCGGTAGCAAAGCCCCTGCCATTCCTGTTTCCTCCTGGAATGGAGATGACGGCAGCGATGCATGAGTGACTTAAAGCACGAACGTTGTTAACTCTTTTGTTTAAAGATGAGAGCTTAACTGTAAATTTTCTGATGCACTTTCTCCTTTCTCTGCACTGTTCATTGCCAGAACTCCAATAACAGCATGGTCATGGCCGGCAGGAAGGCTTGTGCTTCTGCTGCACCGCACTCAGCCGGGTTTCCCGAGCTCAAGCCCTCCTTCCCTGCCTGGGGCCAGGCTGCCGGCGGGGCTGGCACCGCAGCTCCCTGCGCGGCCCAAAGCGGGGCAGACCGCGCTGGAGCCGGGGGAGTAACTCCGTCTCGGAGAGGCTGCCGCCGCCGAGCCTGCAAAGAAAACCCTTTTTCTGCCATGCCCGTTCTTGTCCTCCCCCCTGCCCTTCTCCCCCTCAAAGCCAACCTGCGAGATTTTGGTTTCCCGGCCGCCGGGGCGCTCACCCCCCGTGCGGGGCTGCTGCCCTTTGGGGAGCCCTCGCCTCGCGTCCCCTGCCCGGGCAGGACATGTATAAGCAGCCATGACCTTATACATGGTGGTCTTTTGCTACGGCAGAAGTAATTTTGCCATTTTTTTCCAAATTTTGACCCCGCCCTCTCATAAGCGAAGAGCTTTAAGAGCTCGGGAATGGCTTTCCCAGGCGGCGGGCGATGCCCGTCGCACGGAGCCGCTGTCCCTGGGCAGCCCCGGCTGGACACACGTGGGGGGCGAGGGGGATGCTCCGGGCGGCGCTTCGGCTCCCCCCACCCCCCGAGGCAGAAACACGGCAGGATTTCTGCTCGTCCTCACGAAAAGGTAGGGCGAAAAAAAATCTCTTCCGAAGCTGGCAAAGCAGGAAGTCTGGAGCCAAGGCCAAAATCACGAAAACATCCCAGTCGTGAAGGAAGAGTGTCAAGGAAATACCTTGCCCATATTATAGCAGGTAAATTATTTTATAAGCTGCAAATTCTTCCCCGAAGGCCCATATGAATTTTTAATTGCGGCCTCAGCAGGGTTTTGTACAAGGAGGTTTAACGCTACCGTGTTAAGCTCTCGTTGCTTTTCCCGATAGCGCTCGGTCTCGGAGAGCGAGTTTTACTCGTCCGCAGCCAAAAGCTGAGCGGTGCCCGAGCGCTCCTCGCCTCGCAGGTCTCGCCAGACCCAACGGCACGCCACGAAAACGCCTCCCTACTCTTGGCATTAACGTTACCGAGCGGCTCTGCCTGCCCAGCTGCCTTTCCTTTGGAAAACGCCCTGTTTAAAAGTGCAACTAACAGTAAATACATTCCTAAATAGATTTCACGGATCCAGTCCTTGGGACGATTGAATAAAACATCACAAAGCTCTCTGCACATGCTCCGGTTTCTGTGCGGGGCCCCGGAATAGGCAGCATAAAACGGAATCCCTAATTGCTTATTTACAGCTTGATACGAAAGAGAAAATTGGCTTTTCCTTAAAAAGCGGAGGTAGCTGAGGAAGGAGCCCAAAGCAGAGCCCCCGCGGCACGGGGAGACGGGAGCCGAGCGCCGCGCCGGCTTTCCCGCGTGGACCAGGAGGCGCGGCAGGCTCGGAATTCCTTCGGAGCCGAAGGGAGAGGAAGGGACTCCGATAGCTGGTACGGACGTTCAACGAGAAAAGTCAAGAAGTGATTTACCGCATGTTTAAAATGCCTCGCAACAGGTTTTGGTACTGTTTGGCGGCATTTTTAAGTATACCAGGTGCAGGTAGAAACTGAATTGCGGAATTGTTAAATTTTCTTCTGAAAAAGCCTTCATAAAAAATGCAACGTTGCCCTTTTTCATTATTGAGAAAATGTGGTTCCTTTTAAGTGAAAAGGAAGGCTCTACAGAAGCAATTTGGGAGAGAGAAAAGTTGAACGGCTCCTCTTCGGAGCCCAGCTTGGCGTGTCCGATGCTTCTGTGAGTCAACTGTAATTATATTTATAAATTGGATTAGAGTAAAAAAGGGGAGCGCCCTGAAGTCCAGGAGCGGCGCACTAACAACCTTCTTGCTATTAATCTAAACACCTTCCCACTTTAGGAGATAATTCCACCTGTAGCTTCCAGGTGACGTGATGGATTTTAAACACCATCACTGAAAGGGAGTTTTATTTTTAATGAGAGAGAGATATATATATGTGTATAGCCGGCTGCTTTCCCATGGGGACAGTCTCACATCGACTGCGCTGCATTAACATCTTGGCCACCTAAAGTCAATGTTTGTAGCCGTCGGCGGGCTCACGCCGCCAGGTTTCCCGAGAGCCAGTGACGGTGCCGTCCCTTCAGGGGAAACATAAACAATATTTTCAAAATAGAAAATAATGGCTTTACAGACAGCGTCCGCTGCCTTTTGGGATCAGGAAAGCGTCTCTCACCTAACTGCTTTATCAGCTTTGAGGACAGATACTTTTTCCATAAGCGCATCAAATTTGGGAAATGAAAAAAAGAGGTTTTGTCAGCTCTTCTTTGCAGAAGGTGCCGCCTGCAGTTTGCACGCGCAGATGCCCTACAGTATGGAAACGCGATCCGCAATATTCACTAATTGATACGTTGCCCGGCTTGTCAACATTTACCAAAAAAAGATTGACATTTGGGGGAAATTGGAAGAAAATTTGACCTTGCTGTATGTATACAGAAGCTAAATTGAACTGGGCCAAATTGGGAGATTGCCCCCCGCGATGACTAAAAGACAGAGTTTGGGGGTCTTTGCATGCTGTTATGAATGAGTGACTTTGATTCCATGTTTTGTGTGCCAACAGTGTAGACTGAGGAATGTTTCTGTCTGTAATAAAGGAAATTATTGCAATTCTGTCATACGGGTTACCCTGCCCGAACGGGCAGAAGATGGCAAGTGATTGACGCATTCTGTTTTTCCCCCCCCAAGAAATTTCATCCTCGGTTCTTAAGTGTGTTGTTTTTTTGTCGCTCGAGAAACGCAGAGAAAAATGAGTTTGTTTTTACTTGTAAGGCTTTACTCAGTTGCCCAATTCGGCAGAGGAGCTGGACTATGGGGATCTCTCAGGTAAGGGCTAGTACGTAGGTACACCGCTGCTCTTCTTCGCTAGATACCGGTTCCACTCTGATTTCTGCATCTTGGCCATGTTGCATTGTATAGTTGCTGTGGTGTGGCCGTTCCTCCCACGCACGCTCTGGCAGCTTGGATGTCCGCTCTTTCCCGTTGGGATTTTCCGCCCCGTTTTTGGTTTTGGCACCCATTTCTGCGGCAGCCTTGCGAAGGGGGCGGGAGGGTGCGGAGCGGGGAGACGCCCTTCCCGGCGCCCTCCCAGCTGCTCGGCCGGAATTTTTTGAACGCTGAATTTGGAGACGGGTTGAGTTGAAACTGGATGTTGCTCCAACACTGGACTCTGCCCCGTTGCGTGAAACCGCTTTTAAGAAAGCGGCCAGCGCTACGTCTCGGCTGCGTGGCGGTTTCTCATAGTAGGAGCATCAGTTTGGGGTAAAAAAAGGAGGTTTTATCGGCGGAGGCAGAGCCAAGTAAATGGTTTGAACCTCTTTTTATCCATGCTGGGCTGAAAGTTACATAAATAACGGAAATAATGTAAATAACGTCCTCGTAGCTGGTCCTTGCGAATTAGCGCTAATCCGGATGAGAACTGAAAGCACCTTCAGAGGACGCAGTTGGTATGTTCAAAGAGGGCTCGCCCCAGCGCTGCAGATGTCGTAAACCTCTGATCCTCGTGTTTTGCTGGGGTCTTCCTCAGCATTTTTAGAAGTGCACCCGTTGTTGTTTTTTTTTTGCTCCCATTTGTCAGAGCATCTCCGCAGAGGGGGGTTGTGGGGCCGGGGGCGGCAGAGCCCACTCCCACCCTTCGGGGGGTGACACGGGGCAAAAAGCAAGGCCAAAAAAAGCCAAGCCCCGAGTCCTCATCTCGCTCTGCCAAATGCTTGCCTTTGCTGTGATCAAATCAGCGGCATCTCCTCCTACAAGCCACTATAGGTATGCTTTGGCCAAGAGGTTAGAAACGATGGATTGATGCAGTATGTCTTCTAACTCCTGAGCCTTACTAATAATTATTGTTGCAGGCCTGGGCCAGATCTCATAGGTAAGAAGCACTAGGTGTCTGTCAAATATTATCGCTGTGCGGATGGGAAGTAATTGTGTTGCTCTGATAAGCTGCATTACTATTTTAATTTGTATTTTTTAAAGAAAAATGCACTTTTTGGTGAATGAAGAGAGGAACAGGAAACAATTCCCTAACAGAATTCCTCGAAATGGGTGTCTGCCAGCAGCCGTGCCTTCCCCTCGGGTGCTGCGGTGCCGGCCACGGAGCAGCTGTGGCTGTGCCCGATGGGCAGCGCCTTTTCCCCAGCGTACAGCTCCATGTTGCCGTGTTTCCAACGTTTGTGTGCGAGCCAAAATCTCCCCCGAGCTTTGCAGGAAGGAGCACGGGCGCCGCTGCTGCGACGGCCGGCAGAGGAGCGGGCAGCCTTTGTGCGCTGCCAGACACCCGTTTTGCAGCATCTGTTTTGACTCCTGATTTTTTGTTATTTTTTCCCTAAGAATCTCAAAATTTTGCTTGTTGCTCTCTTGGTTACCTGTGGACACCCAAAGGGTAATCGTGCCCAGCCAAATACGCCGGTGTCACTAGAGAAGGGGCCCCGGGCCGGTCTGTCCCCATCCCATCAGCCGTGCCCAGGCTGCGGGGACACGGCATCGGGTTTGATTAACTCATCCAACCCTGATTAGCACCTTTGTTCCAGGGGGCTGCTGCTGAATCCAGGGCATCCCCTTTGCGGACGGGGCTGGGCAGGCTGGGCTGTCAGATGGGGGGGTCCAGGTGGGTGCTGGAGCCCAGCTCTCCGTCGGGAGCGCTCCGGGTGCCCCCGGGAGTACCGGGGATGCTGGGGTGCGTGCCCGGATGGCGGTGCGGTGAGCGTGGGGTGCTGCGGCGGTGTTTGCTCAGTCTGCTGTTCCTTGCAGGTACTCCCGTCCCGCTAAACGCTTCACCGGAGGCTCTGCCAACTGTGCAATTAAGTAATGCATCCCTTGCCTTCTGCCCAGGTAGCTTCCAGAGCTGTCCTCGCTTCTCCTGGTCCAGCTGTGTGTGTCCGTGCCACTCGCAAACCTCCTCTGGTTACTGATGCGGCAGGGTCTGGGCAGGGTTGGCCTCGCACCCCCGGGGCTGCTGCTCCCGCAGCCTCTCTCGGCAGCCCCGCGGGGCTGGGGAGCGCGGGCGCGCTGCTGGGCGGCCGGGCGCGCGTACGGGGGCACGGACAGGTGTGCACGTACGTACATAGGGGCTGCTGCGTGCGCCGGGCGTGAGGAGCCAGCTCCCCGTCCGGCACAGCTGTATCCCGGTCCCCTGCGCTGCCCGGCGCTCCCCCCGCTCCCAGTGCCGGCGCACCTCTGGCACAGCGGCCGGGAGGCACCCGCGCATCGGGTTTGATTAACTCATCCAAACCTGACGAGCACCTTTGTTGGAGGGGGCTGCGCATGAATCGATGGCTGCCGATTGCCGGTGGGACTCCCTTTCCCAGCAGGGAGGAGGCTGCGGGAGCAACCGATAGACATTGAGCACCTGTCGTAGGGTTAAATTTATTAAAAGAGAGGGCATTACTTTTTATGAAGCGATCTTGAAGTGGGTGACTGAAGGGGAGCTTATTGATTGAAGAAGGGTGAAATCCTCGAATTTCTCTGGCTTAAATTAGCCCAAATTCAATTACAATACAACAAACAGGGTAACGCTGCTCTTTAACAGTCCATCAATAAATCAGAGCAGGGGTAGCGCGCTTACTGCCGCGCCGGCGTAATGAATGGCGTCATTGCTCATCCCGCCGTATTCCGGCGGTGAGCTCTGGCCTCCCGCGTGGCGGGGACGCGCTTCATAGTGTTTCTGGAATAACGGCAGCCTGTTCTTCCCCCGGCCCTGCCCACCACTCCTGCTGCTCTGTTGCGTGGAAAACTCCATCCCACCAAAGAATTAGCGGCTAATTTGGTGGGAAGATGTTAGTTCTAGCTTTAACTTTCCTACCTGGTAGCAGAGAGGAATAGTTGGCTTTACCAGTTTTCCAGAAGCAGACAAGTGACTTAAGGCCATTAGCAGCCACGTCGTCACCAGCAGTGACGTGTGGGAGCTTAAGTCACAGTGCTGTGTTAATTATTTAATTAACTGAACTTTAACGGGTGGAAGGAAAGATCGCCAAGTTCGGAATTCTGCAAAGCAATTGGTGTGGGTTTCCTTTTCCCTCCCGTGGGGCAGGTGTGAGGGTAACGCGGGAGGCACGGTAGCTGTCGGTGGAGTTGGTGTCTGTAAACTTAGATATGCACGCACAGGTTCAGCCCCTGTTGTCCTACGTCAGTAGCTTGAGGTTAATTTTCACCCAGAAACGGGAGAAAAATTTCTTGTGGGATCGCAGCGAGAAATCCGAATATGCCAAAATTAACGTCTATACTATGTTTTCACAAAAAACCTCCAGCGGTTTTCTGCTTTTACAGCAGGAGCGTGCGTAGGACAAGCTCAGGGCTGGTCGGAGGTACCCCAGAAATATCCCAAAACGTTGGTCTACCAAAGGACAGGCAGGCAGGAAGGCCAGGAGCGAGGGCAGGAGGCAGGAGCACCCGCGCAGCCGGTGTCCGATGAGAACAGAGGGGCCATGGGAGAGGCGGCGTCTCCCGGCGCTGCCCCCAGCTCTGGTACTGGGAGACGGAGACCCGTGGTGGGAAGCGGGGCGGGAGCCCCCAGGGCAAGTGGTGAGGGACGCTTTGGGATCAGGAATCATCCCGGGAATGGTGCTGCAGATCCCAAACCCGGCTTTTCCAGCTTCACAGTACCCGCTCCCAAGATCTCCGGGGGCACTGGAGCTAAAAATAAAGGGGTTTGAGCCTAATAGGGTTCGGAGGGGGTATAATTGAGATTCAAGCTGCTGCCCAGCACAGCCAGCCGGGTCCAGTCCAGGCTTTCTCTTCATCCTGAGAAGCTGCCGCTTAAAAGAGTGGAAGCTGGAATATGCAGAGGTACATGTAGATATGTTTTAAAGCCTCATTAAAAAGAGAATCAAATGGAACCTTTTTATTGAGTAGGTGGGAGGAGGAGAGTCTTCCGTCTGCTGAACCTCGCTGTAAGCGCTTGACCCGCGTTGTTCGGAGGATGCCGCTAAAATCTGCCAGCTTCCTTGCACTCTTGAGCCAGGCCACAGAAAGCTAGTTTTAAACAATTCCATCTGCAGAAATGTTAGGAAATGGAGACGGTTAATACGTTTATTTTTTAAAAAGTGTCTCCCCCACACACACACCCCCCAAAAAAAAAAAACCACCCACATAACTATGAACGGGGAGGTTTAATTCCATGGCAGATCACCAGCTAACCGCCCTGGCCCGGAGTAAGTGCCGTTAGCGTGCCGTTAGCATGGAGGAACCAGCCACAAATGCCTCTCTCTTCTGTCTACGTACCCTTTCACGAGTCGCACTTTTCGTTAAAGGAAAACTTCAGGCTTCGCATTCAAGTGGTATAATCTCTTTTTTTGTTGATTGCATGAGCAGTTGATTACAATAATGCGCCAAAAACGGATTTAAAGCTACCGAAGTCTCTTACTGGGCACCGCTTGAAGTGGGCCTAGAGTGCTCTCTGCTGCTGCGCACGGAGCTGCGTCTCGCGCAGAGCGCTTCGAGCTCCATCAGACCAAATTTTGGCATCCCTCTAATGCCGGGCACGACCGGACTGTTCCCGCGGGGGAGGCTTCGCAGCACTTTAAAAGGAAAATTGATTTTTTTTTTTTTTTTTTTTTATTTTTTTTCCCTGCATCTCTGCAATTCTCCCAAGTGGATTGTACCATTATCGCTGCAGTTTTCCTTTAAGGTGCTTTGGCATCGGGCAAAGCACCCCCCGGCGACGCGGGGGGCAGCCGAGGGGCCCCGGGGCCGCGCGTGTTGGTGGCAACACGCAGCGGTGTCTGCGCCTCGCCGTCCCCTCCCCACCCTCCTCCCCCTCCCAGCCCCCAAAAACCCACAAGCAAACCAGAAACAAACCCCTAGTAGAAAAAAATTCTGCCAATTCGGTTTAAAGGCCAGCGTGCTCCAATATATATTAACATCTTAATGGGAAAGCTCTGCATGTATACATTTACTGCTCTCTGACAAGAGGGAATTAAATGTCAGAAGGATTTGTAGCATCTATAATTGAATTGGTGCTGAGAAAAGCAAATCTTAAGGAAGAATAACATATTAGGATTAGCAAATAATGTGGCATTTTGTCAGTTCCTGCCATCTTGTCTGTTCCCTCTTCAGTAATAAAGTTGTGATTTCTTTTTTAATCATAGATATGAAGCGGGAATAGCTTTTGTGAATCGGAGACAGCATCTTAAAGCAGAATCCGGGTTTTAAGGTCAAGTCTCTCTTTCTTGGCACAAATTTGGGGAATTATTCCTTGCTCCGCAGACCTGACGCTTTATTTTTAATTGCCAAAGAAGTTGTGAGTGGCAGAAGATGAAGTGGCTGCTCCCGTGCTGGTGGCGTTCGAGGTGCTTTGCTTGGAGCAGTGTCCAGAGCTGCCGAGGGGGGGTCTGTGGGCCGGCAGCCCCCGGCTCTGCCTCGTCCTCCCCCGCCGTGGGCAGAAGCGGGACCTGCTGTGGGGCAGGTGGAGTTTGAGGAGCCGCGGGAGCTGAGGCGGAGAGGAGGTGTGGGAGGAGGGGTGTCCGGCAAAGGGACCGGCGTCCCGCTGGAGTGGCTTGTGTGGTGGAAGAGCCATCGCTGGAGAGTTTCATGTAGGGGCTGGAGTAGGAAAGCGGTGTTAGCAGCACCGTGGGCATCGCTGGCTTTGCCGGGGGATGGTGGTCCCCGGCCTCTCAAGGTGTCTTGGGTTTACTTCCCTGCCTAAGTAGAGGAAAAAATACGTGGCGGGCCTAAAAGAATTTCAAATATTTGAATTTTTCTTTAAAATTGCAAGTAGTTCACCTTTGGAGAGCAAATCGATGCCACGTGGAAAAGATACGAGGCGGATTTAATTTTGAGAAGTCTTTCGATGCCTCTGAATGTGGCACTTCTGCTGAAGATGGACCTTCCGGCAGTGTCACCTTTGGGCCAGGGACGGGGGCGGGGGCGGGCGGGGGAACCCCTCGCTGGTGGATGGTGCTGCCGCGGTTGCAGGCGTCGCTGCCGGGGAATCGACGTCCCGCGCAGCCGCACCGAGACCCCCCGAGCCTCCCGTCGCTGCCAACCTCGTATACACAGAGGCAGAGCACCGTGGAAGTCGGGGTGCGCTACCGCTGCCTCGCAGGCTGGCTGTTGGCGCGGTTCACAACCATCCCAGGCTTCCTCCGAATATATTTTAATTTTTATGTAGTGTGTAAGCTGGAAGACGAACTATTTAGCCACGCACATAATAAAATAAGCTTGCGGCTGGCACTTCGCAGAGGTCTTCTTTAACAGAAATAATTAAGAAAAATGGCCCTGCGTGTCCCAGTGGACGCAGTGGGACTGAATAAATTGCTCTGGCCAGAACTGTTTGCTTTATGCCAAAGTCCCTTCTCTGGGAAGGGCTGTCTCCCTGCTCCCGCCAGGATGCCGATGGCGGGGACACTGGGGGGACATTGGGGCACCGTGGGTCGGTGGGAATGGGCTGCCGGGAGGAGCCCACCGACCCCCTGTCAGGCCTCCTCTTTCCAGAGCTTTAATTTGTGGTGATGAAGAGAAAGTGGCTCTTGATGCAAAATCCTGCTCTAAGCACTTTATAGAGCCATAACTCAGTGTGTTTGTTCTCCTCAGCTGTTCCAGATGTCAACCAGACATTCATCCTCCCAGTCCGGGATGCTGCTGTCACCTCCTTAGTGCACTCGCGTGGAACTGGGTGCTAAGTTTCTAAAAAAAACCCACTGAAAAAACGGAGCGGAGCTTGTCCAAAGCTCCAGCCAGTGAGCCGGGTTTGTTGCTTTGCGGCGGAGAGTAAATCTTTCCAGGCCCGGGCTGGGCGAGGTGAGAGGCTCAGGGAGCGGGCTGTCTTCGGGCAGCGCTGCCCGGAACGCCCGGGATTGCTGGTTTTCTCCAGGTTCTGTCCCGGGCGGGCAGCAGAGGCTTTGCCCGGGCGAGGCGGGCCGCTTGGCACGTCGCTGTGCCGCTGCCCCGCCGGCGAGCGGGGCCAGGAAGCGTTGAGGACACGGTCTGCTCCTGACGGAGACCGGACGAAGCGTCCCTCCCTCTCGCGTGCTCTGGGATTGCTCTGGCACGCTCTTCCCACAGGGAAACGACTGGGATTTACACGATGCGGCAGCGAGTGCTTTTGGAATCTTTGTTTTTTGCCCCGGGTTTTAGCTCGTCAGAGGGGTTGTTGACAAGGACCCTCTGCCTGCGGCGCTGGGAGGCCGCTGGCTGTGGTGTCCCGTAACGTCCGCCCTGTGCCGGCCTTGTCCCAGCTCAGCCCAGGATCCCGCTGCCGGGAGTTACTCGAAGAAGCACTCGAAGGCTTTTTTTTCTCAAATAGTTTTAATTACAAGGCGCTTGATGGTGCTCTCAGTCACGAGTTATTTACCTAGGTCCCTCGGTCCTTAATCTTGGAGCAGAATTGGAAATATCGATAGAAAGCGTAAATCCCGGGCTGCTGCTGGAAAGCTTTGTAGCAGGTTTCAGCTCAAAAGAGCACCATTACCTTTAGCTGTCACGGATCTGTACGCTTGATCGATAAACTTCAAATATTATTAGAGGTGGAGGCTTCAGAGATTTGCTCTGTTCTTTGGAGGGAGACGGAGATAAATCTTTCTTAAAAATTGACTTGCATTTGCACTCTCAGTCTGCCTGGTAAAATGCATTTCTCTTAGGTGCCTGGGCAACTGCATGCGGGACAGATTTATAGGCCATGTGCTTCTTGTAGTGAAAGATTTAAATGGTAAATCCTTCACATATGACTTCACAAATCATGTAAAGTTAAAAGATTTTTACCGTTTCTGTTGCTGCTGTGCTTAAATTGTAAGGTATGGCCAGTAAATCATTTTAATGGAGGTGTCGCGCTTGACTCAATAAAAAAAAGAGACAATGGTTTAGCTTCTATTCCAAAATGTTAATGTATTAATCAACGGGAGAGTAATTGTTTTTTACTACGTTATAAATCTCGGTTGCCATTAGGATTGCAGTGAGGGTTGATGTAGCTGCGTTCTTAAATTAAAATTGTTTACACTGCTATACATTCATTTTACACGGCCATAGCTCATTCTGGGTTCATTGCGGAGTTGTTCCTCCGCCAAATGAGTCATTCCTCTCCCGGGTGACGGCCTCCTAAGGGAGAGGCGCTTATGGAAGACGACTAATTGCGTGGTGAGGAGTTAAAGAAATGAAATAAAGCGGTTGGAGGCACTGTACAATTATTGCTCGCTCTCTGCTTTTGAAGAGGTCCTTGTAGTCGGAGTTAGGAGTTCGTGTCTTCCGTCATGGAGAACTGCGCTGAAGAGCAAAGGTTGTGTTTCCCGATGTTGGGCTGGGGGAGAGGATGGCTGTAGACGCGTTCACCATGCTGGGTTGGTTGGGTTTCGGTCGAGGAGTTGTTGAGCTGAAGTTGAAATGTTTCCAACAGGGCACTCGTTAATGATGTTTCTCCAGAGCTAACGATTAATGTTCCCATATTGAGCTACTATTCGCTGTGCCCCCATGCCCCGGGGAGGTTGAAATTTGGGAAGCGTTCTAGGGAAATTCCCCAAAACACGTACCCACCACCAACTCCATCTCTCCTCTCCCTCTCCCAGCTGTCTTCCACATGCGTAGTCGTAGTGCTGCTGCTTATAGTGGAGAACACCTTGCGAGTCCAGCTGCCAGATCAGTTCGGCTTTGGGCGCCGTTCCGCTGCCCGAACTCATCTGCCTAGATAGCTCCGTGCTTTACCCCTTCTCCTTCTGAGAGCGCAAGGGTGGCTTTTCCCATCTGAGAGCAGCTGCAGCCAAACCCTTCAGAGCGCATCGTAATAAGTCCCGAATTCTTATTCCTCTTCTGATCTCAACAGATTCTCGTGCAGGTGAGGAAGGGGCCATTCGGAGCGTGGACCATGCGGTGGTTGGTGGCGTCGTGGCCGTGGTCGTGTTTGCCATGCTTTGCCTGCTCATCATTTTAGGGCGATATTTTGCCAGACATAAAGGTAAGACAAAGACCGAAACTGGAAAAAGAGAGGAGGTGGTACGAGTTTCCCGTTGCTCGTGGTGGTCTGTCCGATGCGAGAGAGCCCCCCCTTGGTTGCTCTGGAAGGATGTCTCCCGAAGGGCCTTTGGGAAGGGGAAAAGGAGGAAGGCTGGAGCAGCCCACGGATGTTCTGGGCACCGGGGCTTAGGGCAGAAGGACAGCGGTTGACCCCAGACAGTGCCTGAACCCGGCGTGCCAGCGCCGAGGCTGGCGGGTGGTTGTACCAGGGGAGGACCTTCCCTTCCAAGGCGTGGTAGCAGCAGGATGCCTGACAGATGAGGTCCATTCTCTTTCTGGAGCAGCATTTCACATCACGGGGCGCACTGAGCTCTTCTCGGAGAGCCCACGGCACCTGCTGTGACGGTCCCAGGTATTGGAGACGATTACTGCGAGTAACGATGCGCAGAGACGCACAGCTCAGCTCATCCCCGAAGCTTGCAGCCAGCGCCTCGGCACGCAGCCTCACACGGGAATTTGGAGGTCCCTCTACAAAACCTAGTTGACCTGAGCTAATACATGTGCCACGTGAGCTTGGCTTTGTGTAAAACAGTCCGTTTTGGGAAGTTGTTACACCTTCCAGAGCAAATCGAACCCCCCCCCAGAATTGTGAGCGGTCCCCTGGGTACGTGTTTGTACGAAGGAGTTGCTGGTAACTGGGGGTTACGTAGGACGTGCAGAAAAGCTGAGAGAGGATGAGAGGCTGGTTACGACCGCAGCCAGGGTGGAGTGAATAATGTTGAGAAGAGAGGACAAAGGGAAAAAAAAAACCACAAAACTAAAGCACATTAGGGGCGAGAGAAAGTGGAGATGAAAGATTTCTCTCCTTCAAGTAAAGCGTATAAAACGCAATTTTACCGATATTGGTGTGCTTCTGAGAGGGGGAAATAGCTGTGACCTAATTTCTGCTCCGAGTCAGATGGCGCAGAGCGGGACACGCCGTCGCCTGTCGGAGCAGGGGCGGGGGTGCCTGTAGTGTGGCCGGTCCTGGGGGTCTCCAGCCCCAGCTGCTCCCGAGGAGCAGGAGCGGGGAGCTCCGCGCCGGGCGGCAGCCGCCCTGCTTCTTCCCGGCACTGGTTTCCCGTGCCCCAGCCTGGTTATTTCATGGTTGAGGTATTTTTTTCCCTTTCCGCTCACGGCTTCGTCGCTCGCCCTCTCTTAGCGCCTCGTGGGGCGACGAGTCGCGCAGCCTCCCGCTTGCCTTGCAGGTACGTACTTCACTCACGAAGCCAAAGGAGCAGACGATGCGGCCGACGCAGACACAGCCATCATCAATGCAGAGGGAGGACAGAACAACTCCGAAGAAAAGAAGGAGTACTTCATCTAGAGCAGCCTTGGTTTCTATGAGGTGTCCAACCGTGGACGGTTACTACTGGCCCTATTTAAATGCTAAAGAGACAGTGATATTGGAAGTTGCAACCAGCTTGTGTCTTTTTTTTTAACGAAAAAAAAAAAAGCAAATGGGTGGAGAGTGGTGAGGCTGGGAGGGTCCGGGATTTGCTGTGTAAAAATATTCCTCGTAAAGTACACTCTGCTGTTCGACACCTCAGTTTGTTTGGGTTTTCTTTTTTTGGCCAAGTCCAGCTTGGATTTAGTTTAGTGAAGTCATTTGCAGAAGATTCTGTGCCTTGTTTAATTTCTGTTCGTGGGGGTCGGGGGGAGGCTGGGAAGAAGAGGGGCTTCTGTGCGTTAGTTCCCTTCGGGTTTCTGTGGCTCTTCGTTTCCCCTTGCCCGGTCCCTTTCTGGAGTTGCCTGCCGGGACCCCTTGGAGTAGGTGGCTTTCTCTGAAGGTGTTTCTCTTTCTTTTTCTCTTCACCGTTTGCATTCCGAACTCGAGCTCATCGGAGGAGAACCAGCACATTTTAGATTTCGTAGTTTGCAGTTCAGTGTGCCCATCTCCCATCCCCCTCTGTCGTCCCCAAGGCTGGGATAAAGGAAGGACGAGAACCCGTTGGTGGCTGCCGATGTTTCAGGTGCCTGCCGTGCTGGCGACCAGGAAAGGGGCTGGAGCTCGGCAAAGGCGCTGCTCGGCCGCGGGGAAGCAGGACGGGGGGTTTCCCCCCACAGGGATGCTGAGCCCGTCTCCCCGCCGTGCCGGGGACCGCTGCGTCCCGCTGCCGGGGGCCGGAGGAGGCAGAGCCAGCGGCTCCCGCCGTCCTCTCCCATCCCACCGCGGCCACGGGTGACACGTCCCCCCCGGCGCAGGAGCCGAGCAGCCGGACCAGCCAAACTGCCTTTTTTCTACCCGCTCAGTCAAACGTGGGAATTCGCGTTAAAACGACAGTGCTGACTGACTTACAAAGCCATAGGTGAAAAGGAGGATCTAGGTAAATTGGAATCCGCAGTGACAGGTAGCTGACCGCAGTGAGAAGATGGTATTAAAATTATATATGCTGAATTTTTATTTTTCTTTTTGGTGAGTAATCTTGGATTTCGAGCGGTACTTTTTTTTACTGTGTTTATGTGGAAAATGTACGCTGATTTATTTAAGGGAAACATTAATCTTAGCATCAGATTGGGGGTTTGTTTAGGGGTTTCGGGGGAAGCGTTTTCGTGCGTTTTGTTTTTTTCCTTTTAATTGTTGTTTTTGGCAGAACCCTTACAATGCGGGAGTCCTTTGGGAACGGGATGGCCTGACGGCAGAGCGCGAGTCCATTCTCCGGCAGTCTTCTGTCTTTCCCCTTTGCACGAGAAGAACCTCGCCGAAACGCCCTTTGTTTTTTCCCCGAGCAGATTTTGTCGAGCGCAGCTCTTTTCTGAGCCTTCAGCACCGTTGCCACCCCGCGTCCCGGCGAGAAGCCACCGGCGCGGGGGGGCCGGGGGCCTTTCACGGTACGAACACGCGCGGGGGCGGGATCGGCAGCCTGGTTTTGAGCAGCCCATCTTTGTTTTGGAAGTGTACAGTAGTGCAGTGTTACCGATGTAACTTTGACTTACAATGTTGACATGTCTCAGGTTCATGTGTTTTGATTGGTGTTTTCCGTCTCAGGTAGATTGCAAAATTTCGGCCCCACACATTGGAAAAAAAAAAAAAAAAGAAAAACAGGATAAAAACCAGGAAATTACGAATTTTAGTTGTATATCGGTTTATGTATTTTTTCTTCAGTATACAGTGCACTGTTTGAAATGTATTGTTGAGTATTACTTTGTACAGCTTTAGATCATTAGGATTTTGAAGCGTGAAGAAAGAACAACCTTGTTTAAAGGCGTATTACAAATGAAGGAGGCGGAACCGATGCTAAACAACCTTGTTCTTTATTCACCCGGCCTTTTCATTTTTTCCCCTTAGGCCAGTTCTGTTTTAAGGTGTCCATGGAAGATGTGACAATGTAGGAAAATACATATCCATCTGTTCCCGTTCACATTTTGTATTGGTTCATGTATACCATTTTTACAAAGGAAAAGAAGTACTATAAAATATCTGTCTTCTTAATAAAAAAAAATTAATGTTACAAAACTCCAGCTCGTTTTGCGCTCTTTGTGCCCTGCCGCGACAGAGACCGTAACGCGCCGTCGTCTCGGGTGAGCTTGTCTGCGGGCTGGGCCTTGCTGTGAGCTCGCTCCCATCGCCTCTTCCCGTGCTGGCTACCTGCCGCGGTGTTTTCCTACGGAGAACGTTGACCTGTGGCTGGTGTTTCAACCTGCCCGAGCTGCTGGGGGGGGCGGCCCCGTACACAAGCTTTTAACAGCAGACAGACATTTCCATGCTACGATGGCAGGTGAGCGTTGAAATACGTGACCCCCTCCGCCCCATTCCGATCTCCAGTGCCGTTCTGCCTCTTGTCGGGTTTTCTTGCGTCTCCCTTTAAAACGCTGAGGATTCCGGAGTCATCATGTGGGATGTCGGTTCGCCTCGGAACACCCGGCCCCAGTGAAAAGTACCACCAGGAGGAATCAGCTCAGCACCGCTCGCCCTCAGCGGAGCCATCCGTGATCCCGGCGTCCCTTCCTCCTCCCACGTTTCCCTTCGCCGCGTCTCCTGAAACGGGGTTACGAGGCAGCTGCAGCGCCGAAATTAGAAGCATCAATCTTTTATGTTTGGGACAAAGGAGGAGGAGAACAACGATGGCTTGCTGCTGCGGAGCTGCTACTGAGAGAGACGCTGCCGTAGTGCCCATGCGTACGCCAGCCGTACTGGACTGTGAGGAGCCGCGTGCCTGGGCTGGGGCTGGTGGTGCTCCCCGGCCGGTGTCCGGCACTCTCGAGCACTTGCTGCTTCTAATGTAGGTATTTGGGAAGCAAAGTTGTTCTTAGAGAAATTGTGACAGCGAGGGAGAAGCTGTAGGGCAAGCCAGAGAAAGCAGCTGTTCTTAGATGGAAGGGGTATGGGCGTGTGTTCTGCCATTGGGGACTATTTTTTTATTATTTCAGTTGGCGAGAGATTTTCAATCGCAGGTCCCCGATGCTGGCTCGTGATGCGTTTTCCAACGTGGAGCCACCGTGTGTCACACACCAGTGGTGTCGACAGCAAGGTTACGGCATCGGAGACACAGACGCATCCCTTTCCCACCGGGTCCTTCCCCTTTCCCCAAGCCCTTCACGATCACGGTAATTCGGCTGGTGGCATTTCCATGCGGCACAGCCCAAATAGAGTGATGGTTTGGGTTATTGTTCAGCGCCATTCCACCATGGCGTCTGGTGTGTTCTGCCTGGATGTAGCAGCAGTCGGGGGAGCAGCGCTGCCATCGTGGGCCAGACACGGTCCCTCGTGGGTCCCACCTGGGACTGCCCAGACACTCTCACCCGGGGGAGGGATGACGGGGCCGAGGTGTTACCAGCGCATCCTCAGGTCTGTCTGGGACCTTTTGGATTTTGAGCGGTGTTGGGAGAAAAGGCTGGTCCCCGCTGCAGGCCGTGCGGAGCATCTCCGGGCTGCAGTAGGTACAGCCGGCCCACGTCGCTTGTCTAGGCACGCGGATACCCCAGCGGTGAGTACGCCACAAATACCACAACCGGATTTACCCCCCACTCGCTTTGTCGTGCGATGCCTTGAGTATCCCTCTCAGTGTGCTGCAACGGGGACAGGCTCTTCGAAATCCCTAATTTGACGCGTTGTGTCGCTGGAGTCGTCACTCCTCCCTGAGGGCTCTGAGCCGGGACTGATGCCGTGGCCTGTCTCCGATCATGCTCCCGCTGCTGCTGCTCGGCAGCGGTAGTTCCCCATGACGTGGTGTGCACGGGGGCGACCTGCCCAGCGGCGACGCCAGCCTGGCAGGGCAGAGCGGGCTGGGGCCAGGACGCGGCGCCGCTGGTTACGGCCCTTTCTCCTTCCCAGAGCTAAACCCATGAAAGTGGGGTTGAACATTAGTCGCGCATGAGGAGTCCAGCGGTGAGCACTGCTTGGGGAAACTGCTGCCAGCCCCAGCTTTTCTGGGTGAAATGGGCCGCATGTCAGAGGGCTCATGATTTCTTCGGGGCCGCGTGCGGCTCGCTTGTCCCGCCCCGGATCCGGCCATCCCTGTTGCCGGTGGCTGTGCCAGCGCCTGTGCGGCGAAGGCAGCGCGGTTGCTTTGCGCTCGGGCTGCGTTACCTTTGCCAAGGCTCTGGATCCCCGTCCTTGCACGGCCCGGCCGTTTCCCCGCCCGGCTGCGTTCAGCCGCTGCTGCCTCTCATCTCGGCGATTTCACGCCGCAGTGTCCATCTGTTTGGGAAAGGAACCCAAACAGGGAGTGCCGCTGGCAAAGATCGCAGAAACCACCACAGCGCGGCCGCAGCTTCCAAAGGTTCTCATTTCTACCGCGTTGTGTCCCTGGGAACGAGGAGGTCTGCGTGGATGACCGGCTTTCCCCGTGTCCTGGATCGCACCCCCCCGTCTCCCCCCTTCCGTCCTCGGCCACGCAGAGCTCGCCAGCCAAACTGTCCGGCGTCCCAGAAGGTCCCAGCTTCCCACCAGCTTCCGCGGCCCCAGGGGTTCCCAGGAATTAAAATAACAAAGTCTGCAATTCACCCTATGACTAGTCCACATCTTTCAGCTTTTTAAGGGTTATTTAGTAGCACTTTTCTTCCCGTCTCCTGCTCCTACCAAACACTCTGATTCTTTGCTCTTCTGGCAAATAGATGAAGAGAAACTGTAAATCCCTTTCTTGATTAAATGCTTTGCATCAGCTTTTCAGACATGAAGATACAAAAACATTGCTGGGGAAAGCTGAAAACAGTAACATTAAAAAAACTAGTCCTGGTGAATCACATATCCCTAGTGACCAACTGCAGAAATGTGCGCCCTTCGGACGTGACCCCTCAGCTGTTGAGCCTTTGTCATTAAAAGGACACTTCTAGGTTTTTATGAAATTGAAGAAAATCATCATGACTTAAAATAAGAATGTAGCGTTTGCCCTGAACTTAACATTTTCAGAAGTTGCAGAAGTCACTTGGTCCTAATGGCACAATTATTTTATTAGGCAGGTAATAAAATTCTTAATTTTTATTTTTTTTTTAACCAAATATAGGGAGGAATTATTTTAACCTAGTAACTGAGTCTGACTTGCACAATCACCGCCTTTTCTGCCAGGCTGATGTTGCTACAAGTCCAGGCCTTCAACGCTCGGGGCACATGAAGTCATCAGCGAGAAATGCCACGTTCGCTCCCAGCCGGTGGAAGGCGCCGAGTGCCGGTGACTGCGATGCGGCTGCTGCTGGGGGCCGCGGGGAGCTGGGGGAGGCGTGGGGCTGGCATCGATCCGCGCTGCCCGGCCGCTTCTCATCACAGGGGCCTGACAAGGGGCTAAGAGCTTCTCCTGAGGCTCCAATCCCATTTTCTAGGCAGTGGCGGCCTGGGATAATGCCCGCTCCCGCAGCATCCCTTGGGAATGGCACTCCCCCCCCAAGCTGGGGGGCAGCAGCGAAGGGCGGGATGCCAGCCCCAGCCCCATCCCACTCCCCAGGGACCAGACCTTGTGGGTCTGCACCTTGTACCCCTGTGAGCAGGGCGCTGGGAATGCGGCGTATGGAGGGTCGGAGCGAGCCTGGGCAGCGCGGCTCAGCCCCTGCGCTCGGCCAAGCCGAAACTCCGATGGGTCTGATTTGCAGCCGTTCGCCGCAGATTATCTCCCTCACACACGTTACCCTCCTCCGAGTTCCAACGAGCGCTGGTTTAGCTGGCGGTGTGATTGCAGTCAAGGGGAAAAGCCAAATTCCATCACTTGGGCTAACATTTTAACATCTGAATTAGTACAACTCAGAAAATAATTTCAGTCTAATGGCCAATAAAGGTTTAAACCGGCCTTGTCCTGCTCCAGAAGGCAGCCGGGGAGGCATTCCCTGCTGGATGCCAAAGCTCTTCCCTGAAAAATGTGGGTGTGCGGTCAGCAGGGCGGCGGGGTTTGGTTGTGGGCAAGGCAGGGAAAGGTGACTGCAGAGGGGGAAGCTCTGCCAGCCCGGCTGCTGGCCTGCGGCCTGCGAACCTCCTCGCTAAGCTTAGCTAAAGAAATAAACTTCGGTTAAATAGGTAAACGCCAGGGAAATAAACAAACTTTAGGGAAACAAACAAACTTTAGTTAAATATATAAACTTTAGTTTATATATTTGTATAGGAACAGCTGGGCCCGGAACAGCCAGGATTGGGTCCAGTTTGGGTGCTTGGCCGGTACAAAGCCCGCCGAGCTGCCCCGGCGCACGGGCAGGCGCAGGTATTTGTAGCGGGATGGGCCAGCTTTACTGTCAGGACTTGCAAAAGCCACCAAAGCAAGGTAAGAGCAGAGCAATCCCTCGCCGTACAGGCTCTCCTGGGGAGAACCCCTCGGAGACGCCGCGGGACGGGGACCCTCACAGCTCCGCTGCCGGCGGGTGCTGTGCAGGCGGACCCCGTGCTCGCTGGGGTCAGGATGTGTCCCCATCCCGTGAGGGGTGCGCTCCCCGCTCACCCCGCCGGGCTTCTCCTCGCCCCTCCTTGGCGCCGTTTCACTCCCGCTCGCCAGCCTGGAGGTGGCCGGGCGGATGGACTCCCTGGCTCTGCTCCCAGGAAGCCGGCAGCGCCTCACGCAGTCGGGCAGGCGCGGGCTGCCGAGCTCTCCCAGCCCTTCTCCCTCTCAGCTCAGGCCTGCCTAATTAATAGCGGGTTTAAGCCACGCGCCTCTGCCTATTACCCCGCAACCCGTGTTCTCCTGGCCCCGTTTCTTATCCTGTTGTGCAGGGCAGCAGCGGGAGTGCTGTAAGGAACAGACCTAGAGCAGCGCAGGTTGAATAGGGATAAAGAATACAGCTGGAACAGAAGAGCAGAACGTAGATAGAAGGAGCCTGGATAGATGCAATTCAGCAGTTGCTCGGTCGGCAGCGGCAGAAATGAAAGGCCGGGAGGATCCGTGGGCACTCGGCAGCCTGCGAGGGCTTTGGGAGAACTCTCACCTCCGGATGGAAGGGGAACTGGATGGGGGAGTGTTTGGCTGCCCCATGCGCCTTCGTTCCTGTCCGAGGACTGTGCTGTAAGCGAGACCCGCTTCTGCCCCCCCATTTCCCCCCCAGCAAACAGCTTTGTGGAGCCGCTCGAGGCCGTCACCCCGGGAAGGGGGTGAACCCCCTCTCCCCCCGAAATGGCTCCGCACGCAGAGAGTCTGATGCTCTTTGGCACTTTGCTGGGCTGGAGTCTTCCTTTTCTGCTTCCATGTTGCTCCCCGGGAGGTGAGGGAGGTTTCCTCCGTCTCCGAGTACAAAGCGGGAAGGAGTCCCCAGTGTGTAAAAAGACCCTGAGACACAAAGTGCCGGGAAGAGCAGGAACGGCTTTAAAGACCCACTGGCAGCCTCTGATGCTCCGCTTGACCTCGAGCGCTTCCTGGAAATCCCGGCTTCCTCTGAGTGGCTTAAACAAAGACGTGCCTTGTGTCCCGACAGTAGCGGTGCAGTCCTTCACCTCTCCCCCAGGTCCCGCGTGCTGGCTCTCAGCATCCTCTGGGATGAGTGCGATTCCCTCCCCTTCCTCCACACCACGCGGATCCCTCGCTGCCTTTGCTCCTCTGCGACCCTACCTGCGCAGCCCAGGTGTTGACAGCTGGCTGTTAACAGTTGGGATTTGGGATACAGAGCCTTCTGCTCGTGTACCCCGGGTTAAGCATCCCTCCCGGCGGCGCCGTCCCTGCCCCGGCAGCCCTGCCCTCTCCCTCCTTGCTGCTCCATCTCTGCTCCATCTCCACTCCGCTGCATGTCTATGCCTGTGATCCGCTTTCGTGTTCCCTTCCCCGCCGGCAGTGCCTGGGCCCTTTGCCTCTCACCAGGATGGGGGGTGCTGCCCGGTGCCCCCCTCGCCGGGGCGAAAGCCTGCGACTCCGTCCTGCCTCTGCAGACATGCCCCGTATTCGTGCCGTGCCACAGGCGTTCATGTTTTGCAGGCTCTTCCGCGCTTCCCAGCCCGGACCCCGGCATCAACGCCTCCTCCTAGAGTCCTTTCAATGAGTCTGGCGGAGCCACCAGTCCAGTGTGAGACTTCACACTATCTGGGATGATTCCTGTTTTCCCAGCATTGGAAAACAGACTTTTAACACAGGAGCAAGCTGCAGCCTGGGCGCAGCATCCCAGGGATCCCATCTATCCCAGGGATGCCATCTATCCCAGAGATGCCATCCATCCCAGGGATCCCATCCATCCCAGGGATCCCATCTATCCCAGAGATGCTGTCCATCCCAGGGATGCCATCCATCCCAGGAATCCCATCCCTCCCAGGGATCCCATCCATCCCAGGGATCCCATCTATCCCAGAGATGCCGTCCATCCCAGGGATGCCATCAATCCCAGGAATCCCATCCCTCCCAGGGATGCCATCCATCCTCAAGCCCCAGCCCAGGGGTGAAGCTGGTGGTGTTCCCAAAACAGCTCCCGTGTCACAGGGAACTCGCTCCCAGCCGGGGGACAGGGGGCCCGAGCACCGCTCCGAGCGTGGCCGGGAGGTGCCAGCAGCCCCCGGAGCTCTCCTTTCCCGGCTGTCCCCGTCTGTAATCAGCACAATTATGTCTGGATAATTTTCCCTTCTCTGGGTAATGCTGCTGTTGAGCAGGAGCGAGGTGCATGGCAGTGTTTTTCTGTGACTAAGAAAAGGTGTACGTGGCCTTGATTGCAAATGAAAAATTAAGGCCCCGTGTCTCGCATTCATTCCTACTTGATTACACACCGGTACGTAAACAAATCTTCACCCTGTTGCCTGAGGGGTGTCAATGATCTACCTTTTCTTTCGCTCGCCTCTCCTCCAGCAAATCTATAATGCATTTAATCTTCACCAGTCACTCTCCCCAGTTTTTAAATGTCTAATTTGCTGCCGAGCGCAGCTCCAATTCTCCCTGTGCTGCTGCCTTAACTCTCTGGCTCGTGTTTGCCCGATGGCTTGTCTGCTCGGATGGCGAGCCCGGGGTGGAGCTGACACTCTGGGGAGAGGGACGGGCGGAGGGGCAGAGGCTTCCCAGCATCACTGTCCCAGTAAGGACCCTGTGCACTGGGAGACGACTAGTTTGGCTCGGGCCACGAGCAGGCTGCTTTCCAGCCAGGCTTGACCAAACTTCACGGGTTTGTCTGCAAGTGCTCAGACTCTTGTCAGCTCTTCCAGGGGCTGCTTGGGCTTGTCTTAGGAGTATTAACATTTGGGGCGCTCTGAACTAACTAGACGCGGAGCCGGTGCTTTTCCATCAGCGGTGTGAGCTGTGCGGCGCTTCGAAACTGGGATGGCAGAGGTTCCTGCGCGGTCCCACCGCAGCAACGCAGGTTTTAACGCTGCTGCTGCGATGGCACCTCTAATGCCACCAGCCTGCCAAGCCCGGGTCGGGTCTACCAGCCGCGCGCCTTTCTGGAGTGCACGTGGCCAGCACGGGGTTTGCAGTGGCTAGCGGGGGAGGCAGGTGGTTTTCTGCACAACACGGGCAAAAGTTTTCTGCGCGCTTCAGGCAAACCGTCAGGATTGGTACGAGGGGAGGAAAACGGGGTTTCATGTCTGACGCATGGCGCTTCCCAGGGGCAGCCAGTGCTCCCGGCCTTCCCTGGCACGGGAACAGCCTCCCCAGCGTCACCCCAGCAGCGTTAGCCGCGGCGATGGGGATGCTGGAGCGACTCCGTGTCTGGCTGCCCCTGCCCAGCTGGGGCCAATTCCCAGCTCCACACCTGCGGGTACTTAGTGCTCAGCCCCAGCAGCCCCTGGGCGATGCAGCAGGGAGGCAGGATGGGGCTCTGCAGGTAAGGGGCGTTTTCGGGGGGCTCGGGGTGTGCTGATTCTTAGGGTGAGGGGGCAGATACGGCCGGGGGTCTGTGAAGCCGTGGGGAGAGGCCCCCCCTGTTTATCAGGTGCCTGCGGCCCTTTGGGGATTGCGTTTGCCTGTGGCTGTGTTGCAGCAGGGGGTGGTGTGTTGCTTGCCTGGGCGTGTGTATAAAAGCAAGCCTGGGACACGTGTAATTTGGAAGAGCAGCGGGAGGGACATTAACCCTGCAGCAGCCTGGCGAGCGGCGAATCCAGCAGCAGGTGGCTGGAGCGGTTTAGCAGGCGGTTTCGCAGGGATGTGTGGGGAGAGGAGGAGTGGGGGGCAGGACCCGCGGAGGATGTGCCGCCCTTTGTGTGCTCAATGGGAACTCTGTATGTTTTCACTGGTCGGGCCGGCAGCTTTCCCGGTTGGGAAAGTTGGGAGCAGCCTGTGCAAAGCATTCCCAGCAACAGCCCTTGAGGCTCACAGGAGCCGTTGTTACTTAGCACCGCGGCAGTCAATGTCTTCACGCCGGCTGCGTCAGCCTGTTCGTGCCACGTGTGAGGGATGATTATTCGTGCATGGGCACCTCCCTAATGGAGCCCGTCTCCTGGCTGTGCCTGACGAGAGCAGTTTCTGCCTCCTTTAAGCCGTTTCAGCTGCTGTGTTGTCTCTGGGGCACTTGATTCCCCACCACGGGCCCCTGCCCACCTCCGGCTGCAGAGCGAGGCACAACACGGCTTCTGAAACAGAAACCTATCCCGGGGTTAAGAGAGTATTTAGAACAGTTTTTTCTTGTATGTTCTGTGCGCGCTTTTCTGGTCCGAGAGGAGACGCGCTCTCCTCTTGCCCCCGCGCATGCGGAGCTTGCTGGGGAGGGCTGCCAGCCCTGCGCGCTGCCTCCAGCCTTGGCCGTGGGCTTCTCCCATGGAGCTGCCCCGGGCTCCAGGCGCTTCCAGCGCATGGGGACGGAGCGCGCCAACAGCACCTTTTATTTTTCCTTCCTTCCACGGGTTGTTTCTTTGGCTGTACGTAGGTGAGCAGAGCGGGGACCTGCCCCAGGGGCTGCAGTTTGCCCCGAGGCGCTGGGGGGGCTGCGGGAGCCGGGAGGGGGATCTTGGGGTGCAGCTGCGGGGGCAGAAGCTGCTGCCCCCAGGGCAGGGTAACGCCTGCTCGTGCTCTGATCCTCGCTTGCTTTGCTGAGATTTCTCAGCCCGTGTTTGAGACGTGCTTGTGAGGCAAGTCTGCTCGGAGCGGCGCCTGTTCCGGTTATCAAACTCTCCATAAAACTTGCAAGGCCTCTTCTTGCGTGTGTGTGTGTGTATATATATACACGCTGCTTTTTTTATATACTCTATTGAGGTCTGAGGCTTTTATCTAGTCATGACTCCTACAATATTTAATCTTTGTCAAAACCTGTAAGCCTTGTATTTCTTTTATGGGTCAGTTGTTCACCCTTTTTCCCTTGATGTTCTCGCTGGCGCTGGATGGGGGCGGGGGGGGACGGGTAGAAAAAGAAAAGGGGGGGGTGGGGGTGGGAAGAAAGCTCTGCTTGTTTCTGCCCGTCGACATTTGTCCAAATGACAGGCAAAAAAATCAGAGCTCCGAAGGCTAATAGCAGGCACGTAAACCCGGCACAGAGTAAACGGTTGTGCGAAAAGGACGTTGGAAATTTCCATCGCCAGGCGGAGTGTCCGGGAAGGTTGTGGTCCGTGGCTCGGGCCGGGCTGGTGCTCTTCTCTCTTTGCATAACCCCGTTTCTCCCACAGAGAGATCTGGGCATTGCAGGAGCTTAAATTCAGACACCTGCATCGTTACGGATGCAGCCACGACCTCCGCCAGCCCGAGTCCGGCACTGGGGTCCCAGGCAGGTGGGAGTCTGTGGGTGGTACGCAGGGAGCCTGGGCTTCCCAAAAAAGCTTGGAGCTTCAGCAGTCTCAATATCTGGCTGAAAGGCGAAATACCCGCTGCTCTCATTGTCATCTTCACTGTCTAGAAAGTCTTCACTCAGAATTGAGATGAATAAAAGATTAGTGTTACAGGGGAGAGACAGCGCCGACGGTCAAGGCGATCCACAGAATTTACTATATACGCGGCAGGGATGCAAATCCGGAGGAGATAAGTGCTACCTACCATCCCAAATCTGGTTGAAAGATCCCCCGTGCAGCCTCTAGCCCTTCTTGGGGCGCAGAGGGAGAAGGGGGTGGAGGAGCATCCTTCGGGGGATTCCTGCCTTCTCCAGGGCGGGCATCCCGGGGATGGTGGTGCACGAGGGAAGCAAGACCCGGAGCCGGGGAAAGGGAGGAACGTTATATTTGGGGAGATACAAGTGCTTACTGGTTTTTTAGACCCTATGTGCTTGAACAGCAATGAATATTTCATGTCTAAAGCACTATCTGAAGCGTGGGCAGGCAAAGACTCTCCTCTTCTTCTCCCCCCCCCCCCAGCCCCTTGCTCTTTTTTTTTTTTTCCCCAAAGTCAGGAAAATCTGTCACAACATTTATCAGAAATCTGTATAAACTGGCAAAGCGCTGCGAAGAGCTAATCTGTGCAGAGCTAATACAAACGAGCAAAGTCACCGCAGACTTGCCACAGGCGCTCCCGATAAGGATTTATCACGGGAAGTTGAGGTGAAGCAGGAGCCGCCTCTGGGAAGCGGGATGCAAATGCCTTGCTGTGGACGGGGTGGGCCGTGGGGAGCCGTCGGATTGCCCGGGAAGGGAGCGGGGGGCTCCCTGCGAGGTCGCGGGTGCCGTGCTGTGCCTGCCTGCAGGCGCGGAGCATCTCCGGAGCGTGCTGCCGAGCCGGGTGGCCAAGGGAGATAAAGAGGGGAGCGGGAGAGGGACGCTCTGTGTGTGGGTGCGGGATGCTACTGCTGTTTTCTGCACCGGTAACTGTTCCAGTCGTGCTGCCAGCACACAGAGGGCCTGGCTGCTGCCAGGGAAGGGAAAAGAGGGTCCGGAGAGCCCGGAGCAGGAGTCAGTCGTCTCCTGCAGAAGGTATTTCTTTGGGCGCCGCAGTAAATGAGATATAAGCGCCAAGAGGGTGTTGAAGGCGCTCCAGCTCGCATCTTTATGGTCAAGTTTATTACAGGTTTTGTGTCTCTTAAAAGCAGTCGTGTTTCCATCTCTCTACTGAAACACGCATCACTGAGCATCCCCGCTAGCAGCCAGGGCTGTCCCTCGCCCCCTTCCTTCAGCTGGGAGCCTCTGGCTGCCTGGGTTTGACACAGAGCTACTTGTAAGTAAGGTCACCCCCATCACCTGCCTTCAGGAGCCTCAGGGAACCGCCGGGTGATTTCATGTTTGACTCAAAATGTAAATAGCCTAATTGGTGGGCTGTTGGACCTGGCCGGGAAGCCCCTTGTTTGGGAGGAGAAATCTCTCGCTCCCCCATCAATTAATGTTGGGCCGCGGGAGGCTGGAGCTCGCCTGCCGACGGGGAGGCTGGCGGCTTGTAAAGTGGCATGGAAGAAAATTACTGAAGGGGTGAGGTGGGGGAAAGGGGGAAGAAAGCTGCTGGACCTGGTGGGGTCCCAGCCTTTTTCCCTGCCTGGCAGCACCGTGACCCCCTCCCCAGCCTTCCCCTGTTCCCCCGCCCAAAGTGGGCTCGGGGCGCTGCAGTTCCCGCATCCCTTCAGCCACGGTACAAATGATGGCACAGCCTTCGCGAGCGGCTCGGTGCGGCTGCCGAAAGGCAGGAGAGCTGAAGGGAGCTCTGCCGCACCATTTGCAGTGTGCTGCTTTCTCTCTCTCCCCCGTAACGTGTGGATTTGCGCTGTTATTACTGACCGCCCAGGAGACGGGGGTCCACATGCCGCGCTGCAGCCCGTTGGTGACTCTGCTGGGGACGGCTCGGGGTGGCCCGGCCACTGGAGAGGGCTCTGGGCTCTGCCAGGTCCCCGT
The DNA here is from genome assembly GCA_947846985.1 of Fratercula arctica. NCBI lineage: Eukaryota > Metazoa > Chordata > Aves > Charadriiformes > Alcidae > Fratercula > Fratercula arctica. Next base: position 7,681,522 of record CANTUZ010000019.1, read on the forward strand.
GCACCTGCCGCGGTGCCGGGTGGAGGCAGCTGAACCGGGCTGGTCCCAGGGCTACCGGACCTGCCAGGGGTGGCAAAGCGAGCCCAGGAGCCCCGCGCTCCCCGGGGCTGTCCCTGCGGCTTCTGGCAGCAGCGCCAAGAGCTCTGCTTCCGCTCCGCTTTCCACTGGAAGCAAGGCTCCCTCGGGAGCATCGTGTGCCGCCGGCTCCACTTGACATTGAATTATAAGGAAGATGTTTCCTCTGCGTCGGGTGAAATTTGGACACAAAGAAGAGTGCGTCGCTCTCCGTGCATAATAGCAGGTCCCTTCTTGCAGCATTGCTTGAGGTCACCTCTCCGCATCCTCCCTCTGCGAGGGAGGAGAGCTTGTTTGTCCGCTTTGTTCCCTTCCTTTTATTTCGGAGGGTTAAACGCTGAGTTCTACTGTCAGCTGTCACCCTTCACCATCTTTGCGCTTGACCTGCATAGAGAAACGGGCAGGCGTCTCAGGAAAATGGCAGGCTGGAAAGCCGCGTTTCACAGGCTGTTGATTTACTGATTTGCATCGGGCGCTGGGGCTGGGAGCGGGCGGAGGCGGCGATGCCAGGTGGGCTGCCCCCGCACCGCTCCCTCCTAGGGCTTCTCGGCGATCATCGTTGCTGCTGGTGTCCTCCCCCAGCGGCGGCATCGCCTCTGCCATGCTTCCAGCCAGGCTGTGGAGCCTCTGGCGCTGCTCTCCTCACGCTCTGCCCTCGGCACGCCCGCTTGCTGTCACCTTCTGACCGGGCAGCATCCTCCGGTTGTGCCGATGCTGAGCGGAGCACGTGTGGGTGGGCGAGTTGAGTGGAGGCTGCCGGCGTCCCAGGCTGTTTGTGGGCTGAGCCGATCCTCTCCAGAAGATCAGAGAGAAACCTTATGAAATTCAACAAGGGCAAGTGTAGGGTGCTGCACCTGGGGAGGAACAACCCCATGCACCAGGACAGGTTGGGGGCTGACCTGCTGGAGAGCAGCTCTGTGGAAAGAGACCTGGGAGTCCTGGTGGACAACAGGATGACCATGAGCCAGCAATGTGCCCTTGTGGCCAAGAAGGCCAATGGCATCCTGGGGTGCATCAAAAAGAGTGTGGCCAGCAGGTCAAGGGAGGTCATCCTCCCCCTCTACTCTGTATTGGTGAGGCCACACCTGGAGTACTGTGTCCAGTTCTGGGCTCCCCGGTTCCAGAAGGACAGGGAACTGCTGGAAAGGGTGCAGCAGAGGGCTACCAGGATGATTAGGGGACTGGAACACCTCTCTTATGAGGAAAGGCTGAGGGATTTGGGTCTCTTCAGTCTGGAAAAAAGACGGCTGAGGGGGGATCTTATAAACACTTATAAATACTTAAAGGGTGGGTGTCAGGAGGATGGGGCCAGGCTCTTTTCCGTGGTGCCCAGCGACAGGACAAGAGGCAACGGGCACAAACTTGAGCATAAGAAGTTCCACCTAAACATGAGGAGGAACTTCTTTACCCTGAGGGTGGCAGAGCCCTGGCACAGGCTGCCCAGAGAGGTGGTGGAGTCTCCATCTCTGGAGACATTCAAAACCCGCCTGGACGTGTTCCTGTGTAACCTGCTCTAGGTGACCCTGCTCTGGCAGGGGGGTTGGACTAGATGATCTCCAGAGGTCCCTTCCAACCCTATGGTTCTATGATTCTAGGTGCCCATGTCTGTCTGAAGCTCCACTCTTAACGTCTCCCAAAGCCGAGCGGGGGCTTGCCCTGCACACTTCGTCCTCTTCTGAGAGAAGCGGGGTGGTGTAGCATGAGCTGGAATAACAGTCCAAGCGCTGTCTGGAGACAACTAGCCCAGATACGGCGGAGAGACAACATTTTAAAACCTCATTTAAGCGAACACAATGAGAGGGCTCTTGGGTAGAAGGCGGATTAATTAATCTCATTCCTACGTAGATACTTTTAATTAAATGTAAGCGCGTGGTCTTTTTAAAAGAAAGTTATGGAAAAGGACCCATGCCTTCATACCAGTTTGCCCAGCAGCAGGGGGAAGGGGGGAGTGAGGCTCTTCTTTTTTTGAGTGTTTTCAAGAGGCATGTGCATCAGAGCAGGAGAGGTCTGTTTTGTGGGAGGACGTGCTGAACTTCCTCCTTTCATCCCTCTCCGTGCGATGCAGCCCGACGATGGGAGCGCGGCGAGGGACACGGGGGGCTCCCTGGGCGTGCTGCAGGATGCAGAGGAGTGTGGGATCTTCCTTCTGCGATGTCCGCTCAGGACCCCAGCGAGGTCCCAGAGGCACGAGGGAGAAAGGCAGGGACTCAGTTTCCCCATCCGTGCCATGGAGGCGGCGCTGACGGCGCTGCCCGGCTGCAAGCGCAGCTCGTCACCCGAAAACTCTGCCAGAAACCTTTTTCTGGTGGCTTACGGTTCAGGTGATTGCTGCCTGCGACGCCGGAGGAAAGCAGAACAAAAAGGTCCATTTTATTTCACTCGCTGAAAGTGTATTTTTTCACGCTTCCCAGGTCCCCAGAGCTCCCAGCTTCTCGAGAGCAGTCTGGATCCTTGGGGCAGTAATATCAAGGAAGGCAAAGCTTTACCTCCTGCTTATTACTGAGCCCCCTGAAGAAGTCAGCGATGATTCCCTGACTCCTGGAAACCCCAAACACCAGCAGGTGATAGATAGGCACAATTACATATTTATGAAGCGTTGGGTTTTGACAGGCACGGGGAATTCAGCCAAATATTACTGCATTTTCCCCAGCCCTCGCTTCAAATATGAAGCCGATAAACAAGGAAGGGGAGCTGTGTTCGCTCGTTCATGAGAGCGCGTCTCCCCGCAGCCCTCTCCAGGTGAAGTAGCTCTTATCAAACACAGTTGGTGTGTGTATATATATTTTTTTTTTCCGCCGTCCTCTTAGATTTAACAGGGGAAAAAGCAAGGCTGGAAATAAAACTGCGATTTGCTAGGCTGCGCGCAGCCCTGCTCGAGCAGCCGGCTCTGCTCTCAAAGGGGACGAAAACCCAGCTGTTCCCCAGCCCTGCCCGGGGCTGCGGCGCTCCCTGGCTTCAGGGCTGTCAGAAGAGGAAGGTGCCCCCGCACCTGCCGGGAGGGTGCTCGGACCCCCTGGGAGGGGAGGAAAAGCATTTCTCCTGTGAGCTTTTCAAGGAGGTTTCCCTCTCATTGCAGGGCTCCGTGCCTGCCGGGAGAGTGGACCCTGGTGTGCAGGAATGGGACCTCCAGGCAGGTCTCGGCACGGTCCTGTCTTCAAAACGGGATGGATTTTGGGTTGCCTCCTGCTTTCCTACTCGCTTCCTTGCCTTCTCTGCATCTCGCTCTGTCTTCCTTTCCCTCGGTGATTCCTTACCCTGGTAACTTGCCCCCGCTCATCTGCGAAACCCATTTAACATCAGGGAACGCTGTCAACCGTGGAGAGCTGACAAAACCGGGGAGGGCTGAGGCAGCAGCAGCAGCTCGATGTGCTGGCTGCACTTTCACAGCTCAAATTGTGTTGTGCAGCAGCTGAGGCTGAAAGGGAAGCGAGCCGGCATCCGAGGGAGAGGGAGGGAGATTTAATAAGAGAAGCGTGAGGTCTCCGGGACCCCGTCCCGCTCTGCTGGTGCCTGTGCTGGGGACCCGTCTCGGTGACCACGTTTTGCTGGAGCCCTTGGAACTGTTCATAGGGAAGGAGGCGATAGGATTTCTTTCGGAAAGGGGAGGTTGCCGTGGCCAGGGACCTCCCGGCGGCTTTGTCGCGCCGGCGTCTGCCAAACCCACCTTGCAAAGAGCAGATGCCGCTGTTTGAACGGGGGGGTGCCATTCCACCTTCCAAAAGCATAATTTAATTTTCCCAACCAGAATGCTCTACTTTGTGGGCATATGGGTCCCCCTCCAGCAGGCTTGCCCTGCTTTCCGGGGGCCCCCGTCACGCTCGGAGGGCTCTAGGTTATCTCCCCAATTGCAGCAGCCCCTCGGGGGGTCTGAAAAACCCCATTTGAGGAGTGTGAGCACCTTTGCTCTGCCGCAGCGAGGGCAAAGGGCTCGTTCCCCTCCCTGCCCGCCAAGGGCCACAGCAGGTGGCAACGAGCCCCAGGCTGAAAATGGGGTTGCTCCTTCCCACTGTCTGCGAACGCGTCTCTTGGCTTGTTTTACAGGTCTATCCCGAATCTGTCGGGCAGGCAGTTTTGTGGTTGGATGGGGTTTATTTCGCGCAGCGTTTGCGCCCGCGGTTTTGGAGCCTGCCAGGGCTCCCGCTGCGCCGTTGTTATTTCCCAGCCGGATGATGAAACCGCTGTCGAGAGAACGGTGATCAGCAAAAACTCTGTCTCCGCAGATTTAGTGAATACTTGTGTGCGCTTCACGGCTCATCTGAATGTTTGCTGGTAACATATGGCACCCGATCAGAGCATGGAAGTTGAGTTTAGCTATCACGGTGATAGAAATACTACAGAAACCTGAACCCTGCAAAGCAGGATGCTTGCAGTTATGGTAAAAAGCCCGGCTTATCTATTATCACATTAACTCGGAAGCCCATCAGATGGCTCAGAGAACTGTATTTCCCAACCTAAAAGCTGGTGATGGTGTACTCCATCTTGTCTGAGACCGTGGCGTTATTGCCCGCTCTGATTTCAGCAGGGAAATGGGCTTGTTTATTATGCGGAGCTGCTGGAATAAATCTGCACCAGGGAAGAGGTGGTGTTCGCCGGGCGCGACGTGGAGCATCTGCGTCAGGAGACGTTCGCCTTCATCTGGCCTGGACCCTCAGAGAGCTGTTAACGCGTGTGACCCGCGTGGCCGCGGTGTCACCCGCATTAAGGTACTCGGTGTTTTTAGAAAACACTGAACCAGCAGCATCAGTATGTGTAGTTACGTAGGTTTGTTGGGGATTCTTTTAATGGATAAGCTGGAAATGTTGGGTGCTTCTGGTCCCACAGAAGATTCGTGAGATGTGGGGCACTCACCAGGCAGCAATTAGCAAAAGGCACCCGATTATTTTCTGTATCCCTCACTATGGAGGGTAACTAACGGGAAATGCTGAAACGCCACCCAGGGTTGATGCGTCCCCTGCGCAGGTTCGATTTTCTCCCGTCGTGCACTGCCGCCTGTTCTCTTTTTGTGTCTTTGCTGATGAATAAAGCGTTTCTGCTGGTGCGAGGGCATCGGGAGATGTCCCAGATGTCAGCCTCCGGGATCTGTCCTGCTTTTGGTCTCCCACGTGGATTTTCAGGCTCATTCCATATGATTACCTGTGCATGGCCGCAGGTCCGGTGGCCCTTTGTGGCAAGGACCGTGGCTGCTGGACCCTGGCTGCGGGCAAGCAGGGGTGCAGGAGGACTCCTCGTCATTGCTCCTTCGAGTGCTGGGGTTTTGTTCCGGTTTTTTTGGTCTTTGATTTTTGACATTTGTTGCACCAACTGCTGAGCTTCAGGAACGCGCTTGGCTTTTCCCCAGGACTGCAAATAGCGTTGCTTTATTACCCTGTCATGTTTTGGTGAAAGGTGGGAACGCGGATCTCGGCGGTCGCCCCTCGGAGTGACAGGATGCTAATGCATTGAGAAATGGCTGCGGACGCTGCTGCCCGCGTCACATCTTCATTAGCATCCTTCTCCCGGAGACCGCTGTGATTAACGTTGTCGCCACAAACAGGAAACGAATGAATAATAATTGCCCATCTATCGGAAAGTCTTGCCGGGGCCTCTACAGCGATTGCACCTTTTGCTCAGCGGCAGAGCAGGGACCCTGTGGAGAACTTCCAGCCGCAGGTTAGATCCTTCCAGGTTGCCTTTATTAGTGTTCATTAACCAGCTGTCGGCTCTCTGGCTACGCCTGGGGCGTCTGTTTTGGCTTGCGTTGGAGCCAGGGGGAGCTAATGGCTGCTGCACTGGAAAAGACTCAGGACCTTGGAGCTTCTTTGTCCTCCCAGTGAGTGGTCCCCTAAAATGCCTGCACCGCCCCAGGTGTCTGCTTGGGCTGAGCTCCCCTAAATCCACCCGGCTGGGTTAGAGCAAGGTTCTCCCAAGGGTGTAGATCTGTTAGAGACTCTCTCTTATTTACAGAGGGGGGAAAATGCCCTGCCACTGTGAATGTGGAATGGACAGGATTTACTGGAGCTCTAGAGAGAGAAAGCCTCCCTCCAAACTGCTGTTGCAGCCTGTGTCCATCAAAAAAGCATCTCCTGTGCCTCATTGGGTTGTAACCTCCTGGAGCCAGGAGCTCCCGGTCGACAGCACTCGGATGTCTATGTCTCCGATGCTGCTGTCTGAACTTGCTTAAAGTCAGGAAAGAGAGAGGGATGCTTTTGGGATGCACATCCTCTTGTTTCAGTGCAGGCATCTAAAATGCGTGCGGGGTGTTTCTCTGGTGGCTGAGGAGCAGCGTAGAGCACTGGCTGGACGTGGACGTTCAGGGTGCAGATGAAGATAAACCCTGCGAGAGGGGGCAGCTCGAGCGCCAGGCTGCGGGTCCTCCTGTCCCCAGCACCTCCTGCTTCTCCGACAGCCTCAGCATCCCGCCGCCGGCTCCTCACGCGACTCCTGCTGTCACGAGGAGCTTTTCATCAGGCGGCTGAGTCAAAAGCTCCCACTTGTTCCGCAGATGCCGCGCCGTACATGTGCGAGCCGCTCGAGAGGCGAGGGGAACGGAGTCATTTGTAATGTGCCAGCACCCGCTTCCTTGAAGTGCACGGAGTGGGGAAAAATCCCCTTGTACGAAGGAGGCTGAAGTTGCATAAAACCGAGAAACTCGCAGAGGTCAAAAGAATAAATTACTGTAATTTTTAGGCTTTTGTGGGTTGTTTATCTCTCCTGTTTTTGAGTCAATCTAATCAAATGTGGATTTGCCACAATCACAGCTCATGCTAACCTTCACCTGGAGGGTATTAATATGCATGACGCTTGTTAAGTGTTTGTTTAATTTTTATTTATGGAAACTAGAAGCTGCTAAGTGTAGCTGAGCTGGATGCGGGAGCATGTGCGGAAGACATGCTGGAACAGGGAGCCGAAGCAGCTCGCGGATTGCTGCGGGGGTCCTGCCCCATCCCGGCGGGTGCTGGGTCTCGGCACCCCTCGGTCCAGAGCACAACGATAGCCCGCGGGATGTGGGTTGTGCCCCGTAGCTGGTGGTGTAGGCAAGCCTGGGAAAAACCTTAATCTGACAGCCCTATGCAGAGAAAGAGACCTTAAATGTGGATAATCTGTTTGGGTGGCCTTAGTGGGACCCAGAGTGAGCTCGGAGCCTCCCTGCTCCGTGCACGTGTGTCACCAGGACTGTCCTGGCCACAAGCTTAAAAAAAAAAAAAAAAAAAAAAAAATAAAAAAGCAATTAGGAACCGGGTGGCCCTCGTCGTGGAGGTGCCGATGAACAAAGTGGCTTCCTTCAAGCCATCTCGGGCATTAAACCAGCCCCGATTCCCTGCGTCAGCGTCATCCTTCGCCCGAGCCCCCGCGGGAGCCGGGTTTTGCTGTGCCGTGCAGAACCGCGGTGGGCTGGCAGAGCCGGGCAGCTCCGGGCCGGGGCTGCTGCCAAGGGCTGGCTCCCGGCGGCGCATCCACCGTTTGTCTCCATATGGCCCAGGCTGGGCCGGCTGCCGGCACCGCGCGGGCTCTGCGGGACCCGGGCGCTCGCTCGGGGAGAAGCTGCTGTTTGTGTGAACCGCAGCTGAGTTGGAGGGGGGAAAAAAGGAGGAAAAAAAAAAAGGTTTGTTCTTGGCTGGCTGCTGTTCGCTACGGCGTCCCTGGGGAACAGCATCACGCGGGGAGGATGGTGCTGTGTGCTGGCACGGGAATGGCTTCCCTTTCCGTCGGCTGTGAGCAAGGACTTCGGGAGCTTTGTTTGGGGTCCATGAGGCTCCACTGTTTGATTTCCCAAAACCACACCAAAACCAGCAGCCGAAGGGCCGGATCCTGTGCTGGAGGTGCAGCATCCCTTTCCCCCCCTCTTTCTCCCAGCAAGGATGGGAGCCTAAGCCCTGAAGTTTTTCTGTGAGTAAATATTTTGGGGGGATAACAGTATAATTATCCTAATTTTTTAGATAAGACACTGAAGCGTCAAGAGAGGGGAAATGACAGTCCCTTTCAGAGCCCGGCTGTTGCAGGTGTGGAAACCCCCAGACCCGCAGCAGGTCTGGGTCCAGACGCTGGGATTTTGTTTAGATGAAAGCTCATCTCTTTGGTTTGGACCAAGCGCACTGCGAGGCTTGGGGACGGATGAGTGGTTGCTCTCTGCATCTGTTTTGCCTCCAAAACAAGCAGAAGCCGGAGGAGGCTGGAACGCCCTCCTTCGCGGCCAGAGCCAAAGGAAATATTTTCCTCAGTGCACGCAAAGGAAAGCGGTGGGGGTCTCCCCAGCTCCTTCTGGGGGCAGGGTGCATCCCAGGGCTGGAGGAGGCAGCGGGGAGAGGAGCGGGACCACCAGACAAATGCTGACAAAAGGTCCCCGCCGTCGGGAGCGGGGCTCGCACCGATCTCTCAGCGGGTGAAGAGCTGGCAAGGGGAGGGGGCTGTTGAACAGAAATGCTTGACCCCCCCAGCCCTGGATTACTGGTTAATGATCTGAACCCTGTGTGCCGTTCTTCTAATGTACTGAAGATGTGCTCACAGCTCACTTAAACGGCAATAACACCGTGTTCCTGGGGGGGAGAGAGAGAGAGGAGCTCCTGTGATGGGGGATTTTCCTGCAAATGGCTCGTATTTTTAGAACTGGCATTTGGGAAGAGAAAAGGGAGGTAAAGGACAGTATTTGTTTTCAGCATATATTCTTACCAAAGCTGCTCCCAGGTCCTCAGGCTGGAGGATAAGTTTCTCCAAAGCCTGATTCCTCGGAGACCTTCCGTGCCGGCATGCCGTGAGCATCGCATCTGTGCTGGTGGCACCGCGGTCCCCGTGGCCGTGTCTTGGGAAGGGTCTGTTGAGATAACGCGGGTCTGATGTGTTGCCAAGAGGCCACCGCCGTGTTTGCAGGTTCCCCGGCTGCTGCGGTGCTCGGGGCGGCGGGAAGGGGACGTGCAACGCTGGCTGTCACCTTCCTCTGACAGCAAGTGCCCGGGCGGTGCGGGACAGAGAGGATGCTCGGTGGTGGCCGGGAAGAGGGATGCTGGCACTCGGCTGCCTCTTTGCAGCAGGATGGGGCGCAGCAGGCCCCCTCCGATGGCCACCAAACCCCAGAGACCCCTAGACCCCCGTGATGCCCCCCGAGGAGCTATCTCATGCAGCCTGAGCACAAAGGTGTCTGGCTGAGCAAGGCAGGGGCCCAGGGGACAGAGAGAGGCTCCTCTGATGCCTAATTCCAGGGACGTGAAGGACGTTTCTCACGGCAGTTTCAACGTGGTGTTGCTGGTCCTGTTCCCCAGAGCAGCACTCGTGGGGTTCCGGGTGCTTAGAGCCCATCTGGGGGGATGCTGGAAAGTGTTTGAATACTCAATAAGCTGAAAGGAGTGTAAATAAGCTCAGGCTTATCCCTCAAGCTGAAAAACGTGCAAGAAATCAGATTATTGAAAATGATCCACTCTGCTCCACCTATTAGTGGTTCTTTTACGGATGAAAGGTTCTGCTGCCCCGTTATTTAAATCAAAGAGACATCTTCCTGCAGCCTGCCCCAACGCGCGCGTCGTGACCAGCTCTTGGCATGTGAAGGGATTAATCTAAACTGCAATGGGCTCCCTCTCCTCCTTACCTTTGCAGCGGGTCTATAAATAATAATTTATCATTGACCTCTAATCTGTGAGCTTCATTGAAAGCTACGGAATTGAATGTTTTTACAGCAACCTGGGTGCATTTCAGCAGTCGATCCTAATCTTGGGATTGATTATAGAGTCAATATTTGCCCAGGTTTTATTTTGATCTCCCTGGAGCAGCCCGTGGGTGGTGGCAGGGGCTGGCGCATCCCGCTTTCGCCCGGATCTGGCCCCTCGGTCCTCGCACAATAGCAGCTGATGGAAACGCTGCTGATAGCAGCCAGCTCCCGAAACAAACCCACCGAGCTGTCTCCTGGAAACCCTTAACGCAATCGTAATATGAGTATTTATGTATCTGGATTAAAAAAAGAAAGAAAGAAAGAAAGAAAAAAGAGCCTTAACCTTGGGGAGGGGGGAGCTCAGGGAAGGCAGAAAGGTTGCAGTGATTAAAAAAAGCTCTGTTCATTTGAGCAATATTAAATACGACGGCCATAATGACGACTGTGAGATCTGATAGAATAGAGAGAAGGCTGAAAATAAAGGGCTTGTATTTTTCCCTGATGTAACATAATGGTCACATTTTTCTTTCACAATGGTTTTTCTGAGATAAAGAACAAATTATACTGATTTGATTGCTACTTAGAAATACTTAAAATTGAAAAAGACAGCAGGTGGGCATGGTTGGGAAGGATGGTTATTTTAGCATAACAGATGCATGCATAAAGCATTGCGGAGCCAATTTTTTAATCGTGAGACCCAAAAAAAGAAAAAAAAATTCCTTCGTAGTCTTTCTGGACGAGCTGGGGAGGCGACGAGGAGCGCGGGGGACGCGGGGGGACAGAGGAGGACGGCTCCGCTGCCAGCGGGGCGGCTGCCGGTGCTTGCCGGGGGACAGCATCCCACATTGTCCGTGGGATCGGTCCTCGCGCAGGCCGAGGGGTGTCACGGTGGGACGTAAATCCATGTGGGGACTCGGTGTTAGGGACCTTTCGCAGTTGAGGAGTTGGCGCGCCAAGGGGACGCCTTTGCAGGGAGATGGGGTACCACCGCCTGGGAGAGCTCGGAGGGGACGTGGCACAGCCCGGGGCGCCAGGCGGGGGGGACAAAGCCACCTCAGCGGCAGCCCTGGCTGGGTATTCTCTTGACTAGAAGGACATGGTAATTTTTAATTATTCCCACAATTAAAAATAACTTGTTTACTCAGATTTACGCAGCGCTAATAAATATGCCTTGGAAATTACTTAGCAAACCTTAGTTACTTAATAAAAACACCATATATAAAGCAAGCGCATTGCTTGGAAAATCAATTAATTCACATTTAATTACTGGAAATTACTGCCAGTGACTGGCCATCGCTCCGATTTGCTCCCAGAATGGACAGGCTTGTTTACAACTCCAGATAAATCATTTCGGGGAGGGCCGAGGGCTGTCGAGGCTGGCGGCACGGCTCTGCAGAGCTGTCGCTGGGACGGAGGTGTCGGGATGGCTCCCGTCCCAAGGAAAACGGGTGGCTGCTGGCCCTTGGGGGCAGGCTCAGGGGCTTGGGGTGGGTGACCATGGCAGGACGGGCCTCTCGGAGGCTGGAAACAGCATCTGGGTGCTCCCGGCGCCCGCCAAAGCAAGGCGGGGAGTTGCTGCTCCCGAACGACGGGAGGGCAAAGCGAGCGGAGCCGAGAAACAGCGGCCGCAGCCAAAGCTGTGAGCAGCCGGTTGCAAATAATGAGAGGCAGCTGAGTTCTCCCTTCCCCCCGGGGGGGTTGCTTACAATACAGACAGCACCAGGCAGGGGAAGAGCTGCCAAGCAGCCGAGCGCAGGCTGCGCGCAGCCCTGGGACCCTTCTTAGGCTGCAGAAGCATTTGGGGGATTTGCATGAATAATCTGGGTACAGGGGGAAGCTGGCACGGCCTCGCCAGCGTCACCGCAGCGCTAGGAGGGGCGGCGTGGAGCTTTCGCTCGAGGCAGAGATGCCCAAGCACCTCCCAGCACCGCAGCGAAGGAGCGGTGCTCCCAGCCAGCCTGCTGGACCGGGGCCACTGTCCCCCTGAGCCCCGGCCGGCTGACAGCGATGCCGTGGCACGCGGGGACGGGGGCCACCGGGGTGGGTGGGACTGTGTCAGGCTCGCATTGATCCGATTTATTTTTAGGACTCTATAACTAAATCAGGATATGCTGCGCTGACGTTTCTTCCAGTCTGTCAGAACAAATGCTCTGTTTCTTTGTGTTTCTTATTTTAAAATCGAAAAAGAATTCGGAGCTGGATGTCCATTTTCAGCAGTTTCCAAACAAAACTCCCATCGCTCATTTTGATAGTCCCGTGAACGGTGTGAGACAAAAAGCTAAGATAGAAGCAGAATGCTTAATTCCAAAATTTTGTTTCTATAAAATCTCAAGAAAGTTTCATTTAGTGATAACGTATGCTTTATGTTTCACTTCTAATGGTATTTTAAAAACATCTCAGATTCTCCTGGGGTAGTAAATCAGATTCTTATCTCCTTGTTGTAATGAACTCCTTGCCCGAGCCTGCCTTCCATAACCGTTATTGCAAAGGAAAGACATAAACCTGCCTTGCCTTAGAGGAGAGACTTCGCAGGCTCAGTGCTGAGCCCCGCGCTGGGGTGTGTTCGGCACAGCCGGGATTTCGGCACGGGCGGCTGGTGCTGGGGCACAGCCCGTGTCCCCGTGGGATGGGACACATCCCCCAGGCCGGGACGCCCCATCGCCAGCACCGTGGGGGCACATTTCTCTTGGGGAGGTTTCCAGAAAAACAAAACCGGAGAGTGAATATCTTGTGTTACAGTCTTCCACAGATCATATATGATTTTATGTGTAACTTTAAGGCAGAGGGGACTATTTGATTACCTAGCCTGGTCCCCCCATTAAATATTAAACGCACGGTTCAACCAGACATGCTTGTTTGGAGCTTCCATCCGGCTAGGGACGGCGTTTGATAAACTCAGAGTTTTGTTTTAAAATAACAAACCTTACACCCTGGAATTCCTGAGCTGCTGCTGCCAGGCTAATGAGCTGACAAGCCCTGCTAATTATTTTTGCCTCCCGCCGAGTGCAGGGAGGCCGAGGCGTTGCTGTGCGAGGCACTGGGTGCTGGCCGGGGAGGGCACCGGAGGAGGGGACAAGCTGGGAAAAGCGGGGCTCTGGCCAGCCGGAGCAGCCGGCAGCATCCCGGTGGGAGGACGGGGAGAGGGGACCCCGTCCCCGTGGATCGCGGAGGAGGACGGGCAGAGAGCTCAGGGGCTCAGCTCCGGCTGGGGCAACAAACTCCCCCGGCACAAGCAGAAGCAGCCAGGTTTCACAGGCATCTCTCTCTTCTCCCCTTTTCTCTTTTCCTTTTTCTTTTCCTAATCCTGCCTGTCCTGTTGCATCCACTGGGGCCTCCTATGAAAGTATGGATTTGTCTGGCTTTTGTGTTTTATCCCGAATCTGTCAAGCTGTGTTAAATTTGATGGTGCCTGAAAGGTCTAGTGTTAAGCAAATACGCGGTGACCAGGGCCTTTGATGGTGATCAGACGGGAGCCTAATCCTCAGGTAATGGCTTTTCCCGCGAGGCAGGAACGCCGCGGGGTGTGCGGGAGGAGGAGAGCTGGGAGCGATGCGATGCTGCTCGCCTCCATCCCGGCACGTCACGCACCTTCCCGGGGAGGGATGTCTCGCAGCCAGCCCCAGTCACAAACACTTTGCGAAGAGATGCGTAAAGCAACCAAAATCCGCCGGGGGCGAGGTGCTGCCCGCCAGCCACACACCCAGCGGCAAAAAGGCGTTAAAGGTTGCCCGGTGCCTCCCACAGCCAGCCCTCTGCCTTGGCATCCCCAGCCTTCCCGGGGAACAGCTTCCCACTGTCACCACGGGGGAATTCGGGTACTCTTTTTGGGTCTGCTTTGGTTTTGTGGGGGGTTCTTTCTTTGGAATCCCCTCTTTCCTTTTTTTGCAGGATGCTGCAAACGGCAGGCAGGTTACCGCCGGCTTAATGAGGTCCCTGAGTTTTTTATTAGCTGCTGAGTTTCACCGTCTGGGTCCAAATAGCCTCGAGTAGCCAGAGCGGGGGCGTTGCTGTGGGCCAGGCTGGCTTTTGGGGGGAGGCAGCGGGCTGGCGCTGGCAGCAGCCTGGTACTCCTGCTTCGCATCCTTCTTGTCCTCCCTGAGATTGACATCCACTCCGGTTTCTTTGCTGGGAGCAGGTTTGTAACGGGACGTGTGCTGTGGTATTTCCTTCTGTTGTGGTTTGGGCCGTGGCCAAAGGGGAGCTCTGTTGTTCCAGCAGCTTCTTTCTCCCCTTCTGAAAGGGGGGGAAAAAACAAAACAAAACAAAATAAAAATCAGCAGAACATGATGGTGCGTGAGACAACTCTGCAGCGAGTGAAAACACCTGCCAGGGGCAGCTCCTGCGCGGTGAGGGACAGAGGAGCAACCGCCAGATCATACTGGCGTGCTCCGAATGCCCAGCTCCACCGGTTTTACCATCCCCAGCGAGACCGGGGGGCCCCTGCCTGGGACAAGTGACCCCAACGGTGGCTCCGCACCCTGGGCGCGAGGAAGGCATCGGGACACGGGCAGGCGAGGCTCCGTTCTCATAGAAGCCATCCTTAATCCTTCTTTTGACTCTCCTTCCTTCCAGCTGTAGCCCGGAGGGCTGGGATGGTACTTTTAATTTAGTGCACGTTACCGGTCAGGTAATTGAAATTCAGTGTTAAATATTAAACCCAAAAGCAATGAGCCTTGAAGGAAATTGCAGTGCTCACCTAAGCTCCTGCCTTGTTCCTGCCACCTGAGCAAGGACTCCCTCGCCCCAGGAAAAGGCCGCCCGCGGCTTCGTCTCCACTTCTGCTGGGCCAGGGCTCATTGATGCTTTTTTTTTTTTTTTTTTTTTTTAAATAATCTCTTTTTGCCCTTTTTCATAACGAAGCTCACCCCTGAAAGTTTGTGCAGCGCGGGTACGGACAGACGACGACGCCGTCTGTCGGTGGATGTGGCAACTTACGGCAAAAGCAGGGACGGTGCTGGGGGTGCTGGGGCCTGGCCCTCCTCCCGGCTGCTGAGCGCCTTCACAAACGGGAGCAGAAATGAAGATGTATCTTTCACCAGCTGCAGATAAACCAGGCTTTTTTTGTAAATTAAAGTAATTCGTTGTGCATCTCCAGACAAATATGTGCTTGTGCATTGTTATTAATACTGTCTCTGTTTTTAATTTGCCCTTTTTTTTTTTTTTTCCTACGGCTAATTACCTGTCAGATAAAGAGTTATCTACTGTGTCATGTGCATTGAGTAGCTGTTTAGGTAGCAAGCGAAGGGGAGGGGAGGCGGAGGCTGTTTTCAGACCGGTTTGGATGGAGTCGGGCACAGGGGTGAGGCCGGCAAGGAAGGGGAGAAGTTCCAGTTGAAGGCTGGAACTGGGACGTCTGGGATGGCCCCACGCACGCACCAGTATCTCAGCACAACCCAGACGTGGCCCTGAAGCCACCCGCTGTGGAGATGCTGTCGGTGCTCGGCAACACGGGCTGATCGCATCCGCGGCCCCCGTTTCCGTAGCAGTGGCTACAAGAAGCCCAACGGCCCCGATGATGGCAGCGTGATTTGTGTGCTTTACAAGGAACGGTATTATCTTTAATAGCGGGGGATGTATCTCCCCGGCCATCAGTAATTCCTTGATTCAGGATAAAATTATTAATCTCCCAGACGTTTTAATGTAGGGAGCGTTGCAGGGAGAAGGGGAGGACCGCGGGCGGACGATAGATGTGGCAGAACCGGGTCCGGGATCACCGGACCTATCTCTCGGGCGCATCTTTGTGATGGATGAGACTCATATAGCAGCCGCCTTTAATGCTCTTGCAGTCCCTTGTGTGGCTAAAACCCTGCGGACGGAGCGGGCAGAGCCCATTTTAACGCTTTGTAAGGACCTCGGCAGGGTCTTGCCTAAACAGCAGGGCACGCAAATGGAGCTGGCGTCTCCGAAAAGCCGGGTCTGGGTGGGGGACTAGAGATGGAGAAGGTGGGAAGAGGCGCCCTGAGCCCCCCCGGGGCTTGCCAAGGCGCAGGAGGAGGGTTGGGTTTGCGTTGCTGAGCCGCTGCCTGGCTGGAGAACCACCGGCCCCTCGTTGCTGACGTCTTCATAAGGGCGATACTATTTTTAATGAGTTTTCTGGTTTCTTGCAGTAAACGTGCTTGCTCAGCTGCGCCTTGGCGAGGACGCGAAAGTGGCCTTTGTGTTTGTTTTCTCTGTCGTATTTGGGTGTACACGGGGCTGATGAATGAATGAATAGCTGTTGCGAGATATAAGCGGGTGCGT
The DNA here is from genome assembly GCA_947846985.1 of Fratercula arctica. Classification (NCBI taxonomy): domain Eukaryota; kingdom Metazoa; phylum Chordata; class Aves; order Charadriiformes; family Alcidae; genus Fratercula; species Fratercula arctica. The sequence continues at coordinate 7,697,453 of CANTUZ010000019.1, forward strand.
GTTAGATGATTATAAGCACATTAGCAGAATGAATTATATAGACGGTTATAAGAAATTATCGATCTGTTGGGTTCTAATCATGCAATTACTCATCAAATGACCTAGATCTCACGCGTTAACCCTTTGCAACTGGCTACAAAAGGGATCTCGTGTGGAAATCGCAACAAGTGGCAGTAAAAGGTTTTTATGGGCGTCGTGCTCGCTCTTTGGGTCTCGTCATAACCGTGGTGGGAACCTGCAAATCCCGTGGGCACACGCGTGCCGGCAGGTGGATGATTAGCATCTATGAGGTAACAAATCCTCCTGATGCGTGAAATCGCCGGACCCGAACGCTGGCTGGCCCCGGCCAATGCGCCGCGCCGAGCTCGCTCGGAGCATGCTGATGGAAACGGCTCCGGAGCCAGCCTCCGGGGACCCCACCAGCTTTGTGTTGCTTTCAGCAGAATAATGCTATTCCTCATATTTTATTAACCGTAATAACCACCGGTCTCTAGCCGTTAATATATCCCCATCCAGATTCCCCCCCCCGACTTCCCAACTGTTGTACGGCGCTGACAGAACACGTTTTAGCACAGTTTGGAGGCTGCCGGGCGGGGAACGGCGGGCAGGGGGTGCTCCCGGCGCCACGCTGCCCACAGAAGGTTCCCAGCCCCGGCGCAGCCCTCGCACCCACCTCGGGTCACGTTAAAAACTACGGCAACCGCCGGGGAGATTTACTCCCCATAAAAAATGTGTGACAGTTATGCCGAGTTGTTGCGTTTTTCTGTCTTTTGCTTTAATGGGTGATAAAACTGATTGACTTGCCGGCTGTAGACGACTCCACAGAATATTAGTTGGGGTGGGATTGATTTTTTTGTTCCCCCCCCACCCCCTGCTTTTTTTTTTATGCAGCAGGTACCTGACAAGTTGAAGTTAGGAACTTCGAGGTAAATTATGAACCTTTTAGTTTTGCATTACGAGGAGTATCTGAAACCTGATTTGCTACATCAAACCACATTAGTTGTGTTATGTTATTTTCTAAAAACACATTTCGGAGAAATAACTCCAATCTGTGGTGCATTTTATAGAGCAAAATAATTGAATGGCGGCTGTTTGTAATTTTAGCAATCTCTTAACCTTAATCATATTTAATGGCTTTTCTCTTCAGGCTAACAGGAGGGAAAAAAAACATATTTCAGCTTCCATTATATAGCAGCACTACAGTAATGCACTCCCGGCTCTGGCAGGCACTGTAAATTCCTGCTTTCTGAATTGTTGGTTCAGGACAATCATTCAGCAGGGAATTACTTTCTCATCTACAAAATAAATGAGATGTTAAACTAGTTTTCTGCTTCCTGCAGTAGGAACGTGGCGGCGTGCGGACCCGCGGAAGGCGAAAGCAAGCCCCCGGCCCCCGGCCTGTCAATAGGGAGCGTGGAAAGGCGCCCGGGGCGCGGGATCAATGACGGATCCGGGCAAAGGAAATAAATCAGGTGAGATCCAAGCAGGCAGAGAGAGAGACATGCTCGCAGACGCGGTGTCGGTGAGCCGGGATGCTGCCCGGCTCCCGGGCGACGCTTCCCTTCCACGCGGGGGTGGCGGTTTCAGTCCTCCTGAAAGGAAGGTTTCTGAGGTCGGGGGTATCGCCCCCCGGAGCCCCCAGGCTCGGCCGCGCTCTGCCCAGCAGCTTTGCCTAAGGGAAATCAAAGTCGTTGCTGAGGGAGCTGCTCTTTGCTGCCGGGCTCAGAAACCAGCGTGTCTTCAACAGGCTTTTGAAACCTTCCTGTCCTCTCCCGGCTTCTTGAGGCGGTATCTGTTGGACTGACGAAGGGTTTCGTTTTGGGGTGGTTTGTATGTTTTTCACACAGCCGGCTGAGCCAGAAACACTTCCGTGGTGTTACTAATTAAAATTTCAATTGCCTTGGTGATTGAAGTATGTTTCATGGCTGAGCACATGGAACTTCTCAGTAGCACGGGGTTGTTGCCCGGTTGCTTGTAGACAGTTGCGCTTCGAAATACCGCAAGGCGCAGACGGCGCACGTGCGAGGGGTGAAGTTCCCAGGGTCCCTGAACCGGCTCCTGTTTGCAGGGTGACCCATGGAAATGGCCGTGGCGTTATCTGTAGATGCGCTCAACTCCGATTCATTTAGGTCATGTCTGTGTCCGAACTGTGGGGATCCTGTTAAAGCGGGAGTGAGGGAACGGGACTATTTGGAGCGCGAACCAGCCAAAGTCCCGTTTCTCCTTTGGCCACCGCTGCCTGGACAAACACCTGGTAAAATCTCTGGCTGCGTGAGGATGGAAAAGGAATTAACTTAATAGCTGGTATGTGTGGGCCAGATCCCCCCGCCCTCTGCTTGCACCATCTATTACTCTTGTTCTGCGGGCGGTTCTGCTGAGAATTACGGTGCCGCCAGGAGGAATAAACAACCATTCTATCTCAGCACAAGTAAGGCGGTTAATTTTTCCCCGTCGGAGCTCTGTTCCTCCGGAACTCTCTCCCATTGTACTCATGAAAAATATGTTAGTATAATTACGGATACCAGGCCAGGCAGCAAAGCAAGGCACGATGGTGATTAACTCGGTGCGTGTGGGAGAGGTCACCTTCCCTCACCCTGGCACTGAAGAAAAACCCTCTTTTTGTCCTCTGCCCCCCACCCCCCAAGAAATGCTGGAACTCCACGAGTGACAGGGCAATACCCATGACAATATGCGGAGTTTTGTAGGAGACGGCAAACCTGCAAAGACTGAAAGAAATTCCCCTGAATTCCTGGCTTCTCCCAGTTGGAATATTAATGCTGCTTTAACAGAGTCCTTTATATTCCATTTCTCCAGATGGATTATCTTTTTTAAAGGGTGGCATTAAAAAGGAAGACTCACCCCGCGTTCCCCCTGGGTTCTGGCTCCCATCAGAGCGCGCTGCTACGGAGGCCTTTGATATACCGTACGCAGAAATGGCTCCTGAAATCAATCCCCACCGCGGAGAAGCCGATGCACAGATGGGGCAGGACACGGTGCCCCGTTCGGCTCTGACAGGCGCCTTGCGGACCGAGGCTGGGGTCGGGCTCCAGGAGGAGCAGCAGTTTGGGAGGGATGGAGATCGCCCCAGCCAGGTGCGCTTCAGGGTGTTCTGCTCCCCTAAGCCCGAGTGCACCGTGCACGGGAGGTTCAGCCTGAAACATACCCGAGCGACTTAGGTAAGGGCTACTGAGAACTGAGCGGGGGCGGGGGGGAAATGCCCTAAACTTCAAATTTTCTTTCCCTCCAAAGAGGTTGAAATTTTGGAAGCTGGCTCCTGTATAGGAAAATCTCCTCCTTTGAAGAAAACTCTTCCTTGCAAAGGAAAAATCCTCTTGCAGCGCACTGCATGCTGTGAATCAAGTCCTGGTTTGCTAAAGGGGGATGCAGGGAAACAGACGTGCGCTGCAAAACGATTTTTTTTAAATCCCCCCCCCCTTCTTGTGCAGCAGAGGGTAGAAGGGAGCCTGAGCTGGGCTTAGCTGCTGGGGGCAAGTCAAGTGTGATGGTCCCCGGCAAAGGAACCTGCACCCCTTCGCGCTCGGCAGCATCTGAGGCTTTGCTGGAGGGAAACGATAATTGCCTTTTTATTCATTTCAATAGCATTATGAAACATTAAAATAGGGTTTGGTTGGCCACATGGGAGTGTCATCCGTCAGTAACTCGGTGCGCGAGAGCGCGCCGGAGACTTTCTCCCACTGCAGGCAGAAGGCATTATTAAAGCAACTAATCATTAAAAAAAATAGTACAAAGAACCTAGTTGTCTGGTGAGCCTAATGGCTTTATTTTCCCATTTTCCAGCATAATGAGAGCAGTCTGGGCTGCTTGAATCTGCCTCTCCGAGAGCCTAATTGTTTTTAAATGTCTTTGCTAACCACTTCACATAGAGCCCATAAATCTGGGTGCGGGTAACTGAGAGCCAGGCTTCTGAGCTCTCTTTTAGGATGACACAGTTGTGCGTTAATTAAAAACACGCTTAGGAAGATGTAATCCTTCAGCCTTTAAACGCGCGGCCGTTGGCTGTGCCGGAGCGGGGGCCGGGTGCTGGGTTTCTGTCGGCGGATGGTCCCCACAGCAGCGACCGCCTGCGGGGGCTCGGCACGACAAACGCTCCCGAACACCGAGACATTGCGTTCCTGGCCCTGAGGTGTCTGCCCTTCCTTTGGAGAAGCCTTGGGAGATTTCGGTGCTCGCAGCCTGTTTTCCCCCCGAGTCGTTCCACCACGGTTATGATGACAGAGAAGATGGTTTTATTTAATGGCACCCTAGGCTCGACCACAAGGCTCCTCCGGCTCCTCGCGGTTCCCAGAAAGGCTCTTTCCTAGAAGGTAAGTTCTTCCAAGGTAAATAGAGCAGAAAACCTGAAGAGGGTGAGATGAAGGGTGGATATTTGGAACAGTGGAATGACACAAAGTGAAACAACAGAGGTAAATGGCGAGGGGGAGGTTCAGCCCGTCGCCTGATTATCTCTGGAAAACGCCAAAGTGTTTCTGTATGCTCCACCACCGAGGACTTTGTCCACATCAATTTCAAGTGATTTAAATACTTGCAGTCTCTAACGAGAGCTGGCTGGAAAACAAGGATGCTTTTCATGAAAATGTCAGCGTTTCTATAGAAAATCAGGAGTATTTTGATGTGGAAATACTGCTGTGGTTCTTCCTGGGAGCCGTTGAGCTCTCAGTCCTTGCGCTGCACTTCTCGGGACCAGGAGAGCCGTGGCAGAGCATCACGGCATTTGCAAAGCCGAGGTGCCTCAGCTGCATCACCTGCGGTGCATCACCCCGTTCCCTGGGGGTCAGGATAAATGCCTTCTCCTGCTTTAATTTCCTTTCTCTCAGGCCTTCCCCACGGTGTCGCTCCAAGCATCGCTGCCCCTTCCTCAAGGCCTCTGCGCCCAGGCGAACGCTGTCACCGCGTGCCCCTCGCCTTGCCAGGCAGGCAGGTGTGCTCCTCCTCCCCGCCGGCGACCTCTTCTTCATCCTCGCTGTGCTGCGCAAGGCTCCTTCCCGACATCCCCACCTCCTTGGCGCTGTCACCTCTGGAAATGGGCACGTTCTGTCACTCCCAGTGCCTTAGCCCAAGGGAGGGCACGGCCGCCAGCCTGGGCACTCCGACAGCAGCGCCGTCCCAAGGGCAGCCTGGGACCCGCGGGGACAGCAGGAGCAGGCAGAGCCGGGAGCTGAGAGACTCTCTGAGGGACAAGGTGTAATAAGCCACGCTGGCTACAAGAACGGGCATTTGGGAAGATTTTGGTGAGTAGGAACGGTACTGACATAGAAAGAGAGCAACCAATTGCTTGCACTGCTCCCGGAACACTCCGCATCCCTTTAAAAACCACAGCTACATCCCTTAATGAAATGTAGCCTGTGCTTTCCCCCGCTAAATGAAATGATGTCTCAAATGTGCTGTGACCTTGACCCTTGGGCTGCGTTTAACCTCAAGCAGCAGGGAAACGTCGCATTTCTTTCCATCTACATACTGGGCTTTCTCCTTCTCGGAAGGCGCAATATTAACTGTGTCTGCTTTGACGCAGTTTTGATTCAATTGGCCCTCTCCCTGAACTGCGAGATGAAGCTAATGCAAAGGGATAGAAGTCAGGCACGACTTCCAAACAGTTTTCTTTTGAGCAGCCCATTACACATTAACCTGCAAGCTGGTGTGTTTTAAGAGAGCCTTGTTCGTCACCTCTGAAAAGTCAAATTAACATAATTTCTGGAAAAGAACAATGGGGATAGAAAGTGTTAGTCATTGTTGATTGAACAGGTAAGTTTCAGTGGCGTGATCTGCTGAATATTCATACTATATTGTTTTTGACATTTAAGAACTCAATTATCAGTTGACTAATCAGTCTTTTACAGTACGTTATTTTTGTGATGGAAAATGAAGCACTGGTAAGCCTCAAGGGGAATGCTATTCAGATAGATTTTTTTTTTTTTTTTTTAATTTTTTTTAAATTTTGTTTTTTTCTTTAAGGCAGGGTTTTTCTTTATTAAATGGATTAATTCAGCCCTTCTACTAGCAAGTGACCAAGAGCCCTCTAGCAGGCTGGGTAGCTTTTATCCAGGCTTTCCAGCACAGCTTGATTGAGCTGGGCAGCACCCTCCCAGTTGAAGCCGCGGGTGGGACTGGTGGGCAGATGCTCGTGGGTGTTCAGAGATGCTCGGAGGGAAGGGGACCAGCCCCACCGTCCTCTCAGGAGCTTCCCAGCTCTTCTCCTGCCTGCAGCACCCGGCGCAATGGGGCTCCTGCGTGCTCTGCAGCCCCTCGGTGGCAGCGCAGGGCTCAGTGGCGGTAACGGTGATAAAGACTGGGGACGTGGTGGCTAATGAGCTTCCTGCGGCATTCTGCTTGGGGAGGAATCCCAGGGCTCAGACGGGAGGGGTCGCTTGCTTTTTCTCAGCAGGGACGGGATTGCGTCATCTTGCAGCATGTGTCGCGCCGTGTCCGTACTTCGCTTTGCTGGGCTTCGACGAAGTCGGCACGGCACAGGCCACGCTCCTCCGGTAGAGGCGACAGGGAGGGAGGGAGAGGAGAGAAAGGCAGGGCTCTGCTATAGTTTGGAGCTCCAAAAAAGTGTCCAAAAGGTTGGGAACCTCACTTAGTAATGACTGTTTCCCAACACATTGTAAAGCAAGAAAGGGATGGGAACTGTATAAGTGTTACTAAGCACCCACAAACCTTGTCCTTTTTCTCTTCTTTCTCTCTTTTTGGAATAGATTTTGGAAATCTAGGAATAATCTTTGTGTAATTTACCTCTTCCATTGAACAGCTCAGGGACCAGCTTTCCACTTGACAGATTATTTTGACATATTTACTCATAGCTATGTCTGTCTCGGCAGCATCCATATAAAAACCTCAAACTTTAAATTAACATGTAGGGGCTGAGATTTTTGCCTGCAGTCGAGCAGTCTCTTGAACGCACTCTCCTCTCTCTGGCTTATAGTTATATTTTGGTCTAAAACTGTAACAACAACAAAGCAGCGAGTGGTTTGGTGTGTGGTTTTGGTTTTTTTTTTTTTTTTAGAGCTGAAATGGAGGCATCTTTACAGAGTGTTTGTTGTCGGGGAGCGAGTCGTGGCCTGGTGAGGGCAGTGGGTTTGGCCATCCCAAAGGACTGTTGTGGCGATGCAGGTTCCGCCACTCTGGTGTCGGGATACACAGGGTGGGGGTGGGAGGACTCGGACAATTCCCCGCGGGTTTATTTTAATCTATGAAAGAAAGCAAGCACATTATTTCACCTTCTTGGAATGTGACAGTTATTAATAACCCCATTAAGAGCAATACCGTTCGGCTCTATTCAAGCAGGCGATGCCCGAGTGATTGCTGCGGAGCAGGAAGGCTCCCCCGACTTACAAAGTTAACAAGATGTTGGGTTGCTAAACATTGGTTTTCTCTTTCTGTTTTTGTAACGAGCTCTGCTAGGGGTGTCGCGGGTCAGATCAATAAGAACACAGGCCTCCTCCATCACCCCCGAGGAGAGGGGAAGAGGACAGCAGCTAAAGGCTTTCTCTCCATTCTTTAAAATAAGCTCTTTCTTTTATGCTCTTATTTATCGTGCTGTTTTGTAAGTATTCTGTTGTGGGGTTTTTTGGTTTTTTTAATGAAGCTTGGCCCTCCGACAAGCACCCTGGCTGGTGGAGAGGCTGGATGGGAGGGTGCTGAGGTCCCCGCTGCCACCAGCTCGGCTTTGGTGGGGGGCTCTGGGCACTGCGGCGGCCACCTGCGCTTTGCCGGCTCGGCACTGCGGCGGCGCTTATGGCCGTGTTCTCGTAGGGTTGCCGAGGGCTTGCGGGCGTGTCGTGATGTGTTGTTATCCCGGGGGGTTTGCTCGTGGGGTTGGACGAGGGGTTATTGTTACTGTTGGCCAACTACGCAGGGCACAGCGGCGTCTTACGAGCGTGCTTGCCAGGCCTGGGTGTTCGCTGCTTTGCTTCTCTTCTTTCTTTTTCTTTTTTTTAAAGAGCATTGTGTCTTGAGGTTTTTTGTTTGGGAGGAGAATACCGAGAATTGTAATTCTTTTTAAAGCCGGTATTATATCTACATCCATGTATATGTGCAACCGCTCCTTTATCTCATATAAGAATAATGATGTCTAGTTTTACAGAACTTGAATAATTCATCAGCATAAACACTTTGTGCCCAGCATACCACAGGCCTCTCTGTAAAACGGAAAGAAACCCAGGAAAATGGTAACGAATAATGAGATTTCTGGGGTCGCTGGGCAATTGTGGAAGCTGTTTCCAAAGGCTCCAGGCTGCGGAGGGGCAGGGGCTGCCAGCGGCGGCTGGGGGGGCAGGACCAGCCCCTCCGTCGCCTGCCATGGGGTGAGCTGCCCCTGCCGGGCCCGTTGCTTTTTTATCATTAGTTAATTAGAGCCCCGCTACCTGTACAGGGCAGACGACCAGCAGAAGGGTGCTCCGGCCGGTCGCGCCCCGCACTGTACCGTGGGATTGGCATTTGATTTCTCCTCTCTCGGGCAGCTTTTCAAAACCTGCCCGTGTTTCCCTTGGAATAAGCAGTGCCTTGCTCAGGCCCAGCTACCTCTTCTCTTTCCCGAGAAGAAAATCGGCACCTTTTCCCCTGCAAATACATTTATTGTGCGGTAAGGAATCAAAACACCATTTAATCCGGAAGATTAAAACCTCGTGCTGTCGGGGGATTCTTGCGTGGAGCACTTATTTTCTTTGCGCTTATTTTCTTTTTCTTTTCTGATGGATACAGCTGTCTGTTTTTCTTGTCGGCAGCCAGAGCCCTTCGTACTGATCCCAGGGCTATTACTCCATCACGTCGCCACTCTGCAGAAAGAAGGTATTAAGCAAAATAGCTTTCTCAGAAGCAGGAATTGCCATTGTTAGCAAAACAATACCTGCAAAATAATTTCTTCCTGACCAAAGCCTCATTTCTCCCAGCAGCCAGATGGAGGGATGGGTTACTAACTGGTGGTCATGCTGGTTGATGCTTCTGACCCCAAAGTGGTGCCTCATCTTGTGATGAGGAAGGTGAGGGAGCTCCATCCTGGGTCACTCTTGTAGATCGGCAAGACGCCCCGATGTAGGACCTTTTTTCCCCACTATTGGCACTTTAGAGGTAACTCTGCGTGAAACAAGTCCCAAAGTACCGGTTTGCATCCACGGGCAGCCCTAAACGTTCCCGTGTATTGAAATTACGCAAGAAAAAAGGAAAGACAGTTGGTAGTATGGGAGGAAAAACTGTGGGTTTGCTGGGGATTATGTTTCTGACTGGGAAAGAGGAGGATGCCGTGCCTTGCAGTAAATAAGCCCAGGTTCCTGGGGTGGCAGAGCGCCAGGCCTGGAGATTCACTCCTCGTTTTTTTTCAACAACAACAATTAGCTTCTTGAGCTAATGAGAGGTTTCATAAGCAACCATGAATAATAGTGCTTAGGGATTCTTGGCAAAAAAATGGTGTTTTGAATCGCACAGCCACCGTGTCGTTACAACCAAAGCGGAGACTCCTTGCGTGGCGCTTTTCCTGCCTGATGGGTGTCCGCGGCGGTGGATGTCGGGCGGGGAGATGGAGCAGCGGCTGCCAGTCAGGCTTGCGTGCCACGGTTTGGTTACAGGCATCTCCGAGGAGTCCCCGGAGGCAGCAACGATCGGGTTCTGCAGAGGCAGGCGGAGCTATCGGAATACGATGGCTGCATGAGGAGACATGGAGAGACCCTTCGACTCCATCGATGGGAAGGGGAAGGATATCAATTCTATCTCTTTGAATTAATGAACTATGGCCTTAAACTTGCAGCCTGGTTAAAAACATTGTGGATTTCACCCGCTTGGTGCTCCGAGAGGATTTGTTACCCCCTGCGTGCTCTCGGCAGGCTGCCGGCCTTGCTGCAGCCCTGCTCTTCCCCGCCGCCTCCGGGCATCGACGGGAGCAGCCCGTCCTCCCCTCGGCCGGGTCTCTGCTGCGGCACGAAGGGGGAGGCTCAGGGAAGTCCCTGGAGCTTCACCGAGAGGTTTAAGCCCAGGAAGGCGTCTTCATCTGAAAGCACGCCTTGCCCCCACATCCTGGAGCCCCTCAGACGACCCCAGCACGGCGCAGTCTGCCATGATGCCACCAGCCTGTCCCTGTGCCGCAACCAGCTCCTAAACATCCAGCTACACCTTAAAATCATGGATTCGCCGTTTGCTGTGGGTCGTTGAGCCGCGTGGTGCCCTGGCAGGCTGGGACTCAAGCCAGGCTTGCTGCTGGCCTTGAAAGGCAGCAAACAGAGAGCGGGTCCTCGCGTGAGGGGCTGCTCGGAGGGACGGCCGCGGGGCCCAGCCCCTCGCCGAAGCGTGAGGCGGCGCCAGCCGCAACGTGGCCTTCACTCCGCGGCATCTTCCCCAGTGCGAGGCGGCAGCAGCGCTCTGGTTTTAATTGCATTCATAGAGCCGCTATTACTCCATCTGGCTCACGCAGGCCGAATACTAATGGCCCTCTGGGTTGTTTTAAGTGCAGATCTGAACCAGATACTTGCTTTCATTTTGTCAGGAGCTGTCGCTCCGCACAGAGATTTGTGGAGTTTTCCTTCTAATGGGTCCCACTCAGCTCCAGCGCCCAACCCTGGGGGGGGGTGTGTGTGTTAGGGCAGAGCAAACCTGCCAATGCCAGGGAAAGGGAGACGTGGGAAAACCTCCTGCCCAGACCGGCAATTATTACACCTCAGAGTTAACGAGAGGGGAAGAGAGGCTCCTGGAGGAGGGGGCTCCGGTGCTTAGGTGGGATGAGGGCACCTTGCCCGCACCGCAGGCTCGTTGCTGTGCTCCAGCCCCGTGCAGTGATGCGATGGCTCCTCCTCTGCTCCCGTCCGACCCACATCCATGGCATGTGGTCCCCTGCACGGCAGGGACCTCCTCTGGGGCTACAGGGCTCAGGGAGGGACCTTTGGCCAGAGGCTCGTGGTACTCCTGTGACACTGATAGTCATTAGCAGCAATAAAGCGCTTTTCAGGTAGCCTTCCCTCTTACTCTCTTACTCTCCTGTCTCTGTTTCCTGGGAAGGTCGATCGGTGCCCCCGCATCGCTCAGGTCACCCAGCTGAGGACGCGCCAGGGAAGATCTTGACCTCCCCGGCAGGTCCCTGCTTCCCTCCCTGGGGCACACCGGCTCCCCTGCGCCAGAGGACACCCCCGGCTCTGCTCCGAGGCTTCGCACCGCAGCCGAGGTGGGAATTATTCCATTAGCAAAGAGGATTAATGTTTCATAACAAAAGGTAATTTATTCAATTGTATGCAAAAAAGGTAGCGGTTACAGCACATACAAAGCTCGCTTTAGTGTTGGCTATTGTATTATAAGTTTAAATCCTGTGAAAACATTGGTAACGCGGCTGTGCATCTTTGGGGAGAACTTGACCAGTCCCAGCCTGAATTGGATTGCCTTAATTAAACGCACTTGACTTGGTCAGAAGAGGAACATGGCAGGCTTTCAGCCGCCTCCTCAGCAGCCGGCGAAGTGCTGATCTCCCCCAACCGCCCTGATCTCCTTCCCCGCACCTAGAGGAGACCCTCGAGGTGAGCCACGGTGATCTTCTTCTCTTGGCAACCCATTAACCAACAACTGGTGGGCACATCCCGGCACCCGACTTGATCCGCTCCAGCATCCATATGGATGCAAGGCTTGATCCCAAGGAGGAACCAGGACCCACAGGACATCCGAGTCCAGACCTGTCCGCTGTAACCGTGACGGACTCAAGAAGTAAGTATGGGCAAGTTTAGGAACCTGTAGGAAAAGCTGAGGTTGTCTAGTGGACGAAACTACGGGGAAAAAGCAGACAGACCTTTGGGTGCCCAAGATCATCTTGTGCTTAAAAGCTTGCCTCTATTCCAACCACATCCATGGTCCTGCTGAGCGATATTACCACTCATGGTGCCTCGCTGCCATAGCTGATGCTGCTGTGCCATTCCAAATGAACTTTTTCTCCACGCTGGCCTTATTGAGGTTATTGGATGCTATCAGATCAAGACAGGCCAGTCACTGTCAGTGTAACCCTCTCTCCTGGTGGTAATATGGAAAGAAATACAGAGGCAACTTGATTTTCCAGACCTCACTAACTCATGAGTTCATTTTTGGAGAATCCTTCTGTTCTTTGATGTGTGAACCAGCCACGCTTAGCCTGGAAGATATCAAAAGGCAGTAGAAAGTGAGCTGGCCTGTCTCTTCTGAGTCTGTCTCTGCGTCACACAAAAGGCGGGGGGTGGGGGGGGAAGGTGTTTTTCTCTTTTTTTTTTTTTTTTTTTTTTTTCCCCACTCATCATGTGTGTGAGTCAGTGCTCAAGTTCAGTGGCTCCTCATGCACGATGGTTTCTGTGGGTGCGGTACATCGAGAAGGATCCCTTGTTTTGGGATATCTGCCTGTTCCCTGTGCTGTCACCTCTCTGCTGCGCTTGCCTACGGTTTGCCTTTAGTAAGCAATAATAGTAATAATAGCAATCAAGAATGTCCTTGCCTACAGGACTCCTTCCTTCTCGCTGCTTTGCTGTGGTTCTAAAATTGCCTCCTGTCGCGTGCGCTGATCTCTCCAACACGTCCCAGTCCAAGGTCAGCCGCACCACTGGCTGCTTTATGGCCCTTAAACACTCCTCAGCTGGGTCTCGCGTCCGTACCCCTCACCTTCCGAGGACAGACGTCCGTCCTCCTTCCGTGCCCGGGATGGCTGCGGCTCCGGATGTTCACCACCAGCTCTTCGTGCGCTTCGTTTTAGCTCAGTGCCGACAGCCCATGTCTAACAGAAAGTGGGGGCGGCTCTGAAGAAACATGTTTGACTGTGGTGAGTTTTTTTTAATCTAGACCAAAATGAACACAGAGAAAACCTGTCCCCTGTCCCTGCGTGGGGGCTCTGCAGGTCTGAATTCCTGTTGCAGGCTTTTCCACGTTGCGCTGACGGCGTCACATGCCTCTTCAGCATCTCGGGAGGTATTTATAGCATTTCAAGATCTTTTGTGTGGCATGAACTCTTGAAATAAGCAAGCTGGTAAGTGCTTTTACCTTCTGAGGGAGACTGTAAAAGCCTCAGTATCTGCATTGATCCAGCCCTGGGGATTTGCATTAATTACTCCCTCCTCCGGTGACTTTCAGCTCCCGATTCAATTGCTAGCGAAGATACCTGCAGCACGCACAGTCTTGACATCATGACCCCCAGCAGCACCGTGCGCCCGTATCGTCTGTCCCCACGTGCTCGGCAGCGACGGAGGGGCATCTGCCGCGGGGGAAAGGTTTGGAGCTGGGAGGGATAATGCTGCATCCGAGATGCTGGTGCTGAAGATGAACACGGCCGGGGCCAGCCTTACTCCATGGAGGTCGGGATGTTCCCCAGTGGAGAGGGACTGGCCGCTGGTTCGTCTCCAAGGCAGGTGGCACTGGCCAAACGTGGTGGCTTGTGAGCGGGCACAGTGGAGGACGGGTTGCTGGGTGGGTACCGGCCGCCTCCAGTGCTGTCCCAAGCCAGCTGCCTCCATGTTATCCCAGAGCATCTCCTAACCTCTCCTCCGCGTTCTCTCTGCTCTTCCAGAGCAGCTCTCAGGGCCACCCTGTGCTGAACGGGCTTTATTCTGCAGGCAAAACTCAGCCCGCGAGGAAAGGAGATGTTAGGGGTTTGCAAAAGCGTTTGGAACCAGACAGCGACTCCTGCAGAGCTGCCGTGTCACCTGCGCTGGACGGTGAGCACAGAGCAGGGCGATAATCTAAGCTAGAGTGAGAGACACAAGATGTTACTCCTGCCAGAAAATAAGGTTAAAAAAAATAAATCATTGCACCATATTGCTCGCTGCTGTTTTTGCCAAAGTCAAAAATAGAGGTGAAAGGAATTTTATTTTTTTTTCCCCCTGTTCTGTTTTCACAGAAAAAAAATCTTCCCTTGGGCTAAAGACCCATCTGTCAAAGTTGCATTTACAGGGAATTGCTAAGAAAGGATTTATGAGTGAAAGTCCCTTTGCTCAAGGAACAAGAGGGCTCCTTCCTTGCTGTCTCCCAGCCTGCGGCTCCCCGGGGAGCCCTGCTCCTGCCGCCTCGCAAGCTCAGCCTTGTGCTGAAGGCCACACCATGGAAAAGCCATTAAAAATCCATGTGAAAACACAGGCTGGCATTAACCACATTGGAAACCGAATCTTGTTTTTTTTGCAGAACCAGTCAAGAAAACGAGACCAATGTCGTGTGACAGGTCAGTGCAGTTACACAGAGCGCTTGGGGCTGACGATGGCTCAGGAAGGGTCTGCAGAGCCGGCAGCGATGGCAAGGGGTTAATTGCTGGAGGACGCTGTGGTCTGCAGTTCTGAGCTGGAAACAATCACTTTATTCGCAAACTTTTGCCCTGGCCTGCAGACCACAACTAAAAAAGCAAAACCTTGGGAAGCTGGGAATATTTGTGCACAGTTCTCTGATTTTTTTTTTTTTTTTTATTTATTTGTTTTTTATGGGCTCTTTGGTCAGCTGCCTGATGTCCCTCTCTCCTCTTGTCCACATGCAGAGCTTTCCTGGCCTCCCTTCTCCCCCGTCTGGTGGCCGTGAGACAGAGGCGTGATGGCTCCTCAGCTGGGCTCGCTGGTGGCCAGGCGTGTGGCAGCAGCCGGCGGTGCTGAGCTCCATCCCCGTTCCCATCAGGACCAGCCCGGCTGTGGGTCCCAGGCGCTGGCGTGGCCAGGGATGCTGCTGGTCCCGGTAAGCTCGGAGGGGCTGCTCCAGCTCGCTGTTTGTGCACAGGCTGTGTCCCTCAACCTGGTTGTGCCGGTCGTCCTGCTGTCCTGCTGCCAGCCCTCGCCTCCGTCCCTTTCTCCACCCTTGGGAATGGGGGCATCGGCTGCACTTCCAGCTGCCGTCTGCTTCCAGCATCCCATCCATCCGCACATGCCGAGCCGGCTCTGCCGCACTGGCATCAGGGTGCTGCTGCCATCACCATCCCTTCTTTTATCATTGCTTTGCCGGCCGTGGCATCAAAGAGAATAGCAGAGAAATTGTGGCTGGAGACAATTAAGGGTAACGTGCCTCCGGGATTTGTACCAGAGCCAGGACTGGGCCGTGCAGTCATTAACGGGCTAGAAAAGCAGTAAGCTGTGAAGGAACACACACAATTTGCCGATGATACAGGGCTGTTTGGAACAGGCAAGTTTAGAGAAGGTGGAGAAATTTTAAGGACACCTACCAAAGCCTGGTGAGCAAGCACCTGGCGTGGAGATGACGTTCAGTTCGCCCAAACTGATGCGCGGGGATTGCAATTACCCGAGCTATTCGCAGGCGTTTCTGCATTCTGGCTGAACCCTATGGCCTCAGGAAGCACGTATACATTCATGTTAGAGAAAACGCCCGCGCCTCTAATCTAAAAAGCCAAGAGAGATAGTACTCTCTAAAGCATATGGGCAGGGGGAAAAAACCAACCCTGGAAATATGATGTTTTAATGCAATGGCTGCTTCTCACCCAGAAATGTGCGTTGAGCTCTGACTGGGAGAAAGACGCAGGAGAAATGAAAAAAATGATAGTAATACTTTCCTGAATAAAATATAATTGCTCTGTGAGATTCCCTGCAACAAGTTATTACTGATTTCAAAGTACTTGGCAGAATTCATAGAAAACCAGATGAGAAGATACCTTCTTGGCCTCACGGTTCAGTCTGCTGTGCTCACCAGCGCCTTCGGCATGAAGGCTTTTCTGGGGTTTTTGCCTCCTGGTGCTGAGAGTCGCTGCTTCAGATGAATCGCATAAAGAATGTGAACCTTTGTTCATCAGGCTAAAATGCTGACCTTGTGCTTACAGGACTTCTGGTTCTAGGAATGCCCATTTTGAGCCGCTGAATCTCCGTTCTGGTGTAGAGAAATGGGAAGAGAAAGCTGGAGAGGAGACTGGCAAGCTGGAGACCCACAACAGGTAACAAACAGCCTGTCCGCCGGCCTTGACGTTCCCAACCAGTGACATTGTCCTTCCTGCCCCCCAGCCGCCGTGCCCCCAATTAAACCTCTCCAGCGCGGTGTCTCTGCAGCGTGCCGCGGGGATGAGTTACCAGCTGGCGAGATTCATGGCACTGCTGCTCCCCCCAATAACTAATAATTCCAGAGCAACGTTCAGCATTGCAATTTATTCTGGTTGTAAAACACGGGGAAGGTAAATCACAGAGAGTATAATAATTTCTTTCCTTTCTTATGAATCAAGCCACATCTAACAACTTGTCCTCTGCTTTCCCAGACGGACTGGTTCCTCGGGGGGGCGGGCGGGAAAGGGAAGGGAAGGGGTGAAACTTTGGTGTCTGCCCACGCAGGGACCCGGTGGCAGCTGGAGGCAGGGCGACTCGCGTGGGGGCTCGCTGAACTTCTAGCGAGCTTCCCCAGGCCGTCGGCCGCTCTGCTCCCATTCCCGGCATGGCCCCTGCGATTCACTCCTTCCCTGCCTTGCAGCAGTCGCGTTTTGCGGTCCCTGCTGCCTCGTACCCCGGGCTGCAGCGAGGGACCCGGAGCCGCGGGGAAGTTGGGTGCCTGGCTCCGGGGGCACACCGCGAGCAGAGCCCAGGGCGATGCTTTGGGGAGAGCCCCGCGCGTGGCAGTCCTGCAGCCGAGCACGGCGCAGACGCCGCTCCGAGCACAGAGCTGGGGTTGAAGCTGTGTGCATTGAAATTGCAGCTCTGAAAATTATTCCCCTTCTGGCGTGGGCAAGTCTCCCTGCCCCTCTCCCTGTCTGTGCCGCCGAGATAATTGTTGGGACGTAGCTCATGGGACAGGACAGGATTAGTATGTGGAAAAGCACTCTCTGCTGGATTAGCTTTCCTTGCCCTCCAACTGGTGGCAGCGCTTGCCTGGCCTTCCGCAGAGGCGCTCCCGCTGCCAGGGTGGTTTGGGAAGCCATACCCTCGCTGTCGGCACGGCGCCGGCGGCTGCTCGCAGCCTTCCGGGAGCCTGCATCTCTGCCACTGGTATTCACGTCTTCTCCCTCGGCTCATGCTCCTCTCTTTGATGGGATAAAAAGCCTTGCCGTTAGTCAGAGCCCTTTCCTGTGCCTCTCTGTGCTGCTTATGGCCACTTAAAAAACATAAAATGCAAGTTGCTCTTTTCAAGTTTCCAGCTGATCTCTCAGAACAGCTACTTGAATTCCCAAGATTGTGGTGGGATTTGGCAGTGAAAGTATCTGCATATCTTATTAAAGGAGTGTGGATTTACTACAGAAACGATCTTAAGTGGGATTTTCCAAAGGCCGAGTCAGGCAGCGACTGGGAAAGCCGTGGCGCGTACGTCCCTCGTTCCTCAGCACGGCCCGGCGTGTGGTGGCCGAGGTCCGGCCCCTCTCCGAGGCGGTGGCAGGGCCAGGAAAACCCACCCATTTTTTAGAAGCAACGCCTGGTCATCTCCTCCTGGTTGGAAGCGTCCCTCGGCGGTCACAGCATCCTGCCAGGAGCCGGTCCTGCGCCCAGGACCAGCGCAGTGGGAGGAGGGCTGGGAAGGTCCAGCCCGGCTCCTCCGGCGCCCGGGGGCTCAGCCCTGATCAGAGCCGCAGGCTGCAGCCGGTAATGAACCGTAATTCTCCAAGCCCGGCACTGCTCTATTTTTTCCCCCTTAACAACTGAACTGATTAGAGTGAAACTTTGACTTGATTAGTGATTATTGTCTCGGCATGGCGGTTGCTTGCAGCCCTTTCATTTTCTTGGTTTGTTTTTAAAAAAACATTGGCAGGCATTTCATCCCCTGATTTAATGCTTGGGCTCTCTGCTCCATATTCATCTCTCTCTCCCTTTCTTTGCCCTCCTCATGCTTAGAAGAACCAAGTTATTGTTTTATTTTTGTTTACACATACAAAGCGGGGAGTTGTGGGGCGGCCTGTCCCCTCGGTTCGTATCACTGGAGGGAAAGCGGGTGGGCTCTGCCACGCCGGGGACGGGGACAAGGCTGCAGCAAGCCCTAATTACAGAATAACATGCAAGAGCAGCTCCATATGTCTTTCTCCTGGGTTCCAGCTCAGCGAAGGCCTTTACTCCTCGAGCTCTGAGGCTTATTCAGCATTATTTCTGTTAATTATTGGCATCAGAGCCATTTCTGGAAATCCTGGATGAGCTCAGAGCTGTTACTATATTGTGATTTATTGCCTTCTTTCCTTCTCCCAGGGCTCCAGCCCAGGTCAGTTCTCGTGGCCGGTGCTCCGTAGGCAGAACGCGCGAGGCAGCCGCGACCCGCAGCATCCCCAGGCTGGGACGAGGCAGGAGCCGGCCCCGAGGGCGAGAGCGAGCGGCCAGGTAAGGGCTGACCGAAATGCGAAATATGGCACCGCTGTGCCAGGTGGATGCGACGATGGTCATTGCAGCTGCCTGTCACATCGGCGTGGGTGGACAGACATCCCAGCACAGGGACCAGGAACTTTGCCAGCCCCCCAGTACCCCCCTTTCCCAGGGAGCGGGGGTCCGCTGGACGCCCACCCTGCGGCTGCCGCTGCTGCTCCTCTCCCTCTGCTGAATGAGCCCTGGGTCCCCGGCGGTACCGGCTCTGGCACTAAATCACCTCCCACCTTGCAAGCACTGGGCAAAATATTTATAGCAGGGACCGGCTGGATCCCAGCTCCTGCTGGGAATGCAGCTCACGTGCCGCATATTTCAACAACAATGACTTATTAAATAATAACTGACATTTACCTAGCTGCTTCTTGTCCTCAGAGCCCCCAAGACTTGGCAAACTTTAATTAATAGTTGTTTTAATAGTTAAATAACCTTTATAACTGCATTTCATTTATTCCAGGCCCATCAGAAATAAAGTCATAATGATCTGAGTCAAGCGATAAAACACAACATCTGGTTTAATGTTTGCGGGTTATTTAATGAACTGAGGAACCTGGCAGAAGAACGGTATATTTATTTCTTTTTCTTCTTGTAAGAACGTACGTTTCAGAGAGGAATACTGCTTGGGTACTTGGGTTTTGCCTCCTACTTTTGGCTCGGTGTTTTCCAGCTGCAGGTCCGGCCTCGGGGACCCCGTGTGCTCATCCCCCCAGGGTTTTGGGTGCTGGGAAGCACGTGTCTGTGGCCTGTCCATGGGCACAGCGGTGGAAGCGCCATTGATTTATCTCTGGGTGCCTCTTTGCCATCTGTTTTTGTATCGCCCTGGGCAGGAGACGAGTAGTTCTCGTACAGCGCGCGCTTCACGGGCTGCGGCGTCCCTGCGTCTGCGGAATTTGTGGCGGGGCAGAGAGTTGCTCTAGCGCATCCTTCATGTGAGTGGGGTCCAGGGCAAGCGGTGCCACCTCCAGATGTTCCTGCCCTTTCGGGAAGTGGCTGGCCACCCCTCGCACCCTCTGGAGCCCGAGATGGGGCTCCCCCCATTCCCTCTGGCTCGGAGCAAGCCACGTCCCTGGCTTCCCGGCTTGCTTCAGCCCCATCTCCCGACTTGGGTCCCCCCGTCTCCCTCAGCAGCCTGTTCAGAGCAGCCTGGCTAATGTTGCTTAACGCGGCTCCCGCTCTGTGGTTCCCAGAGCGCCGTCTGCACAATAACATGAGCTTCCTCGGGCAGATTTTGGGTACTCGTGCTCCCCCCGCAACGCTACCTATTAATTGCATGGAGAAAACATTCCAGAACTTTACTTATGCCCTTGAGCTATATTCGTGTTTATTTCCATAAGTCTCTGATACAATATTTGTCTTTGCCTGAGATAGTTTGCCAAAAGGAAAGGGAGAAGGAGGAGAAGCATATGAGGGATTTGGATTGCCTCACATCTGCCTTTCTTTAAGCAGCCCATATGGGAAAACATATTCTTCTGCACAGAATTTGTTAAAGGTTTTGTAAAACGCATTGCGTACACATTTAACTCAGAACCTAGCAATATTTATATTTCAAATGGGTCCAAACAGATCCATTTGGAGAGCGTTTGGAAGACGTAGGGTGGCAGCGCACATTGCGAATGTAATAGTCTCATTAGCTAGCTCAGCTTGCAGGATCTGCTCGCGCCGGAGGTTTGATGGGAGGAGAGGATGCTATCCAGCCTGGGAAGTGCAAAAATCATAACGTGTGCGATGTCGTGAGCATTTTTCATCCATGAAGCTCAGAAAAGGCGAATTATCTATGGTCCCCTCTAAGACAGAGTAGCTGCGTCAATGGGAATTGCCATCAGTGGATGCTTTATGTGTTTCCTTTGTGTTGGTGTAAATCAGGAGAGGCAGCGTGCAAACCCCTGGTTCCTGTCGGAGCGTGGTTACCAACGCGGACAGTCCCAGCCATGTCCTTGCCATAGCTCGTGGAAGCCATGAGTGATGGGCTGGCCCGAACCCATCAACCCCGCAGGGTGGGAGGGGGAGCCGGGAGCTGGCCCTGGGTCTGCGTTACCCAAAAGGGCCGGTGTAAGCCCCGAGTGGCTCCTCAGGAGCTGGCACGGATGTGCAGCCGGTGGCAAGGAGAGCGGGGGCATGGGTATCTCACCGCTCAGAGTCCTGCACATCTGTGCCGGGGTTTCAGTGGGGCTGTCGCGCCAGTTCAGTTTCTTCTATGGGACTGTGACTGAAGCCCGCGTTATTCTCCCCCCTGTCGCCTGTGCGTCCGCTACCCCCGCAGCCCCAGCACCTGAGCAAGGCTGGATGGGCGCCGCTCCTGCGGGTAGCAGGTGAAAGCGGAGACTGACGGGCGCTAATCACATCCCATTAGCCGGTTTCAGACTTCGCTGGGTTTTGTTTGGTCTGGTTTATCTGAATCTTTATTAGATAAGCTTGAATTGGCAACAGGGCCTGTGATGTAAGAGCCTACGTGCTCTCCGTCGGAAAAGGCAGGAGGGCAGCTCCCCAGCCCCGCAGCCATCCTTCTGAGCGCACACAGCCCTGCCTGCCTGCCGGCAGATAATTGTATTTAATCTTGGCAATCTTCTGCTATATACTTAAGTCAACAAAGATCAAGCTACTCGCAACCTTAATTAGGCTACACATAAATAATAGCTTACTGGATTAGCCAGGACTATACAGGGGAGAGTAACAATGACAACAGAACATCCCGCTCTCCGTGTTTTCCTTGCGGTGTCACCCCGCAGACCGGCCCCTTCCCGC
The DNA here is from genome assembly GCA_947846985.1 of Fratercula arctica. NCBI lineage: Eukaryota > Metazoa > Chordata > Aves > Charadriiformes > Alcidae > Fratercula > Fratercula arctica. The sequence goes on from CANTUZ010000019.1 coordinate 7,718,431, forward strand.
CCCGCACATCTCCTTCCCTCGCTCGCACGGTGGAGGGGGTGACGTGAGCGTCGCGGAGCCGCGGGAGGGTGGGTTCCATGGAGAAGGGGTGGTGGCCGGTGCCCACAGCCGTGCCGGCAGGAGATGCTCAGTAAAAGCACTGCGCTCTTCCCTCGGGGTCTGCCCTGTGGCCTGCTCTGTTGGACTCGATGATCTTAAAGGTCTTTTCCAACCGAAGTGATTCTGTGATTTGAAGTTCCGCCATGGCGATGTCTACGGCAAGTCTCGCCTAAGGCGGGATGCTTTGCTGCTAGCACCCGAGGGGACCCTTTGGCTCTCGTGCAAAGATCGTGTTTGCTTCCCCCAGCCCCCGCGGGGCCCTGTTGTGCAGCGTCCCGGGCAGCCCAGCGGCCCTCCAGCAGACGCCATTTCTGCTGAGGGTCTTGATTTGCCGAGGCAGCAGCGATTTGGAGATGTCAGCTCCTTTGGGCAGAGCGTTGGCCAGTGGGGAGGACAACGGACGGGAGCGCAGGCTCCCCGCGGCACCGACAGCGGGCAGAATTGATCGTGTCCCCCGGAGTGTTACTCACCGGCACCTTCTGTCGCGAAATGATGGAGCGCTTCAGCCCCGTCAAAAATAACTCCTTGGCTGCAGTAGTTCATCCTGGATCAGCAGCCCGTGTGGTCTCTATCTATCAACGCGTGTCCTATCCTAATGATGTGATAGCTGTGAAAAGTTGAGCTATTTACGCAAGGTCACTTTATTAGTAGGGAAATCGCTCTTATGATAAATGAGCGTTGTGCAGCCTGTCACGGGCGCTCTCCCGTCCCGCTCAGCCCCGCTGCCACTCAGCTCTGCAGCCTGAGCAAAAAAATATGCCTTCAGTCAGAAAACGCGGCAGAAAAATAGCCTGTTTCTCTGCTTTCCCTTTGCCTTGGCACAGCGCGGGGTGGATGGAAGGAGGGATGGAGGGAGGGAGGGGAACATCCCAGCTCTTTACCGAGCAGAGGTGGCTGCCGCTCTGCGCTGCCTCGCTTCCCACTTGCGGTGACGTATGGTAACTGGGATACATTACCAAAAGGCATAAAACATTACAAGAAGGTATTTTTTCAGCCAATGTGCTGACACAGCACCGTCTTTGTTCCTTAACCGGGAGTGATGTATGAATTATCTCAACCTAAAGCCTAAAATATACATTATAGGCCGTATCTTTCTATGTTTTATTTGGGCTGTAAAGCGATACCTTATTATTTCCCCCTCCTGGGCATCCTTTAATGAACCTAGATTTGAAAGTGAAATATTTATTATATTTTGGGAGCTTAACCATGGAAGGAGAGGAGGAGGGATATGCAAATGTGCAAGAAAGCAGTAAAAAAAAATATCTCTGCTCTATTAAGAGAAAATGTGCAAACGCGCATCTGTCGAGGCACCGAATGGCTGCCCCTAAAAGGGATTTAATGGGGATGTGGGTGTCTCCCTGGGAAAGCACCCCCTTCTCCCTCCTTTCGTGCTCAGTTTGTACGCGAGCCCCAGCCAAGGTCGACGTTTGGTGCGAGATGCAAAACCCCCCCAAAAGGGCCAGGCTTCCCCCAGGCGGGGAGGCAGGAGCCGGCGGAGCTGCTGCCCCGCACACGTCCCACGGCTGCTCCCGGGGGCAAAGCGGCATCTCCCCCTGCTTCACCGCATCCCGCGGCACCGCAGAGGAGCGCTGCGGGGCTGGGAGCTGGAGATGGGGCTCACTGGTCTGGGGCTTCAGCCTGGGCACTGCGCTGGTTTGGGAAAAGGCAGAAGAAAATGTTTTCCCTGCAAGTGAACCAATGATTTGTAAACAAATAGGTAAACCTGGGTTTATCCGCGTCATGAAACGTTATCAGAAGTTGTCAGCAGCCCGCTCAACCCCCCCCCACCCCCCCAACTCAACTCTGAGTTTCCAAACCACAGTGGGGAAAAGCTCTGCAGCTGCACTTGTATCGAGATGAGCCCCGACTTCATTAGAATGAATGCCATTTGTTTAAAAATAGAAATATTCTGCCATCTTCCAGCAGCAAAGATGAAGCAAGCTATTACAGGATTATGATTCTGTGACTTCAGACCTATTGTAGTCTTAATATTTCACGGTGCATTGACAGAGAGTACATAATATGCTGAACAGCACTGTTGGCTTCAGCTGTTGCAAACAGTATGGTGCAGAAATAATTGAACTAAAAAGAAATTAGAGCCATTCGCGGAGGTGGCAACTCTGCTTTGTAGATGTGAGGTGGCAGGCACTGACTCAGATGTGCGCTTTAGGGAAAAAAATAACCCCCCCTCACTGGTTGTGCTGCTGGAAGGATTTTGGGGAGAGTCTCCTTTTGCGGGCGCAGCCATGTGGGGCCGGAGCAGGCGGGAGCGGGCTCTGCACCGCGGACGTCCGCAGAGGGGGACCCGGTTTGTCACCATTGCAAAAGGCAACGCGGCTGGAAAACGAGGCCTCCTCTGTCCGGGGCGCTGCGCTGGGTTCAGGCGAGCTGGCGCGAGGCTGTTTGTGCTTTTAAGCCTCGGATGCATCATGCAGTTACCGCAGCTGAACAAGCGGCTGTTTGTCAGCGGTGCTGTAAGGAACAGTGGGCGTGCTCGTAACCCAGCGTGGGGACGGCATACAACGCAGTGGGTTACGCCTTTCAGCTATTCCTGTTTCAGGTCTTTTAGCTTAAACTAGTCTCTAATCTTTAAACAACACCTAAACGGGGCTAGTTGCCAGCAAAATAGTTGTCTGCACAGAGTCCTCTTGCATCTTCCCCGAGCGGTATGTTATGCCAGGCTGGGTGAGCGTCTGCAGGCGATTCCTCGGCTGTCGCTCCCGTTGGGAACTCTGCCGTCCTGCCTGGCCGCTGGGAGACACCGCTCCGGGCAGGGGAGACGCTGCGGTGAGGAGGGACCCCTCTGCTTGCCTGACAACGGCAGCCCCAGGACAACAGAAGGGGGTAACAGTAATCACGACACATCGGGCATGTCTACGATGTCCTATGGCGTGAGGGAATAGAAATGTGGGTCTTGCTGCTGCTAATGGTGGGGCTTGGCATTCCTATCGCTTCCGCCCTTCTCCCTGCGCAAGTGAGCCTGGTCCTCCCTCTATCTGCGCAGACCACCTTGGGATGTAAACCTCAACTGCGGTGTCTGCCGGTGTTCCCAACGTATCCGCCCCTTTCCTCACCCCTGGCCCTGCTCCGTCAGCGCCTCTGCTGCTCCACCTCTCCGATAGCTTTGCCCGGCATCGCGTCCTTCATCCCACGGTACGGCTCGTGGTGCCCTGGCACCATCCCTCCTGCCCCCTGCATCCCCGGCTGTGTCCGTCGCCCGGAGCCCGCGTGTTGGGTCGGATGGAGCCCAGCTCCGCGCCCGTCTGCCGCCCGCCGCGGTCCTCTCTCGCTTCAATCGTCTCATGTTAAGCCAAAAATAAGAGAGGAAGGAGAAGTGTTGCAGCGGGATTGAAATGTTTCAGCGCCGCTGGATTGCGGCGTGGCAGTATTTCATTCCGAAATAGATTTTTCACTTGGAATTTGTTACATGGTGGATGTCAGCTGGGAAACTCAGTGTTTTGATGACTGGCAGGCGCCTGTTGGAAGGGGAACTTTTTTCACAGCGAATTTGGAAGCGTCTGATTTCCAGCTCGGGACAAAGGGACATTTTGGCATGGGGGCATTGCTCCTCACACCTGTACATGCTAACGCTGTCTGTGCCAAAGGCAGGAGGCCTTTTTACCCCTCAGGCCTTGAGGGACGTGCCATCACCTTGAATTTCTCTGGTCCCTAAACACCCTAATGAGGTGCCATTTGTGGGTAAGGAAATGCTAAGGCTAGTTAAGATAAATCAGCCTTTGCTGGATGAGGTGTTACTAATGTGCGTATATATACACATGTAAGTAAAAACAGATAAATAATCTATAAGTAATATATGTACTAATGTATATATAAAATGTTTTCCCTGTGAACTGAGCTCATTTAGCAAAGAAGGGGGCTACCCACAGCACGGATTTGAAGGCAGCAGTCTATGATCTAGAAAGAATGAGGTCTCCAGAGCTTCCAGTGTGTCCCAGGGATGGATGAAACGCTGATACCAGTGGAGCAAACCCCCAGCCCTTCGTCCCGGCCGGTACCGCTCCGGCGTGGCATGACATGGGTATTTGTGCTGTGGGAGCGCCCGAGGGTCCCGCTCCAAGAGCACGACCCCAGAGCATCCCGTGCCAGCACCGGCAACGAGCACCGCTCTGCGCTCCTTTGCTTATCCAAAGCAGAATCTGGATGGAAGCGTTTGTAAGTGTTTGCGTTTAGATCAAATGGAAATTTTCTGGTTTTCTGAAAAATTTTCAGCTGGCTCTGAGTGTTTGCCTCCCCCCCTCCCCAGAGCAGCGCAATTTCACAGCAAATCCATCCCTGCGGCAGTCACTTGGCACCGTCCCCGCTCCGGCTCCTGGCAGCCCGTGTCGTCCCTCCCTCTGTCTCCACAAATGCCCCGCGTGAGACTGGTCCTTGGCGCTGAGCCCATTTCTTCCCATTTAGGGAGGGTCTCTTCCAGCAGAAGGTGAAACAATGGGAAACAAAACTTCTCACAATGGTGTTTTGAGCAACAAATACCCCAAAAGTGGGCACGTTGCTAACAGGATCTGCCCGTGAAAGGTCCCGCAGGTGAGAAGGCGCCGGACCCGAAGGCGGCTGCGTGGGATGCAGTTCCCGGGCTCCAGCGGTAACGGATGGTGGAAGTCAAGGTGCCCGTGTCTCGTTCAGCCAGAGGACTTTCCTGGGCGCTTTGCAATCTTAATAGATCTGCCGCGCGGCAATCTCGCAGTGATATTTTGCAATTAAAAATCGAAAATAAAATGCAGCTCCTGTAGAAAGCCGATGAAGCTATTACTGAAATGCAGCCACCTGTGGCAGGAAACACATTGGCTCCTTAATCTGTGTCCAAAACCTCCGCGTGACAATTTTAAAGAAGCGGCAAAGAATCGGGTATTCTCTTTGTACAGATGACAAAACAAATCCGGAGGCTCGGGAGGTAATTCAACCGACTGGAATAGTACCACGTATTCAGATCGGCATTAGTTTTTTCTAAAAAAACCCCCAGGATAGTGGGATCATCGGCTGTCGAGGGGACCCTGGCTCTCTATTTCTCACTTCTGCGGTGTGTGTTCAACCCCTTTTAACAGCTGGAGCATCGTTTCAGCACCGGCAGAGAACCAGCGAGGGTTCCTAATGGTTACCTGAGGATGCTCCTCGCGTGGCGTGGCGTTGCCCGGTGCCCCGGTGCTGGCTGGCAGTGGAAAAGGCTCTCCGGCACCCGGGCGAGAGGGGGTGTCCTCCCTCCCTCCCACCCTCTCCCAGCCACAGGAGCACCGCTCCCAGAAAATGAGCCATTTGTTAGTGGCGAACAGAGAAGCTCGGCTCCCTGACTCTGCTACTCGACACGATCGGGGCTCTTAGGAGACGGGAAAATTGAAGACAATGCTTTTCTTCTTTCTTTGCTGGGCACCGATAGAGGGAAAGCGTGCAAGGTCTCCAGGTGATGTGAGACTCTGGATCTTCTCATGGTCAATCACAGTCCTTAACCTTTCTCTTCTCTGCTGCGAGTGCCCTGGGGACTGTTTGCATTTTGATTTCAAGGCTTTCTCTCCGAATGCAAACAGGCAAAGGGGGAGATTATTGTGCAGACGCGTAACTCCTCCTGAATTCCCCTCTCTCCTGCCAGCACGCAGGCACAGGCAGGTTCGCAAATGGTACCGTCCTGGGATCCGGTGCTGTTAAGGGTTTTGTTGTAAAAATCTCCCCCCTCCACTGCGGTAATAAGTGAGATTGTGCTGCTTTACACCAGACGACAGTCTGGGTTAAAATAAACACAAGGGTTTGGTTGCACGTATGCGATCTTCTAGAGGTCTGGGTGTTGGTTTGGGGTTTTTCCCCTATGGAATCCATACTAACCTCCACACTCACAAACCGCCACCAGCATGAGCGCTGGCCGGGGGGCAGCTGGGACGCGCAGCCCTCCACGGCCCCGCTCTGCTGCTGAACCCACCGGTGCCATCGCAAACGTTGCAGGGCATGATTAACGCTAATGAGGCAGCGGGAGCGTGCTGGGGTCCTGCCCCGGACCTGCGGCCCACGGAGGTCACCCCGCTCTTTTTTCCCCCCTTCTGCTCCGACGGTGCTCGCGGCGCCGTATTTATCTCAATGTCATTTTCCTCGAGATGTGAGCTGGAACAAATCCGGAGCAGCTGCTCCATCTCTAAGTGTCCTTTAGGGATCCCTTCAGCAGACACTTTGCAGGATATAATGATGACATTCTAACGAGCGCTAATGCGCATGTTGTCATCTTTCTGTATTTACACTTCCCACAGGAGGCATCATTCGGAGAAGGAAAAGTGAGAGACGGAAACTTTTGTGCAGAAACCTCGTCAGCTGGGCCGGGCTCGGCCGGGGAATCCACCTAATTAAGAAAAGGCGCCGGGCAGGGCCGGCCCCAGGCTGCGAGGGCAGCGGCTGGCAGCGCACGGGGAGCCGGCCGGGAAAGGACAGCCCGCCGAGCGACGTCCCTGCAGTCAGATTACACCAGGCTCTAAGGAAAAGGGGGGAAAAAAGGATTATTTTGGCGTGCAGAGTGAAAGCAGAGCCCGCGTCGCTCCACATCGCACAAGCATTAAAAAGTCTAATGATTTAACTGCAAACTCCGGGCATTATGGATCCCGGCATATGCTTGTCTTCTCTCCGCTTCACTCCCAAAGATGAGGCGTGGAACATCTTCGCGGCCTTTGTGGTGGCCGTTCGTTAGCCGCATCATTAACCTAACCCTGTAACGGCCTCAGCGAGCGATGCTTTCCTGTATCTGTCACTGCAAGAGGATCCTCGAATCACAGATGAAATCCAGTCCTCTTGGTCCAGGAAGAAACAACTGCACTGAGGCCTTTCCCCAGCAGGAATGTTATATACATGTGCATGGCTGCCTGTGTCTAGATATAAATAAATAAAAGGGAACCTTCCAAACAAAATAAGCGAAAGGAAACTATGTATGTATGCTCGGTATTTCATAATATAAGCAGTTGGAATGGATAAGGTCGCCGCTTTGTCCTCTGCTTACTGATTTTATCAGGGGGAAGATTGTATCAAATAAATAATATATCAAAAGATTTCTCTCTTCATCTCTCCGCGCGCACGCACGCTCCGCCGTCCCTGCTCCATTACCCAAATCAGGAGTGAGGATCCAGCCGCTATGATAAGTAGTAATAAATGGCTCTGCTTGTCGGGGGAAATTTTGCTGGCAAATTTCCGAACCAGATTAAAAAGTAAATTAGATTTCTTCTGGAGAGTTATTTTCAAGGGTTTTGTCTGCTGATGTTCCTGTGCAAGATTGCGGCTTTGCCAACGGGGGGAGAGAACAAAAGGGGAGGATAAAGCATGCAGGTTGCAATTATCCGACTGAACAGGGTTCTCCGGTGGAAGGCACCTAATCAGGAAAGTCTCAAATTTGCTTAAAATACAAGGTGTGATACAAAATTTATTTATAATCTGCCTCACCTGCTCAGATAGAACTGTTTCTAAAGGCAGGCAATTGCAGGAGACAAGCTGTAAAATGGAACAAATGGAATCAAATGGGGTATTAATAACAGCAGAATGAAATAGTAACAAAAGCGGGTCTTTGAGCAGGGCCCAACTTCCGTGTCCCAGAGAACGCCGATGGAGCGGGGTGAGACGGAGGAGCGGGACGGGGCGTTCATCCCTGAGCACCGCGAGGAGGGCGGCAGGGCCCCAGGTACTCGCAGGTGAGTAACGAGGGGCAGCTAATGAGGGGCAGCTAACGAGGTGAGTGATGAGGTGGCCTTACCGGGGGCAGGTGAAGTTATTTATGGGCTGGCGGTGGGGAGTGACCCACCTCACCCGAGCTGGCTGCGGCGTGGTGCTCTCCCTGGGACCTGGGGTGAGTCTCTGGCTCTTTATTGCTCCATTTATGCAGCAGAGATGTTATTTTCTTGGTTATTTGATGTATGCTTTCAGTGCGTGTGCACGCAGGCCCTAGCACTGCCTGCTGTTGACCTTGCTTAGAAGCTCAAGGCGTGACTGTAGTAGAAATAAGGTAGTGAAGACGCTGGGTGTGGAGCTGAGGTGGTTTTTGCCCGCGTCCAGGAGCTTTTGCTCCAGATAGATGGGAGGCAAGTCCTGCGGCTTTGTGAAAGTTGGTGGTGCGGCTGTTATTCCAGTTCTCTGTACTTTATAATGTGCTCTGCGCCCGTCGAAGGCAAGGTGACTGCTGAGAAACACACCGGGGCTGAAGCCCGGAACGTGGGTTTACCCCCAGATGTTTATAAAGCCCCTTGTCCTCTGTAGTCTGGCTCCTTATTGCACTTAGTTGTTAGAGGAAACAGATTAATCTGCTGAGTTTGGTATAGTACGTTATGGTTTGGCACAGCAGCTGGGTTAGCAATGCTTATAAATACTGTCTGCCGGTCTTTGTTTGGAGATGTGTGTTTGGGTGTCCTGAAACCTTTTGCATGCAAACACCCTTCTGTGTTTGAGGAAGGTCCTGGGGAACATGCTCGGTGCTCTCTCCTGCAACCTGTGCTCCTAAATGGCTCGGATACCTGGAATGAATAAAGCCAGCAATTCCTCCTCCTCCTCGTGCCGTGTGGCTCTGGACACTGTGTGTGCGCGGTGGCCGTTCCCGACACCCCTCGCGATGCGCAGGGTGAAGTGGGTTGCGGTGGGTATCGGCCAGCGTGATCTCAGCACGCCGTGGGGTCTTCGAGTTCCCCTAAAGACTGACTTTCTGGTGTTCTGCTTTTGTGATCTTACCACGCGAATGACCAAACTGCGTTAAATTCACAAAAAAGCTTTAAAGAAATGGGCACCGCAGGTGGCACCTGGCACGCGTGGGTGGACGGGGCAGCGCTGGGGGGTGCGTGGGGTCCCTGGGCGGTGATGTGGGGTGTGCAGGGGTCTCTGCACGTACCGGGGATGCTGCACCATTGCCGGCATCCACTGCCATGCCGGCCGCCCTTACCCCAGCTCCTGCCGGCGGTACTGCCCTTCATTGTGTATGTGCTCGGGTAGCTGAGCTTTCAGGCGCCGAGCAGCTGCCCGCCTGACACGAGTGACGCGCTCGGCCCGTGTGGGCTGACTCCTGTAATTGGGGTCAATCACAGAAAAAACCCTGTCACAGCAGAAAGCGCTTCTCGGCTGGCGGGGCTGCCACAGACAGCGGCACTCGGGGGCTGGGGAAAGAGCCACGCTGCCCTCCCTGCCCTCTCCCTGCCTCTCCTCGCCTGGTTTCTCTGCACGTAGCTCCTCTTTGCTCCCTCTTTCCCCTGCAAAGGGGGGAAACGCTTGCCCGGTTGCCAGATCTCCTTCCCTTCTGGCTGGGCTCCTGGAGCCGTCCCCGGGGCTCTCACTGCCTCCTCGCCACGAGAAGAGCCATAACCACGTCGCTGGTTGCCGTTGCCCAGTCGTGCAGCAAGGCAGCAGCCGCACTCCCAGCCTGCACCCAGGGAGTCCCTGGGCTCCCGCTGTGCACGCAGAGGGTATCCTTGCCTCCCTGCATCCCGAGCATCCCTGAAGGGGCTTTTGGGGCAGCTCCTCTGGCACGTTATTATATGGCCTCTGAGCCATGGTGTTCAGCAGAACCCCCTTCTGCATCTGCCATGGGTTGGTGGCGAGGCCTGGGGGCTGCATAGTGGGGGAAGTTGGTTCTTATTGCAAAAAGATACACAAAAAAGCAGCTGATAGGTGTGTTTCGGCACATGGAGCCCTCGTCGGTACCCAGCGCGTAGTGCCTGCTGCTGAGGATGTGTGGCTGTTGGAGATGGGCTGTCCCCATCACGCGGTGGGACCCGCACCCACACACCTTCCAAGCAGCGAGGAAAACGGGGCAGTGACCTGCCCGATGCGTGAGCAGCCTCCTCGCGCCCCTCCCTCGCCCTGGCAGCACCGCAGCTGCCGGCCGGGCAGGAGCCCAGCAGCGTCCTGGAAGCCAGAGCATCCCGGCTCTGCCGTCCCTCCTCCTGTCCCTCCTCCTGTCCCGTCTGCCGGCGCCGAGCAGAGCTTGGGAGCTCACCAGCCGTAGGAACAGCTCGGGGGAGAGGCTCCGTTTTCTGTTGGCGGTGCTGCTGAAATAAATAAATAAACACATAGATCATTCCTGCTCCTTTTTGCTAACCCTGCCAGTCAGTGACAAAGGAGCAAGGGACCTTTCATGGAGATAAATACAGTGCAAGGGGGTAATTAAAGTGACTGATTTCCCCGTGGCAGGAGCTTTCCAAGGCTCCGCTTCCCGCGGCGTCCTTGCGTTCGAGCAGGGAGAGGAGCGAGAGGTGCCAGCGCGTTCCAGAGCAGCACGAGTCGGGGACAGCTGGCTCCGAGGGGACCTCGCTTCTGCAGTAACCTCCCATCAGGGGCGCTCAGAAAGCGCGGGAGGTCTGCGAGCAGCCGCCTAAACCCACAAATAATAACAGTCTCAGTCCCCTGCGAGGTTGCATCAGCAAGACCTTTCCCATCTCCTTTCTCCTCCTCTCTGTCACAAAAATGGTGGGAGGGAAAGGCTCACAGCTCCAGGCGGGCCTGCAGGTTTTTGCCCTGAGCTGTTTTCGTGCTCTCCAAAAGGCGGGAGCGGGGAGCTGTGGCGGCCGTCGCGGGGCTGGCAAACCTAGTTAGGAGGCGAGAGACGAAATAGCGCAATTCCGGTTTTCGAGCGAAGAGGGTTTTGCAGATCCGCAAGGAGAAAGGAAGAGCCTGGGAAAGGCGGGAGGAGCAGGGCGGCCATTCAGGGCTGGCAGCGCGCACGGAGCGGGTCCGGGGCGAACCCTGAGCTGCCGCGGCTGCGAACAGCAGCTTCTCGGCGGGAAGGAGGGACCCCGGTCACTGCCACCACGTCCCTGTGTGTTCCCCGACGCTTCCCGCTGCTTTGTGTTAGTCCTTTGTCTCTGCCCAGCTTCGTTGTGGACCCTCCATTGCTTATCGTAAGAGAAAGTGTGTCTCGCCTTGTTTATGAAGGATAAATGGTTTATACGCCGCATGTTAATCATTATCCTGCACCTTTAATCTAAAGCGTTATCCAAAGCTGCAACTGGGGGCTCGTTTAGATTTCTTGTTTGTAGCAATAATACCCTTTTAATATGCTAAATGAGAAAGCAAATGATCCTTCCTTACGCTTATGAGTTTTTAAAAACATCTCCTCTTTGGCGGCTGAAGGTCACTCTTTTGGCAGATTACCGCTGAACTCGGGCCCCGCTGGCGGTCTGGGGTCAGCGCTGCTGCTGGCACCGCATGTCAAAATCGCTGGCTGGCAGCGGGGACGGGAGAGCTCGGACCAGCGCGGGGATCCGCCCCCTGGGATGCCGTACGCAGGGTCCCTCTGGTTGCTCCACAAGTCCCCAGGCGTCCCCAAGCCCCGTCCGGATCCCGGGCTTCGATAAGGCTTTTCCCGTTGCTCGGCAGCAGACACGTCTCTTCTGATGCTATCGCGCATCCCTCTCTCTTTTCTTTTTTTGCTCTTCCTGGGAGCTTGTGTCCTGGTGATCTATGAGTTGTTTGGAGAAGCAGCAAACACTACTTATGCATTATATACATGTCTTGTCTCTTCTACTTGATAATGCCATTCTTTAATATGCTCAGCAGTAGCTTTTTGGCTGGCTCTTCCCCCCCGCTCCCCTAAAGCCTGCCTGGCACGCAGCGAGGCCTTTTTATTCTTCAAATAATTTAGGGGATTTTATATCTAACTTTGTTTTCCGAGATCTTTGTACACAGAGAGAAAAAAAACTAAACGAATCTGCCTCGGTAGCCTGGAGCGTTCCTGTCCCTTTCCTCGCACAAACGTAGTGGTTCTGAGGTTTGCTGGGAGACAAAAGAAGGTGAGGAGAGATGAGCACGCCTGAAAGGTACCGCTGGGCTACAGGAGGCGATGCCGATGCCTTCGCCCAGGCGTGTGGGCAGCGTAGCTGCCTGTACAGGGCTGCCTGCAGCGGCACCAGTGGCTGAGCATCTTCACTTGCCATCCCGTCTGCTCGGGTCCCAGCGTGGGTCACGGGGACGCGGATAGAGGGGGAACTGCCTTTCCTCTGCGCTTGGTGAGGAGGCTGCCCATCATACGGCCTGTGTGTGTGTGGATAGAGATGCTCCAACACGGCCGGTCACCGGCACCCCAGAGGGAGAAGGGGGAGCACTGCAGCCTCTGGTTTCCCATCGGGATGCCGAGAAGCAGCAGGATTGCTAAACGCCCAGGGATGACACGGGCTCTCTCGGAGATGGAGAGTCATTTAAAGAAAGGAAAAAAAGAAAAAAAAGGCTTTCTCAGTCCTCTCCTTCCAGCTGAGAGGAGAGGATCTGGCATCACTAGTCTGATCCATGAAAATCACTCTGACCTCTCATGTTAATAGTCTCAGCTCTCCGAAGCCACGGGAATCGCGGCCTCATCCCTGAACTCAGTTATTTTACCTGTTCTCTCTCCAGATGCGCTAAATAAAGCACTCCATGTACTGTGCTCAAGGCTCTCTGCCTTAGCTCGGTACATGGTGACAGCATGTTCTTTGTGATTCCCGTGCAGAACTTTCTCCTGTCTCTTGCTTTCTGTTTGCTCACCTCCTGAACTTTGCAGAGACGGGTGTGTCTGCGTGTTCCCGCATCGGTTTGGCTCGGTGAACGTCACAAGGCTCTGCGGGACACGGGATCCAGGCTGGGACAGCCACCCCACCGCTGGGATTCCCCACTGCCGGCTCCGGCCCCGGCGCTGAGCCTGCAGAATAAATCCTGCCTCCCTCCCCACGCACCCTCCTCCTCTCAGCGCGATGATGAGCGGGAGAGGAGAGGAGTACATGATGGATAAGCTTTAAAAAGGAGTCCAGGGTCACAGCTTTGTCTATAAAAAGTAAATAATGTGGAGAGCAGAGACCCATCTCCCGTCTGGCACCCGCGATGAGCGGAGGACGTGCTCTGCCTTGTGATGGAGATCTCCCTTGGGGCCCTGCACCTGCCGGAAAATCACAGACCCGTGGGGCGAATGTCTCCGGTGCGCAGCCTGGGGCGGCGAGACGGCGTCGGTGCAGGAACTGCTAACAGGGAACAACTTTGAGGCCGTAAAGATGTTTGCCGCTTGCGCAGTGTTTCCTCCTGTTACGTTTCCAGTTGGCAAACAGCTCTCTGATGTCTTATTCCGAAGGGTTCCATATGGAAAACTTCCCCAACTCCGAGCAAACGCTGCTGCATAAATAAATCACGGGGGGAAGCGCTGAAAGGTTTGGTGAAGAGAGGCTGAAGCGGGTACACCCCGCGCTGCTACTGCCCAGGCGCCCAGCTGGTGGGATGCCGCCGGGCTGATGTGGCACAGCTGGAAGGGCCAGGGGAGGAATCGTCATTTCTTTGGTCGCTGGGCGCGATACCGGGCGTGCTGGGACAGCATCCCACCCTCCCGGCAGCCCCCGAGCTCCGCGGCGTCCCGAGCGCCTGAGTCAGCAGCCGCAGCGTACAGCTTGACCTTGCGTGGAAAGAGATGTCAAACAAATCTCTGTGCTGGTCACAGATGGTTTGACACGCGCGCGCGCGCAGGTCCCCGCAGATCAATCTCTGGCGCTGGCCTGGCCGCCTGATCCCTTTCTGGGGAGGAAGGCGAGGCTGATGGTGCTACATCCACCTCCCTCCTCCTCCCCCCTGTCCTCAGAGTCCTGAGCTATAATGGGGTTACGGAGAAGCTTCACTGAGCAGCACCCCCAGGATGATGAGCTGGTCATACGAGCTCAGGCAATAATATTTAGCGCCATAATTATGCCTTGAAACGTCCTTGGAGAGTCTGCAGGGGCTATAAGAAAAGGAGGAGAGCAGAGAAATCGGCTCCTTGCCGGGATAAGGCCTTGCATCCCCAAAAATGGCTTAGGAGGCGTGGGGGGGGGACAGGGAAGCGAGGAAATCCCAGCACATTATGGTTTCCCAGCGTGTCCCCCGCTGCGGGCGGGCGCAGACGGACTCGCTGGGGTCAGCGCGTTTAACCGCTCCTCCGTGTTCGGTGTCTAATTCGACAAACTCCATGGCAACGCGCCAGCCGCTCTGCTCACCTGGCCCCCCCGGCCCCCCTGTTCACGTCTCTCCCACCAAGTTGCTCTAACCAAGAGCTGCGGAAGCGCTTGGACTCCGAATGACGCAGCCAGGGGCGGAGGGGACCCACCGGTGGCGGGGGGCGGGGGGATGTTTGGGGAGGAAAGCTGAATTAGGATGGCCTGTGTGTGCCTTTAAATCTATGCGTTGTGCCATAAATGCAGGTTGCCGTAGCCCCGTGCAGCAGAAATGTGGCAAAATGGAGCGCTCTGCGGGTTCAGGTGCTTTTCTTCAGCCGAACTTGGCCCTTCCCGTCCCAGCTCAGGCCAGACCGTTCGCTGGGCGGCGGCGTTAAGTGCTGGGAGATGGGTTTGTAATGGGGAGTGATGAGCTGCTTTGACACCAGGCGGTCCCACCAGCTTCAGCTGCAATATTTCCTTTGCTGGGACGCGTCCAGGCTATTTTCGGCAAATGATGAAATTAGAACAGTGTCAAACAGACAAGGATAAAAGGGTTTTTTTTTCTCTTGGGAATAGGAGGAGGTTAATTAAAAAGAAATAGAAAGAAAGTCTTTGTCCATTCCTGGGCTGATTCAGGCCTGGGAATCTGCAGCTTTGCCTTTTGGGAGAGTTTGTTCCGATAGCGAGGTGCCAGTCGGCAGCGACGCCTCCCAAGCGCCCCAGACACTCCTCCTCTCGTTTTCTGTGCAAGGTCCCTGGTGAAAACGCGTCCAAATTATTTTCCCCCCCGCCATCATCCGAGCTGGGGAGCCGGGGCTGTCGGGCGAGGGAAGGGGACGCGGCCCCGGCAGCACCCCCGCGCCGAGGGGCTTTCCCCAAGCCTTCGGCCTCGTGCGCGGTTTGGCAGCATCGGCTGCCTCCTTCCTCCGCTGTTTGGGGTGGGGAGGGGTTGTACGAAATTTTTTTTTTTTTTTTTTTTTGTGCAAAGACGTAATTATACTTCCTTGATTAATCTTCAGGCTGAGTCGAGCGCTTGCCATAAATCTTTGAAATAAACATGTTTATTTATATTTTAATTATCTTTCTCCTCTCCTCTCCTAAAGTTCAGGTTGATTTGAGCTTCTCCTACATATTTATCAACATTGCGGCTCCCTCCTCGCCTTTGCCGGGCGTCCTGCGGGCGAGCGCGCGGTGTGTCCCTGCGAGGGGGCGGCTGCACCATCGCTCCCTGGTGCCAAAACGCTTTTTCAGACTCCAAAGCGATTCCTCTCCACGAGCGCCCGGCCCCTGCGGGAGGAGGCTGTTCCCAGCAGAAAACCCATCTCCAAGGGAGCGGGATGCTGAGTTTCGGAGCACCCGCTCTCCCTGGGTATCTGCTCCGGCCATCCTCTCGTTTCCAGCGAGCCGCTGTAATTTGTAAACACTAATAACCATTATTACTATTATAAAGGAAAGAAAGCAAGTAGGCCTGTAACTAATTACTTTAAGTGTTTTCAATGAGCCGCAGTTCAACTCCTTTATAAAATCTCCCGCTGTGCAGACCAGATTGTCATTATGATGGGATCTTTCCTTAGACCTATTAATTTTGCCCGGAATAACAGGCGAACAGATGTGGGCAGAAGGCTACTCTGATTAACGCAATTCCCCTCAAAGGCCGCTGCCTCCCTGAAGGCCGGCGCCGGCTCCTCCGTCCTCTCCCAGAGCTCATCGCGGCCGGCGAGCGCAGGCGCCACCGCTGCCCTCGGCAGATGTCCCTTCTCAGAGACGAGGCCCCTCCGGGGTCCCACATCTTACCCAAAAACCCCATGGGAATTAGCCCCAGCGCCGTGTGCCCCCTCCTCTGTGGCCGGACGGCAGTTGGGGCCGAGCAGCAATGTCCGTTTTGTAGCCAGGGAGGCTAAATTTGAAAAAAATCCCCTAAACCTGCAATTTGTTCCAAATTTTTTTCAATTTTTTTTATTCTCCTTGTGGTTCCCCTGCAGCTCTCTCTCCCTCCTCTTCCTCCCCGGGGGAAGGCGCATCCCTCGCCCCGGTGCCAGCGCCGGAGGGACGAGGCTTTTCCTCTCCCGGGCAGCCAAAATGCCGTTACGCGATGAAAATATATTTCCAGCCCCGCGCAAGTGCCCACGTGCCGTTTAGCTGAAGCTTTTTAACTGAACGTTGCGGTGGCATTTCACATGGGGGAAATTGCTCCAGTATTTACTGCTATTAAATTAATT
This sequence comes from Fratercula arctica, assembly GCA_947846985.1. Lineage (NCBI taxonomy): Eukaryota > Metazoa > Chordata > Aves > Charadriiformes > Alcidae > Fratercula > Fratercula arctica. The sequence goes on from CANTUZ010000019.1 coordinate 7,734,626, forward strand.
TCTCAGTAGAGGATTTTAGACTCTTGTAATTCATGGGGATATTTTAGGTCCTGTTTACTGTCTGGTGCTTAAAAAAATTGTCTCAAGCATTTGTTTGCCGAATATAACGCTGTTATTACATTAGCTTTCTCTCGCAGGAGAGACAGAGGTTCATTAATGTTGATGTGGAGCTTATTGTATCGCCGAGCTCTCCGAGCAGCGGGTAATTTTTCATAACATATGTGTGGCAATATCCCGGCACAGAAGGACGAGTGGAAAATGGTTGTAGCCTGGCACCCGTGCGCACCCTGGAAGACTGCGGCTCTGCGGGGCACTGAGGGGAGATGCTGTAAGTCCTCTGCTATCCGTATATCCATATATCCATATATCCATATTTCACGCCCCAGCTGCAAAGGGGGCTCACCCCTCTGAGCAGGAACGCCTTCGCATCTGGGGACAGGACTCCAAAAGATGGAGCTGGGATGGAGAAATATCTCTTTTTCTCAAAGAATAGATGGTAAAACGCTGGAAGAGACGCAGCCTGAGGTGGGATGGGGGATTTAAAAAAAAAAAAAAAAAGGAAAGAAGTGCTTAATTTGAGATGTTATGAGTATCTTTTAGTTACTAATGCCTTCCCCTCCGAACGGCTGCGTTTCTGCAGCGGAAATTGGCAGCAATCAGGCTCACAAGCGTTGGGAAGAGATTTACTTGGGCAGATGAAAGAAAACCATTTTCTTCTAAATGCTGGTGCCCAGAGCAAGATAATCTGGCTTTCTCTGAGCATGCACAGGGCTGGAGCTGTGCGCGCTGCTCCTTCGCTCCGAAAATACAGCTGCCGGGGTAGGGGAGCCGCCGCCGTCCCGCGCTCGGGGCCGAGGGAGGTGTCGTTTTCATCTGCCGATAATGAAAAGCCCCGATCCGGTCCCTTCATCCGGGCGGGCGTTTAGCGCCGGGGTTTGATCAACAAACTGATGCTATTTAGGTACTTCTTCCCTTCGGTTTTGAAGTAGAAATGGGGGGGGGGGGCGGGGAGGGGAGCACCAAAAGCCTGTGAAGATCCAACCAACCGGACTGCTCAAAGCCCAGAAAAATAATTATTATCCCCCTGAGAACAGAGCTTTTCTCCCAGCACCATCAAAGCCGCGCCGCGTCCTTCAGATGAAAGCCCTGCTTTTTACTTCCCCTCCTTTTAACACCTCGTTTGTTTTTAAGCTCTGTTGGTCCTAAATGAACAAACGGTTTGTCTGCTGCACCCAAAATAACTAACTGGCCGGCCAACGAGCAGCCGGGCGGGCATCGCTCCGGAGCCGGCTTCGACGGGGCTCCTCCGTGGCACCCTGTCTCCGGCCGCTGCTCTCGAGCAGGGGCTTGTCACGTTTTTCAAGGCAGTTCAGCCATCACAGGTGGCAAAAATTCCGTGTATTTCAATTTTTAAAACAGAACTAATAAAAGAAATGGTAGCAAGCAGCAGATGTCGCAAAATGTAATTACCAGCTGATTGGTTTCTGGCCGGTTTGGGGTTTTTTTCCCCCTCTCTCCCATGTGAAATAGCGGCCTGGTGATGCTCAGGGTTTGGAGAAAGCGGCTGTGGGCAGAGGGGCACAACGCAGGCGCTCGGGGGGCTGGTCCCGGGGACGCCGGGGGTCTCCGAGCAGAGGGAGCCCATCGGGGGTGACGCCGGGGCTGCCCCTCGCCTGCGCCCTGTATGAACAGCCCCGGCCAGTGCTCGCCCCGGCTTGGCTGGGAATCCTGGATGCACCTGGAAAATGAGGCCGGGAAGCTTCATCCTCCCCGAAATCGATACTTACCGTCAGTCTCTCCCGCTGCCCTGAAACGGGCCGTGCGACGGGGCAGAGGCGAGCCGAGCCTGCGGAGGGGCTCGGCACATGGCTGCCCGTTTGCTGCGGGGCTGGGCGGCGCGGTACGGGGTTGCTCCTTGTTAAATACAGATACGCTCGGTGCTAACGCTCGCCGGAGGCTCGCGGCTCCTCGAAACCCTCCGTTTCTGCGTTTGGTTTCATGTATTTGAACTGTGTTTAGAAGCACTAGAGGGAGCGGGACGAAATGTTGCGTCGGGGAAGTTGGGATGCTGGGACCGATTCGTCACGTTTGTGGGTCGGGGTATCGCGACACACAGTCACTGGTTTTATTTCCACTGCTTTGGCGCTCCGGGCGAACGCTGGGGTTTATCTTGCATCAGGAAGAGAGCAGGAGGCTTTAAGTAGCATTTCGATTAAGATTTTAAACCGGAGAGATGCAAGTTAGATCAGAGCGGAGCCTGATCTTAGTAACTCCCCCCCAGCTCGCTGTTTGATACTGGGAAATGTCGCGGTTTGTATGTCTGCGTCGTCGATGCCGCTCGTGGGCGATTGCATCCGCGTGAGCGCGACCCAGGGAGACTGAAGGGAAAGCGCTTGTTCTGCAGAGACCTCCCCCACCCCGCAAAGGGAGCCTCGGCGAGGGGGAGGGATGGCTCCAGAATAGGAACTGGGCCGTGAAATTCATCGTTCAGGGCTGGAATTAAATCGCTTTATATATAACTTTTTAGGGTGAGCTCTCATCTGGTGATAATATATCTGTAGTCTCTATTTTTTTAACTTTCATGCTTTTGGGGGAAACGTGCCTTCTCGAGTCTGTACGGTACCTTGCTGGGGGGACCGCTCGGCACCCAGGGCCTCCTGGCACCGTGCAAACACCAAAGATAAAGAATAGCAAACATCCAGAGCTCCATCTGATGCCTTTCCAACCCGCCCGTGCCTGTAAATACAGCACCTGTACAGAAACGTCTTCCCCCCGCAGAACTCATCACGCGTTCAGGGCTCGCAGGATCCAGACCTGGAGGCAGAAGTTGCGGGTTTTTTTTTTTTTCTTTCGGAGTTTCTCCTTTACAGTGTTGCTTATCCCGTTTCGGCGTGCTCGCTCCCGGCATCGCCTGGGGTGTGTGTAAATGCCCAGGGGCAGGTATTTACACACGGGAGGGTGCACAGAGTTATCCAAACATCGCCCGGCCTCCTGAAAAGTCGTCTGCAGCTCGGTCTCGCATTTCTGCTTGGAGTGAAAGCTCTCACCGTGCCTTATTGAAGGAACAAAAGTTGCATATGTCTGCTGTTTGCTTAGAGGGAATAACGATATTTAAAAACCAGACAGACAAAAAGCTGCAGGGGCCTGGTAGCTAATTAGTCTTACCATGGCGAACGATGACCGCCCATCAGTAGAACAGGATCGCCCGCAAATAACGAATTCGGGCGGGCGGCAGGCTCTGCAGTGCCGAGCTTTGGCCTGGGGAGCAAGGGCTCTCCCCTCCCGCGGCGAGCCGGGGTGTGTGCAGCGGGGTATTGCTATGGCAGCCCCTCTGCTCACGGATCGACCCCAGCCCCACCATGTGGGACCAGCCCCAGCCTGGACCCCCCGGCCCTCTCCCGCCGGGCTCGCGGGGCGTCCCTGGGAGAAGGGCAGCGGGAAACTGCCGTTGTGGGTCTGTCCCCCGAGGGGCTGCAGCCGCCTCACCTGGGGCTCTGCTCTGCAGATGATGCACCTCGGGGAGACGATGAGCATCCAGCGCTGTGCTCGGGTAGGAATTAATCTGTGTGGCGGTGTTTATCTCAGGGGAAAGCGGCATTTAACAGGGAGCACCGCGCTCTGGGGATGGTTCTCCCGGGACGATATAAATGTGCTGCGCGGGGCTTATCTGGTTTTGAGGGGGTCAGGTCACCCGGAGGGTGATGCAGATGGGCCGTATTTTGCTTAGCGAGGCTTTCTCTGTACAGGACGGCTATAAAGCATCCCCTTGGGCTGGTGCTGCATAAACCACGCGTGTTCGGGGCTCCAGGGTCTGTGTTTGCCAGCAGCATCTGCCCATTCCCTCCCAGCCCAAGGAGGGCCCGAACTCGGATTTATGGGGCCAGATCACAGCACTGGGGGCTCTAATCTGAGCCCCGAACGAACATCCCGTGGGAATGACCGTGACGCTGGGGGTGTTGCTCGCAGGTAAGGGATGGACCCACGGAAGCCGCCTCCCCGACGCTCAGCTCCGGGCTGATGCGGCAGCTCTGCGAGGTTTGCTCTCCCCCGCGGCGTCCCTTCTCCGTGAGGAGCATAGCAACGGCCCCCAGCCGCGGAGGAGCCAGGATCAAAGGGCTCCTCTGCCACCTCGGCTCCCCCAGTGACTGCCGGGCGATGGAGGCGGAGCGGGGAGAGGCTGGGCTCCTGTTTTCAGCCGTGGCACCGATGGGTCGGGTCATCCTCGTTCGCCTTTTGGAGGCGAGATCCACTCTGCAGAGATAACACTACAGCTAATTGCAGGTTTCACCCTGCGGTTTTGTTAGCAACAAAAGCATCTTCTTCCTGCAAACCGGAGAGGGAATCTTCCCAACACCCCCCCTAGAGACCACAAGGAACTGGGGAAAAGTCATCTCTGTTCCTGTAAAACAGGAGGTACGACATCGGTTATCGTCCCAGGAATATCGGGGAGAAATCCGGTTTGCTGTGTGGCGTCAGTGCAGCCTTCGTCGCGGCGGGGAGGAAGTGTTGGAGGTGCCAGGTGAGACCTGGCCGGCTGGGTCGCTTCCCCGAGGCGGCCTCACCCCCCCCCCAGGTCTGAATCCCGTCCCTCCCTGGGGGATAACGGTTCATTTGTCGCCCTACCACTGCTCCCTTCGGCCGGCGTGGTCCTTGCACAGGGGCTTCCTGATTCTCCTTCAGCGTTCTGAAGGTAACTGTGAAGGCCAGTTCTTTTCGGCTATAAGCGTCCTGAACATAAGGCACCTAAGATGCTCCGGCTTGAAGCCTCTTCTAAAGACTCCTAAAGGCTGGACCCGTTTGACCTGAGGGACACGCAGACGTCTCTACCTTTGCTGTCTCTCTTCTTACCATCTCTGCAGAAATACACTGTCAGGTTCATTTCTGGCGCAGGAAAAATAAGGAGTGTTGCAAAAGTCAATGTTTAGTAGAGGTCAGAAGTGACCGGAGGGTTGAGGAGGAGGATGCTGCTGCCGGTTTCCAAAAGGTTATTTTAGCCCAAAAAAATGCTCTTGCAAAATCCACCTAGTCCTCGTGACACTCGTGGCGTTTCGGAACTTAATTGCAGGAGTACGTGAATCTCCATAACGAAAACGATTCTGGTCATGACAATCAATTCCCATTTTCCGTGCTGTGATGCCACAGCCTGAAGACTCGCTGCCATCCCCGCTGCCCCAGGGGGACGATCCGGCGGGGCTGCGCTTGCTCCGTGCTGTGGGTATCCTGGGGAGAGCCGGCAGGAGGAGGAACGACCTCGGCTCAGAGGGATCCCTCTTCCCTCAGCACGTCTGGAAGGATCGCTGCCTTTGGCGTCAGGGTAGCAGAAGGTAAATGGCGGGCACTCGCCAGGAGCCGGCCTGTGACGTTTTTATTCTGCTCCAGAGGAAGGTGGAGCCGCTCGCGGGCCCTTGACAGATGAGCGTGTTCTCAGTCCCCCCCTCACAAGTGGGATCGAGAGCGGGACTCTGCCGAGGGACGACTCCCCTGCTCGTTGGAAAGACTCTTTTTCAGCCTTTTAAAATAAAAAAAAAAACAAAGACAATGGAAATAAATTCTCCTCCCATAGTGCTGGAAACAGGTTGGAAAACAAGGATGACGGGAGCGTGTCGCCAGGTTGGAAAATCCTTGGAGTTTTGAAGGGGGAGAGTTGCTGCCAACAGGTTTGGCTCAGTGAAAGCTGCCCCCTCCGTGGGCAGGGGTATGCGGGGGGCGGCAGGGACTGGGGCAGGACCTCCCCTCTGCAAAGCCAGTCCTTTCAGTTATTTACTGGAAGCAATTAAAAGTCTCAATAACTGGAAAAACTAGTTTGAGCGCCTTTTGTTAGTGCTTTCACAGGGATTGATGGGGGAGGCCGGAGAAGTGCGTCATGTCCCTGGGCGGTGAATAAAGCCTTGTTCGGGCTTGGGGCGACCGAGGCGGCGGCTCAGCCGCTATTACAGACTAATAATGGTCTCATTTGAATTTTATCTGCACGATATAAATTTAATAGTTTCACTGGAATGTGCTATTCACGTTGTCATAACATGGGGATGTTTGGGAAGGCTTCAGAGGTGGTTTAATTAGCAAAGTTAGTTGGGAGGGCATTTTGCATGATCTTCCTCCTTTTCTTTCTACTAATGCCCTGTAATTTATGTCAGCCGAGAAGCACGTACGCTTTGCCACACACAACACACAGAGGGTTCAGAGCCAGCGGTGAGCAGGCGGGAAGGGAGGTCGCTGGCAGGCAGTTTATTACCTGTCATTTTCTGCACCGCCCTGCGAAAACAAATAAGTGAGCGGGAGCGGATCCGTCCTCCGCAGCGCCGGCGGCCCAGGGATGCCGGCAGCGTGTGGGTCGCCCCGTCCCGCGGTGCTGGGCTGGGTGTCGCCGCCAGGGATGCGGGCAGGGGCCGGCAGGGATGCTCGAGGCGGCTCGCTGTGGCAGGTGATGCCGGATTTCCAAGGGAAGGTCTGGAGGGCTTGCCCGGTGGCGGCAGGGCTGTGTTTGTGTCCTCTGCGCAGCAAAAAGCACTCGTGCCTTCGCACGGGAGTCGCGCGGCAGCGCTGCTTTCCCTCTGTCTTTCTGTCTCACGTCCTAGGAACTCAGTCCGCCGCCGCCGCCTGTCTGGCTGAAAGCCCAGGGGAGCCGATGGGGAGATTTCCACAGACTTCAATCTGGCTTGGATCAGATCCAGGGCCGGGAGCGGGATGAAGACATCTGCTGGCTCCCCGGCCGGCCTGGGCGATGGCCATCACCAGTGGCACTCCCGGCCTGGCCCCTCGCTGCCTCTCCTGCTCGGAGCCGCCCTGCGAGCGCCGCGTCCCTCCTAGGCAGCTAAAAGCCATGCAGTGGCCGTGCCACAGACGGCCCCCACCTCTGCCTTGCTGGGGATGGACCTTCCTTGGGGCAGGGGTTATCCGTATTTAAGTATTTCCAACAAAGCAGCGTGCTCCTGGCATAAATAGTAACAAGGGATGAAGTTTTTCTGCTGCAGTGCTGGGCAAGAAAAATATTCAGATTAACTTCCCCACTCCTTTTCTTTCTTTCCCTACGTCTGAGAGTGAGAAACAGAACTGATTACAGTCCTACCGAATTAGTCCCGCGGCTCAGGCTTCAAGTGCTCGATTAGGATCAGCAGCAGAACGCTGGAACCGGGCCTTGGCTCCCGGGCTGTCCTGTCCCGCTGCGGGAAGCAGGCTGCCAGGACTTGGGTGGAGGACGAAGATGGGAAATGGGAAAAGAGATGGGGGTTAGGGAGGAGCGAGAAAGGCAAGGAAGGGGAGCCCGGGCTGGGCTGTTGGGCCAGTTTGAGTGAACGCGGGCTAGTGAAATTGTGCGCTGAACTCATGCCAAATGCAGTGGGTTCCAGCGGATCCATTCAGGGAATGACGTTTGCCTGGGCTGAAAGAGGAGAGAATATCCCCACCAAACTCTCCAGGACTTTTCCCCGCCGCAGCTCTGCTTTGGTGCCCATCGCTCCCTGCGGGAGCCGGTTCAGGTGGAAGGCTCCATCGGAGCCGCTCCTCCAGCGCACGCCCAGACGCGATCTCTAACCGCTCCTAATTGAAAACTCTTTCGGAAGACCACCAAGCTAAAATCTTTGTTTTTTCAGCACAATCTTGCTCCTGTTAGTAAAAGCGGAATTAGAAAAGGTTATATTCTTAAGGAAAATGGTTCCGAATCTTGCATTGACAAGAGTGAGTCACGTTTGGCGGAGGGTGTCCTCTGAGGAGCCCCAGCTGTCAGTCCCACCTGAAGCACATCACACACGGCAAACGCGCGACTGCCGCCCTGTGCCACTGCCACCCCTTCGCTACGGGACGCGGCCACCCTTGTAGCCTCGATCCCTGGCCAAAAATAAATAAATAAATGAAATATCCAGGTTCTGAAGGGCATCTCTTAAAGACTGCAGAGAGACATTTAGTTATGTAGAAATAAAATATGAATTTTAATGCGCGGCATTAACATGAGCTCTTTTAGGAATAACTACGGGACTTCATGATGAACGTATTAGAGCACTGCTTCAGCACAGGTGCCCGCCAGTCTTCATAAATCAGCTCCAACAAGTTAATTCTTCATAAAGGAGGATGAATTTGAATCTCGGGGATGGATGACTGGGTACCTCAGAAAAGAAGCCGCATAACTTAGAGCGCTCGGGTCCTGGCAGGTGGGAAGAGTTGGGCAACCTTGGACAACGCAGGGGCGAATAAGAGTTTTGGGGGACATTCTTTAAACCCTGACAAAAAGCAGCCGATCGCAAGGGCAGCTCATGCCTGTCGCTTATATCGCGATAGCTTCCAGGGGTGCCCGGGCTGCTCGGTGTCCCGCAAGGACGGCCAGCCCCGCAGGAGGTGGCGTGTTGCTTGTGGTCCCAGGGCTGGCGCTGGTCTGGAGATGGGCCTGGGGTGACGCCGCTTTGCGTGCGCTCCTTTGCTAATCTTCATCGCGGCGTGGGGATGCTTCTGGCGCGAAGCTGGTTTAAAAGGCAGCTGATATGTTTCCTCTTGACTAGAGCGTGCCGCTGAGCCAGGCTGCTTTTTACTTGTTGTTGATTTTATTGATGTTATTGACTTTTTCATGGGGCACTTTGGGGACGTTTGCATGATAGCATGTGCAGGCGCTACAAATTGCTTGATGTTACACAGTGTTTAACTCGCGCTCCGCACCGGTGAGAAAGACACATTTTTATTAAGAATCTCTTGTAGACATTGCTTTTGTTTTTATCATAAAATATATAATGCAGTCATCGCCACTGCCATCCCACTGTGGCTACCGGCTAAGGCAAAATAATGATGTGTCACAGAAGCGCTTCCAAGACAGTTAACAGAGGTATATAGCGCATGGATTCGTTGCGAAGAGCCTCCTGTGCTGTAGAACGGTGTCCCAACGGTTGGGGAACGTATCGGAGGTTGGAGCACGAGGCAACCGAGACACCGAAGTGGGGCTGCTGTTGTGTGGCTGTTCCCAAGCCGAATTTCTGCAAGGGATGTAATGGCACGACGGTAACTGCGAGGGGTGGAGAAGGTCAGATTTTGGAGCTCCACACAGACTGGCGATCCCAGGATCGCGGTCTGTGCAGCCGCGGCAAGGCAGCCTGTGCATCCGCCGATGCCGGCCCGGCCGCTCCGGAGCGCTGCCACCTGGCCACCAGGAAGATGGTGGAGTCAGAGGAGGCTTCCCTTGGAGGAGAACGGGAGCAAGGTGCAGGTCGCGCTGGTTGCAGCCTCTCCCTGTGTCCCCCACTCTCTGCAGCTCTGCCGTTCCCTTCTCCCGCACAGCTGGGAGCGCAGCGATAAGTGCTTTGACCAGGGGTTTTGTAGCTCGAGCTCTGGAAATGTGATGTTAACACGGGGACGCACACAAACACCGTTAATATTTCAATACGTGGGTGAGGACAGGGAGAACAGGCTTGCTGCCCCCCCTGCCCCGTAAATAAAACAGGATCACTTGTTTTCTATTCCAAGACTCACCGCCTGCCTGAGACAGTAATATTTTAAAGTTGATTGGATCTTAAAATTGTAAGAGGTCCCCGGTGGCCCGACTTTAGCTGGCATTATCAGCTCAGCCATTGTCTTACGAAACAATCTCCTCTTGAACCATCCTGTGCTCCCTCATCCCTTAAACACGCGCAGCCCGGAAAGGGTTCGGTTCTCTCCGGTAAGACTGAATGGTGATGGTGAGGAATGAAGATGAATATCGTTGCGCTGCGACCTTGGCAGCAGCCAGCCTTGTCCTTGGGGCTCGCAGCACCTCCGAAGGTTTCTGTTTGCTTTGCTTTATTCACCAGGGACGGGTTGACAGTGCCATCCTTCAGGCTGAAAAATGCTTCAAAGAGCTGGAGGAGTGTGAGGGAGCGGGTGAAGCCCCGGAGCGCGCGGGGAGCGGGCTGGACGGTGCCGCACGGGGTGCGGAGGGGGTGACCACCCTTCCAGCAGGCTTTACGCCTCCTGGGGCGTTGTGTGCGCCGCTGCTCTGGACGTCTGGTGGGTTGAAACCTAGTGATGGTCTCAGGAGGGCGAAGGAGAGGGTCCCAGCCGTGGTGCTTCGCCAAGAAAGACATTTCCAGGCAGAGCCACGGCCTCGGGAGAAAGGTCTTGGCGTGTCCCCAGCTGCGATTGAGTGGGGTTTGCACGGTGAAATTGCAAGGGCAGATTCAGAAAGCGGGGGGTAAACAGCTCTGGAAAAGTCTGGACTCACCTGAGTCTCCGTGTTGCGGAAGGACTGGGAAAAGGGACGGAGGGGCGAGGAGGGCTGCAGGGATTGGCGCAGGGAGCGCGTTCCTCCTCCGTGGCTCCCCGCGGGGGGCGGGGGGGGCTGGCAGCAGGCGCCTCTTCAGCGCCACAGGGAAAGGCAAAATTATACCTGCTGGTTAGAAATGGAAGTCGGACAAATTCAGGCGAGAAATATGGGACAAATTCTTAGCAGCACGGTCATAAAACATGAGGATGGTTTACCCAGGGATGGCAGCACAGCTTCATGAAGTCTTTAAATCAACACCAGATTTCCACGGGATCTCCGGGTGGAGAGCACGCGAGCGAATTGTCTGAAGGCTGGCTTCCTTTGTGCTATGTTAACTCTGCTCTTAATTAGGTTTTTTTTTAAAAAAATACTAAAAATCCTACTGGTTGATTGGCCTTTGCAGTGAATTTTCCCTTTGCTTTTCATCTGAGCCCCGTGAAACCAGGACCGTGTGGCTGCAGCTTTTATCCCAGGCTTAAATAATTCTTCCAAAATACTCTCTTGCAAAAAATGAGACCAATACTTATGTGTCTGTGGTATCTAGGAGACTGGCAGAAATTGTGCTCTGCGTGATTATCCAAAGCAGTTGTCATGTTATTCTCATCGCTAATGGTATATAATTATGTATTAAGGCTCTCTCCAGGTAGAGCATCTCGGGGCAATTAGAGCATACAGCAGAGGACACGATGAAGACCCCAGGCCAAGTGACTCTGTCCCTCTGGAAAGGGAAATAATTGTCCCAAAACATATTGTCTGCGTTTTTGCTGCCTGAAATTACAGCGGATCCATTAGGGAGAGCTGACTTTCTAGAAAGATCTCATCCGAGATGATCTGAAAGCTCTTCTGCCGGCTCCAGCTCTGCCATTGCCATGGTGAGCCGGGTGGAAGAGCCTGTGCAGACATGGAGAGCTTCGGCTGCGTTTGCATCCCTGTGCTTGGGAACCCCCGGTGGGCTCCGACCCCCTGCCGGCCCCGCGATGCCGATGCCATGCACAGCGCTGGGGGAGGTCGGGGTGGCCGGGCAGGGCAGCATCCTTCCCCTGCCGAGGCCCACGCGCGCCTTGGGCAGGTCTGTGAGGCCATTCATGGGAGGAATGCATTTCCCCTCATCTTTTCTACCGATAACCTCTTATTCTGAAGGGGGTGACTTGATTAGCCCTAGTTTATGTGCTGGTGTTACTGACGGTTAAAAGCTTAGGCAGACCTCTTAAAAGCTGCCTGTGATACTTGACTGGGTGGGTTCTCGCGAGCGTGAGGTGCAAATAGGATTGATTGCACGTGAAGCACGTTTCTCGGGGTCGGGGGGGGGCACGGCTCTGGGGTTGTAGGTTTGGCTTCTTGCAGGTTCCTTCAAATTCCCGTGGGACGCTGTGGATGCCCCACCGGGAAGGGCGGAGGTCTCGTCTCAGTGGGAGCGTGCAGGTGGCTTTGGTGGCGGGGAGGCACGTGCGGAGCGGTGCTGGGGGCTCCCGGCCGGGACCTGGTCAGTTGGGGTGCTGTGCACTGTGCAGCATGAGGGGAGAGAACAAACCCAGCGAGCAAGGCCAAACCTTTCCCGTGTCCGCGTCGAGGGGAGCTGCAGCTCTGCAAACAGAGGGAATCCCCTTTTATGGGGGAAACCTGCGGTCCCCGTGTTCCCAGGCCAGTTTCCTGCGGGGAGAGCAGGAAGGATAAGCGGCAGCAGGTGCTGGTTCAGTGCCAGAATGGAGGACAGAACTGAGAAGTCAGCGGTGGTATGTTTATTTTAAAAAGCCTGGGAGATAAATGACAAGGTTCTGGGATGAACAGTCCCTCGAACAAATCGCAGAAGCGTGGCCGTGTCTCTCGCCGAGCCTTCCCCAGCCTCCGGCGCCCGGGCAGCCCATCCCCTGCAGAGGCTCACAGACCCAGAATGTCCCCCCGAACTGCCCTGCTGCCTTGGCTACGGGCCCAGGGAGGGGGAAAGGCAGGAGCGACAACGCCAAGCATCTGACGCCCATCACATGGGCATCGGAGAGGTGGGACGCTTGCCTTCCCCGACACGTGCCACGAGTCCCGGGCTCATGCAGACACCTCCATGGCACGGGGACGCAGCCAGGGCTTCTCCCTCCTCCCCTCTGTGAGCAAGGAACAAAGCAATCTTCGTTCCTGCAGGAGATTCTCCTTTTCAGAGCAAGGGGATTACACCTGGAAAGATAATATGTACCTCCAGTACTCTCTTTGACCGCAGGAGCTGTGCCTTCTGAACATAACCCCCCCAGGGAAACCTGTGGCTCCGAGCAGCGTTTCTGTCCTGGTTTCATCGCCATGCTCCCTAAAAAGCGCTGCTTTCCTTCCCTCCGCCTCGCTCACCGCTCTGCGGCTCTCTGTGCTCGGGAGACACCACAAGTCCAACGGCAGCAACAGCAGCGCTGCCGTCGGGGCGGCCGCAGCTCGGAGAAGGGGTTCGGGGACGTTTTGGGGTCGCGTTCGTAAGCAGCGCTTCGGGCATCGGGACTCGTGCGGGGAAAGGCGAGGGCGTTTGTGGATGCGCTTTGAGGGTACAATCTTACAGCTCCCTGGTAAAAAGGCAGCTCCTGTCCCCGAGGGGAGGAGAGGAGAGAAAACAGAAGGACGCAACAGGTTGGAGAACTCGGGGGACGAGAGCGGGTACGAAGCGGGGAGCCAGCAGCAGGCGAGGCAGGGCAGCCGTCGCCGCTCTTCTCCAGCCCGCGGGCGCTGCTCAGGGCTGGCTGCGGGGGCCAAAACCGACGTCTCCCCTCCAAAACCAGGGCCTGGCACCCACCCCGCCAGCCGGGCGTCCGGGAGATCCCGTCTGCAGGGAGACCTGGTGCAGCCGCAGCCGGGGGGCACGGCGGGACCCGGAGCCTGGGGGGGTTTGTGTGTGAGGAGCACTCAGCCCCCGGGATCCGACGGCACACGCAGCACACACCTACCCCTGCGCCTCAGAGAGCGCTTAATTGGGCCCACAGCAATCACAGCCGATTGTTTCCCCAACAAACAATGTCAGCGGGAAGATGCGCCGCCAGCCCTCCCCGAAGGGAGCTCCTGTCCGGCTCCCGTGGCACGGAGCCCACCGGCAATCAAAGCCTTCATCGCTTTATTCTCCCCCCCAGCGAGTGGCTGGCAGCTGTCTCCCTCCCGTCCTGGTGCCGGCAGCCTCAGCGTGTGTGACAGCATCGGGAACCAAAAGCGTTTTTCCCCCTCCCTATCAGGTGGAGTTTTATTCCGAGTGAAGGGAAGGATGCGAACAGGCACCGCGGAGCGCTGGCTGGCCATTAAAAAATTTCTCTGAACCAAGAGAGGTTCGCTTCAAAGGGGCTTATGAAGAGGCTCCGCTTTAATAATGGGGAGGAATGGGCCACATAAGCTAATTGATGTATGCACACAAATATATAGAGAGATATAGATGCATATAGACACACACAGGGCGCGAGAGCCCTGCAGAGGAACAGGCAGCGTCTGGTGATGCCGCAGCCCAGGCAGCTCACAGACGAGACTTCTGCACTGGAGTCACGTTGCCGCCAAAGGGAAACACAAGGCGGTTTTATTTTTAACTTGGCTATCCAGAGGGAAAGAGGAAGGAACATCTTGTGGTGGAAGAAGTAGATGAGGACCCTGGAGATCTCTGCTCGGTTCTTGGCTCGGCTACAAACTCCCCATGCGACCTTAAGCAGGTCACTTCATCTCTCTGCGCTTCATTTCCCTTCTGCAAAGTTTGGAGAGCGCGATCCTCCCTCCGGTCTCCTCCGCCTGGCTCGGGAGCACACATTTACGTTATTTTTGTTCCGGTGCAGTGCACGGCGCTGACGGAGTGCGGGAGAGGAGCAGGGCCAGGGGAAGCGGAGCTTTGCGGGGCGGCTTCTCGGGCTGCTCCTTCCCGCAGGCTGCGCGCTTATTTCAGGATGCACAGAGGAGATATTTTCTTTTTAAACCAGTAAAACGTCACACTGGATTGAAGCAGGTGCAGAATGGCTGTACTTCTTGCAGCCCGATTCGCATAGACAGTCCCTTTTGTTGTTCCTTCCCCTTTATCCGTGGGTCGCTCTGCAAACCTTGGCTTTAGAGGAAAAGAGGGAGCCTCAGCCGCGGCGAACGCCACCGAAGGCGTGTTGCGGCGCCCGAAGCGTGCGGGGGGGGCCGTATCCCCAGCTGCGCTGCGGCAGCCCCAGCGAGGGAGCACAGCGCTGCTGGGGGGCACCGGGGGGACCCCCCCCCCGGGGTGCGACGCACTTGGGGCACCCGGGCGGCTCGGGGGCGGCTGGGATTCGTGTCCTCAGCCCGGGCGCTGCTCCTCGGGTCTTTGGGGAGAATATCTGCGACCGGTGAACTTCTTCCCCTGCTGAAATGTTTGATGGAGAAGGACTGAGCGGGGGGGGGGGGGGTGGGGGTGGGGGGGTGTTTTTCCCAGTGATATGACTTTATCAACTAACTTGTGTGATGAAATGCAAAGCGAACGCTATGAAAGGAGCAGAGCAGCTCGCACCGTGCCCTTTTGGGTGCGGGTCGGGCTTGGGGGCCGCCGTCGAGCCGCATCGTTCTCCATCGCGCTGTCGGGGGGGGCGACGCGAACCGCGCGGAACGAGGCAAGCGGGGAGGGGGGGGTTGGGGCTGGGCCCCGCCGCTGCTCTCCGCCGGTCTCGGAGCTCCCCCGCCGGCGGGGCGCCCGCAACTGCAGCGGCGGCGGGGCCCGGGGGTCCCCGGCTGCTCCCCGGCCTCGCCGGCCGCCGTTCCCCGGGCTGGGCGCTTCCCCCGCGCCGGGCGAGCACCGGGGCCCCGAGCGCCCCCGTCCCCAGGGACGCCCCCGCGCCGCAAGGGCAGGGCCTGGGGAGCCGCCCCCGGCGTGGGGCTTCCCCCCAGACCGCCGGGAAAGGGGGGGGGGGGGGGTTCCACGGTGAACGGCGCCAGCTGCGTCGCAGGGCAGCAAAAGGCTTTTCACGTGGATTGTTTGTTGGCTCTCAGAGACACCTGCCCTCGGCGCGGAGTGCTGTGGGCACGATTAGGCGCCGCTTAGCTCACCGGCTCGGTGTTTTCTTCCCCAAAATACTGCCTCGGTCAGGCTCCGGCACACCCATTCTCCCGCCTGGCTGGTCGTGCCCCTTCGTTCCCTTTCCCCGCTGGCGCTGGGAGCGGGTCTTTGGCTGTCCCCTCTCCCTCCCCGTGTCCCTTGGCCCTAGACTGGCGCTCGGTGCCCCACACGCAGCACCGAGCCCGCTGTTCCCGGCTCCCGCGGCACAAGGGATGAAACGCTGCTGCAGCACCCGGCAATTTTGCAGCCATTTGGTTCTCATCCATCACCCGGGCGGCGGCGGGGAGAGGCAGCCCAGCCCACCGTAAGCGATGGGTCTCTTACGCCAAGGGAGCCTCCATTGCCATCGCTCTGGAAGCTCTTCCTCACCACAACCCATCTTTTGCCCTTTTCCTCTCCTTTTCCTCTGCCCACGCTATTCAGGTTTCTCGTCCTCTGCAAGGACGGCCGCCGGGACGGCTGGGGTGGCCCGTCCTCGCCGGGGCCCAGGCGGCTGAAGCCGCACATAAGTTTCTGACAAGTTGTGTTTTATCGAGTACACACGGGATAATTTTGCACGTCCTTGTTTTGTCATTTAGAGCACTTAAAGTGTCACGGAGATTTCACTACCCTAAAAGCTTATCTGTCAGCATCCCTGAGTTATTCCAGTAAAAGGGTATCATCAACAGCAGCAGGAGGAAAAAAAAGTTTTAAAAAAAAAAAAAAAAGTAAAAGTCTGAAGGTTTTCTGTTTCAGGCTGTCTGCAGCCGACATTGAGCCCGTACAGCTGCACGCTGTCGTGTCCCGCGGCCGGTGGCAGCGTTGCCCACCGCATCCCTGCCGCCTCCCGGCAGCCACCCCGCTCCGCCTGCATGGACGGGGGGCTGGCTCGGGGCTTCGCCGTTTTGCCACTTCTTTGCCTGACTGAGGGCAGTGTCGTGCCCGTGCTGCGGGCTGCCCATGTGCAGCCGCTCCTTCGGAGAGTCGCGGTGGGGCCGGTGGCTGCGCCGAGAAGCCGAGGGGAAGGGGCACAGTGATTTCTCTGGGAAAAGTGGGAATTGGAGTGGGCTGCTCTGAGGTGAAGTGAAAATGAGAAACTCAAAGGTCCGGTACTCTCTCTTTTTTTTTTTTCTTTGGTGTAGCAGGAGCTGATGTTTTTCCTGATTTCTGTGGTTTGCACCCAACGGTATGGCATGGAAGGATGGACAGAGTGAGAGGTGCAGGGAAGGGGAGGGAGGGAGGGAGGGATGGATGGATGGATGGATAACCAGTTGCTCTCCCTGCCATTGTGGGAAGCTTGACCGCCTCGTGTCTGGGAAGGAGCTTCCACGTGTAAAACCCTCCAGCCTGATGGTCCTGGGAGCTGCAGGGACTCTCGTCCTGCGAACCAGAAAACAAACTTGCCTTCTGCAGTAAACAGGTTTTAATGAGCTGTTAGCTATCTTGATGTGGCTTTCTGTCCAAGGAGGTGGATTTACATACGCTTTAAATGGCTTTCACCCTGGTACGGGACCGCCGCGCCTGTATTTCATTTACTTTGGAAACCCAGTGGCAGACTGGATCATAAAAAAAATGTTGTATAAACATACATAAAATATTTGTTCCAAGCGCAGAAGCAAATAAAAGAGTTGATGAGATGGATTGGGAGCCCAGGGGCACGTCGAGCGAGGGGGAGCGGGGGGAAATCACACAAGCGCTATTTGCGACTTGTAGTCAAAATGAAAACGTTTGCTCCTCCCGTCTGATGAGGGCTCCTGCGGTTCCCCCCTGGTCCCAGGGCTTTGCCCACCCGGTGGGTATCGATCCGTGCCCTTCCCGCTGCTGTGAGAGCTTTGGGAGGCAGCGTGAGGCTCTTCTCCCGGCGCGGGCTTTGCAGCAGGAGCGGGGACGGTTGGCAGCAGCCCCCGGGCAGGGGCACGGCGTGGCGTCCCCTCCCCATGGGGCGCATCCATGGCCCGGGATGCGCTGGAGGGGCTTTTCCCTCTGTGGCTTCGCTGATCTGGGAACAGAAAGAGCCGGAGAGTGAGCAGGAGGCAGGGAAAGGCCGGGGCTGGCTGTTGGCCGGGGCTCCCCGCTGCGTGCACGCCGCTGCCCCACGCAGAAAGGCGCGGAGGAAAACACTGCAGGCCATCGTCCGGCGATGCCCGGGGTGGCTGCGGGCAGGAGGGCAAGGGCGCTGGGTTTTGAAGCGGGCGGAGAGCCGGGAGGAGGTGGCGGAGTGGGATGGCTGCAGCTCCAAGCTGTGCCGAAAACCTGCTGCAGGAGCTGGCGCCAGCCGACCACTGCTGCGCTGGGGCGGGGAGGGGTTTTTTGCCAGATATAAATAATTAGAGCTTGACAGAGTGTGTGTGGGGCGGGGGGAAATCTTGACTTAGCGATGGAAAAGGGAAGCACAAAATATTTCCGAACAAAGCGGGTTATTTGTCGGTAAAACCTCCTCTGCCGGGGCGGGCGCTCAGCTCGAGGGGCTGCTGGTGCCTTGTCCTTCACGGGAAGGGCCCGGGGTGTCTCTCCGCTGCTTCTGGCGGCATCAGGGCTGTTTGCTCCGTTTGAACTGCGGGATAACGCTCCCGCTGCACCTTTCGGCGCTGCCGAGGGCGGGTG
Organism: Fratercula arctica; assembly: GCA_947846985.1. Classification (NCBI taxonomy): domain Eukaryota; kingdom Metazoa; phylum Chordata; class Aves; order Charadriiformes; family Alcidae; genus Fratercula; species Fratercula arctica. The sequence goes on from CANTUZ010000019.1 coordinate 7,752,433, forward strand.
CTCCCGGCCGGAGCAATTGCACATTCAGGGCCAGAACGGCTTCAGAACCTGGGCGGAATAAGTGATGCAGTTTTTTAACTTGCTTCAGAATTGTATCAGTAATCCGTGGTTACATTACTAATGTAGTATTAAAAGGACTCGAGGCCTCTCAGCAAATTCCTATTTCAAATAAATAATTACTGGAGCTGAGATAATTTATTAAATTAAATTGAAAAACCCAGGCACACTCTGTATTTGCCTTCGAGTAATTTTATTTTTAAACTCGCATGTCCCAAAATACCCTGTTATTCACACGGCCGGGCCCAGGGGCTGCGGATGGGCTGGAATGCCGACGGGGCAGCAGACGCTCTCGGCAGGACCCAGCGCCCGCAGCCTGGTACCACCTTGCTGGGCGAGGTCCCAGTTCTGCGTTTCGGGCCGGGAGGTAAGCGTATGTACCCGAATTCATTCAAAAGCGAGCAAACAGAAGCCCTGACCGTTTTTCGCACCCCACGCGCCTTGGCAGGAAGCAAAGGGATGCCCTGAACGCTGTGGGTTTTGCGTCCCATTCGCTTCCTAGGGGAAGGAAGGAGGGAGATGGGAAGGAGAGCTCTGCTCCCTGCCATCTCCGCAGGAGGGGCTCTGGCCTGAGTGCGGCATCACCCCCCCGAGCGCGGCATCACCCCCCCGAGCGCGGCATCACCCCCCTGAGCACGGCATCACCCTCCCGAGCGCGGCATCACCCTCCCGTGCGCGGCATCATCCCCGAGCGCGGCATCACCCCCCCGAGCGCGGCATCACCCCCCCGAGCACGGCATCACCCCCCCGAGCACAGCATCATCCCCAAGCACGGCATCACCCCCCCGAGCGTGGCATCACCCTCCCGAGCGCGGCATCACCCCCCAAGCGCGGCTGCACAGGGCATTAAAGGGCAGGAGCGGGGCAGAGACAGCGCGGGTTCTCCTCCCAACTTGTCTCGCACCGTCGCTTACACCGGGATAATTGGGCACTAACGTAGGTGCCGGGTTGGGGACGCGACATCGCGGGGAGCTCTGCTCTGGCAGAGGCGTCCCGGGGCAGCGTCTGCGAGGTGCGCGCCTGTCTCCTTTGCCGGCCATTTCCCAGCGAGGCCGTTCCAGTCAGTTGGTGATTTTTCATAAAAGTGCTTTGATGTAAATAAATAATGAGGCTGCGAATGCAAAAATGTTATTTTACTGTTCAAAACCTCCGCGATTGTAAGGGATGGAGCTTTCGGGGTGCCGCGCGCAGCAGTGAGGACCCGTGTACGTCCCTGTGGAGAAGGGGTCGGTGCAGTGCTGCAGGAGGGTCCGTGTCCTTCCCCCCCCCTGCACCCCCACACAGTAGCGCCAAAGGAACGCCTGCTCTGGGGGTTTTATCTGCGCTTTGCCGAGACGCGTGACAAATTTGTGCTAAATCGGAACCTCAAAAGATGCCAGCGCGTAAAAACAGGAAAGCTATTGCATAATACAGGAAAATCACATAAAAATCCTTCGTGTGGCACGCTTGCTTCAGAAGCAAGAATAAACAATATTTAAAAATGTATAAACATAGATGGCATATTTTCCTTTAAAAAATGTTTTGAGAAAAATAAAAGCCGCCTAAAAAGGAATAAAATATGAGAAGTAGGAGAAGTAGGTCAGAAAGAAGAAGCCAAAGGAAGGGGGGAGAACTAACAAAAGTGAAATCAAAGACAAAGCCGGTTCCACCGGCGCGTGGCCGTGGCGTGGGTCCGGGCAGCTGTGGGCGTCTGCCGGGCGATGGTGAGCCCACGTCCTCGGTCTAATCCGGCTCCGTGGCGATGTGCCTTGGGCGGGCTGGCTGTGGGGCTGGCTGTGGGGCTGGCTCTGGGGCTGGCCACGGCGAGCAGCCACAGGCAGCGTTTCGGGGCGAGGAGAGTTTCTGAGTTGAGCAAAGGAGTTGGTGGAGGAAAAAGCTGGGAAAGGAAAACTCCGGCAAATCATCAAATGTCTGACGTTGGAAAATCGCGACGCGTCGCTGTTTAGTGCCCTGCTGTTGGCTCTACACCGAGGTTTTTCCCGTCTCCGCTCTAATCAGTACGTGTTTTCACATGGTAGATAAGATATTGGTGTCCTTACAAGTAGGTCTGCAGTGGGTGAAAGGGCGCTTTTATATCCAGATGGCTCAAGACACGACCTTGTAAAAGGCCAAGATGTAAAACACACGCGGCTCGCACGGTGCGAGCAGAAAAGCAAGAGGTTTTCATTCCGCGCGGGGAGGTGGCTGCGGTAATCTCTCCCCGCGCGCCATTTGGGCAGCAGCGTGTGCGCAAGGGCGCGGGGCAGCAGGGACACGCCGGTCCCCTCTGAGAAACCCTCCCAGGAGCAGCGTGGGGCTGCGTGCCGCGCTCTGCCCACACCGTCAGCTAAAACTGACGCCGCTCACCAGGCGCGGGATCTTTTGTTCTGTCTGGAGCCACGAGCTGACTCCGGGGTGGAGAAGACTCGCCTGCTCGTCGCTGATGATTCCTCAACTAGAGCGTAGCTGGCAGCTGGGGCGGTGTCAGAGGCTGCGCTTGTGTCGGTAACAGTCGGTAACAGCCTGTTTGTGTCCCACCGGGGATGGGTCCTGTCCTGCCGGCACCTCCGGAGCCTCTCGCCACGCGTGTGGCCATGCGTGTAGTAGCAGGTGGAAAACTTTCCAAAGGCGAATCCTTGCTGTCTGCACGCCCCCGGAGCTGGGGGGCGAGCTGCGTCTCCTGCATTGCCCGCTCTGGCTGTTTCTGACGAGTTAATGTAGAACGGGTGACTCGTGTTCTAATGTGGCCAAGTGAAAACGCTGCGAGATGCGTTTATTCGGGAAGCAAATTGGTTCTGCGGGTGCGCTCGCGCTGCCCGGGGCTGGGTCCGGGGCTGCTCCTCCCCATCAATCCTAGCGCCAACCCACGGCCACGGGCTCCAGCCTGAAACACCTAACGTGCAAAAGGGTTCAGCGAGCACATAAATACGCCCATTATATCGACGTGACTCCTCGGGCCCTTCAAGGAAAGCTCGTACAGCGTTTCAAGAGCTTTTAGCCTATTAATTTGCGCTGCCGGGGGAGCAAGGGAAATATCAGACACCATGAATGGAACTGAAAAGGGGGAAAATTTTGGCATAGGGGGTTTGCCCAACGCCCTTCGCCAATGAACAATAAAAAGGTACGTCCAGCCACATCTCCACCTTCCCTCTAACTGAGCTCGCAGAGGTGCTGCTGGAGGAAAACCCCTGCTGAAAGGCTGCAGCCGCTCTGCTCGCAGGGATTGCCGCAGCGAACGCCCAGCGTCTCCCCCCGGGGCGGGCGCTGCCGGGAGCCGGCTCCTCAGGAGCTGTGAGGGTGCCCCGATTCCTGCCCTTGTGTTCGGGGCTGGGCTCTGCACGCAGCTGCTGCCTTTATGCCATCCAAGCAAACGCGTGTGTCCCTCGAGCGCTGACGCTGGCAGGGATCGGCTCCAGCCACCGCTGCAGTTCTGGGCCAGCACTTCAGACCCTTCCCCACGGATATTTTCATTGGCAAAGGGCTTGATGTTCGCAAGGCTCTGCAGTACCTTCTCCTTACAAGCTGCTCTGCTGGAGTAATTACAAGTGCAGCAAACGCCGGGGCCGCGCAGACACAGAACGGTTCAATTACTGGTGTGGCTTTGCCCAAAAATCAATAATAAGTTTTATTTTTTCAGTCTTACCGCTTGTGCTGTTCATTTCTGGGTATCGCTGTTGTCCCTGCTATCCTTGGGTTCACCTGCTCATGATTTGCATGTGGCTGTTTACCTGTTTACATCGTTTACCTGTAACTCCAGTGTTAGGAAAAGCGCTGCTGAACGCAGAGAGCTGCGCGCTGAGAAAAGTCCGGGCCCCTCTCCCGACACATTTTCCTTTCAAACTTCGCTCTTCCCAGCTGGCGCATCTGAGCAGCGGCAACGCGTCCTGCGTAACCCTGACCCACCGGGCGGCTCAGGTCAGAGAAGCAGCTTTTCGCGTTGCCTATTCTCACGAGCGTGTTGTGGAAAGGGGAAGAGCTACAGGCGCTCTCACTGGGATTATGAGGGCGATGGAGCTGCCGTTATCGATCCCTTCCGTGCTGTCACGAAGGACCTGCAGCGCTTTGGGGTTTGTGCGCGTTGAGGTGCCCTCCGCCCGCTCACAAACGAGGCGGCTCGGGCCATTCCCTCACGCGCAGACTCTGCGCGACGGTGTGACACGGGAAACCGGTGCTGACCCTGGACCTGCAGACACCTCCGCGACGGGAATGACGTCAGCTGGGGAGAGACGGGAGACGGCCGTGCCTCGTCCCCAGCGCTTGGGAGGCCGCACTGACTGATGTGCACCTGACTCCAGCCTGCTTCTGATTGCAGGCGTCGCACAAAAGGCCTTGTTAAATGCCCCCCGACGCACTGGGCACACGCATACCATTGCTACGTAACAAGAATAATTTCCCAGAGCGTTTTCTTTCGCAGTGCTACAAGAGGCTGGTTCCCCCAGCAGCTTACGGCGAGCACAAAACAAAGGCTGTATGAAAACATCGTCTTTCAACAGAACTGTTTTTATTGTGTAGTGAAAGACTGCATCTAAAACCAGATGAAGAGGAGTATCAAACAGCGAGTTTTACCTAGGACATACAAAGACGCTGCTGAGGCTCGAGCGTGTCGATGCCTTGCTCGCACAGAAAAGAAGCAGTAACTGAGGCTTCCATCTGCGTTTTAACTGCTGTTAAGAAAGACGGTAACTGAAGGGTGCAGCTTCTCAGGAGACTGGCAAACAGAAAAGAACCAGGAGATGCATCTAGTACGTGCCACGGGCTGGCATGGTACGATGAGAAATCAGCTGGCAGTTTTATCGCTTTCTCCGTTCTCTATTAGTTTCCTTTTCTTTTCATCCGTTTTCCTCTTGAAGATGCTATCTCTGTAGAACTGAAGTTCTTTGATGCTTTCCCTGATGTCATCGAGTGCTCTGAAAGAGAATTAAGGAGGGTTTCAAAATGCCTGCGCACATCTTCAGCTACACCTGGATTCTTCTGAACAATTCCCGGCTGTAAGAAATCACACTCTGCCGTGCACGGATCGCGCATCTGTCAGAAAGGAGAACAACCCTCGCTACTCTCGGCTGCGTGCAAAGCAATAACAGTCCACCAGCGCTGACACGCCAGGGAGTAACGCACAGCTTATTAGTTTATGTCACCGTGGGACACGGAAGCTCCTGAAAGCCAACAGGTTCTACAGCTTCGACTATTAAAAGCGACTCAATCTGAGACAAGAGAGAGGAGGGCTCCGGAGACACGCTTCCAGCTCCCGCTTTGGCCAGTTCTGCCCGCTCCGATGGTGAGTGCGCAGAGCGGTAATCGTGCTGCGCAGCACACCGACCCATGCTCTCCCTCCAGACCCCTGCGACGCTCGTCCCTTCTCTTTGTGTCCCGGAGCCGCCTCTCCTGCCCAGCATGGCCAGGGCAGGGCAGAGGTGCGGCTTCAGGGACCCTCTGGCTGGGGGTTAGGACAGCCCTAGCTCCAAGTAGCAAGCAGCACCGACAGAAAGTCCAGCACACAAGGCGTCTTGCGCTTTCTTCTATGTTTATCTGCGCAGATGAAAGAGTAAATGGATGCACATACTGTGCACACAGTAAATATGGATTTACCAAAGCCCACGATCCCACAGGACCCACTGTCTCCTCCTTTGGGAAGGACTAGAAAACACAGCTTTCTAGAAATAAGTTTTAATATTCGCAGAATCTTTTCTTCCAAAACCTCAAGGCAACTGCAACTTGTAGGGATGCCTCAGATGCTGGCAGGAGTGTAACTCATCATTAATCTCTTCCACAGGAAGGAGAACAAACTCTGACACACTGGAAAGTCGGGAAATAGCCAGGAACAGAACCCTCACCTCCCCACTTGCAGTCTCCCGATTTCAGTGTCTCTGCGAACAACTCTGCCCAGAACAAGGACAGAAAAAACCCACTGTGGAGCTACTGTTTTCACGTCATTTCTCACTCTGATGTCTAAGAAGTGACAGACGTATCGACGCTGCCAAACAAGCATCTTGGCTTGAATAGTAAACAGAGTGAATCAGAACAGATAAGCAAACTTCTGAGTCTCTGTATTTTAACAATCCCTTTCCCTACACTAACCAGGCTTCAGACAGGGAACACGAACGTACGACAGGGAGTGGAAGCACACAGCCTCCGCCGTCAGAGGAACTGAAAGGAAGCTCCGTATTCCGCTCGTGAGGAGCGTGGTTCCTGCGTGACAACCGCGCGCTCTTACAGACAAAAGCAGAAGCCTCACCTGTGAGAAGCCGCCTTCTTTGGTGCAAACTCGTATTCTTCTGGATACCAGCGCCTGTAGGTGGGAAAAAGTGCCACTTAAAAAAGGAAAGTGGGATTCCAAAACACGTACGGTGGCTGCTGCAGGTTTGTTACAATTGGTGAAAGAATTTCGGTTTCACTGGCACCCAGAGAAGCCACAACCCTGCGAGTCCCTGTGCTGCAGCCTCCAGAGCAGCCACTCGGGGAGCACGTGGCGACTGCTCCTGTGCGTCCCCGAGCAGAGCAGAGCAGAGGAGGAGGTGCTGCAGGCAGCCCTCTTCCCAGCAGCCCTTCACCTGGTGTTAGAGGCGCTCGCGGTAGCGCCACTTAACAGGCTTCCCTAGGTTGTCTTTCATACGACTACTTAATTTGGGGAACGTTTACCTGCAAAGTTCTTTGACAGTGCTCACATCAATGATCCTGTAATGAAGATGCCTCATGAACTGAGGCATGTATTTGTCAAGAAATTTCTTATCTGCATGAACGGAGTTACCTACAAAGACACAAAACAAGACGTTTCTTCAAAGACATTACAAAGCCACCACGAGCGACATCTAGACGAGAAGCAGGCTAAGCGAGCTGGGGAAAGATCATAGGGTATGAAAAGCTATTCACAAGCAGCTCGTTTATCCCCTTTTCTAGCAAATATGATTGTAAAGGTTTGTCAGATTTTCATTGCAGGATCACACACGGTTTACATCCATAATCCCGCTATTAATTCTTCAGTTACAACTCCTGCAATTTCTGTCACACAGATAAATATCAAAGTATTAGACAAGAATTGGGTTTTCCGCCACGTGAAGACGGGCATCGGTATTAATTTCTCTTAGCACCAGTCCCAAGACCGTCTGTGAACGTCCTCACACAGTGAGGAAAAGACGCCGGGGGGTTTGCTGCTGATTTTACGGTCACAGGTTGCTGTCAGCAGTTAGGTCACCCGCCCCAATTCTAACTGTACAGGGAAACAGTAATGCAAAAAAGAACTGCAGTTTCCTGCAGAAATGACGTGCAGTATTTGCCTTAGGGAATCTGCAGAATGCATGATGCCCTTACTGAGCCTCTCCCTACTAAACAGGTTTTGATTTGCGTGCCCGATCTCAGCCGAGCGCACTAAAGCATCCCCGCCACGTGCAGCAGCGGGCCTTTCGGCATCCAGCTGGGAGCCGCGGGAGGGATGACACTGTTATTATTAAGAAAGAACATACTTTACCTGCAAGAGGACAGAGACCCGGTGGTGTCTGTTGTCGTACAAAGGACAGAAACTCATATTCTGCTTGCTGCAACGAAATTTTACTCTCCTTCACAGCCTTAGTAAGGCCAGACTGCAAAAAAAGAGCCATCCATCATAAATCAGAAATACGCTGCCATAGAAGACGCTTCCAGAAATGCTCCACAGCGGAAGGACAACCCTCTGAGTACTGTTTGTTCCCCGGCGTGCCCAGAAGTACCGACTGAGCTCTGTGGTTCAGTATTCTGGGACACCCCCTTGCCTTTATTCCCCCCGGGTGCCTCCCCGAGCAGGCCTGACCCACGTGCAGGGCGCCGCTCGGGAAGTACAAATCCCCCCAGTAAAGGCGATCATAGCATACCCCTAACAGCACCGATGTTCCTCGGATTTATTTTTTTGGGTTGGTTTTTTTTTTCTTTCCCGGTTGCTGTACTTTCTAGGGGTTCTTCTCATCTCAATTACCGAGACATTATGCAAGCCTCGTTCATACACCTGTACCTACGTGATCCGGGAGAGCATGACACGTCTCTCTGTTTAAGGAGAGGCACTCGCCTCTCCAGCACAGAGCAGGAGGTATAAATAAACAGAAATAATCAGGATCCCGGCTTAAGTGTTTATCAAGATTCCTATAAATCAGAAAAGTTCCTTCCTTCTTTTTTTTTCAATAGTTAAATGTCAAATCTGCTCCGAGTGTTCTCAGTGATTTATTTCCATCTGGCTACGCTATATATTTCCACGACTGTGCCGCAAAAACCTACTTGACAGATCCAAGTGGTGGTTAAAAAATTCATTATGTGGCTGCATTTTCATCTGTATTCTAATTGCTTCTCTTTTCTTAGTCAATTAAAAATAAGTAGCTCCTCAGGAGCAGCGATAACGAATGCTACCATCTTCAATTCACTCGTGAGCCGAAGCCGAGTTTGAGTCCTCAACTGGAGAAGGGGAAAAGCACCCATCACAGTAAATTAATATTCATTTTCCAAACTCTCGCTAATCCTTCCCGGGGAGCATGAGATGCCGAAGGGGGGAGGAGGGGAGGGGTTGTGGGTGTCTTAAAACTTCAGCCCTTAATTGAAAACTAACTTGAATTTCAATTCGTAATCAGGGATTGGAAAATCCATTCGCTTTCACGCTACTGGCAAGGAGGAAGCTTTCTTTGGTGGCTGAAAGAAAACTGAAAATAATCTCTTGCTGCAAAAGTTAACCTTTCAGCAAAAAAAATACACTAGGCTTACAGTGCTGAGGGGACAGGTAAAAACAACAATGCAACATTTACGGTAAATTGGTCTGTTTAGTTCTCCAAATATCTGAATTTGCAGTGATTAATTTGCATTTTGTCGGCTCTGGATTACTCTTCACTGATCTTGCTCCTACTCCTAGCTGGGACTTCCAGCCACGACTTCCCCTTCTCTGTCAGAACTATTCTTTGAATTATTTTATGCAACACAAAACAGGCTTCACGGGGAGGAGCTGCCAGAGGAGTCCCTCCAACCCGGCTGTAGAGGCAGGCCACGGCCGACAGCTCCGCGAGCAGACCGGGGAGCCAGACCCGACTTCCTAACCTCAGACCCAACTTCCCAACCTCACTCCTTTAGGAGATGGGGACCAGCGGCACGTATCGGAGCAGCAGATACTGTTCCCAAGCCCAGCGCCACTGTCTCACCCTGCCTGCAGCTCTCCTGGGAGCTGCTGCTCCAGCCACCCCTGGGGCCATCCAGGGCACCGCTCACCAGCTGTCGGCCCGCGCCGAGGCTTCTGCCTCTCGAGGTAGAAAGTAGTTTCCAGCAGTATTCAAAGTTACGAAAAGCCAGGCTACAAAGTGCAGGCCACTTCGGGGCAATCCTGCAGCTGAGATACGGGATGAAGACTAAAGATACACGAGTGCAATCCGCAGCTGTGCCACGGATGACCTGCGAGACCCTGGGCAAAACGTTACGCATCAGCTCCTCCGTACAAAATAAGGATGATACTTACTGTCTCCCATTCTTTATCTCCTCTGTTTGACTGCAAACTGCTCAGCATGGGAGTTGTCCCTTTTTAGGTGACTGTACTGCAACTAATAATTCTGACTTACACGTCACTGTCATCGTTGCAAAGAGAGAAAGTGCAGCGTGACTGCTCTAGAAGGGTTACCTTCCCGTGATGCTCCTTGCACCACTCGGACATGCCGTCCAGCAGCTCATCGGGCTGATTAATTATCAGGTTCGGGCCCTGCCAGGAAAAGAAAAACACAAAGGTAATCGGAAACAGTTCCATACCGTTGTTCCCACAGGTCTGGCCTTGAGACGCAGGGCGGCCGTGGCAGCGACCCAGCAGGGAAGCGGCTGTGTGGAGGGCGCGAAGCGGACAATCCGCCGGGCAAGGTAAGGTGCGCGTCCCCGGGGGGCCAGGGCCGGCGCAGCAGGAGCCAACATGGCCAGAGCAGCGGCCACCCGCGCAGCCAGGCCGGGGGCCCGGCAGGCATCGCCCCTGGGCGCAGAACCTCCCCGCCGGAGGGGCCGGGCGGGCCCGGGGGAGCCCGGGGACGGGGCCCGACGGGGGTTCCTCACCTCGGCCAGGACGTTGAGGTCGGAGTCGGTGATGAGGCAGGCCATCTCCAGGATCTGGTCCTTCTCCACGTCCAGGCCCGTCATCTGCCACACAGGGAGCGGCGCCGTCAGCGCGGCCGCGGGCCGCCCCCCGCTCCCTCCCTCCCCTCCCGGCCCGCGCCCCGCACCTCCAGGTCCACCCAGACCATCCGCTGGCCCATGCCGCCGCCGGCCATGCCCGCCGCCCGCCGCCGGCCCCGCCACAGCCGCCCGCCGCAGCTCCGCAGGCGACCCAGGCCAGCGCGGCTGCCGCCCAGCATCGCCGCCAGGCCGCAAAGCGCCGCCGTCGCACTACAACTCCCGGCAGCCACCGCGGCGCCGGCCCCAGGGCGGGCGAGGGCGGCGGGCGCGAGGGCTGATGGGAGTTGTAGTCCCGGGGATGTCTTGTGGAACAATGGGAGGGCCCCTCCCCGCCCCCGGCGACACCGGGGAGACCCGGGCGTGCCCTGGCCCCGTTACGCGGAGCCGGGGGTTGGAATGAGAACGGTTCACCCGCGGGGTTTTTTTTCCAGGGAGACGTTTAATGCTCTTCCCAAGAGAAGGAACGTTCCAACGTCCTGTATCAAAAAGGCCGTGCGAGACGTTTTGGGTGCCACAAAGCACCGTCCCGCCCAGGCGCCGGCCCCGGCCACCCGCTACAAAAATACAAATGTGCGCTGCTCTACAATGCAAACGGCCTCTCCACAACCGCGACACGTTTTCTTTTCCCCCCGCACAAAGCCCTGAAGTGCAGAGTCAACACATGTAAAATGAAGACGCTAACTTTGGAGGATTACGCTAGTTTTACAAACAAACATTAAAAGGTAACCGCGAGGGGTTGAGGGTTTTGGGGTTTTTTTTTTATACGTAGACTCCGTGAGAAACAGATCGAACTTTCTTTGCCATCAAGTTCTTTCAAGCCCAGTGCAGGGGGGTTAATTAATGCCGCGACGGGTGCCACTTGGCCTCTCTGTAGCCCTCCCTCCGGTAGTCGTAGTCATGGCTCCAACCGTCCCGGTGCCTGTCTACGTACGCGGGTTCCTCTCTGCCTGCCCGGTAGTGGTGCTCGCCATCGTGGCCCCGCTCCTCGTAGCCATATTCCTCCCTCTTGCTGCGGCCGTAGTCGGGTCCCCACTCCCCGAAGCGCTGCTCACGGCTGAAGTGCCTGCCCTCGGGGTGGTAGGGGTGGGCGCTCAGCCGGCCCTTGCGCAGTGGCTCCGGTCGCCGCGGCATTTGGGGGGCCGGGTGGAAGGCGTGAGGAGCTGGTGGGTAGCCGGGCAGGGGGAAGGCGGGCTGCTCATACTTCCCCCCGAACGGGGGCTGCTGCCACCCGGCGCTTTTCATCTGCAAAGAGAAGAGGAAAAGGGTTGGGGGATTCGTTGCACTGCCTTCCCGACAAGGTGCTGGATCCCATCTGGGGCACAGAGAAATGCTAACTCCCGTGCTGGCCCCAAATCGCACACTAATCGCTCTGTAAGTACACAGGAAAATGAAAGGTTTTGGTTTGGAAATGAGACTAAACACGAACTTATAGAGTAGCTGTTACCCCTTGCTTCATCTAGAGCTGAACTCCTAAAGCTCAGGGCCCTCCCTGACTGACCACCCGAGTACCAGCAGCCATAAATCTTCTGGAATTGGCATTTCAACACTCCAGAAGTACATTTCCACAGCCTCTCACAATTGTTACAGGAAACAAGGACTGAAAATTAGAGACAACTGTGTCGTGTGTTGTCTGTCAGCCCCGGGCGAGCATAGGGTCAGGCGCTCCCCCCAGAAGCGAGAAGCATACCACCGCTTGTCTCTGAAGGTTATCAGCAGAGGGCAGAGACCGCTGCACCGACGAGAATCCCGCTGCTCCCATACTGTCAGGAGTCCTGTCGTATCTGTAGAAAAAAGAGATTAGGAATTTTAGCTTTAAAAACAAGACTATTGCAGTGCAAGGGGCACTGGAATCCTAATTGCCTTACTCCCATTAGAAACAGAATAAGCGTCCAAGCGTCAGGCTGAGCTCACCACTGTGGTCAGAAACTGGTGTGGAGGTGCTTGTGTTGTGTGTTTGGCAGCACGCTCCCACCACCTTACCCCACCGGACCCCACCATGCTCGTATGAAAACGCTATTCTTTCTGCACTAGGATGTCAGGCACCGAGCACGCAGGGCCCCAGGAATGCAAGTACTTGGGGGGAGAAAGAGCAAATTGCGCTTGGGAAGAGAGCCAGGGAAGCAGCGACCCCTGCGAGCGCCGTTTCCGACTTTGCCCTGTGCGTGGGTACGCACCGCACGTGCTGACGGGACTCGTACCTGCTGCAGTTGGACGCGGGGTGCGGCGCGCCGGAGGGGCTGGTGCTGGCGGCTCCGTGCGGGGAACAGGACGGGTTGCCATCCTGAGACGCATGACTGCTCCCTGAGGAGAAACAAGCGTTTCACGAGACAGACAAATGGGAGTTAGAGGAACCTGGGTACGGAGTGAACTTGCCAGGTGGTGACAGCTGCCACAAGCTTAATTAGCTCTTGAGTTCTGTCAGTGACCTGCCAAAGCACGTGAGCCAGTCTCTAAAACAAGACTCTGCAACTGTATTAATATATGCAGCGAAAGATGCAATCAGGGAGCAATATTCTGGCCAATGTGCCTTAACTGACACCAGGTGCAACTTTGACTGCTTGTGTGATAATTTACATCAGCTTTCAAGGGTATAGAACGAATAATAAAAAAAAAAAAAAAACCAGCAGAAGCCTCAGCTCCGTGATTATACTCGGCAATGACTGCCAGGAAGGTCCCTTGCTGAAGCAGAGGGACAAAAGCAGAGGCCTGCTTGGCCCCGTCGTTCCACGGAACCATCGGCTGTCAGGCGAGTGACAGTGTGGTGAGAAGGACGTGCAATTTACCCAAGTAAATATAAATCTGCCAGACTCGGGGGGTGGAGCTGACGGCAGTTTTGCTTTCTCTCTGGTCGTTCAATGTTTGTTTTTGCGGGCACCTGATCGGAACTGGATCTTGATGGGCCGCCCGTAGAGCTTGATCCCGTTCAGCAGGCTCAGCCCGTAGGGCACGGACTCCTCGTGCTTGAAGTTCACGAACGCGAACTGCTTGGGCCTGCCGTCTCTGTCCTTCGGGATTTTAACCTTAATCACCGGGCCTGCCTGCCGAGACGGAAACAAAACCCCTTAAACGCCAGCGGAGCGGCGGGGGGCCACGGCGGCGCGGCTCCTCGGAAGTTTGTCCGCCAGCGGCCGCCGTACCCCGGCCCGGGCCCGCCCCGCCATGGCGGCCGCGGCCTGCCCCGGGATAAAACGCGGGCGGGCGGGCAGGGGGCGGCTGCCGGGCGGTACCTGGTGGAACAGCTCGAAGATGAGCTCCTCGGTGACCTTGGGGTCCAGGTTCCCCACGAACAGGGTCCGGTCCGCCTCGGCCGCCGACGCCCCCATGGCCGCCGCCGGGCAGCCCGCGCGTCCCGTTGCGCAGGCGCCGCCGGCGTGACGTCGCTGCGTCGGCGTGCGAGCCCCGCCCCTTCCGGTAGGCGGGACAGGGGAGGAGGACGGGGCAGCGGCCATGGCGGCCGCGGCGGCGGCGGGGGAGCTGCGGCGCCGGGCTCGGAGGGGACGGGGCCTGCGGAGGGACGGGGGCCGGCTTCCCGCCGCCCCGCGCCTTCCCGGGCTTTCGTATCACCGGTGGGTTGAGGCCAGTGTCGCCGGCAGGCTGCGTCCAGGTCGCGACACAGCCCGGCGCGTGAGGGGTTTTCTCAGTTGCCCTGGTATTTCCACGCTGTTGCGGGCGTCCCTCAAATAAAGCAAGTAGCTCTGATCAAACGCTGCCTGGTAAAACTATCCTACTGATTAAAAAAAAACTAATTTAATTGTTTACAGGTAGGAAAGCCCAGAAAGAATCCTGGAGGTGTGTGGTGGGAAGCTGTGACTGGCCTCTCTGCTGGCTCCTAATCCTCCTTCTTTCTTAGAAGCTGCTGCCGGAGGAGCCCGGGGGCTGAAGCCCAGCCCGGCGGGAGTGCGACCCCCAGCACACAGCGTAAACGTGGTTTTCTGTCATAAAAGTAACGGAGGGAAGGAGCGGAGGTGAAACCGGCTGGTGAATGGTGCGTTTCCTGCCGTCATTTGGTTTTATTGCCACGGCACTCCGTTTGATGGCGGGGACGTGCCAGCCGGGAGGGCTGCTGGGTGCTCCCTGCCCCGCTGTAATGCAAAGGGGGCCCTTTGGGGTCCATCTTTGGGCCAGGCGCTGGGCAGTGGTCTCCCAGTTATTTGCTTCTCCAACTATTTTGGAGAATCGCTCCCCTGCCCCTGTCCTGTGACAGAGGACAGTTCCTCCCAGCAGCTGTAATCCCCTGGATATTTCAAAAGGCGCTGGATGTAAAACAAGGATATTTTCCATCTGGAAAACTTTTGAAAGGGGAAGTTGAGCAATCATTTTTCATTAGATTCCAACGCGTTATGGCAGATCCTATTTTCTTGTTAATTAGGCGCTGTTCATTTTCTTCACTTCATTACTTACTACCGCACCTAGAATTTATATTCATTTGGTTTAATCGTGTTCGCCTGGTTACATTCTAAACAGTTACTCACTCAGAAAGGAAATTATTACCTCGCTCTGCCAGGACTTCCACTTTGCCTTAATTTCCCTGGAGCCTCGTTTACTTTTCTCTGCTTTTTTTCCTTTCTGGGTCCCCCCGGGCTTGGCTGGGAGCGTCTGCGGTGTTTGTACCATCCACCGCCGGCTCGCTCCCCGTGTGCTGCACGTGCTGAACCGGGCACGGCCGCGTTTGGAGACCCGCAGAAGGCACTGATGGGCTCCAGCGTTGCCTGTCGCACCCTCGCACAGCCCCAACTGGAAAGAAGGCGCAACAAGAGGAGGGGAAACTATTTCATGTTTTTCATAGGTACGCTCTCGCAATTCTGTTGCGGGTTTTTCCCTTTTTCCGTTACTATTTGATGCCCTTTTTGCTCTTCAAAGAAGCAAACTGGAAAACTGAAAAGTGTTTTGCTATGGGGGGCAAAACACATTCTTTACCTGCCTGTTTCCACTCTTAATATGCAGGCACTCTGAAATACTGCAGAAACTTCAAACAACTCTGCTCCAGAGGCAAAACAAGCAACTAGATCTCCTCGGGTCATTGCTTGTGCTCGTGCCTCACACCTTTTCCTTGGCCCTAGGTTACTCTCTCGCCTTCTGGGCTACTCCCCTGAAGCCGTGGGTCCCCATGTCCCCCAGCTCGAGGCTGCAGCTTAGCTCCCCGTGCGGTACAGGCGCCTGGCGGCCTCTCACCCAGCGTGTCCCTGTCCCCAGTGCCGGTCGCAGGTGTTAGCCATGCCCTCCCTGTGGCCTGACTGCGCTCCCGCTCCTCCAGCTGCTCGGCTGCCTCCGTCACTTGTCTGAGCAGGCGCCGGCACCATGGTGATGTGGCTGATGTATTGAAAGCGGGTGCTTGAATATTCCCAGCAGCTAAAAAGCCGGTGCCCGTGATGACACCCGGTGATGGAGAGAGCAGTCCAACAGCGCTGCTGGAAATGACAGTCTTTTCTCTCTGTCCCATGGGCTGCGTCCTGCTGTTCCCACAGCCCGCACAGGCGAGGGGAGAGCCGCATCTGTCTCCTCCCGGCACAAATCCGACCTGCGCCCACCTTGCTGCCTTCGGTGCTGCCACAATTCCTGTCGGCGAGTGACAGGTGGAATGCCGCCAGCCTCTGTGCTGGGAAAGGCTGTCAGTGACTCCTGGCAGGTTGCCACAGAAGGGTAATTGTAGCTACAAACTTCTCCGTGAAGGGAATCATTGTGCTTTTTAAACAGACCATAAAAATCCCCAGCAATGCCAATGTTCGAACAGTTAAACAGCGATTAAAGACGCTGGCGCTACAAGACCTGGGCATGTTATTTTGGGAGAACGTGTCAGCAGCTGCTGAATCCCTGCCTTCACTACGCCACGCTGGCAGGCTGCGGGTCGTTACGGCAGCGGCAGCGTGTTATATTCAGTGTTAACTAGCGAGCGGCGCGGGTCCTGCGCTGCCACCGAGCGCCCGCTGGTTTTCAACTCCATTTCTAGGAGCTGGGCAACAAGGCTGTTCCCGGCGGTGCCAAAAACCGGTGCCGTTTACACAGGTTGTCCTGGGGGCTCCAGGGACAGTCGTGCCCAGCAGAGTTGGAGCTGGCGGTGTCACCATCTCGCTGACGTGGCAGCTCCAGAGTACACCCCTGGGGTCACGTACAATTACATCTAGTAACCTCAGCGAGCCTGTGCTGGTGCCAAGGTTACCCCACAGCCCTAAGGACTTCTGCGGGGGGGGGCGGTTAATCAGATTTTTACCAAGAGACTAAAAGGGGACGGGACGGGGAGGAGGCCGAGCCCCTCTGGTCCCTGCCTGGGCTTGCTGCCTGCTGTGAAGCGTGTCCAGTACTTGGGGACCAAGACTCATTTCAATTTTTTGACCCCTTTCTGGGCTGTGTTGCTGCCTTACTGTGCGGCGGGAGGAACAAGGCTTGTGACGGGACTCTATCTGTGTATACCCAGTGAGAAAATTTCCCGTTTCCCTATTTCTTTTCACTCTTGAACCAAAACTACCCCAAAAGAAAATCTGCATGAGTGAGGGCAGGAGGAGCGTCAGCAACAAGCCCCGCACACTCACTATAAAAAATTGCTGAGAACTGATGTGTGTTGGGTGTGCGAATATTAATTATTAGTAAAACTGCCTAGGCTAGATTATCTCTGGAATGAATCTCTGTTATGTCGCAGGTCCGGCTGCTGTAATTGAGGGAGAACAACTGAGGACGGGCAGCGTGCTGCGAGCCGGAGGCGGTTGCTCTGGGGAGAGCATCCTTTCCACCTGCCCACCCTTTTCCCTGTTCCTGCGACGGTGCTGGCACCCGGCAGGTACAAAGTGCTGGGGCTGCAGCATTTTGTCAAACAATTTTTCCAGGTTTAATGAAAAGGCCAGTGGGTGCTCTCGGTTCTTTGAGGGCTGGGCATTGTCCGGGTGCAAGGCGTGCTGCTCCCCCTGACAGCATCCTTTTGGTCCCCCGACTTTTCAGACAGAGCACACGGGATTTGTCCAGAAACTAGAAAGAGGTCTGGGTTTGGGCAATCTCGCTGCCTTTGCAGCCGAAGGTTTTTCCCATGAGAATGGATTTTGGTCTCAAGGAAGGGCATCACGGCTGAAAGAGGGCAGCTTCTCAGAAGCTCTGGTCTGACTTGGGAGGATGGGGGGGAAGGGACTTGGGTGCAATTCCTGTTTTGGGGCTGGGGTGAGCTTGGGGTCACCCCGAGCCTGGGCTGCTGGGGCTTGGAGCGCTGGCGCTGTGTGTGCCACATAAATCCCAGCCCGCGGACACTGTTAGAACACCCACGAGTTTATTTGCTTCCAGACAAAGGGGTAAGGGGCTGTGGGTTACACCAGCAGAACTTTTTGCAACCAGACACGCTGCTGTTTTCCTCCCCAGCGTCCACGTGCTACCCGCTGATGGAGACACGCTTGCGGGCCACCAGGCTCAACACAGCTTCGCAGTCAGCGCAGATGTTACCGGGAGGGCACGGCTGGATCTCGCTGAACCTCAGGTCAAAGCCGGCACCCTCCATGGCTTCCTCCACCACGTTCTTCTCCAGGCGGAGGCACGAGAAGACCTGATTGTTGAAGGCGTAGTAGGTTTCCCGCAGGACGGTGACCATCACCAGGTGTCCCCCCGGCTTCACAAGAGCACCGATGCTTCTCAGCGCGCTGCGGAAGGTGGCAAAGTCCTTGCAGGCGGCCTCCAAGCAGAGGGTGGAGATGATGCAGTCGGCAGGAGGCAGGGAGACGGGCTCAGTGGGGTTGGCTTTGGTCACATCGCACTTCAGAACCTGCCTCATCTTCCGCAGTTTCTCCTCTTTCTCAGCCCACTTCTCCCTAGCAAGTAAATAAACAAATAAATAGAAGAATGGTTGTTACATGGTTATTCAGCGTCTGCGCCTGTGACTTTGTGTATGCCGTGGGCGGTAGGAAGCCAGCCTCACCTGTCCTCTTCCAGCTCGCAAACGTATTCCACCACCGGCCTCCCGTTGAAGGCTCCCGCTTCCTTCTTCAGCCACTTCTCCAGCTCCCGGCGGTTCTGGTCCGTGTAGTCCAAGGCGATGATCTCCTGGAAGCGCTCACAAGCAGACAGAAGCTGGTAGATGGTGGGGCCACAGCCGATGTCTATCAGGGTATCGCCCCTCAGCCCCTCTGGTGCACAGTTGTGGGGGAGACCCTCCTGGTGAGGATGGAGATGGAAGGGACAGAAAGATGGAGACAGAAAGGTCCCAGATACCCACGGGGCTGTGCTTCCCCTACCCCAGAACTGCCACCCCAAGTGCCACAGTCCGGCGGTGCAGCCCCGTCCCCCCGATGCCCGGGGCTCTCGGGCAGCAGCCCGGCCCGGGGGCAGCTCCTGCAGCGGGTGCGGAGCCCCCAGCCCCTGCTGACCCCTCCCCCCCTCCCCAGCCCGGGTTGCACGGTATTGACAGGAGCTGTGGAACAACTCTGGCTGGCAGTGCCCTGTGCGCATAGATATACATGCATGCAGATAGAGATGTAGATGTAAAAGCGTCCGTGTGCCCGTGTAGCTCGCTGCGCGCTGGGGCACAGGCCGAGCAGCCCCAGGACAGCCCCGCAAATGGCACCGCCCGACGCCCCCGGGAGGGGACTCACCCAGGGAAAACATCTTCAGCAGGGCCCTCAGGTTTTGCATCAGGAAGGTGTTCGGCTGCCCCTGGCTGTTGCTCAACCTGTAAAATTCCCTCAAGTACTCCTGAGGGTTGAAACTCCGCTGGTAGACGTCTGTGCCTGTGAAGACGGCCGGAGCGTCCATGCTGCCGAGCGCGATCCCTGCTGCTCGCTCCTCCTGCCCTGCTCCGCTTTCGCTTTTACCTCCCTCCGCGTCCTCCCTCTGGCTGCCGGCCCCACACGCTCCGCTTCTCAGCAGGGCTGTCCCTTCCTCCCCGCTTTCGCGCCCGGCTTTACTTTTTCCGTAGTAACTCGGGACTGAAATCCGCCCAGCAGCCCCCGAGCCGTACAATCCCCTGCGCCAACGGCCGCAATTAATGGCGATCCCTGGGATTACATTACACGTCCCCGGCTTTGCAGTAATCGACGGCAATAAACCAGCCCAGCGCGAGTCGGTGTCGCCGGCAGCCGCAGCCCGACAGCTCTGTAAACAGAATTCGTGTCTCGACACCTCGGCTTCTTCATAGCAGGAGACTGAAGTCAGTGTGTTCGGTAATGTAACGTGGCAGGGAAGTTTTAAGGCCATCAGCTGCCCTGGCAGAGGACTGTCAAAGTCTCCCCTCCAGGAAGGAGGAATCACTTCCCGCCCATGGAAAGCACCTCCCGAAATGCCCGTTCTCTTCCAGGGATTTTGTTGCTTTTATTTTTTTCTGTTTTCCTTTGGAAGAACTGCATTTTTGCACTGAAAAGCAGAAAATTCCCAGCCTCAGCGCCTGGGTTTTGGCTCCAGAGCCGGCTCCAGACCCCGTGCCCTGCCTGCACCCTGCCCGCTGGGGGTCCCTGCCTGCCCCGCGGCCCCCGGCAGCCCCTCACCCGCCATCCTGGCTGGTGTGGAGGGGACGCCATGGTGGCAGCCTCCTTCGCCGTCCCCGCCACGAAGAGGCAGCAGAGCCCCGTGCTTCTCACAGCAACGGGTCCCTGCAGCATCTCATCCCCTTCCCGCTCGCCCAGTGGGAGCCGGAATGATCAAACGGTTCCAGGCTCATTACTGACTCCGAATCTATGTAATTGGCCTTTGCTTTTTTTAAAGATCTGTCATGAGGAGTGACAGGCGGATGAGCTGCTGTATCATCCTCAAACTAATAAGCGCTATTTTAGGTCCCGAGGTGACTTTCTTAACAAACCCTGCTCGCCATCCCGCATGCACGGCCGGACCTGCTGGTGTGAAACCAGCTGCCGGAGATAGGAAGCCAAAAAAGGGACGTCAGCTTGAAAGATGAACGCACTGAAGAGGTTTTCTTCTGAGAGCAAAGCCAACAACAAGCACTCCCTGCGACTCCAGTGCTGAGACCCCGGGCTGAAACGGTTTCTAAAGGCACTGGCCCCACAAGAGCCCCCCCAAGCCATGGCAAGCGGAGTCGGGGGCAGATTTGCCAGGGGATGTCAGCCCCCGAGGCAGAGCACGGGCGCTCCCCGCCTTGCAGCTGGAAGCCCTGAGACAAACCCTATTGATGCCAGGGGTTTTGTCCCTGCCCTGCAGCAGGAACGGGAGGTGGAGGAGAGGCGAATTTGCCCCCTGTGTGAAATGCCCGGAGCTCACAGACCCATTGGAGGTGCTGCAGGCTGAAGATGACCCTTCAGTGACGCTGCGGTCTGTGCCCCCGAGGAAGGTGCCGGGGGCGGGGGTGGGCAGCGGTGCCGAGCGTCACCGAGGGGGCGGCAGGGCTCAGAGAGCCCAAACACACGTGTCCTGGCCCGGGTCTGCGTGTGGTGGTTCTTACGGCGGCAGGTTGAGGTACGGAAGCAGCGTCGCCCTGAGCCGGCTGCAGCTCGGGGGCTTTGGCTCCTTTCAGGTGCCGTTTGCCAGCGCAGCGACTGCGTTTCAGTCCAGAGAGCACATTTTTGCTCGTCGAATGGCAGGATTTGGGGATAAAAGTGTACACTGGTGGCACCCAGAGGGCCTGGGGGTATTTCTGAGTGGGAGCGGTGGAGCGTCTCGGGGACAGCGAGTCCCTGCTCATCACACCTTGTCACGCCCCTGCTGCTGGAGAGGGGACGCAGAGCCTGCTGCGGCGGCTCCCCGGGCCGGCAGCAGCCCCCACACGGCTCTGCCGCTCCAGTTTTCCCTCCCTATTGAAATCTCGGCTCTAGATGGCTGATTTCCATTTTCCCCCATACTTTTAGTTCAATCAAAGTGTGTGATTAGGGCTCTGCGGGCTCCATTGTCATCTCTACCTAAGTGCTTCTCTGATTGATATAAACAGCATTTCGATATTTACGCTGCGGAACGCATCGCTCCGCTTACTCGCCTGGATAATGCACAAAATCTGCCGTTTCAGGGAGGAAAATTAACCCCCAAAAAATTTGAAGAAAAATAAAAAAAGCAGTCCCTGCAGGCAGGTGCCGGGAGGGGAGGGTCCCTCCCTGATGGGATGATGGGACGGGGCTGTGCCCCGTCACCGAAGGAGGAACACCTGGGCCTGTGCCATCAGCTGGGCGAGCCGCAGCTGGGGAGGTGATAAAAGGCAGGGGGCTGGGGGGGGCTTGGCCCCTACTGTGCTCCCGCTTTGGGCCCTGCTTGGTGCTGGCTGTGATTCTGGCTCCTGGGAGCCTGTTTGCCAGCAGCCGGTGGGTGCCGGATCAGCCCCAGGACTGATGGGGGACCTGGGTGTGAGCCCCAGCAGCCCCCACTCTGGTCCTGGGCTCTGCGCCCCCTGACTGCCCCCGGAACCCTCCCGTCGCCTCCTCGCCCGCCGCAGAGAGGTAAGCGCGGCAGCGGGCACCGGGGGGGCGACGCGCTGCGGGGGTGGGGGCAGAAGCAGCCTTTTCTCCGTTTGACGCGCTTTTTACTGGACTGAGCCGTGGATGCTGCCCTGCTGCCTGTCTGCCGGAATGTGTGCGAAGAAAGCACCCGAAAAGGAAATGTGTTGCGGCTACTTTTTGGAGAAGGGAGCGACTGTTCTTTTGCGGGAAACACTGGGTATTTGAAATAAGCGAAGGCAATTGTGCTTTTGAGGGATAAAACGCGCTTATTTTCTGCAATGCTACAGCCCTTTGGGGGCTTTTTGTGAACTCCCCGGGTTCCTCTCGCCGGCCTCGTTGGGGGTCCCGGGGTGGGTCGGTGCCGAGGGACGGCAGGGACGTGAGGCAGGAGCACAGCTATTCCTGGGGGGGTCCCCTGGGTACCGCTGCTTTGCCTGGAGTTGGCTGGAAGCGCGGCGGTTGGTTGTTCCGGTTGTTGCGGAAAACATTTCGAGTTTATTTCCTGAATGTTACTCGGTCAAAAGTATTCCGCTTCGAGTTTGCTGTCGGACTGGGAGGAATGCTGCTGCCTTTCCCTCTGCCCCCTCCTCCCAGGGGGCAGGAGCACCCGCAGGTGCTGGGCTGATTTTCTGGTGCATGGATGTTGATATGATGGTGGTTAAATTACCTATAACTCATAACCGGGGCGCTGCTGGGGTCCTGCCCCGGTCCCCCCGGCGCTGGGCTCTCCCCGGCCGTGGGGCGCGGGAGCAGCCGGGGTCGGGAACAAAAGGCGCCTCTTCCTCCACGTGGTGCAGAGCATCCGAACAAAAGCTTCGCGTTCCCCTGCGCTCCTCTTTCTCTCTCCTCTCCCTCTCCTTTCTTTTCGCCTGTTCTCCGGTGGAGATTTGAACGGTTCTTTTTCTGGTTTAAATTTCTCTGTGCTGCCACAAGAAAGTAGCAATTAACTGCTATAAGGCTGTTTTACAGTCCTGTGGAAACCCTTTCCATCCACTTTGTTTTAAATGGGTATATCTTTTATTCCTAGTTTTCGGCAGCGTAAAACTTTACAGCGTTTGCTGCAAACCTTCATACTTTGCTCTGCGGTTTATTGCTCCCTCTGCAGATATATCTTACTCATAAATAAGGTTTCCATCTCCCCAGCACTTGACTGGGAGCCGCAATGCCTCTGAGCGCTTTCATTAATGGGACTTTGCCTAGAAATCGCGGCGTGATTCCTCTCCACCCTCAGTCTCTCCCTCACCCGACAGCACGGAGCTCGGCTTGGGGATTGTCCGTGCCTCGGCCAGCAAATCCCTGTGGCTCCAGGAGACGCAGGAGATGGGTATGGGTTTGGGTTTGGTGGTTGAGCCTCGGAGCAGAGACACGAACCCACCGATTCCTGCGATGCCCCGGGATGAGTTGTCCGGCCGCCCATCCCGGTGCCGCGGGGTGTGATGCCCTCGCTGGGCAGAGCCTGGGAGAACCAGCACCCCCTGCTTCCCTTTCGCCAGCCTAGAAGGGCTCGTTGCCAGCATCGGCATCAGCCTCGGAGCGCGGAGCTGGGATGCGCCGTGATAAACAGTCCCTTGTGGGGGCGGCCACCTGCGGAGGGAGAAGCGCCTGCCCAAACGCGTGCCCTCGGGCCGTGTCCCTCCTGGGCGCGCATCAAGCCCGCAGTGGCGGAGCAGCGGCAGCTCCAGCCGGCGGAGCAGAGCCGTGTTGAACCGCGCGCACTCGGCCAGCTGCTTTAGGTGGAGCGGTCTCTCTCTTTACTAGGGATTTTTTAATGGTTACTTTTAAAAAACCTCTTTGTTTTCCCTCTATTAGCAATGAACCTGGCTGTTCTCAGCTCCGTGGTATGAGGGCCAGGGAAAGATGGATTTGTTTCCTATGGGTCTGATGTGGATCAGGTTACCAAGATGCTGAGGGGACTGGAACACCTCTCTCATGGAGAAAGGCTGGGGGATTTGGGTCCTTTTAGTCTGGAAAAAAGACCGCTGAGGGGGGACCTTATCAATGCTCATAAATTCTTAAAGGGTGGGTGTCAGGAGGATGGGGCCAGGCTCTTCTCCGTGGTGCCCAGCGACAGGACAAGGGGCAACGGGCACAAACTTGACCATGGGAAGTTCCACCTAAACATGAGGAGGAACTTCTTTACCCTGAGGGTGGCAGAGCCCTGGCACAGGCTGCCCAGAGAGGTGGTGGAGTCTCCGTCTCTGGAGACATCCCAACCCCACCTGGACGCGTTCCTGTGCCACCTGCTCTGGGTGACCCTGCGCTGGCAGGGGTCTGGACGGGATGGTCTCCAGAGGTCCCTGCCAGCCCCTGCCAGTCTGTGATTCTGTGAGAACGGTGCCCGATGGCCACCCTGTGCTTGTGTTGCCACGGGAGCAGCGAGGGGGTCTCTCCCTTACCCCACCGCCTGTTCTGCTGAGCCCCGTAGCGATGCGCTGGGCTTGGCATCCCTGCGTGTGGCTGACACTGGCCCCGGTGGCCAAAGCCCCGGCTGGCCCGCTGAGCGGGTGGCACGCCAGCCAGGGCCACCGTGCCGCAGCAGAGAAGCCAAAAGCTGTGTGTGGAAATGGGGGCGCACAGGGGTTTTATGCATTGCTGCTTCCGCCTGCGTCGCCGGGAAGGGGAGGAGGCGCTGGGCACCCGCCGTGGGTCCAAGGGGGGGAGCAGGGGACTGGCCCCCGCTGCAGCCCCAGACCAGCCGCTGTTTTTCCAGGACTGTCATGGCACAAAGGATTCGGAAAGGTGTGGGATATTAATTGCAGCTTTCAGACCCCTGCCTGCTACATGGTAATTTCATCGCATTACGGTGATAGCGGTTTTAAAAATCGCCCTCCTCCCGTCCCCTTTTAACAAAATACGTCTTGTTTCGCAAAAATGCATTTAGGGCCAATTTGTTTGGAGTCCAGAATGGCAGCAATTAAAGTGGCGCTGTGCATTTGGAATAAATGGAGGAACACTCGCATAAGCGTGGCCTCCGCCGAGGGGATGGAGCGGGTGGGGAGATGTGTGCGGATCGGCAGGGTACCGCACCGCGCGTCACCCAGACCGGGGAGCCTCGCGCCGCGCCTTCCAGCATCCCCGCTAGCGCGGTGCTAAAAGCCCCTTTTCCAGGGAAAAATAAGGCCGATGTAAAAGTGCCCTGGCTGCGTGTGTCTGTCCCTGCCAGCCGGGTGCGATGCTCCTCTCGGCACCCCGGGTTCCCCGGCTGCGGGGGGGGCCTGGGGCGGCCGCGCTGGCAGGTGCCGCGTTACCGCATGGTTTATGGGACCATTTGCCGGCGTCGGTACCCGCCGCCGAGGCTGCAAATGTCAGCGCCGGGCGCTGGAACAGGTGGGCTGTGTGGGTCTCCGGGGCCCCACTAATTCATGGGGAATAAATTAATGACGGGAACGGGGACAAAGTCCTATTCTGGGTGCAGGTGAGTGAGCAATTCCCTTCTGGCAGGTGGAGGGAGGGAGGAGACCTGCCATCATGGGGCTGCCTTTGATTTTATTGTCTGAGCCAGCCTTAAAGGTATCCTGCATTCGGCGCTGACTTTGCTCTTGCTCGGGGTTTGGGAAGTGGTGGCGAGTCGCGCTTAAAATAATGAGCGCCTCTGCTAATTACAGGAGGCTGCCTCTTTGCAACACGGGCGTCTCTCACATCTTCCCCATAAAGGAACCGAAGGTTTCCCTGGCTCCCAGAGAGACGGGAGATGCTCGGAGCTAATGGCATCAGCCCCCTCAGGAAACGGTGTAAAGCCATTTGCCCCCACACAGACCCGGTCCCCGGCCTTTGTCCCAGGCGTGGGGCCGGGGCTGACCCTGGTTTTCCTCAGCCCCCTCCCATGGCCCGCTTGTGCCCCATCTGCTCCTGGGAACGGGACCCAGCGGTGTGCGGGAGCTACGATGGGTGAAAGGCGTGCTCTGGTAAGGGACAGGGCCAAAAATCCCGGGAAAAGGGGAAAATGCAGGAGTGGCACTTAATTAAACAAGCTGTATAACAAACTGTTGCTACCCACAGACTCCGTGTCGTCATGGTTTGGATTTTGTCTGTGCTGTCTTTACAGGTTCCCGAGATAGGCTCTGGAAAAGCAATAGTAGCATTTGTGCCGTATGGTGAGGATTTTCCCATAGCAGCCATACCACAGGGGCTGCATTTTCAGCCTGTGCCTCGCCTGGGAGGGGGAAGGTTAACGCAGAGCTGCTGCCTTCCTCTTCCCTTCCGCAAACTCGCTTGGGAACTTGGCAGGGGGGGCTTCACTCCAGGCCGTGTCGGCTCTCCCCGACTCCGCAATTGCCCTCTTCTCTCCGGGGAAAGCGATGCCGGTCGATAAGCGGAGGTTGGGGTCCCTGTGCTGCAGCGAGGGCACGATTCGGAGCGTGAAAAGGAGAGCGGCTGTTTTATTAACTGCGTGCCTGCCTATGACGATCACCAGCATTTACATTAGCGCTCCGGCCAGCGACGTGCTGGGTCCCTGGTGCGGCTCCGGAGCCCATCCAGAGCGATGGCTCAATAACTGAGAAATTAGCGTGCAAAAAGCATTGCAACTGCTCCGATTTTTGCATCGCGCACACGAGGTTCTGTGGGTTATTTACAGCCGCAGCTGGCCGTTAGGAATATTGGTGAGTGAAGTCGCTTGGATTAATACGTAATTATTAACTGGGAGATGTGAAGCTGTAACTGGCCTGGAGGGAACCGGGGCCGGCCGGAGCTGTGCCGGCAGGAGGCTGGGAGCGCCAGGCTCTCTCCAGCTCTGCCTCTAGGAAGCACTCTGACCTCAGGGAAACCGCTGCCAAAAACGGGGAAAATCCCTCTGAGTGGTGCTGCTGAGAGGCACAACCTCCTCAGCGTTTGCAAAGCGCTTTCTTGAAGACCCTTGGCTTAGGAGTGGGCGAGAAGCGTGGTCGAGGGATGGGATGTACCCGGCGCAGAAGAGCTTGGCACTCGGCTGGTGACTTTCGGCTCGAGGGGACGGACCGGCCGGGTCCCGGCGCTGAAACCCCTCCCCATGTGGGGGTTCCCCTCCGACACAGGTGCAAAAGCCGGTCTTGGGGGCTGCGGTCGGAGACAGGAGTGCAGTGCCCGGAGCGATGGGGGTAGAATGGTTACCGAGGCACATAGGGTTCCGCTGAGGAACCTTCTCACCCTGCAAAAGCCAGGAGACATGAGGCTTCCCGGCTGCAGGCTGCTGCTCCCCGGCCCGAGGAGCCCGCGCAGATGGCGGGGAGATAAATGCCGCCATCTCCGTACTGTAGTGGCTCGGCCGTAATTTCTGAAAGACATTTATTAGAGGCAGCCTTCCCTTTTTCAGGGACTGTGACTCCTCGGGCAGGAGGAATTGCGGTGAGGAAGGGGGAAAAGCGCAGCCCGGCGTTACTGATGAGAGCGGTGCCCAAACCCCCATCCATTCCTCTCCTCCAATTTTCTCCTCTGACAATTTATAGGTTAGTTTGATGCTTGAATAGCTGTGTCTCTCTAGTAATATGTATTCTCCGTAAGTATTCCCCGCTGTGGCATATCCTAAGAGAACTCCATCAAATAATTATCTTCCCTTTTATTTATTCACAGTCTTTTCACTCGATCTGCATCACGATAAAATATTCCAATGGTTTCCTCTTAGCACCGAGCCCTTCCCCAGATTGTAAAGTGTATTTATGTACAGTATTAAATCTGCCCCGCGCAGCTCTTTATCTCGGCGCCTTCCCCATTCGATGCTGCCGTCAGGCGCTGGCCCCGGCCACCTCTTGCCTCGACGCCCTGCGGCAGCGGGGCACGCACCGTGGCCGTGTCGCTGGCCCACAGCCTGGGCCAGGAGAGGGCTGCAGGTGGCCGAGGACAAGGCAGGGGGATGGAGAAGGGCAGCCCCACCAGGGAACCTTCCCGTCTCCCTCCCTCCTGCTCCCAGCCGGGATGTCGCTGCCTGACGGAGCCCGGTCGCCTGCTGCCAGCAGAAGGACGTGACTGCAGGACGGCCGAGAGCAATCAGAGCAGGGAAGAAACCAATAACCTCGCTTCTCCCCCCTCCGGAGGGACTGCAAGAGCCGCACTGCTCTTCTCCGAGGAGCCGCAGGGTCTCCCCGTGCGGCCGGGTCGGCGGGTGGCCTCTGGGGACGGCTGCGTCCCGACAGGGGCTTGCCACCCAGAGGGCAGCTTTTGATAAGTAAAGACAAGTGATTTAAGGGGGGTGATGTGCAGAGCCTGAGTGACGGTCTCCAGCGCTGGTGAGCATTTCGGAGCCGTCCTTGAAGGAGGTGCAGGCAGTGTCACCCGTGGCAGGGGACATCCCTTCTGCACAGGACAGTGGGTCCGTGCGTGCAGCTGGGAGAGCTGCGGATCTTCTGCAGTAGCATTTCCAAAACTGGTGTATCCTTATCTTCCTGTGGATTGCGGTGTCCTGCACGTCAGCCCAATGTTTGGTGGCCTGAGCCCCCGTTGGCTGCTTTAACGAGCCCCGTGTGTGTGACTGGGAGCGGTGGCCGTCCCTACCTGAGCTGTGCAGGCAGCATCTCGGTGACTGCCAGTGCCCCTCTGCAGGCAGGACTTCAAGGGCTTTCCGGGCTGAAAGGGCTCACACTTTAACATTTGAAATCCGTAGCAATGCTGGGGATTCCATCAGAGCTGCTCCGCTCTCCGGGGCTGCAGGTCAAAGCCAGTTGAACTTGGTTTCTAAGTTTGCTCCGGCCGCTGCCTCCACGCTGGGAGCGCTTCCCGGAGCCCCTGCGCTGCGAGGCAGAGCTGCATCCGCGCTTCCTGCCATGGCTGGCTGCCGCCACGACAGGACGGCAGCGAAGAAGTTAGTCACGGAGGGGAAATAGCGGTGACCGTTCATAATCATGGCTTTTATTCCCCGCTTTGCCCGCAGCCGGCTCGGCTGGTGGGCGGAGAGGCCGGGAGAAGGGGTTGCTCCCAGAGGAGGGGGATGCCGGGGGGGCACCGGCCATGCTGAGGCCGATGACCGCGATGCTCCCACTCGCTTGGCTCCGGCGCCTCTTCCAAGTGGCTTCCCCGCCAATGGTGGGGAGGCGAGTTCCCCAGCAAGGGTTAACTGAGTGTATAAAATTGATTGCGATTTTAGTAATTCAGTATAATCACAGTCTACCAGCAGGTTGCTTTTCCAGCAGGAGGGTTTGGAATTATTTTCTGGAGTTTGCAATATAGAACTTAAATTAAGCCTCAGAAGTCAGAGGAGCTCTGCTGCATCTCTAATGTGGTGCTAAATTCTCAGCAGCACATTCTCTGTATTAAAGCCTTTGCTGGCAATTAGGTTCATTAACTATCACAATACCTTATTTATTACTCGGCATGCCATATGGTTTCCCAGCTAAAGAATGGCACCCGTTCTAGCACAGACCATTTGGCATCATAAAAATGTTAACAAATAATGTTATGGCTCTCAAGGGCAAAAGGGCTCGCTGGGTTGCAGGTCTGAACGGCAGGAGAGAATATGAAAACATTTTTCTTCTATGGCAAAATAAAGAATTCCTCGAGACAGAAGTATTCAAAGAATATCACGCTCGCATCACGCAAATGGGAGTTTTATACATGCCCATAATGGTTATGTCAATATTTGCAGCAGGCAGCGCTCTCACTCATCCCCTCTCCTTCCCCCCGCTCCTCCCTCTGCGCACGGACCTGCTCGGGAGCGCCGACGGAGGGGGACCCGCCTCGCGTGAGCCGCCTCGTCTTTACTTTGTCCGAGGGCAGCTCTTGGGGGTGGGATTCGTCAGCAAGCGCTGCCCTTAATTACCCTCCAAGCTTGCTCCCTGCAGAGGCAGTTTGGGGCAGCGCCTGGCGGTGCTCTGCGTGCCCCTGGCACTACAGAGGGACCGAGAAGGGCTGAAGTTGCGCCAGTGGAAAGATATTCCTGGTCGTGGAATACCGAGTTAGGCGCTCTGACCCTGAAGAGAGAAAAATCGGAGTTGTGCGCGTGTTCAGTGGTCTCTGGGGGAGATGAGGACCTGCGTGCAGCCCCAGCTGCGAGCGTTGTGCGGAGTCTGCTTGCTCTTGGTTCCTATTTTCAGCGGGATTAGGATTAGGAGGGCCAGGGACAGCATTTCAGGTCACAGAGACTTGAATTGCCTCCTCTCGGGCTCTGTGTGGCCAATGCAGAAGGAAAATGTAATTTTCCATTGCTGCTCTGTGACCGGATCCCCCTAGAATAAACCCATCCAAAAGGTGATTCTGACAAAGTGCGATTTACATCGGGGTGGAAAGGAAAGCACAGATTAAACCAGACTTTCTGGTTTAAACTTTCTCCAGATTGGCAGAAACTGGTCAAAAAGCCTGGGCGTGAGGCACAAGTGACGCTGCCGGGTTTCCTGGCCACTGCCGGCTCTGTGCCTGAGCGAGGGGCTTTCCCTGCCAGCCGGCTCCTGCCGTCAGCTCTCTGATTTCCAGGATTCACTGGTTTTGCCTCAAACTGGGACACAGATGCCTGGTGCTGTGAGCGCGGCAGGTGGGGAGGGAGGCAGGGCATCCCCGGGAGCAGCATCCCGCATCCTGCTCTCCCCGCGGCTCCAGCATCCCAGCCTGGTCCCGGATTGCCGAGAGGGACGGGATGCTCCAAGCAGCTGGTGCTGCAGGCGAAGGACGTGTGACAGGCTGGGGATACATGCGGCATCCCTTGCAATGCAGCCCTGGTCAGAAGGAGAGGCAAAACCACAAAGAAAACACTGCTCAGTGCCTGCAGGAGCTGAGGTACAGTCGCTGGAGCCCTTGGGTGCAGGGCAGGATGCTCCTCAGTAATTACCATGGCGATGGCTACTCCAGAACCGCCTTGGATGTAGGGAACAACGGCTCTTCCCACGGGCAGCGGCAGAAGGGAGAGCGCTCAGGCGGCGCTGGGGCTGTGCGATGTGCCAGTGTGGGCTCCGGGGCCGCCCGCGTCCTGCTGGGAATGGTCTTGCCGGGCAGGGATGCCGTGAGGAGCAGTATTACTGCAAAACTCACAGGCTTTAAAGCTGGCGAGGATTATTTCTCATCACCTCGGCTGAACTCTGGAGCAGCGCCGGTGAAGTATTTCACCTGCCGGTTGATGCAGCACCTCTTTGTGTCTGAAATAAAGCCATTTTTGTCGGGAGCCCAGGAGCTTTGTGTTTTGCCGCAGCTGACGGCGCGCAGTGCTGGATGGGAAGCCAGGTCCCGGGACCAGCTGTGCTCGATCAGAGGATGAGTGTGGCTAAAGATCGGGCCCCGGAGCTGGGCACGGTCAGCACGGAGATCCGCAGTGCTTCCACCCTTGAGGAAAATGAACCAGGTGTTTCTCAGCTGAAAAACTGTACTTCAGTAACTCCCTTTTCTCAGCACTATCATGCGGCACCCACCGATGAGCTGGCTGGGCATTAAACCTTCTTTTCCGTATCCCGTTTCCCAAACTGAACCCTCCCCGTGCCCCTGACATCCGATCTGCCCCGGGGTTAAGCTCTCTCCCCGCAGATGGTGGCCGTAACCTCCCCTTTCTGCCGGCCTCGCTGCCCCTTTTGGAGGCTGCAGGTTCCGCTGCCCCCCAGCCCCCTTGGCGCCGGTGCTGCGTGATGGGCGCTGCCCGTCACCTGCGTCCCCCTGGGCAGCCTTTCCCATGAGCGCGGTGTCCCCGGGGGAAAACGGTGCTGGGCTGGTTGGTTACAGGGGTGCGGGTCCCGCAGTGAAAGCGTTGCGTCCTTACGGCAGGGAAAGGGGTAGAAAACGGTCTGCTGCTGCTCAGAACCCCCTCCCAGGCTCTGAACTCCTCTCTGCTTTCAGGCTTTTCCATTTTATTTTTCCTTATTCCATTTCACACTCCTTCCAGATAATTGCTTTTTTCATGAGTTGAGTTGGGGTTGTTTGTGTTGGTTTTTTTTTTCCTCTTCAGATACCTTGAAGGGATGTTTCCAAACTGTGCCCCTTAGAGCCTCTGGGGCTGGATTCCCCCCAGAGCCGTTTCCCTTTGTGGCTGCGGGGGCCGGCTCCCTGCCCGCCCCGTCGGTCCCTCTGCAGCGCTCCAAGGACGCGCAGCAACCTGGTGACGCCGTGGCCGCTTCCGTGGTGAGACGGCCATACAAATGCTCTGACAACTTTTTTTGATTGGAAAACTTTTTTTTTTTTCTTTTTTGAATGGCAGAGAGAAATGAAATTCTGGTCTGTTTGGGGTAGAACTGGCATTTCCCAGCCTGAGGATGGAGCGGTGGAGGGGAGTCAATGCCAGTGAGGAGCCACGGGCCGGGTTTCAAAAGGGACTTTGTACCTCAAGAGGGGCCGGGGGGGTTTGGGAAGCGGCTGCCCGCGCTGCGATGCTGCCTGTCCCCCCGGTCGCATCCCCGGCCGCCCGCAGCACCACGTGTGAAGCCCTGGCCCTGGGCTGATCGCTCTTATCCCGGAACGGCTTTGCAGGAGTGTTTACTTTCATTCTTGGGAGGCCGATCGAGCCGTTCCCGCAGGGAATGTGGTGTGGCCACAGGGGGACCGTGCCAAGCTCCCTCTGGACGCAGCCAAGGGCACCGCAGCTCCCTCAAAGCCACCTTCTTCCCCGTCCCAGTGCTGCAGGATTCGCGGTGACGGACACGCACGTCGTGGCTGCGCTGGAACACGCCGATTGCTCCCGACCTTCGCCAGGGATTCACAAATATCTCCCTGAGAAGGGCGGTTTGCAAGCGGGCTTGATGCACGAATGTTATCTGAGGTTTCAGTCGCTTAGGAATCTGTGACCAGATAAGATACCAGGGGTTTATTGTGTCTTCTGGCAATTATTAAGAAAATAAAATCAGTTAATATCTAACCTTGAACCTAGACTGTAATGCTTGGCCTCAGCCTCCGTTCTCTCTCGTTCATTCTGGAGTTGTACGGTTTAGAGGGGCGTTAGGGATGATGGAAGACACGAAGAGGAATTTAATCTGACTAAAATACCTTCATTATGCAGCTAGATCATCTGAGAAACACGTTAGGAACAAGATCTGTATGATGTGTGATTCAGCCACTAGATTTATTTCCTCTTCCCGGAGCAAGAAAGGGAAGGAGGAGGAGCCCCTGGAGGCAGAAGTTTCCCCAGCTGCGGGGGCATTTTGGGTGAATATTTAGGGCACAGATATGTTAAGTGAAGGGAAGAGGGGGGAAAAGCTTCCAGGAGTGTGGGCTTTTGTTTGCGCTGTCAAAATGGTAATGCCTTTTCTGTGCACGCACATGGAGGCGCACACATATATATCTATATCTCCTCAGGGATATATATCTCTCCCTTTGGAAAGGGGAAGAGATGCCTCGTGCAACTGGAAATGGGACGTGGAGCTTTGCCCTTGCTGGAGAGGAAAGATGAAATTAGGGGTGAAGGTGTTTGCTCGGTGATTGGGATTCAGGATCTGGCTGGTGCCAAATGGGCAGTAAATGGAGGCAAGCATCGCCAGGGCATGAACACTCCCTGCTTTCAAGGGGACACCGATGCCACTTGTGGCCCTGAGGGATTTCAGGTTTTTCGGCTCCAAAGTCATTCGGTGGCTCTTGAAAACGGTCCTGTTGAAAGGCAGGGAGAGGTTTAAGCAGTATGTTAATGAGATGTTAATCTGGCGCTCAGAAAAGCATGCGACGGGTGTTTAACTTGCCTGGAATTCTCGGTAGTGTCTACGCTTGGGCATGGTCCCTCTGGAGAAAGAGCGTCCCTGAAGAGGGGGCTCCGGGTGGAGGCGCAGGGAAGCCATCGCCTTCCCCGGCCATGATGGATCCTGGGGAGAGCGAGGACGCACCGGGAGGTGGGGGAGACGGAGGGAAAGCAGGCTGAACCCCAGAGACAAACCTCGCCAGAGCATCCCCGGTTTCGGCGGCAGAGTGACCCCCCAGCAGCGCTTCGCTGAGGCCCCAGTGTAGATTCTGCTCCATTTAAAAGTGTTTAAAAGCAGTGGGTTTTTTTCCGGGATGAACTTTACCGAGCAGGCGCGCGGCCGCTTCAGCACCGTACAGTTGGGGCTGACATTTGCAGTCTCGGCACATCTCTCTTCTTGCCCCATGCAGGATGGCAAATATTTTAGGTTAAGAGAAGGGGAAAAGAGGAAAAATAATTACCCAGTGAATTAAACAAAGGCAACCCCCCTCCCGCTTATTAGGACTTCAAAAGTTGCTGCCTCTGGCTCCAGCTCTCTCGAATACGTACAAAGGGTAACGCTAAAAATAGGTACTGTACAAATGATTAGGTCATAGCCTGCTAGAGGGAGACATTTTTATTTAATTACTAACCCAGCAGCGCGTTGCTGGGGGGGAATACATAAACACGGCGGTTCAAAGCCCGGCTGTAAAGTTTGTGCTCCTTCGCTGAGTCACTGTGGCTAAATTCCCTTTTGTGTGGGGGATTTAGGGGAGGAATGCGGGAAGGCTGGCCGGGGCTGCCGCCCTCCTGAGTCACAGCTCCGCTGGGCTTGGGGCCCTAAGCTGCTAATTAGCCTCATTGTCTTAGGGGCTGCGCCGCATCCATAACCCGGGCGAAGGGGGAGGAACGGAGGGATGCGCTCCTGGAAGCGCGGGAGCAGCGCGTGCCTCCTCGCAGCGCTGTTCTGCGCATCGCAGCCTGTCCTGCGGTTGAGGGATGCTCAGCGGCGCGCTCGGTGTAACGCCATCGCTCCCACCGTCCCCGGCGTCGGCTGAGCAAAGTTGTGACTCCGAGCGGGGCTTGGAGCAGAAATGCTGATTTTAGTGGCCCCCATTTGTTGCTCGGGTGCAATATCCCTTAACGGAGCCTCGCTTTAACAAAACAGAAACAAGCAGAGGAGAGGGAGGATTTTCCAGGCTGGGGCGCAGGCGTGCGGGAGGCGTGCGGGGTCTGCTCGGGTCACGAGGCGGGTGGCGCAGCTCTCCTCACAGCCGCTGCCCTGCCTTTCTCGCACGCCGGAGCGCTGGCCACGCCGTGTCCCTCGTCGCGGGAGGGCAGCGGCGGGCGCGCGGGGCAGGGTGGGCCAGCAGTGTGCCCGCCCCGTGATGCTCCACGCACGTTGAGTCAGCTCCGTCCGAATTATCGGAGTTGACACGTCCGCCTTCCCCATGGCAGCGGGAGAGCTGCGGTACGGCTCCGCTGGCGTTGGGTACGGCCATGCCCCTGCAGCGATGTGGCATCACTCGCCCAGCCGCGCTGCCTGCGTCCCACCGCCCCAGCCCCGCACCAGCTGCGGCCACGCTCAGGTTCCCTTTGTGCGGCCGGCGGGGCACAATAAAGGGCCTGTTGTGGCTCCTCCGCTCCCCTGTGCCGCCACAATGCGCCCGGGTCCGGTATCTGCAGGGCTCGGACAGATCCCGGTGATAACCGATGGCTTTCACAGGGAGCTTAACGCGCCGTGGCTGCACGCTGAGCAGCCTCCCGGGGGCCCGCCGCCGCTCCCCTCCCTCCGCCGGCAAACAGCTTTGTGCATTCAGGGGGTTTTTACGGTTGGTTTTTGTTTTTCTTTTTCAAATAAAGTCTAACACATTTAATCATCTTTTCATAAGCTGTCAGCTTGCCGCATGCGAAAGTGGAACGCGGCGCTCTGCCCCGTCTGCGAGCAAAGCTTCCGCACCCGACACCATCCCGGTCGTCTGCGCGCGCATGCGAGAGCGTGGATGCTCCAAAGTCTGGAGGGGGATCAAAAACCAGGTTTTAAAAGTCACGGCTTTCTGATTTAAGTTAAAACAGATCTTATTTTACGTAAAATCCTTGTTCTGCTGTTCCATAATCCAGCTCTACACCAGCGAGACTGGGAAACCCTCCCAATACACCAAAAGCGAAACCAAAGTATTCCTAGGAAAAGGCGGGAGCCGCAGCACGGGAAGGTTCCAGTCCGTCACCCTGTGTGCCGCTTGCCGCTGCAGTGGCCAGCTGGCCAAAGCTGGGGGCAGAGCTGGGCTAGGGGCAACCAAATCCGTGTCTCCGCAGGCTGGAGAAGCGGGAGCCGTGAGGTCGCGCCCCTCCCTGGGGCGGAAAGTGGGGGGCGCTGGGTCTGTCAATGCCACTGGAGGAGCGTGGAGGAGCGCGGGCGATGGGAAATGGCATTTACCCGGGGGAGAGGGAGCAGAGCAGCTGCCCCGCGTGTGTCTCGGGGGCGATGGAGAGGAGCCAGCCGGGGGGAGTCCTCCTCCCCTCTGCTTTCTGCAGGACGGATGATGCTGGGGGACCTCCTGGCTGAAGCTGCGTCTCATGATGGTTGTTTTGTGGGATGAGCATCATGAACAAGGGCTTTCCTTTCTTACTGTAGTTTTGGAGACTTCTCTGTTTTCTTCTCCCCATCCTCTCCCTGTGGCCAGAGGGGTCCCAGCCTGGAGCTGCCGTCATCCCTTGGCCTTACAGACCATTAACTTGCCTTGTCCATGCTTTGTGGACCTCTTCTTTCTGTGGGCCTGCTGATGGTCACCAGGCTATTTGTGTTGGGAAAGCAAAAGTTCCCATCTCCCTGTCCAAAATAAATGAAGGCCTGGGGGCTAGAAGCTGGATCTGAAGGGATCCCTAGGTTTCCTGGGAAGGATGCCCGTGCTCCGCCTGGTCCTCTCACGGGAAGACCTTCCCGAGGAACCACAGACATCTCAAGTTGAATGCTGGAGGTTCATAATAATCGCACCAGGCAGCACATCATTGCCCCCGTATCTGGTTGAGAGATTTACAACTGAAACTCGTGGCAGAGGAAGAAATTGCCTCAATCACTTGGAGTAATGGCACATGGAGAGGCACTTGGGCGTGACTGCTATTTAACACAAGAGCCCAGCTTGGCTTCATTTAACGTGCTGGTTCCTTTCTAATAAACACGTTACACTACAAGGTGGGGATTAAGATCAGAAAAGTAAATAAATTGGAAACTGATGGGGAGAGATGGGAGGGAAATGCAAGGGATTGGGGGGAGCGACGGGTGATTAACTCCTGTGCCGGGGCGTGGGGAAACGGCCCCGAAGGCCACGGCGGTGGCTTCCCGAGCTCTGTGTCGGCATCTCCATGCGCCCTGCGCGGGGGGCTGCTGGGACTGGGCAGCCCTGAACTGCCCCCACCCCACAGGGCTGCCCCTGCTCCGCCAGGGACCTCCCGCCCGGAGCCACCAGGCTCCGATGGCTGAACCTGGGGGATGGTTTTTCTTCCCTCCTCCGGGGCACTACGGCAAGTGGCTAGTTTTGCTCCTCTTCTTTGGCTTGCGGATGTGTCCAGATCGGTCCTTTCTGCTCTGGACCAAGGCACCTGATGCGAGGTCACGGGCGCCTTGGCGGAGGCTCTGCAGGGAGGGGATGGTGTTTCTTTAGTATTTCCCTTGTGCAGCGTTCGGGGCATTGCTGGGGGAAAGGGACGTGATGCTCTTGGTTTTTGGCTTTTTCCTGGGTTATGCGTGTTATGATCGCTCTGCCTCCTTGCCAGCAAGGGATCTCCCGGGTGTGTGGGGGGCTGTAAGAGTCTGGGAGGAAACAGGGCTCAGGTCCCAGCAGAAAGACCCCTGTGGTGCCCTGGGGTTTCCAGAGCTTGCTTTGGTGACACCTGCTCGGAAACAGGGGTGGGAGAGGGGAGAAACCCTCAAGCAAAGGGGAATCCCTTCAGCTGTGGCTGACAAAACATGGCTCGTGGAAAGATGCTCTGGCCAGAGTCGTCTAACCAGCTCTTCTGTCTCACGTCGCGTCGAAAAGCAAAACAACCTTCACGCTCAGACCCTCCGCTGCCCAGGGAGGGCTGCAGAGCCACCAGCAGCACCCCCCATCGGCAGCGGCACGCTGCAAATCCAGGGGGGATTCGGGCAGCCGGGTCTCCCTGCTCGGGCTGGACAGGCCAAGCGGTGCCTTTCGGGAAAAGCGGCTGCGGGAAGTCGGGCTCTTAAACAACCGGGTAGCTTTTACTATAAGTATTAGAGGAGCAACAAAAAGTGCAACGCGCCAGTTGACGGGAAGGACTGGGGGGTTAATTTTCAGGATGCTGCCTGGGAATTTAGCCGTGGGATTTCCATTATTGCTAATGGGACTCACGCAGCTTAATTTCATGCGAGCTACACTAAAAACATACCCCTAACCGTCTGCAAAATTTCAGTCCTGAAATCAAGCCTTTTAGAAGTTAGAGGAGGGTAAACAAACACCTGAAACCACACTGTCTCGCTATTTCCCCCCCCTTTCAGTCGTTCAGATTTAAAAGTCGGGGAGGGGGAGGAACTCGAGCAGTTTTAGGCAATTAAAAAACCCATACTGCAGGCACGCTGGCTGCCTGCGCGCCGCGTTTTCGCTCTCTGCCAATTACAACGGCAGAGTTATAACCCCCGAAAAAATAGGGGTAGCTGATGCCTTACCCTTAAGTATACTACCGCGAGCGCTGCGTTATCGCACGCGTCTAATAACCCGAGCAGCGCCGCCTTTCATTGTGAGGCCTCTGTTATTAGGCTGTTCTCGTTAAATGACTGCTATCATCTGGTCCCAAAGTACATTAAATCCCATTATAATTATAAA
This sequence comes from Fratercula arctica, assembly GCA_947846985.1. Lineage (NCBI taxonomy): Eukaryota > Metazoa > Chordata > Aves > Charadriiformes > Alcidae > Fratercula > Fratercula arctica. The sequence goes on from CANTUZ010000019.1 coordinate 7,790,319, forward strand.
CACACTTCCCCATAACGTTCTCCTTAGATTACATTTGCGCTGCTTTACCCCAAGGGTATCTTTGTACTAATACCGTCCGTATTTGTTGTTTTAGCTGACGAGGCCGGGCCCGGCGCTGCTGCGGTGTGCGGCGGGTGGTGCCGGGGAGGGAGAGGGTCGCGGTGCCGCTACCGTGCCGTCCCCTGAAGACGACACGGGTCTCTACAGGCGCCGAGCGCCGGTACCGCACGGGGGGAAAGATGCTCTGCCTGGGGAGCAGCGCCCTCGGCGAGGGGCGTCTCGCAGCCCACGCTCTGCCCCTGCCTTTTTCTGTTGTTGTCGGTAGCGCAGCGCTGCCGGCGTTTCTGCTTTGCTCCCTCTCCGTGGCTGCCGTCAGCGGTCTTTGCCGGCAGACCTCCATCGCCCGCCCTCGGGGACCCGGGGCAAGGGTCCGAGGAGCGGGCGGGAGCGGTGCCGCTGTGGGGTGGGCGTTTCACCTGGGCGCAACGAGCTTTATGGGGGCGGCGCCCGGCCCAAATCCGAACCCGAAACTTGGGCTTTCCGGCTGCTCTTCACCTTCTCCCCCTCTTCCACCGGGGCGCCCTCGGCGGGGGCGCGTGGCGAGGGGGAGGCTTGTCGCGCGGGGGCCGGCGTGGGTCCCCCGGGGTGGCTCGGGGCGGGCAGCCCCCGCGCCGCCGCCGGTCCCCGCTCCCCCGGCTCCCCGGCTCCTCCATGTTTGTTGTCGGCAGCGCCGTCCAGCCGCCGCCCCGCTCCGCTCGCCCCGCTCCGCTCGCCCCGCAAGGTGCCGCGGCGGGGCCGGGGGGGGCCGGGGGAGGGCGCCCGCACTCAAGATGGAGCGGGCGGCGGCGGGGGGGGCGCGGGGGGCGGGTGGGTGGGTGGGTGTGGGCGGCCTGACGTGGGCGCGGGGCGGCCCGTGGGCCGGCGCCGCCGTGATTTGCTGCGCGGCGCGGCGAGCGGCGGCGGCGGCGATGAGAGCGGGCAGTGCGAACTGCCGGAGCAGCCGCCGGCCGCCGTGAGTGCGGGCAGGGGGCGGGCGAAGGGCTGCGCCGGGCCCCCCCAACCCCCCCCCCCACCCCCCCCCACCCCGGGACCCCCCCTCCCCTCCGCGCCGCCCGCCGCTCGCCGTGCACCTGATGGGGTCGCGGCGGGCGGCGGAGCCCCGCGGGCGGGACGGGGCGCGCCGGAGCCGGGCGGGCGGCGGCGGCGGCGGCCGGGGATGCGCCCCTTTCCCGGGCTCCTCCGCCGAGCCCCGCGCAGAAACTTTTCGGCGAGTCGCCGGCGGGCTGCGGGCTAACCTCCCTCTCCTCTCTCCTCTCTCCTCCCCCGGCCCTCCTCTTTTCTTTTCTTTTCTTTTTTTTTTTTTCCCCCTTTCTCTCTCTTCCCCCCCCCTTCCCCCCCCTCTCGCTCCGCTCCTCTCCCCCCTCCGCCTTTTGTTTTCGCAGATAGTCGGCACACAAAGCTAGTCCCAGATTTGAGCGACGGCGAGGCACCCTGATGAGTGAGCCTCGGGAGCGCCATGGATTTGACTAAGATGGGCATGATCCAGCTGCAGAACCCCTGCCACCCCACCGGGCTGCTGCACAAAGCCAACCAGATGCGCCTGGCGGGGACGCTGTGCGACGTGGTCATCATGGTGGACAGCCAGGAGTTCCATGCGCACCGGACGGTGCTGGCTTGCACCAGCAAGATGTTCGAGATCCTCTTCCACCGCAACAGCCAGCATTACACCCTGGACTTCCTCTCGCCAAAGACCTTCCAGCAGATCCTGGAGTACGCCTACACCGCCACCCTGCAGGCCAAGGTCGAAGACTTGGATGACCTGCTCTACGCCGCCGAGATCCTGGAAATCGAGTACCTGGAGGAGCAGTGCCTGAAGATCCTGGAGACCATCCAGGCCTCCGAAGACAACGATGCCGAGGTCACCATGGCTGACGGAGGTGCCGCCGCCGCCACCGAGGAAGAGGAGGAGAGGAAGTCAAGGTACATCAAGGGCCTCTTCATCTCTAAGCCCGCTGGCGAGGAGAGTGGCTACGCCAGCGTTGCCGGCCAGAGCCTGTCAGCGGCCACGGCAGAGCAGAGCCCCTCCGCCTCCTCTTCCTTCGGCCCCCTCTCCGCCATGAGCCCCACCAAGGCGGCGGTGGACAGCCTGATGACCATCGGGCAGTCGCTGCTGCAGGGTGCCCTGCCGCCTGCCACCACTGAGGACTCACGCCCCGCCACCCGCCGCCCCCCCGGCCTCGCCGAGGTGAAAACCGAAGCGATGCAGGTGGACGACACCTCCAGCCGCGACAGCCCGCGGGCGGCCGAGCCTGGCGCTTCTGGGGGGGAGAAGCCCGAGGAGAAGGGCAAGGAAGGGCCCGGCACCCCGACCCGCGGCAGCGTCATCACCAGTGCCCGCGAACTGCACTACGGCCGCGAGGAGGGCGCCGAGCCGCCGCCCGAGCCCGGCCAGGGGCTGCCGCTGGGGCCGGAGCCATCCGCTGCCACCGGCCAGGATGGGAAACCCCTGGGCATCTACTCCCTGCTGCCGAACCACAAGACTGAGCCGATGCTCGGCGTGCCGCCCGCTGTGGCGTCCGCCCTGCACGTGCAGCCGGCCCTGGCCGTCTCCATGGACTTCAGCGCCTACGGGGGGCTGCTGCCCCAGGGCTTCATCCAGCGGGAGCTGTTCAGCAAGCTGGGGGAGCTGGCGGCCGGCATGAAGACGGAGAGCAGAGCCCTGGGCGAGCAGTGCAGCGTGTGCGGGGCAGAGCTGCCGGACAACGAGACCCTCGAGCAGCACCGGTGAGTGCCGACGCCGCATTCTGCGCCGGGCGGGTGGGATCTTGCTGGAGGATTTCGGTTTCGGGTCGGGTGTTGCGTGTGCCGGTGCAGAGTTCCCACCGCAGACCCCAAATCCGGGACGCGGAGCGGTGTGCGTGCGGCGGGGGGGGAGACGGGCGACAGCTGTCGCAACTTTTCCAGGTCTGGCAGCCATGCCAGAAGGTTCCGTCCAGCCAGTGCCGGCTGGGGAGGGCAGCCCGGAGGGGGCTCGGGCCGTGCGTGTTTCCTGCTAGCACAAACCCCGCCAGTTTCCCTGGCTGGCGTCCGCTGAACGGCTCACGGTTGCTATGCCTGGAGTTTAGGGATCTGCATGTAGAGGGATGCTGGGGGGGGTCAGGCAGCCCTCGCCCACCCGCTGCCAAGAGCCCGTCCCTCCTGCCCAGCACCCCCGCAGGGCGAGGAGGGGAGAGACCCGTGGGACCCCTGCGCCTGGTCGCCGCGACGGCATTTGGGGTCGCAGCAGGCAGCGCCTGGCCAGCCCGCTGGTTGTGTGCCGCTCCGCTCCCCGTTTATGAAATATTTGTACTTTGCACAAAGTGACACGTAGGTCAGGCTGGGTGACGCCACGGCGAGCACGGGGCCGGGGGTCTGTCCCTGTGGGGATCATGGGTTCGGGTTCCAGTAGCTGCCGATGCGATTTCAGGGGTCCCTGGCTCAGGGTGGGGGGGACCTGTGTGCTCACACCGAGCCCCACGCCGCGGGGAGCTGCTGCAGGGTGGGAGTGTGGTGGTGGTTATTGGCACAGGAGTTCGGTTCTCCCCTGTTTACCGTCTCCCAATACTGGAAGCGGGGACTTGGAGCTCATTCCCTGATTTGGCTGGGGAACGGAGACGTGTTAATTGCCGTGCCTAAATCAGCATCACCGGTCAAACCCCTCGGTGCTGGGCGTGCTTCGGTGAGCGCGGCACTGGCCCCCGGTGCGGGCGGCAGCGTCCTGCCTGGGGGAAGGCAGCACCAGCGCCGTGCCGGAGCTGCTCGCAGCCTCCCTGGGCTGCGCACCCTGGCAGATTTTTTTTATTGAATCAACAGGTTAATTAGTCCTGATGCACGTAACGCGCTCCAGGGACGGTGGCCGCACAGGCGCACGCCTCTGGCGGGGGAGCCGGTGCTGCCGGCACGCCAGCAGTGCGGGATGCGGTGCTGGAGCAGCAGCTCCCGCACATTCATCCCAGGAGCGTTTCCAGTGCGGGGTGGCAGCCGCCGCGCCGGGGTTCTCATCCCCGCGTGGGTCTGGCCCCAGCAGCATCGCTCCCCGGGTCTGGCCGGCGAGGGCAGCCCTCGCCCCGCGCGGGGACCCCGGCTCTTTGTGGGAGCGCGGCCGCTCGCTGCTTTGTTCCCCCCGGCCGGCGGCAGCGCAGGGGTTGCGCGGGCTGGCGTGCCCAGAGCTGCCTCGGTGCGGCTCTTCCCCGGCCGCGCGGTGATGCAGACCCAACGTCACCGGGGGAGAGCTGCAGTGGAGGCTCAGAGAGAATTTTAACGTGCCGTTCTGCCGCGGCCGTAGTCATCTCCTTTTCCCCCTCCAAGCCCGAGAGCAGCGGCCGATGGGGCTGCTCCCGCTGCCGCCAGGGATCAGCCCCATCAGGGCTGGCTGGAAGGTCAGATCCTTCCCTGCGTGATCAGGAGACGGGGGAGCGTGGCCCAACGCAGCAGCCCATATTTCACATTGCCTTCTTAGGCTTGCCTTGTTTTGACAGCCGCGGCGGCAGGGTCGTAGCTTATTTCTTAATTATTCATGATGCTTATCGGAGGTTGGGTGCGCGCCGTGCCCCGGCGGGCGCTGGGGTCTGGCCGAGGCGCGGGGCTGAGCGCCATCCCCTGCCAGCCCAGCCCCAGGGGCGATGGCTGAAGGCAGCGCCGAGCTCCCTTTGCCCGCTCCTGCTGCGGGCAGGTGACCTGGCGCTGGCAAACTTTGCCAAATCCTGCGAGCCATTTCTGAGGCAATCTGTAAGGCCGTCCATGTTGAAAGGCGTTGGGCAACAGTCGCATCAACTCACCTCCCCCCCTCGCCCCAAAGTCTAAATCTAAGGCGGTTTGTGTGTAGACAAGGACTCGTGTGGCTTTTTTATGGTGTTTGCTTTCTAATACGTGGTGAAAATTACCATTTGGGGAGGATTTGTGGGATCCTATTGTATTTATGGAGCTGTTAAACAGCATCTACGCTGGGCTGGGATCTGTAACTCCCTGCTGGAGCAGTTCTGGTGGCGGTGGCAGCTGCGACGTGCCGGGTGCGGGCTCTGGTGCCCGATGGAGAGGGGGTTCAGGGGGACCCGCGCCCCGCGCTGGGGTCCCGGCACCCCCTCCCCGCGTGGCTGGCGGCGGGGGCAGGATGCGCCGGGGGCACCGCCGTGCTGCTCGTCGGCCGGCGGCTTTCGCTGACCTCTTTCTGCCGCACGTTCGCTGCTGTGGTTTTGCTTTCCCACCCCGAAGCGAGCGCGGCGGTGCCCGGAGCACAGCCGTTCCCCACTGCAGTGAGCGGGGGCCGGGGAGGGGCACCTCCGGCACGGGCAGCACCGCGGGATGCTCAGCTGCCCGGCACCACGGCTTTCGTGTGCCGAATCCCGGTGGGTGAGAGCGTGAGCCCGAGCCCGTCCCGAGCCAACGCCGCTCTTTCTGCGGGGAGCTGGGTGAGGCGAGGAGCACCGTGCCTGTTTACATGGCACCAGGCAGCGGGTGCATATGGCGGGGATGTTTGTTTACACACACACATGCCTATAGAAGTATAAATATATATGTTTATAGTCTTGGAGCCTCCTGAGTGTTGTTCCTGCCTTCATTACTATGGGAAACGTACGCGGGAAAAGGGGGACCGGAGGGCTGGGCTGGCTTTTCGCCGGGCTTTGGCTAGCGTGTCAGGGGGGCTGTTGGCCCAGGTGATGGAGGGTTGGCTGCCACGGCCGCCCTCGTGGCAGCATCGTCTGTGCCCCGTTGCGAGGTGGGCAGCTCCACAGCACTGAGCTGTGACCTTTTGGTGGCCAAGTGGCTGCCGGCCTCGGCACCGACTCTGGTCAGGGTTTTCGGGTCCGTGAACCCGCCAGCTGCTGCGCAATGCGGGGGGTTTTTTTTTTTCTTCTTTACCGAGCTTATGATTTTGACTAATTGAGTGTATATTGAGTCGGCAGCTCTTTAATTTTTTTTTTATAAAAGATTTCCTTCTGGGTTCAGCAAAGTTCAAACTTAATCTAATGTTAGTATTGATCGTCGCTTCTAATTGCAGACAAAAAAGCCATAGTTCAGCGGCCCTTTTTGGGTTTGTTTGTACGAAGAAAAACCTCCCGAGCTGCGACGCGAGCTCCGTGCCGAGCCCAGAGTAATTTTTCATCAGGAAGTTAAATACTATAAAACTTTATAAAAGGCGTGGTTTCATTTTCTAAATGTTGATAGCAAGACTGCGGGAGGGGATGCAATTTGATAAAGTTCGTTAGCGGTGCGGCTGAGCGTCCAAAGCCCGGTGCTACCCGGGAATTCGCCCACCGTCACGGTGCTGCTGCTGCCGGCGTTGGCCCCGTGCGTCTGTGCGAGGTGGGGATGCTGGGCTGGAAAATGAACGTTTTGGCTCAGAACCCAAACGGGAGCGGTTTTGGCTGGAAGGTGCCTGTTCCCGCTGTCCTACGGGGGATGCACCTCGGGAAAAGCCTCCCGTCCAGTTTTCACTGCTGAGTTTTGCGTTTTGAGGTTTCGTGGCTGAGCTGTCACCTAAAGGAGGTGTGCGCCCCGGTGGAGCATCTTAAGGGTAGGAATAAGGAGGTTTGCCCTTCCACCCTGGCTGCCGACCGGCCGCGATGCCCCAAACCGCAGGGTTTTGCCCTCTTTTCCCCTTCCTGAAGCGCAGAGGAGCAGCAGATCTACCTGTCCGCGTCCAGCGGCGCTGGAGCAGTGCAGGGCCCGGCACCGCTGCTCTCACCAGCGCGGCGCACAGGACCAGGCGTGGATGCTCCTGCCGGTCCCAGATGCTCCTGCTCAGGGAAACCGCAGCTTCCCGTCAGGATCCGGGTCCCGGCTACAACCAACCTCCGGCAAATCCCAGTGACCCGTTGGGTCTGCACGGAGCTGTAGCGTTAGTAGTGTAGCGAACTCGAAGCAGCGGCGTAGGGAAGTCTTCCAGCTCTTGGCTCTTTCTTTGCCAGCCTCACCTCCATCCGTCTCCACCCGGATTAGCCGAGCGTTGTACGACTAATGCCATTAGGCACGTTGGCACTGCTCGACATGTCACAGTGAGAAACAGATGCAGTATACCATTAAAGCAATAAACGTGATAAATGGGATCCCAAGTGCTTTGTGAGATGTTATTAGTGTTAATTTTGGTAGCCTGTTTGGTAGTAGTTGTTTTTTATTTTATTTTAAGCATTGGGCAATTTGTATTCCGCTGCAGCCGAAACTTTGGAAAAAAGGAGGAAAAATAGAAAACGAGGGGGGAGGGAAGGGGAGAAATAAAGGAGGCAGCAGCCCCCCAAACTCTGCCCGTGATTACTTCCAGAGTCCGAGGAGGGCTTGGCAGCTCTTGTTTCTTGCTGATGGGGCTTATTAGCGGCACCTGGCATCATAAGGGGCTAATGGAAAGCAGGGGTCCGGGCCGGCCGCTGCCGCGCGGGGCGAGGAAGCCCTTATTAGCTTTATGGGCAGGGGGACGTGCCCCGCGCAGGAAATGAATGTTGCCGCTGAGGTCCGCGGCGCTGACCCCGAGCGTGTAACCTGTGAGCGCCGGCCGAGACCCCGCGCAGGATGCTTGGGATTTCGGGGCTCTCTGGTTCTTGTCATGGGCAGAGGGGGAATACGGCGTGGTATGCTGCAGCCTTGAACTTTTGATTTATTCAGTGGGGGACTTAACCGTTTCCATACTTGGCTCCCAGCGCGGCGGGGGGAAAGCCCCCTTCGCCTTCCCTGCTATTCCGACAATTATTCTGCATCGTTTTAGTTGCGCGGGTGACGCGTTTTAAAGCTAAAACTCTGAGATTCCTATCAGAAAATGCCGATTTTTAATTTTAATTTTTTTTTTTTTTTTAATGTCTTTTTCCCCTTGCCCGGTAATACCTTTTGTGTCTTCCCTACTGATGGCGAGGCTGGTGGCTGGGGGGGTCCCCGGGGGCGAGGGGGGTGCTGCGAGCCCCCTGCCTGGGGTGCCCCCCCCTTCCCCAGGCTGGCCTCTTTCCCCGGGACTGGGGCCAGTGGGTCTGCGCCAGCTGATCCCCGTCGGCTGCAGGATTGGGACCCTGATGTTTAAAAGCCGCCTGCCTGAGGACACTCGGGGTGGCTTTTCCCCAGAGCGGGCTCGCTCCAGGCTCGCTCGCAGCAGTTGGATAAGCTTTGCGGGGCCCTTTCAATTCTGGTTACGGCTCGTACAGTGATGCTGGTTAAAAAGGTATTTATTGGCCGCACAGAGGGACCCTTGGAGAGCCCGTGCTGTTCCAGGGGGACGCTGTCGGCTCTTTTTTTTCCCTTTTCCACGTGGAAATGGTGTAGAGCAGCCCAGCAAGTTCATGACGGAGCATCCCTGCCGCCTTCCCCGCGTCTGTGCGATGTTGGCTCTTTATGTACACCGGTGCGTAAATCTGTTTTCCTTGGATAGAGTAAAACGATCTGCATTTTCCTTTTTGCTCGCAATTAGCAAGATTTTTCTTTTTCTCCCCGCCCCCCCCCCCCCCCCCCCCCACCTTCCTTGACAGCTTCAAGAGAGGCTTTAAATGAGTAATTACTAAATATTTCCCGGCAGCCAAACACGGGGCCATGGCATCTCCTGTTGCAAAAGTGAAAAATATTTCTGTTTGCAGTTAATTTTAGTGGCAGGCAGATCATGTTAACTGGGTGTAATTGCTTCCAGATATGGCAGAGGGTTTTGTGTGTTGGGATGAAGGGTCTGGTAAGTGCTCACTTCCTGTGTAAATTAGCCTATTCCATTCATTCCCCCTCGCCCGGCAGTCCTGGCTTGTGTCACTCTGCCTGAGAGGGGTTTCCCCCCACCGCACACCCCCCCCCCCCCGACCCGGTGTTAGGCACTCGGTGCTTTATGGGGGGTTTGGGGTTTGGTCCTTCGCCGGGCGTCGCTGCCTGCCCTGCCGTGGCGGGATGCGCGGTGCCTGCATCCCGCTCTGCCGCCGGAGAGCGATGGGAGCCGCGGCCGTGAGGCGGGTACCAGCCAAAACAAGGCGGGTGGCACGGGGGGAAATTCAGATAACGTGCCAACATTCATGTAACGCCTTTTACTAACATGGGCTTACCAGCTTTCGATGTGGTGAGGCATCTCCTCTTATTCCCAGGCTCGGTTGCGAAGGCCTGCCGTGGGTGTTCGGGAACGCTGTGTGTGTATTCCTTCTGGATAATCCTTATCTAAGCCGACGGGTGCCCGAAATGCTTGGTATCGGTTTGGAAGGCGGGTTTGCACTCGTGGCGGTTGGGATCACTTCTGCAGTTGCTGTGGGGAGCCGCGGGTACCCCTGCGAGAGCGGTGCGTGCTGCTGGGACACGTGCTGTCACGGATACAGGTGGATTCCTCTTTCCGACAAGAGCATCCGCCAGCTCCGGCGTTTTGTGGCTAAAGAAGGGAGCATCGCCCTAAAATTTGGGTTGTGGGAGGGAGCCTTTGTGCCCCGGGCTCTTGCTCTGGCTGGGGGCCAGGGCCGCCCGTATCATTTTCGCTGTAGTGTTCTTAACTGATTTTAAGTAGATTATGGTTGGATGCGTGCCCCGCTGCGCTGGTTCAGTGTTCCCTCGGCCTTCGTCGCCGCCTTGCCGTTGTATTGGCGCGCTGTTTCGCGAGCCGGTCGGCGATGCGCGATGGAGGAGATGCTCCTCCACGTCGTCACGGGCGCTGTCAGGCGCATCGAGCCTCGCTAGAGCCGCCCGCCATAAATCGGCGTTAAACAGCCTGCTTTGTTAGCGGTGTCAGCGCGGGAGATGGGCTCTTTATCTGCCGGTATCAGCCGGGCTGATAACCCCCTGCTCCGCTCGGCGCGGCTGCCTGCGGGGGATGCCGCTCGGGGGATGCCGCGGGGCTCGTCCTGCACCTTGCGGAGGGGACCCCCACACCCCCCTCTCAAAAAAAAATACACCCCCATCTGTCACCCTGTGGCAGAGGGGGGGATGCCTGTTTTCACCTTGGTGACCTAAAAAGAAGGCAGACGCCGACGGAGCGGAAAAACAAAGAGAAACTAAAAAAAACCAACCCCACACAGCAGACCGTTTCCATCGCTGGCGGGCCGGTGAGGTCGGAAAAAAGAGCACAAATACCCCCCCGTGGCGGGGGGGTTCCCTGGGAGAGCGCCGGGCTCTGGCTTCCGTGGGGCATCCCTGTGCGGCACCGGGAGGTGCGGGTCTGTTCTCCGGCAGAGGGGCGGCAGAAAGCCCGTCTGCTCGCCCAAACGCCCGCCCGGCTCCCGGTGTGGCATACATCTGTGTGTCCATGTATATATGAAACTCCACGGCTATTGCCCGTCCTTTAACGTTGTCTGAGACCGGCGCTGGCGTGCCGTGCGTTACGCCCATCACCGCCCGTGCACTGTTGGCAGCTCCGGCACAACTCTGCAAAGGGCTTTTCTGCTCCCGCCACCGAGTTTGGGGACGGTGCCGGGCTCCCCGCGCCTTGCCCTTTGTCACCTTCCCTCCTTCTTTTCTCTGCGCATTATTTATAGTAAATCATGTTAGAAAGGAGTGCTAAGGAGGAAGAGTGATTCATCCTCCTTGAAACCGGCGCTGACATAAATAAAGGCAAAGCGCTTACTATGTGTTTTTTATTATGGTGTTTAGGGACAGGTTGTACTAATTTTGGCGTGCACAGACTAAACCCATGAAGGCTACAACTCTAAGAAATTCGATTTAACCACAGCACAGACTGCACGTTAAAAAATTCCAACCAAAACCCAGCCGGCCTTCTTGGAAGTGCGCAGGCGCGGCGACACGAGGCTTTCGGGACGGCTCATCGCTTTCCAGATTTCAGTGCGTGCCTCTGGCTGCTCCCTTGGCTTCTCGGGGGTTTGCTGGGGGGCAGCTGCGAGCTCGGGCTTCCTCAGTGCTCAAGTGCCTGGAAGGAGATGCTCCAGTCGGTCTGGGGGAAGCGGCGAGGGGATGCACAGAGGGGATGCTCGGTGCAGAGAGACCCAGCAAACGGCTCAGGCCGGGGGTTTTGTGCTGGCGATGGGAGCTGGCTGCCGGCAGCGTGGCGCAGAGTGCCGGTGACAGATCTCTTATCTGCGGCTGGGCACGGGCTGCGGTCGCAGCCTGCTGCGCAACACGCACCAACTGCCTTGGCGTGGGAGAGATAAGGCGCAGGGCGTTGTGCAACGCCGGCACCCGTCTACGGTACCCGCTCGCTGTCCCGCTCCCGCCGTGCCGCACGCAGCTGGGGGACGTGGGACACGGCACCACGCGCGTCGCCGGCACCGCGGCAGCCCCCCTCCATGAGCCCGGTGCGCAGTGTCGGCCTGGGGTGGTTGGAGCGCGGCAGGGCCCCTTTCTGCGAATCAGTGCAGTGTTCGTAACCGAAACCCTCCCTATCTCCCCGCTGGGCGCTCTGCTATTTTTACCCGTAACGCGGTGATTTCCTCCCCTTTTTCTTCCTTCCCCCTCTTCGTAGAAAATATCCCGAGTGCCCGGAGCGGGCGGAAGGGCGCTTCTACGAACAAGAGCGGTGGCTGGAGGCGTTTGTAGCATGCAAAGCCCCTTCGGGCCGCTCTGCCCGCGCTGCCTGCACCTTTTGGGGGGCGCCGGGGGGGTCCCACAGCTGCCCTGTCTCACCGGGGTGCTCAGAGCCCGGGTCCCGCTTGCCTCGGACGGGCACCAGCATTGAGCGATGAAATGGGCAGAAACCCAACTGCCCTCTAGCAGGAACGTGTTTTGAGGGAAAACTGAACTTGGATGAAAACCTTTCCCATGGGAAAGTGGGAAGGAGTTGTTATTTTTGCTTCCTGGGTCCTTGTCTCCTCTTGCTCTCGGGGGAAGAGATGGGGGAAACGCGCCTCTGGCTTTGCCGCGCCTTTCGGTTCGTTGTCACCCAGGGTGAAGGGCAGCCTTTGGTTTGGGAGGTTTTTTGGGGGGGTTTGAGCGTTGTGTTTCTGGGGCTGCAGGGAAGGTTGTGTGTAGGGCAGGGGCTGTGGGAAATGGGTGCCGCAGTGGGAACGGGACCCCCAGCATCTCCCAGCCGCAGGGTGCTGAGTCCGCCCCCCCAGCCTTGCCCACGGGAGCTGGGGGGCTGCGGGGGTCTCGGGATGCAGAGCCCGTCGTGTCTATTGATTTCTGGCTTATCTGACCCTTGCGCTGGAGGCAGCTCTTCCCTCAGTGTCGAACCAAATGTAACGTAAAGCAGCCCAGAAATGTATATCATCCTTCCCTTGCGTTAATCAGGGCTGGCCAGTGCATTATTTAGCGGGGTGGGAGCTGCCGCCGGCTGCCCCGGAGCAGGTGGGTGGGGGGATCGGGGGGCTCCGGCAGGTTGTGGGCCACCATCGCTCTGCACGGGCCCGGGATGGCGGCCGGTGGTGCCGCTCTGAGCCGGGAGGAGAGCTCCCGTCAGACCTCGCCGCTGGGAGAGGGATGCGCCCGGCTGCGCCCTCCAGAAGGAGATGGCGAAAGAGGGGACCCTGGTGACGGGGGGCTGAGCCCCCCCAGCGGAGCAGAGCCGTGTGTCTCCCGAGGACGGCATTCGGGATGCTTCCCTTCTCTTTGTCGCGCCGTGTGTCGGCTCTGCGGGGCGAGCGCTGAGGGCTCGGCTGCTGCCGGCGCGGGCAGCTGCGCCGCGGCCTCCTCCGGCTGGGCTGGAGCTGGAGAGCAGCTCCCTAATTAGCACCTTTGTTGCTAAGTGAAGGAAGCGGCCGTGTGCGGCCAGCTTCCCGCTAGCGCTACGTGTGTCGGGGAGGGGGCCACCAAACGCCGCCGCACACGCCGTGCCGGAGCCGGTTATCCCGGGTTGAGGCCGGCAAACGCTGTTGCTTTCCTCCCCACCCTGCTTCGTTTGTTGGGTGTGTGGTGCTACCCACAGACACAGTTGGTGGGGGCTGATAAGGATCGCTGACCTAGAGCGAGCGATGGGGACTTGCTTCCTGCTGAAAGCAAAAGAAACCCACATCGCGTTGCGTTTGTACGGCCGGGTCGGACGTTTCTGGCTGCTCGCGTGGATGTGCCACGAGCGGGGTTTGCGTCCTCGGCGCGCTCGTGGATGAGCGTTTTCGGTCCCCGGTGTCAAAGGCACTCTGCGGGACCGAGTCTCTTTGGGCTTTGGTGTGGGGTGACAATTTTTCCACCCGACCAAAAAGATGGCACATGTGCACGGAAGTGGGATTTCTGGCACGAAGTCGTGCCGTGCCAGGGTTTGCTTCGCCCTGAGCCGCCGTCGGAAGGGATGCTCCTCGTGGTGCTCCTCCTGCGCTCCCGCCTGTGCTGTGCCTCATCTCCCTTTGGTGCTGGTGGTGTTTTGGGGCATTCCACTTCTTCCTGGTTGGGTGTAACACGTGCAAATGCGTCTTTGTACGGGCTCTTTTGTGCTGCGACGGCTCATGCGGAAACCACGTTTTCCGCATAAGTAAGCGGAGGGCGAGAGAAGTGACAGCAGTGACAATGCGAGAGCCTGGGCAGCGGCGAGCAGACAAAGAGCAGCCGGACACGGCGAGGTGTCCCCCAGCCCAGGCGGGTTCCGTGTCAGCTCCAGTGCTGAGCCTGGCCCTGGTCCCCTCCATGATGTCCCTGGTCCCCGCGATGCCCCCCATCCCCACTGTGATGTCCCTGGTCCCCACAATGCCCCCCATCCCCACTGTGATGTCCCTGGTCCCCACAATGCCCCCCATCCCCACTGTGATGTCCTTGGTCCCTGCGATGCCCCCCATCCCCACTGTGATGTCCTTGGTCCCCGCGATGCCCCCCATCCCCACTGTGATGTCCCTGGTCCCCGCAATGCCCCGCATCCCCCTGTGATGTCCCTGGTCCCCGCGATGCCCCCCATCCACCTGTGATGTCCCTGGTCCCTGTGATGTCCCTGGTCCCTGTGATGCCCCGCATCCCCCTGTGATGTCCCTGGTCCCTGTGATGTCCCTGGTCCCTGTGATGCCCCGCATCCCCCTGTGATGTCCCTGGTCCCCGCGATGCCCCGCATCGCCCTGTGATGTCCCTGGTCCCTGCGATGCCCCGCATCCCCACTGTGATGTCCCTGGTCCCTGTGATGCCCCGCATCCCCCATGATGCCCCAGCCCTTGCGATGCCCCCCATCCCCACTGTGACACCTGAGTCCCCCCATGATGCTGTGGCCCCCCCAGTCCCGTGGTCCCCGTGGGTCCCACCGGGGGACTGCTCTGCAGGCAGGCGGGTGCTGGCTGGGGCCGGGGGACTGTGACCAGGCTGGACGGACGCTGGGTTTGCTGCCTCGGGGCATCGTGCTGGGCTGCAGCAGCGATGGCGGGGGCCGCTGCGGGGTCTCGTGCGTGTTTCCTTGCCATCCCTCCTCTCTGCCAGCTAACGCAGGGTACGGGGCCGGGCGTGTGTTGGACATGGGGGTCTTTCCTTCTTTACATACATTGGCTTAATCCTTCCTTGGGTCTGCAGCCGCCCCGATTTTCCATGGTGGGGTTTGCGTCACTGTTATTCACTAATGAGCTGATTCTTTTGGCGTTTTTAAATAACTGTATTTTTCCTTCAATGTGAGAAAAGGAAAATGTCTTTTCCTAATAGCACAGCTCTCAAAAGTTATTGAAGGCATGAATTTGCCCATTCTTTTGCACAAATGTGTGGATTACCACACTTTTTATTACCAGGACTTGAATTGCTGAATCATGGAAGCGGGGTAATAGGGAATGTTTGCATACACAATGTTGGGAAAAAAGGGCTAATTTTAAAGCTGCTGTCGTGGGCTGGGTTTTTCCCGACTCACGACGACATTGCGCAGAGTGCGGGACACGTCTTGGCTCAGCAAAGGGCTGATGGACCGTGTCCCCGGGTGGGTGCCGGCCACCCCCCGGGTGCCATCGCTCTCGCCTGTGGCTGCTGAGGCAGCTCTTCTGCTCCGCTCCGCGGCGCTTGTATTTCCAGTTACCTTTGGTCACCCCTCGTACGGCGTCTGCCCTGCGCTGCCGGGGTCAGGCATGAGTTAGCTGCGAGTGTCGCCGTGTTAGAAGAAATAGTCGTGCCATCTTCAGAGGGACGGTGAGGATGGATGTTAGTGCCAGCTTCCCACCGGTTTAGAAACAACATCTCTCCGCCCTCCCCCGGAGTGAATAAATACATCGTGAGCTGTGCCCGTCCTGGTCCTGCAGCCCAGCCGAGGGCTCGGCTCTTGCCCGGGAGATGCCGCAGCCGCCGGTGCTACGGGTCCCAGCCCCTCTCCGGGTCTGGGGGCTTTTCCCCCGAGCTCTGCGGAGCCACAGCCCGCTTGGCACTCGTTAAACACGACCAGATCCCTTTGATTCCTCCTGCGGCATCTTCTGCCACATCCTGGCTCCGCAGCCCGGGGTCGGGGTTTTATTATTTTATAGGTGCCATAATGTTTGGAGCGTGTTGTGCGGCAGTGGCCGGCGCGGTCTCCCCACCATCCTCCTCCTCCTCGGGATGCTCTTCAGCACTGACTCAGCATTGCCAGAGTTTCGGCGTGCCCTTTGAAAAGGCACAATATTTGGGCTAAGGAGTGGTGGCTTTGCCACTCGGTGTATGTCGCTAATCACGTTTTCCTGTGCGTATAAACTTGTGCCTTTCCGTTAGTAAATAATGTCAGGGAGGCAGGGGTGAAGAGCAGCGTGCCTCTGTGTAAGGGCTCGGCTCCGCCGTCGCTGCCTCGGCCTACTCCTGACGGCCGGCAGCCTCCGAAAGATCCGCAGAGAACCAAAGCCCCGGCAAATGCCGGGATTCCCGGCCCAGCTCTGAGCCCGTCGCCAAAAGCAGGGAGCGGGAACGGTGCAGAGAATGGTTTTCACCTGACAAATTATTGTTCTTGCGAGAGCAGATTTGAAATCTATTTAACTTTTCAGTGTCCCATACCCCTTTAAACGTTTCAAGTGTATTCTCGCTGATGGGTTACCTTTTCTTTCCCCGCGGGCTGTAATTAGTGTCCTTTACACAGAATTGCCTTAGAATTGGATTTGAAGAAGATAAGAATCAAATTACCAGTATTTATCTTGTAAATTCCAAAAGATCTACCGAGAGGCAGCGCATAAAGAGGATTTTTAAAATTTTGTACCCTGAGAATGCAAACCTGCCGTAGGTGCCAGGGTTCCCTCCAGCACCGCGTCTGCCGACGCTCCAGCGTGCGGGAGGTGGCCGGAGGTGCCGGGAGGGGGAGGACGGCAAATTCCCCCGCCGAAGCTCGGCGGTGACACACGTTCAGAAGTAGGTGCGTTTCCAGCCCCTGATGGGTGGAGAGTTGTGTTTTGTCGGAGACTCGGTGCAGGTGGTGGAGGTTGGGACGCTGCGGTGGCTCCGGGAGGGCGGTTGTCTCCTGCTTTAGCTCTCGGGCTGTGGGGGCCGAGCATCCCCTCTGCCCGGGGGGGTCTGTGACCCGGTGGCAGCGTTATCCCAGCCTGGGTGTATAAAACAGGGTGATTTGGGTCTTCAGGGCTGGTTCCAGGTGGGCTGGAGGAGAAGTCTTCCCAATGCAGCTTTCCCAGGCTCCCTCCCAGCTCTGCCGGGCACGCTCTTGGGCGACAAGGCGAGTCGAGCACCAGAAATGGATGGAGGTAATTTCGGTGGGCTCTGTTTTGACAGAAATTAAGCATCTGAATTTAAATTAAGGAGATGGAGAGCCCGGGCAGCTGAGACTATATTTTCATAGCGTAAACAGTTGCAGAAGAAGATTAATAGCATCTGTGTAAACACTCGGTCGTGGCGGCGAGGGGTGGATTTTTTTTTTTTTAATAGTTGGAAAATACTAAGGCCGGCTAGAGGCGAGAGCCGCCGCGGCGCCCCTCCTGCTCGCCCGCAGCACGGCGCGGCCGAGCCCCCGCGCGCCTCCCGCCTCCCCGTCCACCCCACGGTAAATATTTCAGCCGCCCTCAGCCCCGCTCTCCCTCCTCGCAGTAAATTACATATTAAAGTAGCCTGGTAACTGAGCACCGGTTGCTGCGCGATAAGCTCCGGGAAATCGATATGTTTGCCATGTGCCTGCTTGTTTATGACACCTGCCTGCAGACAGTTGAGCGATGCCCAGCGTCCTGGGTTGCGCTGCGAGCCCACCGCCGCTGTGCTCTGAGCCCACCGCCGCTGCGGTCCGAGCCCACCACAGCACCCACCGTGCCGTGCCCCCCAGCCGCGGTGCCGCACCCGCCCGGCGGCATCCCCTCGCGGGGGGTACGATAATGCCAGCGATGACATTTGGTGACGCAGCGCGACGAGAGGCTGGCAGGGCGAGAGATGGGGTCCCATCTCCATCCATCCTCGCGGCTCTCCCCAGCCCCCCCCACGGGTTTCTGCTCCGCTCCTGTTTGCCACCTCCCCGGAGCAGGGACAGGAGCCGGGTCCGGGGCTTTAAATGCTCATTTCGTGCACTCGGGAAGGGAGGTGGCTGCATAAACACACGATGCGTTGCGGGAGGAGGTCGGTGCCTTCAGAGCGCGGTGCCGGGGACCCGCTGGCTGCATCCCGGTGCGCAGGGGATGCCCGAGCCCTCGGCAGCCGGAGGCTCCCACCCTACGAGCCCGGTTCATTTTCGGGACTGGGAGTAGCCCTGGGGTGAGAAAACTCTTCCCAGTGACTCCAGAGCCCCGAGGCCCCGCGGCTTGAGGGGTTCCCCACGCCGAGGGCCAGCCCCTGCCCGCACCCGCTGCGCCCGGGGCTTTGGGGTGGGAGCACACAGAGGGGTGGGGTTTTTTTAAAAAAATCCAAAGTTAGCAAGCTGCGGTAATTGACCTTTTGGCCCAGATATGAAGTTGGGAAGCAAAAGACACGGCTTGCAAGATTTCTGTAAAACTGTTGACCTCTCTCAAGATTAACTCGGAGATAATAGTAATTATCATCAGATTACGGTGAGTCCAATCGATGGTGAACTTTACCTCCTGCCTAAAACTGAAGGTCGGCGTTTTACTGCAGCAAAGATAACTCCTGCGGGTTTTCACACCGGCGCGAGCCGCTAAATGTGCCTATACGTAGGAAATCCGTGAATTGAGCGCGTGTGGTTTCCATGGGCTCCTCGGGAGGGGGAAGGGGACCCACGGGCCGGTCCAGCGCGGGGTCTTGCGATGCTGAATCCCGAAGGTGGACTTTGCTGCGGTGCGCGCTGGCTCCCCGGCAGCCCAACCCGCGCCGCAGGCGTCGGCACCGAGGGGCAGCGCCCAACGCCAAAAAGGCACTTTCTCCTCGCCGGGCTTTTAATTGCTTGCTTTCACTTTTTATGTATAAAAGATTGTCCATTTAATTAACTTGAGAATGCAATTTCCAAAACGCTAATGCTTTACACATGACGGCTCTTAAAATAAAAGTAGCGTTGCAGTATTGCGCTGTGCTGCCTCAACCTCCAGCGGGTTATTTTGGAGAGGAACGATCCCCCCCCCCCTCCCTGGCAGCCACGTGTTTTTGAGTAGGAATCAAAAAGATTTGGGGCGTTTGATCCTGGGTGTTTACCTTGTTAGCATTTCGGGATTGCGGGAGCAAAGTCGGTGATTCCATCCGTGCCCTTGTCTTTCCCTGGATCTCACCTCTTAGTCTCCAGCCATCGGCACCGGGAGCCGGAGCATCTTCTCTGGGGCGGCCGGGGGGAGCGGGTCGGCGTCGCCCAGCGCCCCAGGGCCAGGGTGCGTCCCGGGCGCTCGGCGACCCCGCGGCGAGCAGGGCTGGAGGGACGGGGCTGCGCTTTTCTGCAGCACGGGCGAGCAGGTTTGGTTTCCGCGAGCATTCCTCAAACCCTTTTTTTACCTTTTTTTAATTTTTTTTTTTTTTTTTATGGAGCTGCTTTATAACGGGTGCGCTTTGGGCATGGAGCGCATCCTCGCTGCGACCCCTCGCTCAAAACCCCCCTCAGGGCCTTTCGGGGGTTCGTCAGCTTTCCCCGGGCACCTCCAGTCTGTGCCAGAGGGGTGGTGGGGACGCAGCGGAGGCTGGAAGGTGGCACGGCGGCTCCAGGCGGCCTCTCCGGCACCTGCCGGCCCTCGCTGGTGCGGGACCCCTGGGTCCCCTCCGCGGGACCCCCGTTAGCACCGACAAGCCCCGGGACCGACTCTCCTGGGCCGCTTCTGCTGCTGAAGGGGGGTTTTACAGCCGGCTGTGGGGAAACCACCCGTTCTTCCCCCAGCTCTGCATTGACGCGTGCCTTTCCCCCCGATCGGAGCCAGGAAACCTGGTGGGAACTCTGAGGCAAGTCGCCGGGTTTGTTGTTAAAAACCTGCACGCACACCACCCCCCACCCCCCCCCCCCCTTTTTTTTTTCCCCCTCCCTTTTTTTTGCAGCTTAGAAACCTCTCTTTGTGGCAGAAGGCTGGGAGGGTTTGAATACCACATACAGGCGTAGGAGGCTGACTGAGACCATACGGCTTTATCATTCATTAATTCCTGTGCTCATTCATCCCCCTATTTAAACTTCTCTGTAAAGACGGGAGCTACAGATGGTCTTTTGGTACCCGCTTTAGCCTGCAGACCTCAGCCCCGACAAAGGGGTACAGAGGGAGCAGCAGAGTGTACAAAATATTTCCAACCATTAGAAACCGAGGTCTCATTCACCGGCGGCTCCTGTTTTGAAAGCGAATTTATGCGAGAGCATCATAACCCGCCAAACGGGGCATTGCCAAGAGCCGGCCTTAATTGAGGGGCAAGCGTTAGCCGCCGTTCTGCTGGCCGTAACTGCGCGTTAGAAAGCGGAGGAGCAGCAGCGTTTCTTTAGCTGCGTCCTTGTTTTTGTGCTGCGTGATGCAAAACTCGGCTTTCCCCGCCGACGGACCAACTCCCTGACGAAGGGAAACGAGATCGCTTTTTTTGCCTGCGTTATTTCGATGCCAGATCGCTGTTATCATTCTTCTTTAAGAGTTTGTTAGCGTTAGGGCCCTCCCGGCATCACTAGGTGGGCAATGGTAACCCGGAGGATGCTTCGCAGGGATGCTGGTGCTCGCGCATCCCCTGGTACCTCAGGCTGGCCGGTGCTTTTCTCCTTGCGCAGCGGCCGCCACGTTCCCGATTTGGGATTTGTTGGATTTATGTGTGGCTGCAGAGACGTGCCAGAGGTGGGGGGCTCGGTGTAACACTGGCAGCTCCTCTGCCTGCACAAGCCCGAATTGCGGTGGGTGAGCGGAGTCCTGGGGGAGCAGGGGATGCTGAGGGCTCACGCCATCCCCGTGCTCCCCCTTCTTTCTCCCCTGAGGTTCTCAGGGGGATGCCTGGGGATGCCAGCGTGCAGGGATGCGCCCCATGGACCGGTGCCTCCCCTGGGTGCTGGGTGGCCCGTGGGCAGCCCCATGCGTGCCCAGAATACTTCCCCCCAGGGTGGGATACGTCCGGGAACCCCGGCTACCGTAAAGATCCTCCTCCCGCTCCCTGGCCAGCCCGCTGGATGAAGAGGCTGTGATGCCCGGTGGGGAGACCCTGGGAAGCCTCCCCTGCTCCTGCCGTCACGGCGGGTCGGGGGGGATTGCGAGTGCGCCCCTTGGCAGAGGAGGAATTGCCGGTCCCACCGGCTATTTGGGGAGCTGCTGGGGGGAACACGGGGTGTTTCCTGCATACAAAGCCCGGCTGCCCGCCGCCGAGGGGCTCCGAGACTGGCCGGCTGCGCTCCGTCCTCTCTGCGGGAAAGTTGGGACCCAAAGTTTTCTCGTGGCGAAACCGAACTCTGCGATCTCGTTTTTACACATGCTGTGCTTAAATATTAACACCAATTGAGCAAATTGCCTTTTAACTGCTTTTATTTGCTTTCATTAACGGTATAATTTAAAAGCTCCCGAATTTGCATGGAACCTGTTGTGCACGCCGGGGAGGGGGGGTGAGGCTGCACATCAACGAATTAATGGCGAGCAAGGCTCCTCGGAGGGGTCCCGGGGCCCCAGGACGGCTCAGCAACGCCCGCGCTGCTGGGTTCGGGACGCCGCGTACTTTTGGCCGGGGCCGGGGGGAGCGGAGCGTGCCGTCAGGGCTGGCGTCCCGCTCCTAACTTGGCTCGCCCGGAAGGGATTTATTTATTTTTTCAGCGAAAACATGTTGTAGGCTGAGCAAAACTGATTACGGAGAGCTGAAGGCAGCGCTCTTCCTATTAAAGCGCCAGCGTTTAAGCTGATGCAGGAAGGAAAAAAAATCAAGGAGAAAGTTGCCGGTCCCATGCGCCCCGTCCCCATCCTGGGGTGCGACGCTGCCCGCATCCTGCCTGCGGCATCTGCCCACAGTGTTCTTCCATGAGGTGACGAGTTTCCAGCGGGATTTTGGCCAGTGGCCGCTCGCTCCCCTCCCCACAGATGTTTGCGGGGGCGAGGTTTGGGGAGCAAAGCCAACGCAGCCACCGCGGAGGCGATGCAGCAGCCCCCCGTGCCTTGCCCTGCCAGCAGCTCCGCCGGGGTGCGGGCTGCCCCAGCTCTTTTGACACCTCCCGCTTCCATAGTCCTTCCCGAAAAGCAGGTTTTCCATAGGAGTGTTTCGCTGTTGGATGCACAGCGACGGCCTTGGTCCGAGCCCCCCCATCCCAGCCGTCCGTACGGATGCTGCCCCGCTCCGACCAGGCTCCGTTCTCCGGAGTCATAAATCGTGCCTCTGAACTGCTGGTCACAAGCATTTTGTGTCCCCACCTTGGGAGCTCGGGTGGAAAACGGGACGTTTTGCACAAACAGCCTGAGTGAAAGTGCTCGTTGTTCCCCGGGACGGCCGTCCCCGCGTTCCCAGTGATCCTGGTCTTTGCCATGGTCAGAGCATCCCGGGGGGCACTTGGCATTTCCAAGAGGAGGGAAGGGCTGGGAGAAACACTCCTGGTTTTGGAATATGCATCTGGCTCGTGCATTTGCAGGGGGAGCAGCTGGTACCTGGGGGCTTTGGGGTGCCGATGGCTCCCGGGGCCCAGGCTCCCACGGTGTGACCCCAGCCCACACAAACCAAAGCCCAGCCAGACGCATGGGTGCCGTCGCACAGCGCGGCATCGCCGGCAGCAGCGCCTGAACCCTCTGCCCCATGCGGGACCCTCTGCAGGAGCCCTGCAGGGATGCTCCCCGGCTGGTGCCGGTTATCGATGCCTGTGCTGGAGGAGACCCTGGCCGTGGCAGGGTCCGGTAGACCTGGCTCGCCATCCCCAGGCTGCGGCACCTCCGAGTGGCTGCTCCCTCTGCCGCCGCCTTGCCCTGGGCGCTCCGGGCTCTCACCGGGGCCCGGCGCAGTCCAGATGCGTTAATTTACTGGCTTGACAAGGTGCGTAATGTTCATCTCCCAGCTTCTAATTGGAAATAATTAGTTCTTTGTCAGCCCTGGGAACTCCTGAGGAGGCGGCGCGGGCCCAGGCGGAGGGCAGGAGGAGACTGGGCTGGGGTCGGGAGAAGCCTTTCCTGGGAATCCTTGCGGAGCGCGGTGTTTTCAGCCTGTCCCAGGGCATCTCTCTCTGCCGGAGAAGGGCTGCGTAACAGCCGGGTATGAGGGTTTCATTAATCAAAGACACTTCCACTGCCCCTTTACAGCAACACAACTGCCGCGCCTGTCCCTGCCTGACAGCTCCCTCATTCATCTTCCCGGGGAAGGAGGGGGGACCCGCTGCCGCGCTCCCCGCTCCCGCCGCACGTTTCGGGTGCCAGCGGCGTGTGCGTCGGGGAGGGTCAGCCCTGGGCCTGGCGGGGTTCTACGTGGGGGCAGGTGTTACCCTTGCACCTGCGAAACGCCCCGGGGCGAATCGCTGCTTTGCTGCTCGGGACGTCGCCAGCCCTCGTCCCGAGGCGGGGGGTGTCGCGAGTGTGTACTGAGGGGGGGACTGTGGGCAGCCCTCGTGGGGCTCTGGCGGGTTGGTGCCCTCGCCTCCTTTCCAGGCTTTTCCAGCATGGCTGGGGGGGGGATGCTTCGGGAGGCTCTCCGGGAGCGGCGAGCCGAGGTTTGCATGGCAGCAAAGGCGAGACCCCCCCCAGCCTGCGGCTCTTCCCACCCCCCACCCGGGGGAGGCATCTCTGCCGATCCCCAAAATCCCAGCGTGGGACCTGCTCGTGCAGCCGGCGGCCGCGTCCCAGGGGGCTGCAGCCTGAAACCCCCCCGGGAGGGAACGGTGCGGCACACGGAGCCCAGCGGCGGTGGGTTGCAATTGGGCATCCTTAATTCTAGCTGCAAAACCACAATATTTGGGACTCGCTAATAATAAGAAAGTGTTTTCATCAAAGCGCTTTATTCGTCTGTGTGCTGACATCTGGAGAGCGGAGATAGATATTTTCCTTAAGACTGTATTTCCAAGCCATGAGCTCTTCCCTGGCTGTTAATTAATCCTTTGTAGTTTAGCGACTGATGAAATCATGACTCTATGAAATTTTAATCCTTGCGCTGTACAGGCACAACCGACATTATCAGAGGACCCCAGGTGTGTGCTTGAAATTAGTTTGTTGAATCTCTTGCATATTTGATTACCTTATAAAACTCCTCGGGATCTGGGCCGCTCGCTGGAAGGACGGCGTTTGCCTGGGCTTTGTGCCCGATCCCGTGCGGTACCCGGCCGGGCTGGTGGCAGCCAGGGATGGGGGCACCACCACCATCATCAGCATCGAGCGGTGCTCTGCTGCGGGTTTGTTTCCTCCGGCAGGAGGGACCCGAAGGAGCTGGCGGGGAGGGGAGATATCTGTGCCCTCCTGGGGGGAGAAACGGGGCTGGGAGAAGAGGATGCTGTGCAAAACCTGCTGGGAAGATAAAACTGAGCGTAGCAGGGATGTAATGGCGTGGGGGGGGACATGGGGACGTCCCCTGAGCCCCGCTGCGTGGGGGGGGGCTCTCCCCACTCCCTGAAGGTGAGCCCAGCCCGGGGAAGGGGCTCAGCCCCGCGGGTACCAGCCTGTGCTGGCACGCGTCCAGCCTCCTCCCTGCCGTCGGGGCGCTGGAGAGTGGAAATTAAAACAGAAATCCCCCTCCCCTGAAACTCTTCCCCTTATTTAAGCTGTTCTTTGCTCCAGCCTCCCATTGGCATCTCCGCTCTCCCCACTTCTGGCTCCCTGGGGACTTCTGCCATCTCCTCGGGGCCCTGGGAACCACAGGCCCCCTCTTCCCCAGGGAGGATGCTGCCTGGACCATCCCGGGATGGTCCCATCGCCTGATGCCGAACGCTCTCCCCGTGTCCCGACCACCCCTTACGGTTAGGAGGAACGGGGGGCCGCCGTGCGTGGACCGCGCTGGTGCTCCAACGGCACACGTGCTGCTAAGGAAACCAGATGATGAATGTATTTTTAAACTTGGAATCCATGAACCGCTTATTATTTCTGAATTAGGAATCAAAACATCTGAATAATCACGCCGCGGCTGCGGCAGATGTACTCGGCGCTGGGGTTACTTTGCTTTTTTTGTCAAAATTTGGTATTATTTTTAAGAATAAGTTCCGGCGGGGCTGCGCATGGCGCCTCTGTCACCCGTGTCGCGTTTGCTGAGCGTCCCGGCGGTAGCGGGTGCGATGCCCAGCACGGGGTCGATGCCGCCCGGGGACGCACACGCTCCTCGCCCCGCTCCCCCCGCCGGTGTCACCAGCTGCCCGAAGATATTGGACGGCTGAATTAGCGCCGGTTATCCTGAGCGGGGCTGCGTGTGTTGCGATGCGTTAACCCCTCGGTGCCCGTGCTCCCGTGGCAGTGTGACAGCTTGGAGTTTTTTGGGTGGGTCGCGAGTGTTGGTGGTGGGGCAGCAGAGATGGGGGGGCTGTTCCCTGGGCTGGCAGCACCCGCTGCCACCCAGTACCTTCAGCACCGATGGCACCGTGCCGCGGCTGCATCCCACATGCCCTTCTGAAACCCCGCGTGGTCCGGCTGCGCCATCTGGGATGCGTCCGATGGCTTCCCATCCATGCTCATCCCATCCAGCGCCAGCCCCCCGAGTGCCCCTGGAGCCAGGTGGGCAGGGACGGGGTGCGGGGGCTGAGATGCACCAAGGGAGCCCCGGGGGGGATCATCCGTCCCGGGAAATCCCACGCAATAACGATTATTAAGGACTAACGCAGATCTGAGCCCGGGGGTGCTGCCCATTGGCAGCGGTTACCAGCAATCCTGAGGGCAGGGGCTACCAAGAGATTTCGAAGTGTGCTTTTGGCGTCGGCTGCTTGTTTTTTGTGTAAGGTGAGGGAAAACGGAGGGAGGGATCCTTTCCTCGGCTTCTTTGGAAAGGGGAAGCATTGGCGTCGTGCTGAAATGATGTCACGCCGCAGCATCTGGTGAAAGCTCATGAATTAGCTCATGGTAAATACAAATATTGTCCGGGCAGGGAGTTTTAGTGCTCTCTATTGATAGCTATTCCTCCCCCTCCCCCCCCATGATTTTTTTTTTTTTTTAAGTTCAGAAATAGTAAAATCTTTATTCCCAGCTCCTGTAAGATTTATTTCATTTTTTTTTAGGAGCGGTGGTGGTTTGAGGGCAGGTTTGGGTTGGGTTTTTTTTTTTTTTTCCTTCTTAATTTATTAAACGGAAAGAAAGGTCTCGGCTCCCTTCCCCCTTCCCCGTGCCCTTAATAGCTCTCCCTGCTATTTTAATCGGCAGAGCGGTGACTGTGCAGGAGCCCCGTGTCCCCAGCGCTGCGTCCCGCGCCAGCTCCGCCGTCACCCGGCCTCGTAAATAACCATCCTGGGGGGGGAAATCGCCCCCTCGGCCGCGTGGGTGTAAAACTCTTTCGGGGGGGTGTCTGAGGTGGCTTTTGCAGGCGGCATGCTGCCCGCTGACCTTGGCTTTCCGCAAGATCCCCGCCGCACACGAGACGTGGCACCTCCGTCTCGATAAAACAGATCAGGGGATGGATTGATTTTTCGTATCGATTTACGCGGGCGAGGGAGGCGCGCGGGTGGGAACTGGGGGGACAGGGAGGGGTTCGGGTGGGTTATTCCAGGGGGGCGAAGCGGTGGGGGTGCCGGTTTGCCATCCCGCGTGGCGCAGGGATGCGCTGGCCGGCAGCCCCCCCTCTGCCGGGGCACGGCGGCCCTCGCCCGCTGGAAATAAAATCAGAAGGCGCCTATAAAACTCCGTTATTGCTGCGGCACAAAGTTGGAACCGCTTGAGGTTTCTGCTCCCTGGCTCTCGCGCGCGGCAATGAATATTTTATAGGAAAGGAAATACTTAGCGTCTGAGGCTTTTTATAGCCCTGCTGCTCCCGCGGGTGGGAACTGCCCCCTCGCCCGACACAGCTCCGGCGTGGGACTGAGCCCCTGCAGCAGCATCCCGGGGAAATGCCACGGGACAGGGGGAGATGGGGTGGAACGGGGACAAAACGCAATGGGAGGGGGGGAAATGCAGCAAAATGGGATGGGGAAATGCAGTGAAATGGGGGCAAAATGCGGTGGGGGAGTGGGAAATGCCATGGGACAGGGGAAGTGCCACAGGATGAGGGTCTCGAGCTGTCGCACGGGCGTCAGGAGGTGCCAGGAAACCCACTGCAAAATGCACGAGGACAGATTTCCCTCTGTGCCATTCACTTCCCAGCCAGTGCACGGCTCCGAGCGTTGCACCGATGTGTGTTTTTGTCTTACTTTTGCCTTACGAGGACTGCAAGGTATCGCTCGTGTCGCGCCAGCCCCGCGATTCCCCCGCCGTGTTGGAAGTGGCTGCCAAAGCGTGGCCGCGGGGGGCTGCGGGCAGCGGCGTGGGGGCTCGGCAGCCCCTTGGGCTGCTGTCCCCAGGCAAAACGCCACCGCGCCGGGCCCTTCCCGGGGCTGTTGCTGGTCCCCGGTAGCCCTGTGCCCTGCCAGGCTGCGCCCCGGCCCGCGGATGACAAAGTGCCCTTTGGTTAATTGCAGACCGGATCGCCTGGAGTTAAAAGTTCTGATTTATACGACTCTGGCTCTAACTGCTCAATAACACGGGCCCGTAATCTACTTTCATTTCAAACAGAAGGGTGATTTATGGGGCAGCATGCCGCTTTAGCTCAGAAATGAGGTGTTCAACATATGCTCTGTTGACATAAATTTGGAATTTATCGCTCCTGTCAAAACTGCCTGTTGGACAAAGGTGCGCATTAAGGCAATAAATGGCTCGGAATAGTTTTCTGTCAAATTTCCTAACCATTGTATTCACTCTGTTTGAGGGGAAAAATATACACTTAAAAGTAATCAAACGGCCAGAAGCCATGCGTCTTGTTTGGCGCGGAGGGGAGGGGGTCTCCTCCCCGCTTCCCAAAAGGGGCGGCGGGGAGGGGCCGGGACACCACAGCCCCTGAAATAAAAACAGCAGAAGGTGGTTTTCTGCAGGTTTTTAGGCGGCCGGAGCTGGAGTTTGCTCGTGGTGGGCCAGGTGCGGTGGTCTGTAGGTACTGGGGCTGCGTCGGTACCCGCATCCCCCGGGATGCTCCATCGAGCCCCCGCATCCCCAAGGATGCTCCATCGAACCCCCGTGTCTCCAAGGACGCTCCATTGGGCCCCCGCATCCCCAAGGATGCTCCATCGAGCCCCCGCGTCCCCCGGGAGTGGGCAGCGGCGTTTGCCACCGATCCCGGCCCTTTCACACAAAGCACCCTGTGGGGAAAACTCATAATTTTTACACCGCGCGGTCTCGCTGGAATCGCCGTCCCTTTGAAGTGCTTTTTGCAGGGCATTTACAGGCCTTTTTAATTACCGGCAGCTTGCGAGGGGCCAGCCCCCCGCCCGGCTTTTGTTTGCCGGAGCCGGGCGGGGAGGGGGGGTCGCCCCTCGGTGGGTTCTACCCCCCCGGAGAGCCCCTCGCGAAACTCTGTGCCGGGACTCGCTCGGTGAGGTCGGTCCCGGCCCCGGGATGCCGCCGGAGCATCCTCGCCGCCCCGGAGCATCCTCCAACCATATTTCACTTTGGCCGGCTTCATGCCTGCATGCGCCTCGAGCAGGAATTACAGAGGAAAATCGTCTTTTGACCAAAAAAAGAAGGCGATTTCCCCGCTTGCCGCTGCTCTCCATCCCACGAGCGTCGTCTCGGCTCATTTGCTGGTGGGGACCTTGCGGGAGAACATAACGCGTGGAGTGTAATTTCAGCGTCAGATTGGAATAATAAAGCATGGTTTATGTTTTTGCGTGCGGGTTGGGGCAGCATCGCCGAGCAGTGATGTATTTTAACGTCCTTAACCTCTCCCCCCGCTGTCTGGAGGCGCAACTTTAGAAGCACGTATTGATCTTTCCCCTCAGATCTTAACAGCCCCAGCAGCCGTAATACCTTGCTTACATCTGCCAGGTTTTTGTGCAGTTTTGCAACATCTCCTTAATCCGGCGAGCAGAAATAGAACATTTCAATCATATTTTGCTACCGGGAAACGGAGCAGATAAAGCGCTTTAAGACCTTGTTGAAAGGGACCGTGCAAGATGGTGCGCGATAAGATCGTCCTATAAGCAGGCGCCGAATGGAAAACTTTTGTTGCCGCTGAAATTTGTTGATAGAGATATTGCAAGTAAATTACTCGGCGCGTTAAAACAATGCGGAGGGGACGCGAGGAGGGGAAATGGCAGCGCCCGGAGGCCGACGGAGACACGGGTTTCCAGCTCCCGTCTTTTCCCCTCTCCCTGCTGGGCTCCGTGCTGGTTTCCCCGGAATCTCTGCGGGTTTGGGCGATGCAGAGAAAAGAAACTCATCCTTTTGTTTCCCCTCTCCGTCTCGAGACTCGCTTTAGGGAAAAAAACCCCGAACCTCACAAGTTTTACTCGAACTAATTATCTAATGACGCTTTAATTCACTGCAAAGGCGCTGCGGCCTCCGCGAGGCGAGCGCCGCAGCGCTGGCACGGGGCACGCTGCGCTCCTCCTGACAAAGTGGCTTAAACCCGGCGTTAAGCGCAGAAGCGAGCTCAGCCCCGGCCGGGAAGTGTGACAGGCACGTCCCTCATTAAAAATGCAAAACGAGAAGGTTGTCACTTATTTAGCTGACTTCTTGGCAGCAGAAGTCTGTCAGGAGGCTGGTGTTTTATTTATTTTTGCAAGGCGGATAAATCCTCTGGATTGTAAACCTTCTTGGCCTGAATTCGTGCATGACTCTTAATCCTCCGCTATGACACAGTGAATTCAGGACAAGCCTGATTAATAATTACATTATACAGCAAAGTTGAGAGGTGAAACCAACTCCCGCTCTCTTCCTCTCCGCTCCCTTCTCGCTCCGCGGCCTTTGCTCGGTGCGGAACGTCGCGGGGTCTCCTCCCGCGATCCGGCACCTCTGGCGTTGCTGTTGGGCGGGATGTGGGGTGGGATGCGGGTGTGGATACGGGATGGGATGCGGGTTGGGGCGCAGGTTGGGATGCAGGTATGGATGTGGGATGGGATGCGGGATGGGATGCAGGGCGGGATGCGCATTGGGACGCAAGTTGGGATGTGGGTTGGGATGCAGGGCAGGATGTGGGTTGCGATGTGTGTTGGGATGCAGGTTGGGATGCGGGATGGGATGTGTGTTGGGATGCGGGGCCGTCTGCTGTGCACATTTGTGAGGCAGCCAGACCCTCTGCGCCCTGGTTGGGGTCTCCGGGCTCTCTGCGGATGGCAGGGATGCTCCTGCTGGGGCTCAGTGCAGCAGCAGCTTCACGCCAGTAAAACTGGGGGGGGAATAAAGGTCACGCCCAGCAAAATCTCCCCCCACCCCAGGCTGAGCGCAGAAGGCCAGTGGTCTGAGCCCGGCCGGGGCCGAGCCCTCCCACGGGAGCGGCAGGGGGAGGAGGGCTGGGCGTCCAGCCCCGGACAAGACCGTTTCTGTTTTGTCTTTGGCAACAAGGCAATAAAAATACGCTGGTCTTGTTGCAGAGTGATGATAAATGGTGGATGCGAGCAGAGGTCGGCACGCAGCGATTTGCTGTGTGACTCCTCAAACACATACAAATACTTCTGTGTTTACAGCATCCAATGTTGAAACTTTGCACGTGCCGCTGTCGCGAGCCCTCCCCGGCCGCGGGTACGAAGGGCTCGCAGGAGCCGCGGTGTGGCTGGGTACGGAGGCCTCGCAGGAGCTGGGAGCGCCTGTGGCTCGGGGGGGGTTTATCGGTGCTGCTCCCACCCGCAGAGCCGGGTCGCTTTGCAAAAGCATCCATTTGTCACCAGCACATGGCGAAACACAGCCACGAGCAGCCGTGCTTGGCGTTTGGGGTGCTGCGTGATGTCCCCCCGGCGCTGTGGGGGGAGCCACCCTCGGACGCCCCTCTGCCATGGGGGGAGCGGGGCTGGGAGGGGTTGCCCTGGGCTGGCAGTGACGGCTCGTGGGGCAAGGTGGGCTTGGGCAATATTCCCGCCCAGGTCTGTGCAAACGCCGTCTGCTGAAGGGGCTCCGACCTGCGGCGGGTGGTTTGCTACCCAAAGCCGGAGCATCACCGTCCCCGCGGCAGAGAGACGGGGCTAACGCGGGTCTGGCCGCGGTGGCCGAGCATCGCGATGGCAGAGGGGGGAGGTGCCGTGCACGGTGCCCGCTGCGGGGGAGCCCAGCCCGTGGCGGGGTGCGGGAGCGCGGATGCGGGCGGGAGGCTGTGCAGCGCCGCGGCGGCGCTGAGCCCGGCCTCGCCGTGCCAGGAAACGCTGAGTGGCACGTTTCCTGTTTGCAGCTGCTGGTTACGATTTGCTTGTGATTTGTGTCACGCCGAACTGGGATGGAAATTGGGATTCAGTCAGAAATGCATACAAACAACCTCTTAATTTTAATTTTATTTTAATTTTTTTTGTTTGGTTGGGTTTTTTTGGGTTTGTTTTTTTTTTTTTTGGAGTATAGTACCTTTTTCAAAAGCGCCCGGTGCATAGGGAAGAAGTTGGCCAGAAGTTTGCCAACACATACTTTGCATTAACTCTAGAGTTCAGATTTATTTGGCTTATTAAAAGAATTCAACTGTAGTCACGATAACGAACATTAAGCTGGAGAAGGTCATCTCGTCCGTGCTGGGGGGTCGCTCAGGGCGTCCCGCCCGTGCCCTTCCTACAGGGCTTCTGCAGCCAGAACTGAGCGCGGGCAACGCGTCGGTTGGGCAAAGTAGGGGGAAGTTTCAGGCGTTATTTCGGATAACCTTTCCCCCGTGCGCAGCGGGACTAACCCCCCCCCTCTGTCTTCTCCCCTAGGAAGCTGCACAGCGGGATGAAGACGTACGGATGCGAGCTGTGCGGGAAGCGGTTCCTGGACAGTTTGCGGCTGCGAATGCACTTACTGGCTCACTCAGGTGGGTTGGGGGGGACGCTGGGGGTCGGGACGGGGGGGGAACGCTGGGGGTCGGGACAGGGGGATGCTCTCTGTGCCCACCCCGAGGCGCTGCGGCCGCCCGGCTCACGCATCTCCTCTGCCCTTCCCAGCACAGCACATTGCGAACTTCTTCTCCAATTGCCCAGTAATTTGGTTTGTTTCATTTTATTATTTTTTTTCTGAGTTTGTTTTCAATTCCTTAATTGGAGAAATATTTTTCTGGGCTGAGAGCTCAGAATAACAAACTCTGCGTACTGCGGGGCTGCTTGTCGTCCATCCCTGCTCGTGGCGTGAGCATCGCCTTCGCTTCAGCTCCTGCGCGTGGCCCGGCAGCGTGTTCCTCGCGTACGGGCGCCCACCACGGTGTCATTAGCGCAACTTCTGCGGAATTAGGCGCTCTCTGCCTAATGAATCTAACTAGCAGGTTCACATGATGCAGGCCCTTTAATTAAATAGATAGGGAAGGGCTGGAGCGCTGCGCTGGTGGGAAGGCTTGTGCTCTGCAAGTCAATGTAGGCTGCTGTTCCCCTTGGGCGTGCAGCCCCGCACACAGCTGGGGGGTTTAACGGGAAAAAAAAAAAAGCAGGTGGCCCCCGGCCCCCTTTGCTCGGATGCAGGTGGGGGTCCTGGTCCCACTCCACTGAGGACAAATCACCCGGCGTGGCAGGTACCGCAGCCAAAGCTGTGCTTGCAGGTGGCTTTGCAAGGAAGCTGTGTTATGTTTTATGTTTTTATCTATTTTGTTATCTGTTTTTCCCCCCGTATCCGTATTTCCTTTTCCCTCTCTGCCCCTCGTCCACGCTCCCCGGGGTGCCCGCAGGCAGTGGCGGGTTGCTGGGGCTGGTCCCCGGGATGCTGGTGTCCCCCCCGACACTGGGGTGCAGGATGCTGGTCCCCCCCTGTCTGGTGCTGGGGTGCAGGATGTAAGTTCCCCCCAGATGTTGGGACGTGTGATTCTGTTCCCCGGGATGGTGGTCCCCCGCCAGGACTGGGGTGCAGGATGCTGGTCCCCCCCTGTCTGGTGCTGTTCCGTGCAATGCTGGTCCCCTCTCCCAGTGCTGGGGTGGGGGATGTCGGTCCCCCCCAGGTGCTGGGACACGGGATGCTGATCCCCCCAGCACTGGGGTGCAGGATGCTGGTCCGTGGGATGCTGGTCTCCCCAGCACAGGGGTGACTGGGGTGCAGGTTGTTGGTGTCCCCCCCCCACCCCGGTCCGGTGCTGGTCCGCGGGATGCTGGTCCCCCCCCTCCGGCGCTGGCGCGCGCGGCTCGTGTTTGTTATGGTCGCTTTGGCTCGCGGCCCGTCCCTGGCAGGCGGCCAGCTTTGTGGGTACAGTATGTACAGTGAACGCCGAGCCAAGCCTGTCATCGCGCGGGATTAATTATTTTTTTTTAAATTTATTTATTTTTTTAAATCTGGCTGGGAGGGGAGCGGGGGGGTGGGGAGAGCTCTGCCCTGCGCTCGCAAACAGCCGCCGCGAATTCCAGCGCTGTTATTTATTAAAGCAGGAGACCTTTGCACCTCTCCCCTCGCCTCCCCCCTCCGCCGGCCGGGATGAGGCCAGGTTGTGCCGGGGTGGTGGCGTCGGGGCTGGTTTTCGGGGTGGCAGCGGCTCATCTCTGCGCCGATGGGAGAGTGTTGGGGTGGGATGGCTTGTGCCCCCCCAGAGCCCCCTCCTCCGGCAGCCCCCCGTGCCAAAGGTGGCAAATGCTGGGTTTAATGGGGGGTGGCGTCTCCCTGACTGAGCGTTTCTGGGAGATACTCGGTGCTAAAGGTGCATTTAAATTAATGAAGAAATTGGGGACCTAAGGGCGGGGGGGGGTGGGGTCGCGGTGCCCCTGCGTCGTGGCGGGTGCTCGGCGGTGTTATCGCTGCAGCCTCACAGGTGCAAGGTAAATCCGCAGCCAAATGTTTACACTCCACTATAAAATGTAAATATAAAGCCCTTAATGCCATGCAAAGCCTTTCCCTACGTGCTGCCCGGCGCCGCCCGCTCCTGCCTGCCGAGAGACGCGCGCTCCAACCTCTAAAGGCAGTGTGAAGAGTTGCCCCTCTCCCAGGAAAAGGAGCCGCCATGGAAAGCGAGGTGGGAAACCCGGCTCCTTGTGGTGCGGGTGAGAAGCGCCATCGATTTGGCCGGGGGAGGCCGGTTCCAGCCCCGCCACTCGCCTCGTGGGCATCCTCGTCAGAGCTGGTGCTTCTTTGCGGCCTGGGATGGCGGTTACCGAACTGCCCGCTTCGGTTGGGTTTATCCCAGGAAGAGGGAGGGAAGCGGGTTTCTGCCTTTCCCCCGCTGGCTTTGCCTCTCCATCCCGCAGGAGCTGCTGCCGTGGTCCTTCTCTGCTCTGGGCAGCATGTGGGGATGCTGGTGGATGCACATGGGGATGCTGATGGGCAGCAAATGGGGATGCTGGTGAGCAATGTGTCGGCAACAGGCCCGCAGCCCCCTGCCCTGCTGCCAGCAGTTCCCTCCCCACCCGAATCCGCTCAATTCATCCTCTGTCATCGGGGGCGGGGGTAAAAAAGCCCCCCGGTCCCGCAGGGTGAGGGGCCGGGCTGTGCTGGGGGAGCGGGACCCAACGCGCCGATGGGGACGGTACCTCGGGCAGGAGGGAAGGGCGCGTCCCCCCGCCCGTTTTCAGGGGAGGGGGCTCATCCCGCCGCCACCCGTCCCTCTCGCGAGTGCCATCCCCTGCTCGGCGTTATCTCCATGGGGCGCCGGTGTCCCGGCGGTGGGGGTGAGGGCGGCTGCGTCCCCTGGCCCCCGGCGGCTCCCCGGGGCCCCCCCGCCCCGGCTGGCCGCCGTCCTGCGCTCGGTGCCGGGTGATGTCAGCGGCCCCGCCGGCAGGTCTGGATGTTCTGCCAGCGTTCCCGCGTTTATGATCATCCGCAGATGTGCATCCAAGAACACACTGTACCCACAGCAGAAATTAATGCAGGCTTGACTGCCGGCCAAGCCGCGCACACGGGGGAGAGGAAGAAAGAAAACAAAAACTGTTTAATGCTGTTTATAAATTATACACTGGCTGATGAAAAATACATTTCTCTCGCCCCCCCCCTCCCCATCCTCTCTGCCTCGAGAGCCTGAGCTGAGACCAGAAGAATATGGTTTGCTTTTTAGCTCCTGTTTTGGCTGCGTTCCTGGACCCGGCCGCTGGGTCCGAGCCAGCTGCTTTCTCGCCCCCCCTTGCCCTTACCTGATGAAATAGATTTATTTTTCACCCGCCGCCGCCTCTCCCCGCTCCCCTCTTTTCACTTCCCCTTGTTACCGAAGGTGGGGTGCAGAGCAGGGGTGCCAGGACCCCCCACGCCACCCCCCCGGTACCAAACCCACCCGATGCTCATCCATCGCGTTGATGCCCCTGGACCACGCAGCCGTCGCCGCCCGCTCCCCCCACCTTTCTGCCCCAACTTCCCAAACTTCCCCTGGGGTCACGGTGCTGGACACCCCCCTGGGTTGGGGGGGGGAGAATGGGGTGAGAGCCCCCCCATCCCTCCCCGTGCTCTCGCCAGCCATTTACGCAGCTTTTGTGTTGTGTTGGGTTTTTTTAATACCGCTAATGTTTATCATTTGCCCAACAGGCTTGACAGATTTTGTTTCCTGTCGCGCGGCGGCAAAGCCCCCCCCCCCCCCGTTGCCAAGGAGCCGCCTCCCCGCACCGTCACGGCCTGATTTGGTATTCCGCGCGCGCCCCGCCGCATTTCTGTATGCAAGACAAAGTGTTTTGATGGAGGACGATTGCGGGAGTGTCTGGAGGCTGTTTGGAGTTTTATGGGCTGTGCAGGACGCGCCGCGCTCGCTCCCCGCGCGGGGACGAGGGGGCTTTGGGTGGGCGCTGGCGCTTTCCCCCCCTGCCGGGAGGTGGCTGCCGGGGAGAGCAGCGCTCGCAGGGCGGAGGAAAAGGGGGAAATTATGTAAGAACCTGCCTGGTTTTTGCTCCTGAGCTCAAAATCTGATTTGGGGGGATTTTTTTCATATATGACAATACCCCCCCAGCTCTGCCGGCATGGGGGTGGGTGTCACCAGCTGGGCGCTGATGTTGGCGGTGGCTCTGTCCCCCGAGCCCCCGCCCCATCCTTCCAGGTGCTTTCCCAAGCCCGGGAGGTGCTGCCCGAGCATCCTTCCTGCGAGAGCCGCCTGTGGTCCAGGGATGCTCGTGGTCCAGGGATGCTCGTGGTGCTTGGCCGGGAGAGGGGCTGAACCCCCCCCGGCGTCAGCGCGCCATCGCGCTGGGCTCGGGAGCCCCTCCGAACCCTCTAAAGCCTGCGCCTCGCTCTTCCCCTCATCTTCAATTACTGCCTTTGGAGGCACTCGGGGAAAAAAGGAGGCAAAGCCGTTTGCCTCCCTAAACCCCGGCCTGCTCTGCAGCTGGGTCCTTTTTTGGCCCTTCTTGGCTTTCTCCGACATATTTTTCTAGCGCAGAGATTTTCACGACTGTCTCTTCCACTTGGGTGGAACAGGGGAGAAGGGAAATAATAATAATAATAAGAGCAATAATAAAAATCAAAAAGCAGCTTGATGTGGGCAAAAGAAGAAAACAAGAGAATGGGGTAGAGAACAGGCTAAATTTAAAATTGTAATTGGCTGACTTCCACAGGCTTGCGGGTGTTTTAATGACTCATAATAACTTCATTTAAAACCAGCTGAGCAGAAAATAGATTGGAGAGGAGCCTCAGGCCATTATGGATTTGGTTTTTTTTGACAAGCTCTGTTTTCGGCAGCCAGGAAGGCACTCGCGGAGGGCTCGGCTGCTTCGCTCTCCCGAGTTGGTGGTCTGCCCGACAGAGATTGTATAGAAGCCGGGGCCGGCTCTTTTTTTTTTTTTTTTCCTTTTTTTTTCCCCCCCCTGATTAAAAATAGATGCCTTGAGGTATTATTTTAGCATCACTGTGGTTTGGTGCTTTTTTTTTTTTTTCTTTGCACTTTTGATGTGGTAAATGGAACATAAATAAAATTGGTTTTGAAATTACTGAATTAATTAGGTAGTAAAGCGACGACAGTGCATAAATTTACTTGGCAATTTTTTTTTTTAATCCATATTTCCCACCCTCCCTCTCTCCACCTTCTTGCCAATTACAGCCCGTTAATAATATATAATCCCAAATTTTTATTAATCCCCTGTGCCGGGGGAGGGAGGGGAATGGATGTCGTGCCGTACCGGTGGGGAAGGGCTGGGGTGTTGCTGCCACCAGCCCGTCCTCCCCCGCCGACCTCGGGAAATGGCCGATTTCCCATCCTCCTCCTCCTCCTCTACCCATCCTCCTCCTCCGGATGGTCGCGGCCTCTCTTTTTCCTTTTCCCTTATTTTTCCCTGGGCTGGAGTTGGTGTTTTCGGAGCATCTCTCCTCCCAGCCCCATCAGCCGGGGAGGGGGATGCGGGAGCAGGGGCTGGTGGGGAAGGGGATGCGGCGGCAGCTGCTCCAGCGGGGAGAGGGGTGGGAAACGCAGCCGTCGAGGGGCTGCAGCCCCGCAATTAAGGGCAGGGCAGTGGCGCAGGAGCCGCGTTGGGGCCTT
Organism: Fratercula arctica; assembly: GCA_947846985.1. Lineage (NCBI taxonomy): Eukaryota > Metazoa > Chordata > Aves > Charadriiformes > Alcidae > Fratercula > Fratercula arctica. The sequence continues at coordinate 7,826,808 of CANTUZ010000019.1, forward strand.
TTACTACTTCCTACCATCCAGCGTGCTAAAACGGGATCCTCCGGCCCCATAAAGCCATTAAAGTGAATGGGCGCTGGGAGGTACTGCTGGGGTGAGAGCGGATAGGACGGGACGAGCTCTGGCTTCAGACCCCCCCGGCTGAGCCTGGCGAGAGCGGAGGGAGCCGGGAGGGGGCTCATGGGGGGGCCCGCATCCTCGCCGGGGATGCTCGTGGGGGTGCTCTCAGGGATGCTCGCCATGACCCTTCGGCGCATCCCATCCCCAAGAGCTGCTTTGAACCCCGGCAGCGCTGCCCGTCCTGGCCGGCACCGGGCTGCCCCCTTGCCTTTCTTCTGGGGGGAAATGGGGTAAGCTGAGCCCTGCCCCTCTGTGTGGCTCCGCTTCGGGGGCACCGCGGTCCCCGGGCAGCGCTGACCTTGCCGCGGGGGGGACGCCAGGGCGGCGATGACTCTGCAGATCGCGCTGGACGGAAAAAGCAGCGGCTCCTCATCCGCCTCTGGCTGCGGGGACCTTTATTAGGCAGGAGCTATAAATTTGCTCGCACGGATATAAATGTACGGTGGGGAGGTTGGTGCCAACCGCGAGGCTCGCGCCGAAAGCGCGGCTGATACTTGGCAGCACGCAGAGTCCCGTCCCGTCGGGAAGATCATCCGGAGATATCTATATACTGTAGGCGATACGAGGCGCTGGCTAAAAATACCCTCCCCCAACTCGTGTGTACATTTGGAGGGGGTAATCGTTTCTCTGGGTGTCGTTTAGCGCGCGGGAAGAGAGCGAGAGGGAGCGAAGCGAGCCCTGACACAGGCGCTGGATGTGCTGCTTTCAAATATGTCCTGCTCCCTGTAATAACAAACATCGAGCCGTGGTGGTGGGTTTTTTTTTTTTTCCTGATCCCTGTTATAATAAGCTCAGATGTTGGATGACATTTTTCCCGGTGACTCACGTAGTAAAATTAACCTTGAACTATTTACATATTCAATCGCCGCCCTCCCTCCTCCTCCTCCTCCTCCTCCTCCCCCTCCCCTCCCCGCGAGCGTTGTGTACATTACAGGAATTCTGGCTCCGTATCAGTTTTTGTTTTGCTGATGAGAAAAAAAAAAAAAAAAAAGAGAGAGAGAAAAAAATTCCCCTGCCTGGAGTACACATCTACTTGAGGGAAAGAACACGCAGTCCTGGCCTTTGGAAATTGGCAGGCGGCGTGCTGTTCCCGCGCTGATAAGAGGTACTGTAAATAAAACTGTACGGCAGCGCCTGCTGTAAAATGCCCCGCGTCTGTACTCATTGTTCTGACAGCTCCGGCTTTTTTTGGGTCCGCTGTTTTGGTACACGCTGTGCTTCCTTATGTAAGCCAGTGCGCCCGGCTCCTCCCGGTGTTCGCCCTGTTTATTTTCGCCTGGCCAAGGAATTTTTTCTGTCCCCCCCCTCCCGGCCAAGATGCCGGCCGCCTTTGCCCTTCCTGGCCATGGCCCCGCAGGGCTGCTCGCGCGCTGGGGGGGCACCACCAGCACCCGCCTCCCCACCCAAAATGGGGGCAAAAAAGGCAAACCCTGCATTTGGCACAACCCCAGCGTGTCCCAGCCCAGCCTGATCCCGGGGCGGGGACCTGTTGCTGCGGCGTCCTCACGGATACCCGACTTGGGGGCGGTGGGGCTCGGGAGAGCATCGAGTGGCGATGGAGAGACATTGCCTTGGCAACTGCCGGCTGCGCATCGCCTGTGCTGGGCGGAGGGTGGCCGTGCCCTGTCGCTCCCCGGCCCCTCGTCGCTCCCCATCCCCTCGTCACTCCCCATCCCGACGCCGCTGCGGCAGCTTCCCCCATCCCAGGTGGTCTCGGAGCCCTTTACCCCACGCTCCTCTCCCTGCCGCAGGTACCACCAGCAGCGTCCACACGATGCTCCGCAGCCCCCAGAGCATCCCTTTCAGCACGTGCGGGCTGAGCCTGTTCCCCCCATCCCAGAGCCCTTTCATTTTTTGGCGTATTTATCCCTTCGCGAGCGGCCATGTGGCCCGTGCACACTCGGGTTGTTTTGAATGCAAACTTGACATCACGGCGAGGGCGGCGGAGAACAACATATGCACAGTAAACAGGCAGACTGTCGTATTGATTAACAGATGAGACCTCTATTATCGATCAGCGCTTGGCGAGAAAATTTATCACTTTTAATTTCGCCGCTGCCAAATATTTCTGCCTGTGAGCCAGCCGTTACCGAGACAATTTAAAGGCGAAGGAATTCTCTTTTTAATGCATTCCGTGTTACCCCTCCCTCTCTCCCTGTCGCTGTTTCTGTGCACCTTTCTCCAAATCCCGTCTCGTTGGGGGGGCAGGAATGGGGCAGGAGATGCTGCCGGGACCCTGGAAATGGGTGGCAAAGGCTGCTCCGTCACACTCAGCTCCTCGCAACAGCTGAATCAAACCTCGAAATCTAAGAAATGGGTCTGCAGCTTTGTCCCGGCAGCGACGCTTCGGACGTGGTGTGTATCGTTAATCTGCTTTTATCTGGAAGTTACTTATCTGCTGCCGGGCATCCTGTTTGTTCCCTCGCCCGAACTAGCAGCACATGTTGATAGGGATTTTCTAAGAATTCCCCCCAATACCGCATCTCTCTCTCTGATAGTCGAAGACGCCTGCGAGCTTCTCGCTCAATCGCAGCGTCTCAGCCGTGTCTCTGGCCAGATGCATCCCTCGGGTACCACCCTCGGGTACCATCCCCGGGTACCGGCAGCAGCGCCTGCCGTGGGAATGGGCGGGAAACCAATTACAATTAGATCGGTTACAATGCTAATGAAACGCATTGATGTTTAATGATTTTTTAAAAAAGAAAAACAAACCACCACCCAAATATTTAATTTCTTGCTGGCCAGCATCTCTTTATTGTGCTGTTGTGTGGAATTGGGACCACGGGGTTGAGGAAGGCTCTGCTTTCCATGGCTGAGTGGGGGATGCAGAACACGAAACCCCGCCATGTCCCGGGTCCTGCGGGTGGAATGATGCCGGCAGTGACGTCCCCGCGTCCCTGGAATAACCCTCCTCTCCCCTTTCTCTCCCCAGCGGGCGCCAAGGCCCTGGTCTGCGATCAGTGTGGCGCCCAGTTCTCGAAGGAAGACGCCCTGGAGACGCACAGGCAGACGCACACCGGTACGTGGCCCCCCTTTCCCTTCCCCTTCCCTCCTCGGTGAGGCGCGGTGTCAATATCTGGGCTGCCTTTGGGACCTTTCGCCCCACCGAGAAATTAACCCTTTGCGGTTCCCGCTTCCGACCTGCCCGGGTCCGTTTCTTGGCTTTAATTTGGCTCAGGTAAGTTGGCTGCGTTTTCTGCTGAGCTCCGAACTGGAAATGGTTTTGTTCTTGTGTTGATAATTCGTGTGGTGGTTGCAAGGGCGTTTGCTGCCGACTTCTTTGGTCTGGTTTTGCTGGGCTCGTAGCGGGGATGTTGGCGGAAGGAGGAGCACAACCCAAGCATCCTCGCGCTGCTCACCCGTGGTTTCTCAAGCCACGTGCACCAAAATTTGACCAACATGTTGGCACTTGGCTGCCGTTTCAGGTTTAAGAGAAGCTTCGCAAGGGATAAATACCGTTGTCAGGAGTGTTTGAATGCTCAGGAGCCCAGGCGCGATGAGCTACAAATCATTTCCAAACCCCAGCCTATGCTGATAGTTGCGTTCCCATTTTTCGAGGCGTTTATAGGGATAATTGCGTTGCGTCCGGAGCTCTGGGCGGGTTTCGTTGCACTGCGAGTCCCTGCGGGCGGTCAGGCTGTGCGGTGGGTGTGCGCGTCGGAAAGGATGCTCAGGGACCTGGGACCCGGGGATGGGGCTTTGGGGAGGGCAGGACCCAGCTGTGCCCAGAAAACCTCATTCCCCGGTGCTCAGACGCGTTTAAAACCCCAACCAGAGAAGTGGCCACAGGCGAGCCGTGGCACCCGGGCAATTAACTGGGCATCTTGGCGCCGGTGCTTGGCAGGAGCGAAGGGTCCCCAGCTCCTCTGCTACCGAAACAGGGGCGCGAGGCAGCGCTTTGCACCGCACCGCAGCGTTGGTTATTGCTCGGCGTTACCACGTGCACTGGGGGAGCGATGGCGCAGCGAACGCGCGGTGATTTCTTCCCTCTGCCAGCGACGCGCCAGCCCTTCCCAAGCGGCTCTCGGCACTTGGCCCCCGCCGCGTCTCGCCTCTTGCGCTTCCAGCCCGTGGGCAGCACAAGGAGCCCTTTATGCACCTCCCCAAAGCCACCTTGCCCGGGGAGGGTTTGCTCCGGGGCTCGGGGGAATTCGCAGCTGGACCGTCCCGGGTGGAGCCTTTCAAACCCCCAAAACCCCGGCTGGGGCAGGGAAACACGCCCCCTTCTCCCTGCGCTATATTGGGAGCGGTGTGACTGAGCACAGGCTCCTCTTTCAGTGCCGAAAACCCTGCGAAATGCCACAAATGGCTGCGTTTGCTCTGGGAGGTGGCAGGGCTGGCAGGGAGAGCCCGGCCGGCTTCATGCCGGGGTTGGAGGACGGATGCGAGTGCTGCGTCACGGGGCAGGAATAGCCGCGGCCGTCACCCGAGCTGGGAGCCACACACTGGCCAAGCTCATAAATTGTAAAGTAATTGCCCTCCTTACCCCGAGTCCTGCAGCGGGAGGCCGGGATTTACCAATCACGGTCCTTTTAAAGCGGGTGGTGCGGCAGGTTGAGGAGGAGGAGGAGGAGAAGAGGAAGGACGATGCTTGTGCTGGGGCAGCCAAGGGACAGACCTTGCTCAGGGATGAGCGACCCAAGCCCCGGCGGGAGGTGAAGGTGGCCAAGCAAACACCATCTGGCTCCCAAATTCCATGTATTTCCCAGATGTCTTGAGCATCCCGGGGCGGTCGGTGGGAGCCCAGCTCCCCCCGGTACCCGGGGCTCCATCACCCCGGGTGTGACATCGGGAGCGGGCGCCTGACGATGCCTGTCCCCGAAACCGTCCCGCAGATGCGGAGCTGAGCACCGACACGATTTCTCTGCCGACCTTGACGCCTCTGCGGGGATTGAAGCCCCTTCGGTTGCCGCAGCGCAGGGGCTGGATGGGGCCAAAGCTCAAAGGGCGGCCGGGCAGCGGCGCGGGGACGCGGTGACCCGGGCACAGCGGGTTTGTCATCGCCAGCCGTAAGCACCGAAATGAATCGCTTCCTCTCCTCGGGTGGCACGCAGAGAGCCCGGCCCTGGCACCAACAGCATCCCTCCCCTGCCTCGCTATAATTAACCCCCTTCCCAAATAACGGCATCTCCCAGGAAGGATTTTTCCGGGGGCGTCCTCCCTTCACCCTTAGCAGCAGGTTGGTTGATGAAAGACCTTCCAGCTTTCCATGTAAAAAATAGCCCTTTTTTGGTAAATGTGCAGGTGGGTTCATTCAAGGGTGGCATCAAAAACTGTGCAGGGGTGTGTCTGGCACAGGCTGACCAAATGCACCCGCTTTGCTCAAAAACGCGGTGTTTAGGGGCGGATGCGGGACCCGTCTGCGAAATATCGCTGCTTCTGCGGGTGACCTACAGCTGGAGAGCTTTTCTGCAGGGGGTGGCCGAGACAGAGGACTTTTGGTGTTCCTTCTCAGCACGTGGGGCTGTTTCTCAGGTGGACGGTCAGGATCCGGGACCCCCCTTTATCTCACTTGGTTTTTTTCCCCCGTTTCCCTCGCTGCTCCTCCAAACGACGCTGCAAAGCCCTGGTGTACGTGTGCTGCGCCAAGCAGCGCCCGGCTCTAACAGCAGAAAACCTACGCCCTGCTTTCAGACACGAGGTAAAAAAAAAATAATAATAAATGAAGGAAAAAATAGTTTCTGCTTGTAAACACGGAGCTGGCTGCGCACTGCCAACGGCCCCATGGGCTTGGGGCTGCAACGCCCTCTCCGGGCGTCCGCTGTCCTTGGCCCCCGTCCCACGGCAATAGGAAAAGCAGCAACTGTTTTGGCTCATCTTCCAGCAGCGTGAGCTCAGAGAGCCTGGAAAATTCCTTACCCTTCTCCTAAAATGCAGAGGAAAAAACGAAATGCGCCGAGGAGGCAGCCCGAGTGCCCCCCAGCCAGCGCCGCCGGGGCTCGGGATGCTCGCGCCGCCAGGGTTCGTGCTAACGGGGCTCGGGCTCGCCGCCCGCTTTTATAAATATCAGAGGTGACTCGTCTCGGGTGTCCTCCCGTGTGCCAGGGCAATTAAGGCGCACGAGCGTGTGCGCGCTGGGCAGCCGGCGGCGGTCCGCGGGCCAGCACGCATTTACTCCTGACCCAGTTTCACCTGGGCATGCTCGGCGCCTAATATAGGCTGTGTGTTCTTCGGCACGTCGTTGGCTCTTTGATTTGTGGGGTCGGCGTGCCCCCGGCCGCTCCACGGAGGATGCGCTGGAGCCTTTGCCCACATCCCTTGCCTGCATCCCTCACCCGCATCCCTCCCCTCCGTCCCCTGCCCACATCCCTGCCCGCATCCCTGCCCGCATCCCTGCCCGCATCCCTCGCCTTCCCTGGCTGGCGATGCCAACGCCAGGACGCAAGTAGGAGAAAAGAGTTAATAAAACCAACGTGTTACTGAAAATTGAAAAGCTATAAATCTTCCCCCTGCCTTTTTTTTTTTGCCCTTTTTTTTTTTTTTTTTCTGGGATGTTGGTAGCGTTTTGATTTAATAGTTGGCCAAACACAAGGGTCTATTTTATTCAGAGTTTACAGGCCTCAGGGCTGTTATTCCTCCAAATTTAATAGCATTGAAATTGCAGGGTTGGCGATAATTTGCCTATCACTTTCTGCTCTCCCATTGATGTTTATTGTCAGCGGGATGGAATCTCAATCCGATTCACTTAGATAACATGTCTGTTAAACATTTAGATAATTGTGCCATCATTAACTTGTCACATTATTTTAGAGATTCAAAACAGTCGTGTAGTATAAGCGGAGGTACAAAGGGAGAAAAATCCGGCGCAGGAGAGCAGGGACCCGGGAGGAGGCGGTGGGATGCCCCCGCGGCCGCTCGGGAAGCTCAGCCTTGCTCCGCCTCGGTGGGGCTTTATCCACTCTTTTTTCCCCCCCAAAAAAATATTCTGCTCCTGTTCTAAATGCACACTGAGGCACAGAGTGATTTTTTTTTTTTTTTTCATTTTTTTAACTATTATTATTTTTCAAATGCCAGAGCACTTGGCATTTAGCATCCCAGCAGCCCTGCTCTTGGCTGGGGCGGGTTGGGGGGATGCAGGGGGCACCGCACCGGAGCTGCGCCGGCACAGGGGCACACCTTGTCTCTCTCTCTTCTTGGCAAATTTACGTTTAGTCCAATTAATTACGTGTTTGTCTCGTCTCCCTTCTTTTGCTTCACTTTCTCTGCCTCAAAATGGTACCCACCTAAAAAATACCAGCGGCGCTACAGGCGTCACACCGCTGTTTTCGGTCTTGGGAATGCAGGTTTTTGAGTGAGCAGCACATAATGTGCAAGTTTGGTGATATGAGCCATAAATTCTGTGGAGACATAAATTCCGGTTGCCGTGGGCTCGGCGTGGCGCCGTGGCCGGGCTGGCTCTGCGCCGGGATGCTCCGGGCTTGTCTCGGCACTGGCACTTGCCACCAGCAGCTGTCCCTTTATCTGCCGTGTCCCTGCTCCGGCGGCTCGGCCTCGGGGGATGCGATTCCTGCCCATCGGCTGCATCCTCTCCCCCAGCTCTGCTGGAGCGGTGCCCGGTGCCCGTTTGCGCTTCCTTACCGAAGCCAGCCCCGCGTCTCCCCCCGGCTGCCCCGACTCTCTATTACCGTTTCACGGGGCTCCTGAGAGTTTTAGAGAGCGGCTCAATGAGGCTTCTGGGGGAAATACCGCCGGATAGCATTTTCCTCCATAGCTAGAGATAATGCACTGTGGTATTAAGTACGCGTAGAGGTAATTATCCCTCCCGTGCTCGCCTCGGCTCCCCGGGCCCGGCTGGGGAAGGGCGCGCGGGCGATGGCGCCCGGACGATGCTTTGCAGGTTTTCCGTTGGAGGCGAGCGCGGGGTTCGGATGCTGGGCCGCGGGAGCGCCCCCAACGCGCCGGTGGGAGACTGCGAGCGCGGCCGCGGGGCTGAGATGCGCTTTGGTTCGGGCACGAGGATGACGGTTCCTATGGAGGAGGCAGGGGTGATGCCGGCTCCGGGATGCGCCAGAATGGAGAAAACTGGTGCTGGGTTCAAACTGAGCTTGGGAAACAGAAGTGGTGTGCACATGGAGGGTGCAAAGACGTTGTTCCTGGCACCTTCCAGCACCAGCAGTGCCCAGTGGGAATCCTCAGCCAACCTGGGAAAACTGGATTTGGGGCTGGGGAGCTGCTGCCAGAGGCACCTCCGGGGTTTGTGGCTTCAGCAGCAGCTGGAAATGCAGAATGCCAACAGTAAAGACGCTTTTGTGGCTGCTGTGACGTTTTTGGGTAGAGGCATCCGACTGGAGCCCAACGTGCCATGCGCAGGCGCGGCAGCTTTTGCGCAGCGTCGCCTGCAAATGGATGTGTAAGAACCTTGGAAAAAATACGCCGCGCTTGGTTTCGGCTGCTCCAGAGGGAGCAGGACCCGCTCGCTCCAGCCTCGGGCTGGGGCAGAACCAAAGGGAAGCGATGAGGCGAGGAAGGGCGAAACCGAGCAATCCCAATGCATCTGGAACGCGAAGCCTTGAGTGTTTAAAGTACTCTCGCGGCCAGGTCTATCTGCAAAAAGGACTGAAAATGGTGCAAGTGGAGGGAAGGAGGAGAGGCCTGTGTTCAGCTGGAGCCCGTGGCCACTCCGGTGCTTCCCAGCTCGTGGCCCGGGTGCTCTTCCAATGCCACTTGGTGTCTTCATTGCAAAGTGGGTCTTGCAAACGCTTATTTTGATAAAAACGAGGGCTGGGACGGCTGTGCTTCCCATCGGAAGCCTCTCCATCACTTGGCAGCATCATTCCTGGTGCAAGGGCCTGTCCCGTATCCACTGGCTTTGCCCCCGGCCACCTCTGAGCGCACCGGGAGCGCGTGGCGCGGGATGGTCGGCGTCACCGCCTCGGCCCCGTCCGGGCGGGTGCTGGGGGTGCGGGACAGAGCCCCTTTGTCTGACAGTAATGTCCTGTGACAGCGCCTGAAACCCGAGTCCCACCGCGCATTCCCGAGGCCGGGAATCTCCCCACCTCCCGCCCCGCCGCTTCTCCACCCTGGCAGCGGGCGGTGGGGAAAATTCCCGGTGCTGCGAGGCCGGGCTTCGGGCGATGGGCGGGTTTGCCGAAAACGAGCCAGGAGCTGGGAACGCCGCGTGTCCGCGTCCCAGCCAGCGGCCAATGGCCGGCCTTTAATTTTCCTGTGCAAATACTATTTAAAGCGCGATGAGAAAAGCCCTCTCGCTAAGCTACGGAGAAATCTTTCTTGTCCTTTAATTCTAGATGAAGGGGATTAGTGTGAACATATTTAACCTCTGACCCGTGGACAAAAGCATTATCAAATTTAGTTGCCGAGTGGCTCCCCATTTAACCGAACCGCTGCCGTATCTCAGCAATTTATTTTTTTTCTTCCCTCCCTTGAAGGCTTTAAGGTCCATTGTTGAGCGCGGGGGGACCTGGCCGCCCTCCTCTGCCCGCGTTCGGGGGTGTGTCGGAGGGACAGGGAAACTGGTGGTGTACGGTCACGGCCAGAACCCGCGGGGGCTTCCAAAACCCAGAGATTCCCCCCAAAAAAGCAGAGTTTGCCATAGGTTGGGCTGCTTTCTCCTTGTTTTCTGGGCGCTGGCCATGCCATGGCTTGTGGAGGATGCTCGGCCATCGCTTCGGAGCGCAGGGAGATGCCTCTCCCGGTCCTTTGGCTCCAGAGCGGGAGAGAAGGGGCTGTGGCGGGGCTGCGGGGCGCTGTGAAGGAGGGACGGGGGCGGGCGAGGGGGCGGCCGGGGTCTCCTGGTCCGGCGCAGGAATGCCGAGAGGGGCCTCCCGTCCGCAGCCGGTGTCCGTTTACAGTGCATCTCTCATAAACCCGGCGGCGGGGGCGAGGGCAGGGGGACCGGCCCTCCTGGTATGTGATTGATTATCTGGTATTTATGCCATTGAGGACTTTTCAGCGGCTCGGGGTCAGGGGGTCATCTCGTGTGTCTTGCTGCAAATCCGCTTCCTTTTGTACAGTGCGGGCTGGGTGAGCAGACACACAAAAACAGCTTTTTCTTTTCCTTGGGAAAAAGGGGAGGGGGGCGGGCTGGTGTCAATGAATTTTTTTTTTCAGCCTTTCCTGAATAGTGTCCTTTTTAATTCCAAAGAACTTTTAATTAAAAGTAGCAGGAAAGTTCATCTCGACAAGGTTTAACTTACCTTAGCAGCTACTTTTGTCCCCCCGGGATTCGCGTCTCCCCGCTTTACAAAAAAAAAAAACCCACAAGAAATAGGGGGGAGGCCGCTCTCGGTACCGTTTCGCCTCTCCCCGGGTTTACCGAGAGGGCCTTTTCATCTTTTCTCTTTTTTTTTTTTTTTTTTTTTTTAATGATGGGGGTGCAGGAATAATAAGTGGACTCTGCGATTCCCAGCTATGTGCCTCGCGGCCGCCGGTCACCCCGCTAGCCATGCTCGGCCGGGGGTGGCCGCCTGCGCCGCCAAAAGGGTCCTTTCATCGGCATTTCCTCGGCGTCTCCATGGGGCTGGGGGGTGCCAGAGTGGTGCCACCCTGGCCAGGAGACCCAGGAGCGGGTGGGCGATGGGCGGGCGCTGCTCTGTGCCGGGCGGGATGGTGGTGACGATGGTGATGCCGATGGTGGTGGTGATGCTAGTGTCCCATGGGGTGGGATGTCACAGCCCCGTAGGCAAGCGCAGGGGCACCACAGAGGGTAGGACATAACACCGCTGGCTAAGGGACATCATCTGCTGTCCCCTAAAACCCTCCTGGCAGGGAAAGACATGCATCCGCCCTGATGCGCTTGTTGGAAAACACTCACGGCGGAGACTGGCCAAAAAGAGATGGGGGCAGCCCCCGGTGGGCCAGAAACGCCGGTGAGGGCTTCGTCGCCTCGCTGGAGCTGGTTGTTTAACAACAGAGCAGCTGCTAACGCAGGAGTTTAACCATCACTGGCAAAGCAACGGGGAAAATATGTTAGGTTTTTTGACAGAAAGTTAAATTATTTTTTCAGCTGGTTTCACTCCAAATTCTGATTGGGAAGAGGAAATCTGGGAAGCCGGCGCAGTGGTGACGAGTAAGCGAGGAGATGGCAGCTCCCCTTCTGATGGCACTTTGCCTCCGGCTGCCGCCGGGAGAAACGATCCATCCCCGGGATGGATCCGGGATTCTCCAGGATGGAGAGCACTGGGACGGGCTCAGGGGGCGAATGTCACTGAGGGGAGATGCTGCACGTAGATACCAACCAGATTAGTGCACCTTGGTAGAGAGGTGTTTGTTTTGCTGGAAAAGAGGGTGGCTTTTCCATCTCTACCTTTGGGGGCTGAAGAAGCAGAACACCGGATTTTGCCGAGGATGATTGGGAGCGATGGGTTTAGATGCACGAGGCTCGTCCCTCCACACTGGGTTTGGTGGTGCCGGCATCCCCGAGCATCATCCCCTCTGCCGGCGTGGCGCCGGCTCTGGGGCACGCTCGGTGGCTGCAGAGGAACGTCACGTCCCCCCGCTCATACGCGCTTCTCCCCTTCCCAACAAAAGTGTTTTCTGTCTCTGCGCTTGCCATTTTTCACACTTGTGTTAAGGCCGAATCGCTGTCGCTGGCTCTTTGGAGGATGTAAACCGAGACCGTTCACAAGGGTGCGATGTCGCTCAGCTCCCCCCGCTCGGCTGCGGGGCCGGACGGGGCTCGAAGGCGGCGTTTGTCCCCCAGCCGAGGCGCGGAGTGGCCTTTGGTGACGTCCCCATCTCCTGTTGGCTTTGTCGGGTGGCAGCGGGGCACAAATGCCACCGTCCTGCACCCTCCCGTCCGCCGCCGCGAGCCGGGCATCGAGTCCTGGTGTTACGGGGTGTCCCAGCACTGTGAACCCATTGGCACCAAAATGCCCAATGGTGCTGAAAAGGGAAGGTTTGTCCCCAATGATGGGCTCCATTTTTGGCCACCTGAACATTTGTAATATATAATTGATCTATTTTGGTAGATATTCAGTACAATGAAAAGGCTTTAGGGGATGTCTTTGTGAGGAAGGCATTCCTCCAGCTTCAACTGGAAGGCTTTGGGGTTTGCAAATGTCTTCAAACAGACATTTGACCTAAAACAATAGAAATTAGGCTCGAAAGCGCAGCGCACCATAGGTGCGAGGCCTCCGCAGCGCGTTCCCAGGCTCGCGTGGTGTTGGGAGCTTGGGAAGCTCTCGCCTCCCCCAGCAGAGGGGTGGAAATGCAGTAAGATGGGGTTTGCCCCTGAAAAGTTCGTCTGATTTTCATTTCCGAGTGCGAGGTTTGGGCGCCGCTGGGTTTCCTCGGGGGGGGAACCCACTGGTGCTCTGCCGCTGCGGGTCTGGGTGGTGCTGAGCATCCTTCCAGCACCCAGGGACGGCCTTCGGGGAGGGCAGGATGCAGCCGGGGGGCCAAGACGGCTCTTCCCAGGGCGAAGGACTGGCAAAGGGCTGGCGCAGGAGGTGCACGGGGGTGGCTCATCCCCGGGGGAGCATCCCTGGCAGGAGCCGCCCGCACCCCTTGGTTCGCGGGCAGGTCCCTGTGCGCGGGCTCAGCATCCCCCCGTGGAGATGGGGCACGTCGTGGTCCTCCTCGTCAGCCGATGTCCCCCCAAAAACCCCATCCCTCGATTGACCCCCCGTCTTGCCCGGCGGCCGCCTGGCAGCGCCTCAGCCAGCGCGGGTCCAGCTGCCGCCGTGATTGACGCAAAGCCAGTCTATAAATAAAGTCTTTCTCTCCTCTCATAAAGACTTTGCGGTTTAGTTTGCTTTCAAGGTCAAGATCAGACCTTTCTAAATAAACACATATCAAAGGATCATTAGCGGAGCAGCACTGTTAAATTGAGATATTAACTTCTGTCAGCCGCGCGTTTCCTTTTTGTTCTGTAACTCGCAACTGCGGCGGGTTTTTATTATTTTGGCCCTAGGCGGTAGCATCTGGCTTCTGTAGAGACTGTAAAAATTAAAAAGCAACACAAATCATTGCGAGAGAAAAGCAGTAAATTCAATGATAAGAATTTAAAATTAAAATGTTTCGGCGCTTTTATATTCCGCGAAACATGAAACGAATGAGTTGTGTGCCTGTTGCCATAAAGCCACCGCCGCTAATAGTCGCTGGGCTCTTTCCCTCCCCGCTCGCGCTCCCTCGTAATCATTCTTGCCTGAGCGATGGCGGAAAAGCGCAGTGAAGGGAGGCGATGATGATGATGGTGGTGGTGACGGTGATGGAGAGGCAGGGCGGCGGGGAAGGTGCCGCCGACGGGACCGGGGGGAGCGAAGGGCCCCCCGAAAGGCAGGCGAGAAGGGGATGCTCTCGCCCCGCCGCGCTCAAAGGGAGAGGGAGAGGTCGAGCGGGGAGGGTGTGACTAATGCGCAGGGTCACCGGGATGCGGGACCGCATTGTCCCCCGCGTCCAGATGGCCCCCGGAATAAATCACCCCCTGTGCCGGAGCCGGGGCTCGGGGCTCGGCGCCGGGATGCGGAGCTTCCTCCTCGCCGCGCATCCTCCCCGGGTGGGGAGCAGCCCCGTGCCTCGCCGCGGGAGCAAGAAATGAAGCTCTTAGGTTTGGGGGGGGCGTGTAATGCCCTGTGCGTGCAAGGTCGGTGTTGTACAGCTGCTCTGAAACACCTGGGTTCTCCGCAGCGTTGGCGGCGCTGGGGGGACGTGCCCTGCCCGCCTGTTGCTGCCCGGGCGGCCACATCCAGCCCCGGAGGGAAAACCCACAGCAGAAGAGCCGGCGGCGCCGGCCGCTTTTTAAGAATTAATTTCCCGTAGTCAGTTAAAGTTGGGAAGAAAGCTGCTCTATCTCCGAGTAAATAATAACAATCAAACAAATGCCCCCCTGGGAGAAGTTGCCTTCCATAAAGATGTTAATTAGCGCACAAGCCAAGCCACGGAGTCCGGAGGCAGCCCTTGAAACTGGGATGATTTGGTGACTCCAGCACAAAATGTGTGTTTATTGCTGGGTGGTTGTTTTCCCCCTCTCTCTACCTAACCACGACGGCTGCGGGGGGCTGTTGGCTCCCACCGAGCCACCCAACAGCACCTTTGTTCCGCGGCTGCACCAGAGCCGCTGCCACCGCTGCCATCCCGGCGTGACACCCGTAAAAACCCCGTCCTCGGGGTTGCGTCCACGTGTGTGCGTCCGGGCGTCGTGTATCCCGACAGCAGCGCGCAGGGCCGGGCTCCTCCGCACCGCCCATGGGTCTGCTGCGGCGCTGCCTCCCAAAACCGCGCTCGTGGTTTCGTAATAATCCCCAAAACGGACACTGAAACTGGGTTAATCTTCTTACCCCGGGCAGCACGCATTCACCGTCCTCCCGGGGCAAAACGCAGCCTCGGTGCCACCAACCCGCGTCCCCAGGGCCGTGCCGGTGCCTGCTGCTTCTGCCTGTCCTTCGTCACCCATCCTCCTCCTCCTCGGTTTGGCTCCAGTGGGATGTGTGCAGCATCCCCATCTGAGCTCGGTGCCTTAAGTACATCCTTAAGTCCCACCGGCTCTAAGGGCTCTCGGTGCTGCCCTTGCACGCGTTGTCCAAGCGGGGCGGCCATCGCCCACCAAGCCCCGCAGCCAGCGGCATTCTCTGGGGGGAGGCGGCTGCTGGGGAGCCCTTGACACGCTGGCAAAAACATGCCAAACGTCCCTGAAATCTCATCTGGGGAGAGACAACGGCCCTCGGGCTCTGTCTCTGTGCGGCCGGAATGTTTTGGAGCCGCCTGCCTCGGTCCCCGGGATAGCAGCAGTTTTAGTGCCTCTTTGGCACGTGCGTCGCGTCAGAGACGGTGTTAAATGTGCAGGTTGAAGGACGGTGAGTCTTGTTGGAGACCCCGGATTTGCAGGACAGGAGTCGAGGGTTTGGGGGTTTTACGGCGGGCGCGAGAGGCAGCGGCGGGCTCCGCCGGCATCCTTCGATGCCGGAGCCTCCCCGGCACGCGCCTCCGCAGCCGCCGGTGACGGGTTCCTCGTGCTATTGATCGTGGCTGCAGCGCATGGACGGATCTGCTGCGTTTTTCGCGCCTGCTGGCAGGGCTGCGAGGGCAGGCGGGGGGAAGATGGCAGCGTGATGGGGAGGGGGCGGTTTGGTTTGCGCATCCCGGCCTCGGCTCTGCGTTCCGGCACCGCGTTGGGACTCGGCAGAGGATGCTTCACTGGCACGGTGGCTCCGGTCCCCTCTGGTCCCCCCTTCCCGGCTGCCGCAGCGTCCCCGCTCGCCCGCACCAGGGGTCTGGGGCCGGCACGGAGCTGCTGGGGCCGCGCAGGCGCCTGCACACGCACCAGGGCGGGGGGGGGTGAAACTTGAAGTCAAATGTCTGAAAGTCAGATCCCTTTTTAGTATGAATTTGCTGTATCTCATTCTGAGCACTAATTCCAATTTAATTGCAAGTGGCCTGAAGCCTCTTCAATAGGAGTAACAAATGGTTTGATTTTGTAAACTTCATCAGACTGCATTTTAAATGCGACACACTAGCCCGGCTCGAATGCCAATGAAGCACTGAAGTAGCTCTCTGTTTACTAATTATCCGTTTTTACTTCAAGCCACGCTGGCTGGCTTGTCTGATTAAATCGGATTTGTGGGATAGAGAACAGCTAGCAGAGTTTTCTCTATAGTAAACGAGATTGAAACTATGGGCCGCCTGGCTGCACACTGTAAATTATATTTCCTTTTAAAGGGGACGTGTCGCCTTTCTCCCGCCAGCGCGCCTCCCGCATCCAAAACTCGGCGGCGCGGGAGCGCGCCCGGCTCCTCTCCAATGGGACCCCCCCGTCGCCGCGCAAGTTTGGGTTTTAATTCCTCCCCGGCGGGGGCCGGGGCCGTGCTGGAGGCCGCCGTGCAGCGTCCCTCGCCGCGGGCTGCACCGGGACGGAGGAGCCCCTGGGTGTCGCACATCGCATCACACCGAGTCCCATCTTGCTTGTCCCTGCATCCCCGGTGCTGCGCATCCTCGGGAGCGAGCCGCCGGAGAACCAGGGCGTGCAGCTCTAGGGTTGCGGCCACAGGGATTTTCTCCCTCGGCAACCATCCATCCCAAAAACCCAGATTTGGGACCACCTGCTGTTTAAAACTGCCTCGCCCCCGTAGCCTCCAAAACCCAACCTGCTCTGGCTCCTGCCTCCAGACCCCGCGGCAGCGATGATTCATGGCACACCGGGTCCGGCGGACATCCCCAAAACTGGGGAAGACGGGTGACGGTGGCTGCCAAGCGCGGCAAAACGGGGCTGCGCTTAAACCTCCCCGGCTGCTAAGACTTTAATTCCGCGAGCTTGACCTATGCCGCCCCCTCCCTCGGTATCTATCTTTGTGCCTGGGGGCTTTTTATATTTTAATTTGCTTTTGAACATCCTGCAAAATTAATGGTGCGCTCGGGGCCATTGTGCGGCGTACAGTAGAGGGAAGGGCCGGCGGCGCCCGCCGCGTTTCCCGGGGAATGAATTGCTCGCCCGCCTTCACCCCTTTTAATTGTTGACAGTAAAAAGCGTTTAAATGCCGCTTAATTTGTAATCATCTTCCCGCAAAAAGGGGAGAAACCATTAAAACGTCAGGGAAATGAATAAATCCGTCTCTCGCTGGTTTGGGGCGGCAGCGTTTCTTTATCGGGGGTGATTTTTCTTCCCGTGGCTGAGGGCTGGCTCGGGGCTGCTCCGGGTGGGAGCCCAGGGATGGGCTGGGACCGCGGCCGAGCCCCGGTGTCGCCCAGCTGCGACCCCAGGCACCCTCTCATCAGCTTTCCCATTTTTTTCCCCACATCCCATCCCCTCTCCAAAGATGGGACATCACTGCACGTGCAGCTTAAAGAAAGAATAAGTAAATTCAAGTTAATTAACGCCAGCAGTGGGACGGTGCCCAGCAGACCCTGCTTGGTGCCGTGGTCCTCGGTGGTGACAGACCTCAGTCCTCCGCATCCCGCTGCTGGGCGGGATGCAGGGATGGAGGGATGCAGGGATACAGGGATGGAAGGATGCAGGGATGGAGGGATGCAGGGCCGCCTCCTGCATCCTCCGCCCCTGAAGCAGGCTGGCATCAGCCTTCGCACCCCACGGATGCTCTTGGAGGGTGGCTACTGCCAGGTGCCTCCACAAGCCGTGCCAGGGCATGTTGACCTCCCTGTTCGGGGTGTTTGTTTATTTACTAATGCATTATCTAAAAAAAATATGTAGATAAAATTTAAAAATGCCCTTGGTGGGTCCTGGCAAGCAGCAGCCCGGGGGGATGCCCATCTCCCGGGGGACCAGCGCAGTCCCCATGGACGGGCCGGTGCGTCCCCACGTCCATGCACGAGGCGTCTCGTCCCCTTCACTGACGCTGCCGGCCTGTCTTTTTTTTTTTTTTTTTTTTTCAAGCGGGGGCCAATTAGTTTCACAAATGAGGGCCCTACGGTGCCAGGGAGGATTTGTTACGGCCCCGCGCGCCGGCCCGGCGGCATTGTCCTGCCCTCCGCCCCCGCGGGAGCCCATTGTCCCCGGCCCCAGCGGGGGCTGCTGGCGGCAGATTTATCGGGGCCGGCGTCCCGCCGGCCAGGGCCTCCGCTCCGCAGCTGGCCACGGCGCTGGGGGCTCAGCCCCAGGGACCTTTGACCCGTCCTGCTGTCACCGCCGGGGCCGCCGAGGGCCGCGGGGCCGCATACCTCTCGGGATTTGCTTCGCACGGCCCGCTCAGGGCTGCCTGCTTTTTTTTTTTATTATTTTTTTTGAAAAAAAATTTTTTTTTTTTTTTGGTCTCTGAGCGTTTTGTCCGCAGCTGCGTGGGGGGCGCGCGAGCCCACACCTCCCCGGGATAAATCCCTGTGGAGGGAGAGGGGCAGCTCCCGTGCGAGGCCGCCTCTCTTGCTGCTTTTATCCCCGTTTCACTGGGCGGGGGGTTGGCAGGTTTTGGAGCGCTTCTGGGCAGCCCGTGGCGTGCCTCGCCGAGGCTGGGGCTGAGCATCCCTCCTGGCGCCTCCTGCATCCCTCCGTGCAGAGCTGGCCACGGCATGCCACAACGGCACGATGCCGGGATGGGCGATGGTGGATGCTGGGATGGGGGCGATGGTGGATGCTGGGATGGGCGATGGCACACACCGAGATGCTCTTGGGGATGCCCGTCACCCGGCTGGTCCCCAGGCGGGAGGTGTGGGGCTGACCGGGAGGATGCTGCCGGCACCTTTCTGTGGGAGCATCCTTTGCTGGCACCTTCCTGCATGCCTGGCGTCACTGCAATGCCGACGTCGCCGTGGTTGGGTGGCCCCGGCAGCTCCCCCGGTGACTCCTCCTCGCCGCCGGGCTCCCCTGGGCCAGTTTTGGCAGCCCGGCGAGCAGCATCCCCCAGCCCTGCTGCTCCTAAAGGCAGCGCGGATCCGTTGGTTACCTTGAACATCTTGCTGCTGCTAATGAATTGCTAATACAATTTTCTAGATAATTTTATTTCCATAGTCCTCACATTTTAATGTCTCCAGAAAGCTAGCATTTATTTGCTTAATCTCCCTGCGTAATACAATTTGCACTGACTCATAGGTTCTGAACAATCAGCTATGCATAAACAAAAACAAATTGTTTAATAACACAAGGGTCTGATATTTTTATTGACGGTGTGTAAGTATCTGGGGTTGGGTTTTTTTCCCGGCTTTTACTGTCGTGTTGATGCAGCCGGTTTTATACCCGCGGTTGGTAGGAGGGAGCTGGCGTTTGTGTTAGGGCTCGGGATTGCAGGCAGAGTCACCCTCGCGCCCCCACCCCCCCCGGGGGGCTCTGTGGGGTGTTTCTTGGGCTCCCCTTTCCCTGGACATCGAGAGGTCTGAGCTCGGCAGCTCTCGCAGGTGCGTGGGGGTGCGGTGATGGCCCCACACCTGCCCTGCGTTTGGGCTGGGGCCTCCAGCTGCCTCCAATGCAATAAACCCCCCCTTTCCCTCCCCCGGCATTCCTTCTGCGGGGCTGGTGGCGGTAGGGTCAGGGGGGCCAGGGTCCCACCGCCGGACCCCAACGATACCTGGAGTGTGCAGCTATTGGGCTCCCCACCCCCCCCCAAAGGAGCATCCTCCCCAGTGCTGGAGCATCCCCCTCGCTGGGGCATCCCTGCTGCCGGGTGGGAGCGGGGACCCCCCTGCACACCCGGTGGGGTGGTGGTGCCTAATTCACCTCTCTCCCTCTGCCCAGGTACGGACATGGCCGTTTTCTGCCTGCTGTGCGGGAAGCGGTTCCAGACGCAGAGCGCGCTGCAGCAGCACATGGAGGTGCACGCCGGGGTGCGCAGCTACATCTGCAGCGAGTGCAACCGCACCTTCCCCAGCCACACTGCGCTCAAGAGGCACCTCCGCTCCCACACAGGTACGCCGCCGGTCCTCGGGTCAAAACCAAAAAAAAAAAGGGAAAAGGAAGGCGAAACTGCCTTCAAAGTGTTGAGGCGGCTGCGACTGAGGTTGTTTGGATTTGCAAAACGAAACGGAAAAAAAAAAAAAAAGCTGCGTGTAATAAGTTGATCCGGTATAAGGTGACATGTGACCTTCTTAGGGGATGTGCGATCATACCCGCTTCATCGGCTTACGGGCGGTAGATGCACATAATCAGCCGGTGCTCGGCCCTAATGGGATTAGGGCGACCTGCGCTACGTGGAGCTGGTGCTTCGGCGGCACGGCGCAGCGGGGCCGGGAGCGCAGCGCGGGGCTCGGGATGCCTGACGCCGTGTCCTCGGGATGCCTGACTCCGTGTCCTCAGGGCGCCCGCGCTGTGTCCTCGGCTCCTCCGCCCACGGCCCCGGGGTGGCAGGGGGAGAGGTCCCGGCCGTCCCCAGTGGATGCTCCCAACCACCGTGAGCGCTGTTGCTTGGGTCCAGCCGCAAAACCCCCCGGGGCAGGAAAAAGCAGATCCCTGGGGGATGAGCGGGGCGGTGGGGCTGAGCCCACACGGTGCTTTGCAGCCCCTCTGGGCATCGCTGCCCGTGCTGTGGCTCGCTGCAGGGGCTGGGGGCTCCTTGCCCTCCGGTGCCCACAGAGCCAGGGGCTCCTGCGCCCTCCCTGGCTGTGCTTTTACTGCTGGGGGGAGGACAGCGCGTGCCGAGGCTGCACACCCCTTTTCCCCCCTTCCCCTGCGGGATACAGCCCCAAAGGGACCAGCAGTGGCTGCGGGAGGACATGGCCAGGAGGGTCCCTGGGTCCGGGCTGTGGCCGACGGCCACCAGACCCACCCGTGTCCCTGGGCGCGGGGTCCCCGCTTGGGAAACGGGTGTCGCATGCTGACGATAAGCACATTAATGCCGAGCGCTGGAGCTATTTATAGCCGGTAATCCGGTGACCTGGGCTGCGGGTCAGGCCCCGCGCGTCCCACCCCAACCCCTGCTGCTGCATCAGCTCCCGCGGGGGAAAACACCGGGACCGCAGGTGCTTTAGGGGGGTGTAACCCTGCTGGGGGCCTTCCTCCGGCGTGGATGCGAGATGCGCACGCTCCTCCCGAGGCCGGAGCGCTCCCATTTACACGGCTTCTCCCAAAAACCCAGCATGCGGAAAGGCTGCCTGCCCCCGGCTGCAAAATCACCGTCTTTGACTATAGGAGCGAAAAGCAGGGTGATAATTTGGAAATGGGCACGGGGAGGTGAAACGTGGCTGCCAACAGGCACTGCCTGCCTCGCCTTGGGACAGGGGTCCGGAACACATCCCGAGCATCCTCCTCCTCCTCCTGCTCCGGCCCCCGGGCAGGGGCTGCGGGAGGGGGCAAAGGGCTGCAGGTCTCGGCTGCAGCACGCGGGGAGAGAGTAAAATATCATTTTAAAGAGGAAGCGAAAGCGCAGGCATGTGAGTATATAACGAGAAGGACAATTTATGCCCAGGCACGAGTGCAGTTTGACACGGGGATAATGAAAAAACGTAGGTCATTGTGGATGACTTAAGCCTTCACAGCTGAAGAAAATGTATGAAATGCGGGGAACATTACACGCTTGGCAGCTCCGCACATCTGCAGCAGGACAAGTGAAATACAGTTGGCCATTCTTTACCATAAACTGTGCTTGTAGGATATGCGGCACAGAGAAATTGTAATTACAGTGACAAGACAAATCAGTAATATTTAAATATTCATGAACAAAGTCTCGGACGATCAATCTATCTTTATTGTCCTTGCCTTCGCGGCTGTAATAAATAAGTAGCTGGAGCCCTCACCTTTCCTTCAAATCATTCCGCCTTTGGTGCCCAACCGGAGTTCATTTATCAGCCGCCCGGTCTGGAGCGCGGGAGATGCCCGGGGCCGGGGCTGCGCCGGCGACACCAGGCCAGAACCCGGGAATCGGCGACGGGGGACAGGAGGACGGTGGTCAGTGATGGTCTCTGTACCCCGGCTGCGGACCTGAGCAACCCCTCCGCACCGGGATGCGGGCCGTGCTGGCGTGCCCGGGATGCTCCATCCCCTGGGATGGCGGCGGGTACCGGGGGTAAATGTGGGCTGGGGAGGTGGTTTTGGCGCGGCACGGTGGCGGCTCTGACACCACGCGCGTGTCCTTGCAGGCGACCACCCCTACGAGTGCGAGTTCTGCGGCAGCTGCTTCCGCGACGAGAGCACGCTGAAGGGCCACAAGCGCATCCACACCGGCGAGAAGCCCTACGAGTGCAACGGCTGCGGCAAGAAGTTCAGCCTCAAGCACCAGCTGGAGACCCACTACCGGGTGCACACAGGTGCGTGCTGCGGGGGGGTTACCGCGAGGCCGGTGGTGCTGGCGTGGTGTCCCCAGCAGAGGTGCCGGCAAGGTCCCCCTGGCAGAGATGCCGGCGTGGTCCATGGGTGGAGATGCTGGCGCGGTCCCCCCGGCGGAGATGCCAGCAGCACGGACCAGGGCAGCAGCCAGGAATAAGGACTCATTGGATGCGCCAGCGCATAACTATTGTAAAGAGGGGATCAATAGTTGGATCAGTTTTGCTGTTCATTACTCGGTTATCGGCTGTGCCCGCTGCGGCAGTGTCGATGCCGGGCAGTTAATTATCTCCTGGCAGCCTCAAGCCCCCCCTGACGCCCCCGTCTCCCCGTCTCCCACAGGCGAGAAGCCCTTCGAGTGCAAGCTGTGCCACCAGCGCTCCCGGGACTACTCGGCCATGATCAAACACCTTCGGACCCACAACGGCGCTTCCCCCTACCAGTGCACCATTTGCCTGGAGTACTGCCCCAGCCTCTCCGCCATGCAGAAGCACATGAAGGGCCACAAGCCGGAGGAGATCCCCACCGACTGGCGGATAGAGAAGACCTATCTCTACCTCTGCTACGTCTGAGGGCGGCGGCGCAGGGGCGGCGGGGCCGCGGGGCGGAGGACTGGGCAAAAAAAATACCACCAAACCCGCAGCATCCACGGCCTTGTTTATTTTCGGGTCTCGCTCCTCACCGGACGCAGGCTGTGGCTTGCACCGGGGCAGGGGGACGCGCCAGCCCCTTCCCCAGCCCCATCCGCTCCCCCCTCGCAGCCCCCCAGGGTCGGCTCCTGGCCCCTCCGTCACCACCGGGGCCAGGAAGACGGTGCGGGAAGGATGCGCTTCCCCGAAGGCGCGCGTGCAGCCGGTGCTTTGGGAAGGCTTTAATTTCTGGTTTCCTCTGTCCCCACCGAGCCCCCACCTTGGATGCCCCGAGCTCGGCCCCCGTTTCGGGAGGGCCCCCACCCTGTGGGACAGGAGCATCCCCGGGGGGACCCGGCCGCAGGAGGGTGTTTGGGGCAGGGACCCGGGTGCCTGCCGGGGTCTGGGGGGCGTGAGGGTCGCCCAGGGGCTGCCACCCTCCCCCTGACCAAAGACCTCTCTATGCATTGCCCCTTCCTCCCTTCCCCGCCGTCCCGGGGGGATGTGGCCGCTCTGGCGATGCGCGGTGGATGCCAGTGGTGGTGTGGGTGCCGCCGGTGCGCGGCATCACTCCGAGGGGGGGATCCTCTTTGTTGTGCTGGTTTGGGGCGCCTGGAAGGTGCCGAGCGTGGTTTTTTGCCCAGCCCTCAGCTGCAGGAGCCCGCGACGTGAGGGGTGCCGGGTGGCCGGCAGCTTCGCTCGCCGCTTTGTTTTGGTTTATTTTGCTTTTCGTTCAGTTGGTTTTTTTTTTTTTTTTTTTTGGACTTTCTTTTGGAATATTTCCGCGTTTAGCACATTTTACTTGAAATTACCTCGTTTTTTTGTGACCTCATGAGCTTTTATTGATTTGGGGGGGACGGGGGGCGGTGTGGCCGGGAAGGCGCGTGCCCGGCGGTGGAGGGGCGGCGCGGCGTCGGCGTCCCTGCCGGCCTCCCGTTGTGCATTATCCTTACCAAAACTGGTATTTTTGCCTGGCCCCGTGGGGCCGGGGGCGCCGGTTCTTGAAGCTACCTCTTGTGTTCGTTTTTGTTGTGTTTCTCCTTTGCGGCTGCGGCAGCGAGCTCGGCGGTCTCCATCCCACGCGGCGCTCGCTGCTTTTTTTTTTTTTGGTCATTTTGCTGCGTTTGGGTGAAAAAGCGGGGAAAAGAGTCCGGGGGGGAGCGGGACAGTGTTGGGATGTGGTTTGGAGGGCGCGCTGATGGCCCCTCTTGCTGGGGGGTGCCTGTCCTGCCTCTCCCAGCGCCGTGCAGGGATGCGGGTGCAGCATCCTGCGTCCCTCGCGCCCCGCTCCGGCTTTGCGCGCGCATGTGCCCCAGCCCGCGGGGCCTTGGCCAGGCCGCTGTTGTACAATCCGGGATGTGACTGTGGAGAACGGTTTGTTTAATTGTTGTGCCTAAGAAAAAAAAAAAAAAAAAAAAGAAAAAAAAAAAAAAAGAGAGAGATAAAAAAAAATATTAAAGAGACCCAGTTCTTTCACACGGAAAGTTGCTGCAATTTCTGGCACGTGCACCGGTGCTGCCGGCTGCGGGTGCCGCGGTGCCGCATGTGGCTTTTTTTGCTTTAACCTCCCCTCCCGTCCCGTCCCGTCCTTCCCTCCCTCAGTGCCGCAGCCTCCCGGCTGGGCGGCGTTGGGATGGGTGCCGGAGCGACGCTGCGGTGCCCCGGGCGCGCGTCCCCGCACGGGTCTGCCGTGGCACGACCCCCGCCGCCCCTCCATATATATATATAAGTATATATATGTGTATTATAGCAGTGAGGACCAAGCGCCCCGCGGGGGCCCCCCTCTCCCCTGGCTTGTGTCGGTGTCGTGCGCGCCCGCCTGCCCGTCCCGTCGCTCTGTGTTGCCGCTCGTGGTTGGGGTCCGTCGCTGCCCTCCTTCCGTCTACCTCAGCACCCCCCGAGCCCCGGCGCGGGGGGTGCCCCACTCCCCCTTCGGTTTTTCTCAGAGTATCTATCGGCTCCTATTTTTTGTACGACTTTCTCCCTCTGCCCTCGCCGTTCGCTCCCGTGCGGTTCTGCTTGCGAGTCCTCTCTGTCCTCTAGCCACAGATGCCGTTAGCTAAAAGGTTCCTGAAAAATAAAGAAAAAAAAAAAAAACACAAAAAAAAAAAAAAACCCAGTTGTGGTGTCTCCTAGTTGCAGCTCTCCGCATCTGCCTTCGTCCTGTGTAGATTCAGATTCTTTGTAAGACTTCAGTGTTTCTGACAGAGGAAAAAAAAAAAAACAAAACAAAAAAAAACCAAAAAAAAAACCAAAAAAAAGACAAAAAAAAGAAGAAGAAGAATATACTGCTGCAGGTTTTTTTCTCTCCATGTGTCACTAAGTGAAGTTTGTGCCTTCTATAGCAAAGAGAATATTTTTTACATCCTACTAACGGTAGATTTTTTTGTAGTGAACATTTTTTGTATTTTTATTTATAAGTCTCATAAGGAAAATAGCAATGTTCAGTTGTATACCTTGAATCTGCAGTTAGAAAACAAAAAAAAAAAAAAACAACCAATAAAGTTAATTCCGTTGTCTCGGCCTGCCGTCTCCTGTTCCTGTGCCCGTGCCTGCGGGGAGGAGGAGGAGGAGGAAGGATGCATCCCGCCGGCTTGGGGCAAGCCATGGGGGGACCCACGGTGGTGAGTTTGGGGGTGCCTCCTGGGCTCTGAGGGGGGGATCCCTTCCCTAAACCAACCCCCATGGGTGGGGGGTGCCCCCGGCATGTGGGTGTCCCCAGGGATGGGGACCAAACCCGCATCCCTTGTCCCGGGGCGCGAGCCTCCCCGTCCTGGGCGCGCTGCCTGCGCCGCTGCCTGCGCGGCTGCTGCCTGCGCTGCTCACCAGGGAGCGGAGCAAGTTTGCCTCAATGAAAGTGAACTCGTTCATTTAAACCTGACTGCAGAGTAGTCTGGCCCCCCGCTGCGTTAATTATCCTGTAGTTCTCGACTGATTGCTGTACACTAAGCTTAAGCCCTCCTTTATTTATTTACTGACTACATTAACAGCAGCGCCTGCACTCCTTTTGTGCTGCGGCAAACTCTACGGCGGGGCCTGGCGGGTGCTGCCGGCGTCGCCCAGCCGTGCCCGCGCCCGACGGGTGCTGCCCACTGCCCGACGGGCGCCACGGTGCAGGTAAACCTTCGTTACGCCGCGGTGGGGGTCACTGGAGGCAGAGCATCCCTTGTTTTTCTGCAGGGGTGGATGCCGCGTGCCGGGCTGCCACATGCGCTGGCGTCGAGGCCGCGCTCATCCCGAGGGTTCCCAGCGGGGCTGGGGGGCTGTGAGCCGCCCCGAGGTCCTGGTGACGGTCCCTGCCACCCAGAGCTCCCCCCAGCACAGCTCCTCTGGGGGAGCTTTGGGCAAATAGGGCAGAGCTTTGGTCCTGGCCCAGGCAGGCAGAGGTGGTCCTGCTGCGAGCAACCTGCTGCAGCATCCCGGGAGAAGGGGAGCGAAGCCCCTCGCCAGCGTTTGGCCGGTACAAAGGCGTTATTAGAATAACGGGGAAATTGTCGTAGGACCGGGCCTTTGTCTGCACACTCACACAGCAGCTGGGAGCGATTATGCTGCAACAATGTTCTGTTCCATCAACATTATGTCCTCATTAAACCTTTATTAGTAGATTAGATTCAGATTTATTGATTTTTTTCTATTTTTTTTTTTAAAGAGGAAAATCCAGGCTCCTCTCGGAGAGATGCCTGGAACTTTTTTCCCTGTGTGCGGCGCTTCCCAAAGCAGCGAGAGGGCAAAGGGAGAACCTGGAGCCTTCCTCCGGCATGGGCAGCCTCCTCTTCCAGGGGGGAAGGACCACGGAGCTGCACAAGGGGGTAGGTCGGGCACGGGACGGCTTGCCAGCACGGGCAAGGATGGAGGACTGAGTGCCCACGCGGCCACCACCGTGGTCCGTGGGATGTGACGGCGCAGGTGAGCATCTCGCAGTGGGTCCCCGAGGGGCGTCCAGGGTGCCAGCGGGTAGGAGAGGGATGGCGAGTCTGGCTTGGGGGTCCTGCCACCCTGTCGCCCTGTCGAACGCACAGGCTGGGCAGCACCGTGCGCCCAGGTCAATGGGCCCATTGGATTTGTCTGTTGGAGCGTTTGATGTTACACGAAGGCGGCTCATTCCAGAGGGTGTTAATTGCCCGCTGCAGTGATCAGGTCTGTAGCACCATCGATCTCGGCAGGATCAATGGGCTGATTTAGTGTCTCGCGAACTCTTTAACTGGACACCTCATCAATAGGCAGCCACTTACAGACCATCAGTGCATTAGCACGGGCTGGTGTCGGCAGGAGCCTGCTCCACCCGTCCTCAGCCCCCCGTCACTCAGCGGGGAGTTTTCCTACGGGTGACGGCTCCGGGACAGGGAGCGGGGCCCTTGGTCCAGGGCCAGGGACTTGGGGGCAGATGGAGGAGAGCCAGACGCCATCCACCCACCTCTCCCCCACCACCTGCAGCCCGACCGTACGCAGAGGCCCTCCTAGAGCAGGGATGGGCCCTCCTGGCATCTCCAGTGCTTTCGAGGATGGTGCCCACACTGATTGCTCAGGTATGTTACTGGCATGAAGGGTCTTGGGCAAGCACAGCAGGGCCGGGGATCACACCAAAAACACCATCAGTGTTTCTGGTCACGACCCCCTGACACGCCCAGCTCTGTAATGAGGGTGGGCACCATGTTGGGCAGCTCTGCTCCTTGCAGTTTGGGCTCAACTCCTTGCTCTGGGATGCAGCCAGTGATTCTTTCCACTCTTGTTGGGTGGCGGCCTCACGCCTCTGCCCCAGTGGGGGTGGAGAGAGGCCATGGGGGGATGGAATGGAGCCGTGGCAACAATAGGTGACCCTGCGGGTCTTTGCCAGCACCGCGTGCCCACGGAGCCGGTCCTGTTTGAACCCCAATTCCTTTGCTGTTGGCTGGCACTGGTTCTCTCCCAGCTCCTGTACCGCTGGGCAGGAGTGGGGGGGTAAACAGGGCCGGGTGGGGGGAATAAAGGGGGCCCAGGTGGGGGAAACAAAGACACATGCAGAGCCTGATGAGCAAATGGCTTGCAGGGGAGTGACGGAGAAGCGGCCACGGGCATGTGGACCCCGATGCTTCGTGCTGGGAGCCTGGGGCTCCCCCAGGGCGGCCGGGGCGAGGGATGGGGGACGCCGGGGGCGGCGGGGACCCCCCGGGGGCGGCGGGACCCCCGGGCGGCACGGCGCTGTCCGCGGTGCTGAAGCGGCGGCCGGGCGGGGCGCGGGGAGCCCGGCGCGGGGCCGCCGGTGCTCGGGGGTCCCTCCTCAGCCCTCCCCGCTCAGGGGACGCTGCCCCGGCGCCGGGGGGACGGTGGTGGGTGCCCCGGCCTGGGTCAGCAAACACCAGTGGGTCGCAGAGCCGTGGAGTGGCCTCCGAGCACAGCAGCGCCCAAGGTCCCCACCTCGCTCGTGCCCAACGGCAGGCGCCGCTCAGGCGTCCCGCCACAGCGACCAGAGGGTGCCCAGCGTGATGGTGTAGGCCAGGACGGCCACCAGGTACGCCCGGAAGAGCAGGACATCCAACACGTAGCCCACTTGTAGCCACTCGCGGGCAACGTCGCGAAACTCCTCGCGTTTCTCCAGGAACTGGCGGATGGCGGTGATCTCCCGCAGGACGCCGTGCAGCAGCAGGGAGCCCTCCGCCTGGCCAGCAGAGGCCAGTGTGCGCCCCGCGCCCCCCACGGTCTCACACTCCCGGGGGTCCTCACAGCCATACTGGTTCAGCTTGGCTGCAAAATTGAGAGAGGCAAGTGTGAAAGATGGGGAGCTGGGATTTCTGCGGGTGATCCGGGCATCCAGATCACCACACAAACAGGCACTACATGGACATAGATGGCTGCGTAGGGCCCAGTCCCCTTTGGTTCCCTAGGACCTCAGTGTGCAGCCCTTACCTGTGCTGTCGTTCTCCATCTGCCTGGAGATGTCTGAGCTCTGCGTCCTGCTTTGGCTGAATTTGTTCCTGTCCCAGATGCAGAGCAGGACGGTGGCTCGGTCCAGCAGCAGGCGCTTCACCCACTCAGGAACGTGGGGCTGCAGGTCTTGCTTGTGCACCAGGCGCACGATCAGGATGGTCTCCGTCAGGCTGATGACGAGCAGTGCCATGCACACCACAAAGTAGATGCCTGCGGACATGCCAGCAAGGTGAGTGGCCTGCTCGCGGTCCTGAGCAAGTCCTCCCAGCCCACCTCTCTAGGGGACCTGTGGTCTCTGTACGGAGCAGCAGCTCCTGCTGCTCCAGGCCAGCACCGCTGCAGTGGCTGGCTTGGCAGGTAGCGCTGCCGTACCTATCAAGGGGGTGCCAACTGCAGTAGCTGGGAGTGTGTCAGATACAATGATGAGGAAAACCGAGTAGCCCAGCAGGAGGGTGATCTTGAAAGAGACCCTCTCGCCACTGTTGGGCGGTAGGTAGAAGCCCACAATGTCCATAACCATCAGGAAGATGCTGGGGAGAAGCAGGCTGACGGTGTAGAAGAGGGGGCGTCTCCGGATGACTACCTGTGGGACAGAGAGACAGGAAAGGCTCAGCGAGGGTTTGAGCTAGTGTGGCTCTCTGCTAAGGCAGGTGAAGGTGGTGGGATGCACTACGGTGAGCCAGAGGAGAACAGCTCAGCATGAGGACTCTCCTGCCCGCAGACAGGAGCATCACAGCAGGGAGCAGCTTGGTGGTGGAGCAACAGGAGCCAGGGCAAGACCTTTCCCTAGCGCCCCATTCCCAAGAAGCTCAGTGGCCAAAGAACCTTACGTAGAACTTCATCTCGGCATAGCTGTCGCTGCTCTTGACGCTGAACTCCTGGAAGTGGCTGAGGACGTAGAGCAGCTCCCACTCGCCCTGGTTCATGAAGACGCTCCGGTCGAACTTGACCAGCTCCGGCTGCCGCCACAGTGAGAGGTTGATGTCGCGGACTGGGGGGATGGAGGAGAGGTGAGGACCGGGGTGCCCGGCCCGAAGCCGCCGGGCTGGGTGCCTGCCCTCCCCGCACGCATCCCCGATCCGCTGGGGCCATCTAGAGGGATGAGTCGCCTTCTGCACCGAGCTCCAGCCCGGCGGAGGCCCTGCCCGCTCCCCCCGGCCGCAGGGGTCCCGGCACTCACTGTGGTGCAGCCAGCTGGTGAAGGTGAGCGAGCAGTTCTGGACGTCGAAGGGGAAGTTGTAGATGTCCAGGCTGCAGGCCGTCATCACCTGGATGGGTTTGAGGTTCTGCACCTCCCCGTGGTGGCTAACGTAGACGTAGGGGACGTGGGGGGACTTTCCGACGTCCACGCTGGGGGACAGGAGGGACAGAGACGTGGGCTGGGAGCACCTTCGGTGGGGGCTCCTCCTGCCCAGTGGCGTTTGGGAGGGGAACTGCCCAGGGGCCAGGGGTTCACCCCCCGAGCTGCTTTTTTGGCAGTGCCCGTGCAGGCATGGCTGCCTGGCACCACCTCTGCGCTGCCCGGACTGCTGCCCTCTCTCAGCCCCAGGAGCATTTGTGTCCTTGCCCCGGGGCTCTCTGGAGCCGGCGGGAGCACCTTCAATCCCCACGGAGCGGGAAGGACGCCGGCTGGCTTCGCGGGAAGGACCGGCAGCTCTGCAGCTGCCCTGGCATTGTGCTGCCTTCACAAAGCCTTCTCCAGCTATCTGGATCCCACCCCCGGCACGGCGCGGGTAATTACCGATGGTTGTGGTTAGCCAGCATTGGAAATGGCCCAACTGCCGAGCCGTTCCCCATCTGCAGCTCGCCCGATGCAGGGAGGCTGCCAGCTCTGTGCCGGGAATACAAAGCGCGGGGCGGCGCGTGCCCGCGGTGGGCAAGGGGGGCCTGAGGGTTTCGTTGCACTCACAACTCATTGATGAGGATGTCGGGCACCCAGATGCTCTCCACGGGGAGGGAGATCTGTGTCAGGTTGTCGAACCGCTCCGGGTCCCAGCGGAGGAACTCGTCCGTCCAGTGCTGGGGGACAAGGAAGAGGGGGCTTGGAGGGCAAGGTCCCTTCCACCCTGCCGGCACCCAAACCCCGCGCGAGCACCCTGCTGTGGGAACCAATGCTCGGTGCCATCTGTGGCAGTGAGGACAGGCTCATCCTGCAGCTCTCGCACCACCCAGCGCTGTGGAGCACAGAGCAGGAAAGCTGTGCCTTGACTTTCACTCCCTACAGAGGTCTCATCATCCCCTGGGATGGGCTCGACCTTGCTGCGCTCCCGCAGGGCTGCACACAGGAAAACCTGTGTTTGTGTGGGTGCTCGGCCCCGGCCAGGGTGCACGGTGTCCTCTGCTCACCTGCCTGTACCAGATGTAGGTGGTCAGCACCTGGTTCTTCTCATCCTGCAGAAAGAAGAGGACGCGATGTCGGCACAGGGGGTATTGGCACTGTGGGAGGTGGGCAGAGCATGCCAGGAGGCGGCTGCCATTGGGCACCGTCTTGCTGCGGACATGCAGAAGCTGCCCCCGCCCCAGGCAGGGTGGGAGCAGAGGACTCACCACGCTGAGGATGGCGTAGACCATGAGGTCGATGGCCACATTGGTGGTCGTTCGCCAGTCCCGCACGGGCCGGGTGCCCTTCTGGTAGTGGGCCAGCAGGGAGTGGGACAGGCGGCGCAGGGCGGGCTCGGCAGGCTCTGGCGTCCGGCCCTCCCGCCGGGTACCTGCCAGCAGAGGGATGGGATGGATGGACGGATGGATGGACGGATGGATGGACGGATGGATGGACGGATGGACGGATGGACGGATGGATGGATGGATGGATGGATGGATGGATGGATGGATGGATGGATGGAGGGCTGCTCACACCGGGGCAGTGGCTGCAGTCATCTGGGGGGTGCCATGAACCGTGGGATGCTGCTGGCTGCCATCCCTCGCTTACTGGTTTCCCATCAAAGTGACCTTGGAGCATCCTGATGGGAAAGGAGCCTCCCAGCCAGAGCATCACCCCAAGTTTCCTTCCCATCTTCTGCTGTGCAGGTGGATGGGGCTGTGACCTTCCCCCAGCCTCGAGGACAGGGCTGCTGTCTCCCACCTCCCCTGGATGGATGCCAGGGCAGCAGCAGCGGGGGACCACAAGGGACTGGCCACCCCCAGGTAAGTTCCTACCACTCGCTCCTCCAACGGGAGCCATTTCTTTGCCGTGCAGGTGGAGGCAGGGAAGGCTAGTGATGAGCCAGGGTGCCCAGCTCATTTCTTAGGTATCCTGGCATTTGGTTCCTGTGGAAACAATCCCTCGGCCGGTGATGGCAGCATTAATTGCCAAGCGCATTTTGCTTGGCACCCGAGCCCTCGCGGCGGGGCAGCCAGCGATGCTGCGGCCGAGCTGCGATCCTGGCTTTGCTCTGCAGCACACCCAGCTCCGGAGTCCAATTCCCGACTAATGAAAGGGACTAATTGGAATAGATCTGCGGGATCTTGGGAAAAGCTGCCAGGAAGGGAACTTTAATCTGTCCTTTAAGCTGAAAAAAAAAGAAGCAGCCCAGCAGCCTCGGCCCCTCCAAGTCTGTGTGCGGTCAGTAATGCTGGGGAGCCGGCCGGGCGCACGACCCTCACCCAGGCAGCGGCACGGGGGGCGAGAGGCAGCAATTAGGGCCAGGGGAGGAAAACTGGCACTGCCAGCGTCGTGCTGCGGCCGAGCGGCCTTTCCTGCTGCCGCTGGTGGCAGCTGACTTGCACCCCCTCCTCCTCCTCGCACCCTCTCCTCCTCTTCCTCGCACCCTCTCCTCCTCTTCCTCGCACCCTCTCCTCCTCTTCCTCGCACCCTCTCCTCCTCCTCCTCCTCACACCCTCTCCTCCTCCTCGCTGCCCCGCTCCAGCTGGGGATGCTGGGGCTTTGCCGAGGGAGGACTGGGCCGGGTTTGCCCCGGCCACTCCGTGCACTTGCCACAGGCACCAAACCCATGCCGGCAGCTCGCCGGGCACAAACGGGTATGGCTGGCACACGGGAGTGCGTCTGCACGGACCCTCCCGCCCCCTGAGGGCAAGAGCGGCGCCGCTCCCGCTGCTCCTCCTCCGGCACCTCTGCCGGGCTCACTGCGGAGCTGCTGGAGTTGGGGACGATGCCCCGAGGAGGGGGGCTGCCTGTTCCCCCAAAGCCCCCAGTTACAAACCTGCTGAGAAAGCTTCCAGCTGTGCCAGGGCAAAACAGCACAGCGATTTTTCTACGCTTTCCCAGGGAAGTTAAACAGGAGAAAATAATAACCATCGCTCGTGAAGCTTTGGCAGTCGTTTCTGCGCCGTGCAGAGCTGGGATTACAAACTGTGGGCACAGCATCCCTTCCACATGCTGCCGTCCCCAAAACCCAGCTCTGCGTTATGAGGGAGCAAGCGATACATTAGAGAAACCCCTTAATCGGGTGGGGGGCTCAGGCAGCAGCTTCCAGATGGGGGGATGCAGGAGATGACTCTGTTTCTCTCTGTCCTCAGGGCTGGGACAGAGCTTCCAGAGTTCTCCGAAGCCCCGCATCCATGAGCCCGCGATGCCGCGCTGGCTCCAAAGGCCGCGTGACCGTGCAGGGGGTGTTCAGCCGGTGCCACAGATGCCCACCCTCGCGCTTCTCCCAGGTACATTGGTTGTCAGTAGTGTTAAGCAGTCTTTGTGTGCCGCGCGTGCTCGGGTTTGGGGAAGGTGTAGCACCGTGCCCTCCCGCAGCCCCCAGCCCTGCCCGCGGGTCCCCGGCCTTACCTGGGCTCTGCAGCGCGGAGGCGAGAGGCAGTAGGGCCAGCAGAGCCCCCAGAGCGGCGGCCATCATGGCTCTGTCAGCTCCCGGCTGTGGCTCCCTCCTCGCCAGCCGGCTCCGCCGAGGAGTGAGCCCTCAGCGGCACTCCTGGCTCGCTTTCCCCCCGCCGCCGGGGTTTTGAGAACGCCCAATTAATCTCGCCATCAGCATCTCCTGCTGCATCAAGTTTCAGGCTGGAGGCTGCGAGAGGAGCCCACCCAGCCACCCCCCGCCCTGCCGGCTCCCCCGGGGCCGCCCCAGACTGGGACCGGGCGCCTGACATGGAAAAGCGGGATTTGGGGATGCGAGCATCGTGCCGGGGGGGGGGGCACATCAGGGGGAGAGGGTGCCGCGGGCGCCAGGAGCCCCTCAGCGGGGGAAGCCCTCTGCGATGGGGTGGTCTGTCCCAGGAGGTGACAGAGACACGGCACCGGCACAGATGGTTTTCCATCAGCAGGGGAGTGGGGGGCTCTGGAGGTACTGGGCTTCCCTTCGCACCCTGTGAGGGAGGGTCTGTCCCAATGGAGACGGACAGGTTGCCAACCCCTCGCACCCCGTCCCGGGGCAGCAATTTCACCCCAACCACCCCCAACCTGCACCGCAACCAGGATCTGTTTTCACTGCAGCACGTGGCATTTACACACAAATTTCAGCACGTGAAGGCACTTCTCACTGCTTTTGGTTTCCCCCAGCGTTCACCACCTTTGGGTGAATGCGACCGTAAGCAAAGGTCGGTCTTGTACCACTGAGAGCAAAAGCGTGCCCAGCGCCTGCTCAGGCCTGGCGCCTTCCCCTCCCTGTCACAGCATCTCATCCTTGGGGCAGCGTCCCCCTGCCCAGCGGGGGACCCTCACCCCGACCCCCCTCCCCCATGATCTCATATATTCCTGTACGTCTGTCTGCGTTTCTCTGTGTCATAAGCGCCCGTGTCCCCACGGAGCTGCTGGGGAAGCGATGGGCAGAGACCGGAGTCTGCGGCAGCGGCAGCACGGAGCAAATCGCATCAGATGGCAGCGCGGAGTCACTTAAACGAGATAAGAATTAGTGCGCGGCCCTGATGAACTCCCCTTCGGCCGCCAGCAGCGGTGTCAGGGAGAGAGCGAGAGCGGCGCCGGGGCTAATTTGATTTCTCGGCTCCGTCAGCGGCTGGCAAGTCACCTCCCGGGGCGGGCAGGCAGCTCCCAGCTCCTTCCCCTTATTGAATCTGGGTAATGACAATCACGGGCAGCGCCACAGCGGCGCGGGGGACCCTGCCCCACTCCGACCCCTCTCCGCGGGGCGAACACCGCTCTGGCACAGCCTCTGCTGCAGCATCATTACCTCTGGATCGTCTCCCTTGGGTTTTACATCTTCATCTTATGGAGATTTTAATGTAGTTCCTATCGGCCCTCCTGTTATTGGATATCTAATTAGTCTATTACCGCCTGGTGTTACACGCGCACGGGGGGCTTTTGCGGGATGTTTTGTGGGGCGGCTGATATCAATCGGCAGTGCCCGGATCAGATTTACTTTCTGAAATGGCGTAATGGGATTTTATTAGCCCTGTAATCTGCTGCATGGTAATTGCTTTTTTGGGAATCAAAGCGTTTGGCGCCAGGGGCTTCCTGGGGCTCAGCCCCGCGTCCTGCCCGGGCTCTGCCACAGCAGCAGCAGCTCTGTGCAGGGATGGAGGGATGGAGACCTTCCCCGAGGCCAGAAGCAGCTGCGGGGCTGCCGGGGGAGCCACATGTCCCCTGGCACATGGGATGTCGCAGGCAGCTGAGCCCCTGTCCCTGTTTGTCTGTGTCCCATTAACTCATGGAGAAAATTTTCTAGCTTTTCTAGGACTTTTTCCTCGGGCAGCCGCACTGGGAGCAGGTACTTTGGCTGGGCGCACGTAGTGAACTTCAGCTGGTGCATAGCCAGGAGCGATGGTGGTCTCAGAGGCTGGGGAGGGCACAGGAACACGGGCATAAGGTCCCTGCGGTGGGACGGGATCAGGGACGCTCAGCATCCCCCCCATCCGTGACAGAACGAGCGATGCTCAGCGTCCCCCTCTGTGAGGGGACCGGCGATGCTCAGCACCCCTCATCGCCCCAACCTGCCCGTACCGGGAAGGTGACCGAGCCGTGCAGGTGTTCTTTCCATGGCAGCATTGGCCTCGGCAGCCCCAGCCCCTGTGCCCTGGGATGTGCCGGGGGCTGTGGGGGCTTTGGCAGGTGCCCACCCAGCTCAGTGCAGGACAGGGACCAGGGACGGAGGCCTCAGCTGCGGCAGCTGCCCGGGGGGAACCAGCAGGGGAGGGCAGCAGCTCCTCCGGGCTGCCAGGACTCGCCTTTCCGAGCGTGTTTGCAGCGTCAAAAGCAATAAAGCATCGCGCAGGAGCCCTGGCAGCGCGGCTGCCTGCCGGCCCCAGCCCCATCACGCGCCTACAGCCGCCCATTACGGAGCCCGGCGCTGCCCCGAATTGCATGTCTGCTGTGATTTAACGCTGCGAGACATGCAATAAACGCTGGGCGCAGGCAGGACTGCCGGCGCTGGCAGCAGCCCCCCACACCAGTGGGGCGCGAGACCCTCAGTGGGGGTAGGAGAGTGAGCCCTCTCCTGCGGGCAGTGGTCCTTGGGGATGCTCAGGGGCCACGGGGACACGTGGGGTCTCTCCCCCAGCACCCCCTTGTGTGGCTCCACATCAAAGCAGGCACCAGAGCAGGTGCTGGGTGCTGCGCCCATGGCTCATGTAATCGCTGCCGAGGGTCGGTGGGGCGCTGGTGGCTTCACAGGCGCTGAGCCCACCCGCACTGCAGCAGCAAAGGAGCCTTTAAACCCCCTGGCGAAGGGAGGGGAGCGCTTCCCTCGCAGTCCTCTCCTCCATTAGACACCCTTCAGGTGTTAGCAATATTCTGCTGCCGTTCCGTTCTCCATTAAAGCCAGGTAATAATAACTACGGGAAGGTATTTGCAGCCCATTGCTGCTAATGAAGGAGCTCCAGCTCGTCCCGAACGGGTACGGCAGCCACGCATCACAGGCGCCATCTCAGCCCGGGTTAGGCAGAACTGCCTTGCTGAGAGCAGACCCGACCGGTGTGCAGTCTGGTGAGACCGTCTTTTCCTTTTTCTCTTTATTTTTTAAAGGAGGTGCGTGCCGGAGCAGGAGAGGGGAGCTGGGCGCCGACCTCGTGCCGCCTTCTGGGCAGAGACCCCATCCCGGGGGCAGGTTTGCAGAGGGACCGTGCACGCGCCGGCTGCCTTTCTGTAAAAACCTCATGCCTGCCTTCCTCCCCTTTCACCCCAGCTCTTCTACGGCGGCTCTAGCTTTTCAGCAGTATTTCCAATCAGAAACCACAGCTCTTCCAGCCTGGGTTTTAATAAAACCACGCTGGCCATCACAGTGGGATATTTTTCCCTTCATTTTCCAAAGAAAATGAGAAAGATTTCAAGCAAATTGGAAAGGTTAATTTGGGCCGAAAAGCCTCTTAGCTTTTGATGTAAAGCACCTGAAAAAGTCTCGCAGAAAAGCCTCCTCCCTCTTGTTTCTGTTGGAGTTGAACGTGCAGCTGGGGGGGCACAGCCAGGCGCTGCCCCGGGGCCAGGGGTCCCAGCCCTGCCGGCGCCTATCCGAAGTCCAAGCCCCGGTCAAGAAGCTCCGGCAGACGAAGCCGTCCCACTTCCAGGAGCGACACAGGCAGGGGAGCTGCTCTGTGGGTGGTGGGGCAAGAGGGCTGAGCCGGGGGTGGTCCTGGTCCAGGGATGCTCTCAGTCCAGGGGATGCTCCCGGTCCAGGGAGGGAAGGCAGAGTCAGATGCAGAGCCAGGCAGCAGCAGTGCTGGAAAGGACGGACAGTGTCACTCAAGGTGTGGGGACAGCCCTGGAGGGGACGGTGGCCAGAGCCAGGCTGGGAGCGCACGGTGCTCGGCTGTGCGCAGGATGCTGCCGGTGCCCGCGGAGCTGTGCAGGGTGTCGAGGGGAAGGTGAACACCTCCAGGCTGCCCCTGGGCATCGCGTCCTGACCACCCTGTGGTGAGAATCTCACAGGGCAGCAGGGATCTGTGGGTGCCTGTTTCTGGGTGCGGAGCTCGAGACAGAGCCAGGCATGAGAACAGGAGGGCAGGGTTTGTGCCAAAGGGGAGATGAAAACTTCCCGCTGTTTGTGTTTAAGAACAGGAACGGGACCCTTGCGAGGAAACCACAAAGGTGCTGTGCCTGGCATCGTGGGTGACGTGACACGGAGCCGGGATGCGACCGAGGGACAGCGAAATCCTCATCCCACCGTTGAGGCTGGAACTCCAGGTGAGAAATTCCTCCTTCCCAGGACCATTTGCCATCTCGAGTGCGAGTGTTTGGTACCCACTGAAATTCCCTGCAGCTCGCTTTCCCCTGGCACTAATATGCCGCTCTGGTTTATTTCTTTTTTAAAGCACCTGCAATGCAAATCGCTTCCTTTTGCTAAGATAAGGCTGTGAGGAAAGATCTTGGGACACGGAAGAAGCGCGGTAAGGGCAGATCTTCAGCTCCTTCTTCCTCTGAGGGCGCAGGACCCCCCCTGCAGTAAATTATCCTTGCTGTAACAGCGCTCTGACTGCGCCTGACGCTGCCAACGAATCGCCAGTATCTGTCCTGCAGCCTAATTAGTCACTGCGGCATTAATCAGGCTGCTAAACGTAATACGCACCCTCGGCAAACCGGGAGGTAAAAATACGAGGCTGACTTTATCTTTGTAACCAGGACATTCAGAATTTTTATGGTAAATTAATACATTTCTTAAGGTGGGGAAATCCCTGGGGAGCCTTTCCCAGGCAGGGAGCTCCGGCCGGGGGGCAGAGACGGGGTCCCAGCACGCCGGGAGCGTGGGGCAGAATGCGGTGACCAGCATTCGCCCCCCTTCCTCTGGCTGTTTGGTGGCCTCTGGGCTCCCAAAAGGGGAGTTTCTTATGTTGCATTTAGACTTTGCCGGGTGTCTTGTTTTTTTCTTTGCATATCAGGGAAACTGGATAATGCTGCCGGCTCGCTCAGAGTTACTTTATCAACCCTCCTCCTGCTTGCCCTCTTGCCTCCTGAATTCCCGAGCTGGAGCACCTGTGGGAACCTGGGAGCCCAGAGGATCCCAGGGAGGGCAGCGGTGGAATTCCCACCCCTCTTCCCAAAATAAAAGGCAAGGGATGCTGCGTGGCTGCCCAGGGAGAAACCCAGGGAAAGGGCACTTTGGCTTGGGAAATTAGCAAACGGGGGGGTGGCGGTGGCAGCATTGCCCGACCCTTTCACCCCCCCGTCCCGCAGCACCTGGGGATGCCAAGGGCAGTGTGGGTGCCTTGGGCGGCCGGGCAGTGGTGAGTGACACCTTTCTGGGGGTGCAGAGGGGCGTTTTGCCCGCCAGCCCCCGGGGAGCTTGGGCTCAGCCACGTTGTCACGTCCCCCTGTGGGGTCCCGCTCCCCGGCAGCATTGCAGCCCTGCAGAACCCCCCACAGCCCCTCCACAGCCCCATCTCCGCTTCGGGCCTGGGGTCGTTTTATTGAGAGAAAGGTGAATTCTGGGCTGTGCCTGCACAAGGATGCAAAGGGAACGGCGCTTGGTACTCCTTGGCTCGGCACACCTGGAAAATGCCCATTTTCTGCCAATTTAACCCAGGCCCCAGAAGGCGGGGACTTGGGCCCCCCTCTGTTGTTATAAACCGTTTCTTCACAGTTTTCCCCCAGGACGCAAGCAGCCAGGCCCCAGGGCTCCGGGGTTTGGTGTCTGGTGCAGCTGCCAGGGACAGGAGTCGTTAAAACAGCTATTTATTAGCACTTCTACACAGAAAAGGGGGCTGGGGAGTGGCTCAGCGAAGCCGGCACCCCCAGCACTGAAACAGCCGTCCATTTATACGTTATCAATCAGCATAATTAACCGTATTCATTGTTTTGCAACTTTCTGCCGGTGCTTGTAATTCCTTTTCTGGAAGCTGACCTGGCGTCTTCAATTAGAAGGTGTCCTCAATTAGAAGGCGTCCTCCTCGTCAATGAAAGGTACGGTGCTGCTTAACTTCACGGTGCAGGCTGGGTGGGTGAAGGTCCCCAGGCGGAGGGGGGTGTCCCTGCTTCGAGGGGGGTGGGGGGTGGCGTGTTGCAATTAGTCATTACGGAAGGACACGTTTCGCCGTAAGGACGCGTTTCAGGGTCCCACCGCGTTTCCTGGGCACTCGCCCGCCGAGGGCTCGGGGCCGGTTGTTCCTCTGCCCCCGTCTCTCGCCAAGAACCATTTACCCAAAGTATTTACGGTGACAATCATAGAGGTTTTGGTGTCGGCGTGGAGCGGCTTGGACCGAAAATAGGTTGTAAAATGTGATTTTTTTTTTTAATTTTTTTTTTTTTTAATAGCTCTGGTGGGATTTTTTTCATTTTTTAATCTGTAAAGAGGGGTGCCCCAGGGGTCCAGGCGCTCCCCCGGGGCTGGTCGCTCCGCCGTTGGGTTTGGAACCGGGGAGATGGGGAGCCGGGGGGGTGCTCGGGGCGGGGGCACACGGCACCCAGGATGGGGCACAGGACCGAGGGAGTGACTGAGGAGGGGGGACATGGGATCGGGACCGGGGGGGTCCCGAGGGGGCGATGAACATGGGACCGGGGTGGGGAGGCAGGAGGTGGGGAGACACGGGACCGCGGGGCGGGGGGGGAGCGAGGGATGGAGGGAGACGGGACCGGGGGGCATCGGAGAGGGAGAAACCTGGACCGGGGGGGAGACACGGGACCGCGGGGCGGGGGGGGAGCGAGGGATGGAGGGAGACGGGACCGGGGGGCATCGGAGGGGGAGGGACCTGGACCTGGGGGGAGACACGGGACCGGCGTGGGTCCCGAAGGGGGGACGACATGGAACCAGGACGGTACCGTGTGTGACCGAGGGGGGAGGACACATGGGACCGGAATGGGATCGGAGCCGGGGGGGGGGGACACGGGACTAGACCGGGGGACCGCGACCGGGACCAGGGGAGAATACAGGACTGGGAGGGGGACCTGGGGGGACACGGGACCGGAGGCGGGGGGCAGTAGGGGGGAATACGGGACTGGAAGCGGGCACGGGACCGGGGCGGGGGGGACACGGCACCCGGGGGAACGAGGCGGTGTCGGGGGGACGCGCGGGGCCGGGCCGGGGCCGTTGGCGCATGCGCGGGGGGCGGCGCGGCCCCGCTGCCGGCGGCGGGATGACGGCCGAGCTGCAGGCCCCGGGCGGCGGCGGCGGCGCGGTGAGACGGGGTGGGGGGGGGGACGGTGAGGGTGGGGGGCTGCTGCCGGTAAGGCCCACCCGCCCCGGGACCCCCCCCCCCCCTCCGGCGCTGGGCCGCAGGCCCGGGGCGAGGCGGGCCGCCTCGCCCCGGGCCTGCGGCCCAGCGCCGGAGGGGGGGGGGGGGTCCCGGGGCCGTCAGCTGGATTTGGTCTGTTTCACTGAAAACTACCGTGCGGCCTTTTCTCGGGGAGAGGGTTCCTCAGGGGGACAGGTTGAGGGAGCTGGGGGGGTTCAGCCTGGAGAAGAGAAGGCTCCGGGGAGACCTGCCAGCCCCTTCCAAAGGGGCTCCAGGAAAGCTGGGGAGGGACTCTGGAGCAGGGAGGGGAGCCGTGGGACGAGGGGGAAGGGTTTTACACTGAAAGAGGGGAGATTTAGATGAGATCTGAGGCAGAAATTGTTTGCCGTGAGGGGGGTGAGCCCCTGGCCCAGGTTGCCCAGAGAAGCTGTGGCTGCCCCATCCCTGGAGGGGTTCAAGGCCAGGTTGGACGGGGCTTGGAGCGACCTGGTGTAGTTGGAGATGTCCCTGGATGGTCTTTCAGGTCCCTTCCAACCCAAACCATTCTGTGATCCTCTGTGGGAAAGGGCTCCTTCATGATAACTCAGTATGGTCTCTGACAAGGGCTTCTTCCCCTCGGAATTCGTGTTCTCCTTTCCCTAGCCCAGCACCCGTTAACAAGAAACATCGCCCTTAAACTTCAGGGCTCTGCATAAATTGTCTCTCAAACACACGGACCCGAGCGCTGAAGGGACACCTGGCTGGCGGCTCCTCCGCGGTGCTCGCGAGGTCGGTGTCCCTGCGCGGGGGGGTTGCAGCCCAGCGTGTCCCTGGCTTACACAGGCAGCCGCGCTTCTCTGTAGTATCTCTGAGCTCTCAGGAGGCGAGAGAGACACTTTTGAGAGGCCGGCATTGAGGGTATCGACCTTTTCATTGTGCTTTTAGAGGCTGCATTTGTGCGGCAGCCGTTTCCCGCGCGCGCAGGGACAGTGTCAGGACTGTGCCCGATGCGCAGGATCATGTGTTGATGGAGGAAGAGTCCGCTGGCCGCCGCTTCTTCCCCTGATGGATATGGGTTTGTAAAAGCCTCGGTCAGGAATGCGGGTATTGTTCCTGCCGCTGCCTGTGGGTTTTTAGCCCTCTTCATGTCCATTTTCCCACTGTGATGAAAAGCGCAGCTGAGGTGCAGAGACTG
The DNA here is from genome assembly GCA_947846985.1 of Fratercula arctica. Lineage (NCBI taxonomy): Eukaryota > Metazoa > Chordata > Aves > Charadriiformes > Alcidae > Fratercula > Fratercula arctica. The sequence continues at coordinate 7,868,239 of CANTUZ010000019.1, forward strand.
AAGGCCGTGGCTCTGCCTCCTGCTTATGCGCCGCCACCTTCCTCCTCCTCCTCCTCCTCACGCTGTTATTTCTGGAACCCCCTTGAACTCCCGCACCGCACTTGCACCCTTCCTCACTTGCAGTTTCTTATCAAAACAAACTACTTCTGAGCGCGGTGAGTCACAGTAGGGTGAGGAAAATGGCAAAACCTTTCAGTTTCTTCGCTCGCTGGCCAACCGTGTAATTTGTATCTCCAGCGCCCTCCTTCCGCTAAGCCTCTTGGTTTTGTATGTCTCTCCTGTTGCTGTAATTTAATACTAATAGCATTTGGGTTTGGGTTGTTATTTTTCCAGCAGGTAGGACTTCGGTTTGGTTTGCTTTGGTTTGTTTTTTCAAGTGAGCTATGTATTAATAGCGGAGGCACGCTGGTGTTAATTGCCAGCTCTGGAGCTTGTTTTAGAGCCCCGCGGCGTGTAACCTCAAAAAGCAATTAACTAGGCTAGTTATAGCAACAAACCCACGCGCACTCCCCAAAAACTTCCCCACTTTCTTGCAGGGAGTGTGGTTCCCAGTGGTTTTTGTGGGCTGCCCGTCGGCCGCAAGCCTCTCGAAACTTGTTGTATGGGATAAGCTCTCCGCTGCAAATTCAAACCTTTCTTCTCAAAGGTAGAATAAGATTGTGCTGGAAATCATTAGAATATTCAGGGGTAACGTAGAGCGGTGCATCGGTAATTAGCTTTTATGGTTACGGCAGCCTTTGTGAGGCCTCCTTTTGGTGAAGCAGAAAACCCCCTGAAAATCGTGCCTTGTCCTGCCTCGGATGTCGTTATTGTAATGTGGTTTATTAGCGTGGGTTTTGTTTTTTTTTTCTCCAACGGAAAAATATACCCTGCGGCGTTAGGTGGGGTTAGCTGACGAGCACGTCACTTGCGCAGGCAGCAAAATTAGTAACATGATATAAATGGTTTGCCTTTGTGAAAGTATGTCTGTCCTGAGCCTCCTGCCCTTGGCTCCCGATGCCGTGGTTCCTGCCTGTGCCGTCGGCCAGGCTGGGGGCTTTCCACGCCTCTCGGCTTTTCTTGGGGCTGAAGGAGCTGCAGGACGGGTTGGGGGGGGGGTGCGCGCACACATGCACTTTTTCTTGTAAAAGTGGAGGAAAATTAGTACTTTAGGTGGGACTATCACAAATACCTTGTTGGGGAATCCCCATAGAAAAATAATCTAGGATTTGTTTGTTTTTAACCACCGATACGGATGCGTGCCGTCTTTGCGGTGTCTGTGCGTGGAGCAGCATCCGTCAGCGGTATGGCTGCATGGCTCAGAAGTGTGGTTGAGTTCCTACTCCCTGGGTGGAACTTGTGCTCCAATGGCACAAAGGCATCTTAAATTTTTTCCCAATGATGAGAGTAAGTAGAAACTTGAATTTATTCCTCTGCAGCCTTGCCAGTTAAGATCAGTTAAACGTGTGATCCTAAGAAGCTGGCATTCGTTGGACTGTGCTGACAGCAGGATCCTTCATAGCCTTTGTACGTCGGGCATAGGCGATGCAGTCCAGGCTGGTTTTGCTCTTGTAACATCCTTCCCATACTTGGTGCGATGCCGGCGCTACGGAGCCGTATCTGACCCCTCAGATCCCAGCCGGACTGGGCTGTTGGCAACAGCAGCTGAACTGTGGTCGCGAAAGGGGGGTGGTGGGACCTCCGGGGCCGGCTGCGGCAGGGGCACTTGCAGAGAGCCGCCTCTCCTGACAGCCGGTCATCTGGAGTTATGCGTAGCCTGGTAAGCACAGCCACCGCTCCTGTGGCAAGCCAAGGCTGCAAAGATTTGATAAGTCTGGTAAAGAAAATTTCTGTAATCTTTTTTTAAAGTGGTTGAGCCAGTCAAAGAATAGGTTGTTGACCATGGCTTAGAGCCAGTATCTTGCCAAAGCTCGAGTTGCCAGTGTGGTGGGGGCAGGAGAAGCGATGGCAGCCTCCTGGACCCTTATTCTGACACCTCATTGTCAGTGAGAAGTGACACGCACAAATGGCATGTGCGGCCAGACTTAAAATAGCCCGTGGCCAGTGCCCTGAGAACATGCAGCCTCCTTATATGTCCCACTGCACATGCCGCCGTCCAGGGGACGGGGTGCCCCTTCCCTCCGCAGGTGCGGAGCATCCAACGGCCGGGATAGCCTTTCCCCTCGGGCCTGCTGCCGTCCTTCTTGGGATACAACCGACTGAACGTTGCTCTGCACATTTTGGGGAAAAAAAATGCGAGTGCGATGTTCAAGCTGATATTAGTATTGCCATCAGGGAAGTGTGATTGGATTTGCTTATTCATCTGTCCATAAAAAGGAGAGCAAGAAGCAAGACTCTGGTGAGCCCGTGGCACAGCTTGCAGAAACTGCTTAATGTCCATCCTGGTCACCTTTTCACATGAGCTTTCTCTATTTCTTGCGTGTAGGATTGCCAGATGCTTTTAAACCAGCTGAAAGAGATCACAGGAATTCAAGATTCGGCTTTCCTTCATGCGGCTCTAAAGGTTTGTGCCTTGTTGTCATTGTTCTGTGGAAAGGAGACCTCTGAATTCCTCCCAAAAGCCGGGCAGGTTCAGGCTCTCTCAAAACATGATGCGCAGGTCGGACGTTCGCTGGCACGTCTGTGGGCTGACAATGAGCTGGTCCTCACTAAAATAGCCCGTACGTAGCCTGCAAAAGCGATGCAGTGTGTGCGGTGTGGGGTAACGTGGTTCCTGTAGGAGCTGAAGGGTAGACCCTCCGCTGGTTTTCTGCCCTCGCTTGTGTTTTCATTCAGGTGTACCCCTGAGGCAGACAGGTACATGAGGCCAGCATTTATTGGTGTCAGCAGGGAACGGGTGTTTTGGGGGTTCATATATTTTCATCCACATCTGAAACAAAACGCCATGCTAAGTTGAGAACAGTTCATTTTTCTAACAGTAGACCTTAAAGTCTGTGCTGCTGCGGCAGCGTGTGCTGAGCTAAAGCCCTGTAAACACTCCCTGGAAGCTTTGCTCCCACGGGGCTGTTATCCCTGCATTACGGTAAACACAAATGGAGTGGGTCAGAGTAGATTTTTCTCCCTGTACACTGCTCGGGGAGTTCTGGACAGCTGCGATAACATCAGGAGCTGTGGGGCTGGTGCTTGTCTTGTCTGGCACCAGAGCAGTCGTCTCTGCTCCAAAGTGAAGGGACGCAGGAATCTCAGGCACTTGGAGGAGCAACATTTACCTGGGAAGATTCCTCCTCATAGTGCATGTTTCGGTATTTATAAATTGCAGCGTTAAACTGGCTGCGACCGCATCAGTCTGGAATCATCGGTCGCCGTCCATCCTCTTGAGAGGTACCAGCAGGATGTGGGCTGTGCTGGAAGTACACAAAGAAGCTTGTTTAAGGAAATTCCTAAATGTTTCATCAAGAAGTAATGTCCAGAAAACGTTAGATTAAATTTAACGGAGTTTAGCCCCTAGCGATGGTCTGAAGAAAGCCCTAGCTGAGTAAAAGATAAACGTCTTGAAATCCCCAGAGTTTGGTTTCTGTGAGCCTCTCCCGGTGGCAGAGTACCGTGTCGTGCTTCGGGCCTCCTGTGACTACTCGAATCTCTTGTGAGGGAAATTAAATTAGTTAATGGAGTCTAGATTGTCCTAGTAATAAAGCCAAAGTGCTTTCCGACAGAGAAATCCTAGCCTTTGTTATTTTCATTTTTTACCACTGCCTGTCACCAGCAGATCGCTCGCTCCCATGGCCGGGGGAAGCAGAGTCGGTGGCAGAGTGCCTGTCTCTGCCACGGATGCACTACATGTCATGCAAATGTAGATGAAGTAACCCCGGCACCATGGATTTCTCCTCTTGTCGTTCTGCCAGGCTGCTAATGGGGACCTGATGGAAGCAGTCACCTTCCTGACGGAGGAGCACGCTCAGGAGCCGGCTCGGGATGCGGCCGCTGCGGAGCCATCCGCTTGGGAAGGGAGTGCTGTGGGCAAACAGCTCCCACGGAGTGAGTCCTGCGCCTCTGCTCACCCGTATGGTTTCACGTGTTTCGGTCTGAGCCAAAGGGGAGGTGTCGGAAGTGTCGGTCCTCCCTGCTTCTGCCAGGGAATCCCTCCGGCTCCTGTTCCAGCACTGGTCTGATTTGGCCAGTACTCGCCACAGGAGAGTTCAGGGAATGAAACCTTCCTGGGGAAGGAGGGCTGCATCCGAAGGGAAAGTGGCCTAATAGTGTTTTAATAGTGTTTGTAGACAACACGTCAGTTACAAAGCTGTCATCGGTTTAAACGGTCGGTCTTGGCTAGGACAGAAACCCCGGAAAGCTCCTAAAGCAGGGCAGCCAGAACAGAGAACTGAATCCCTCTCAAGGCATGCGTTCCTTTCCACAGCATCCGCTGGCACAGCAGGCACATGCAGCGTTCACTGTCACATTTTCATGAAAACTTTGTGTTATTTGAGCTAGCAGTTTGACTACATGAAAAATGTTTTTATTAACGTTACAGGTTTTGGCCATCAGTTTGGTACATTTAGATGTAAGAAGTGTACTTGTGATCTGAGGTAGCTGAGGAGAGTTTCTTTAAACCTTTTTGCTAATGATACATCTGTTAACTGGAGCTTTCCCAAGTGATATTATCACCGGACAGGTTGACAGTGCCAAAAATCTGTGCTGGGAGCTTTGAAGCAACACCCGGAACAGTGCGGCTGCCTTTTGTTCCACTGCGCAAGGCTTCCACCTCTTCCAGAACTACTCGCTTTTCTTTCTTCTTTCCTACGGAGCTAGTACGTGAAATGGCTCGTAGCTGAGGGAAGGAAGGCCAGTCTGTGCGATTGTGCCGATTTTATTGAAATCCTTTATTTCTCGAAACAGTATCAGTTGTCAATGCTGATGTCAAGGCATAGCAAATATAAGCAGCAGCTGGTGTTCCCCTTTCCTTATTTGAAGAGATCTGGCCAGTACACGGCTGCATGGTCTGTCCTGTTCTCCTCGCCCGGCCCACTCAATGGCTTTTTAGGTTCCCTGGGACGATCCAAGCTGAGAGGATTTGTATTTAGAACTTGAGCTAGAAAATCAGGCTCTTATCAGTCCTAAAATTGTATTTGTCAAGTGTAACGTTTTCTTTAAGTTCCTTTTAAAGAGAACGTTTGTCTGCTCCTGGTGGAAAACTGATCAGAGTGCTGCCTCTGCTTCTAGATCTCACTGCTGCGCTTGCCCCCAGCGACAGAGATGACCTCCACACAGGAGTCGCCTTCAGACCCCAGGAATCGCCAAAAGCTCAGGCTGTGGAAGGAGATGCTGCGGAAAGGTCAGTGGCTCCGCGAGTTGGTTTTGGTCTCCCCGGTATTGTAGGTGGATTCTTAAGCTGATAACTGCAAAGCAAACACAAACCACCTCCCAGATGTACACCTGCTACTTTTAGAAGGTGCTTGGATCATCGCTGCCTTCTGGGTCGTTGACTTTAGCACTGCAGCATGATGGTTGACATAGAAAAAGCAGGTTTAGTTGTGGCTTATTCGATCCCACTGCTGTTGCTGACGTGCCGCACGGAAGGATGCTGTACTGGCGTTACGGCGCCTGGGGAAGGAGCACCGTGAAATCTTGTGTGTCAATTCACCTCACACCAGTCTCCTCTTCACCCGGGGTTGGATTTGCCTCTGGTAATGGCTGAAGGTGCCACTTTTGCATGTAGCTAGTTTGTGAAGGAAAACATCCATATCTTATTACCTCCTTCCACCATTCCAAATTGTCTTGCAGTCATGTTTTCCACTCACCTCATTTGAAAGCAGAAACCTTTCTGGAGTCAGAAAAGGCGCCTGTTGCATTGGGTATGGCCCGGCTCTGGCGTCCCGCTTGTGAGGAGAGGGGAGTACGATCCCCGTAGCGCTGGAGAATCTTTGTGAGACGGTGTTTTACAGCACGGTGTGCGTCTTTTGTGACAGACCGCAGGAAGTGCATTCCGCTGAAAACAAAAACCGCTCCAAAAGGAAACGCTGTGAAGTCTGGGGAGAGAACCCCAAGCAGAGTGACTGGAGGAGGGTGGGCGACTGGCCCGTTGGAATGAAAAATATTGGAAATACGTGTTGGTTTAGCGCTGTCATACAGGTAAGCTGATGGAAAGGTTCTTCTGGGGTTGCTGCACTCTTGGAGTCAAAATGTTTATCAGTTAGGATTCAATATGTAGCGCCTCTGTGAAGTGATCACTATATGCAGATGAGCGAACGTGACCGTGCTCAAATGAGACTTCTGTTTTTATTTGATGTGATTGTGATTTATTCTGGGCGTGCACAGAAAGAGCCAAAGAGCAGTTAAATAGACTGTGCGTAAAAATAGCTACAGATACATATAATCTGTGCATACGCATGCGGGGGGGATTTGGTGCAGCGATGTCCAAATGGTTACTGAATGACCGAAGCTTGACTGGCAAAGTGAACTGATAATTTAATTTTACTGCAGTTATTGTTGGCTCCATAATACCTGGTGTATCATATTCCAGTTAATGGAATAGACTGGCATAGATGCTTGAATGAGTAAGCAACTAGGCAGCGTGTATTATTAGCGATAACCTAAACAAGAAGAGACAACAATAAGTAGAGCTGAGCAGATTTGTCTCTTGTAACCATTTCACATCAGCAGACAGACGTTCATCACGTCTTCAGCTGTGAGAGGAAGTGAGAAACCTTCAGATGGGCTCCTTTCTCCCTGTGGCTTGTGCCTGGATGCTTTTTCTAAGCTCACCGAGGCACAGTAGAACACTCTTGCCTAAAATGGATATGTATAGCCTGGAAATGGCTATTAGCAGTTAACAACAAAGCTGTGGAGTAGAAGAGTGACAACGGGGCATCAAATGGCAGCGAGTCTTATCCTTGCAGACACTGACTGATCTTTCCCTCTTCTTTCCTTTCAGTCGCTGTTTCAGTTGCCAGAATTTCGGAGGCTGGTCCTTGGGTACTCCCTGCCACAAAACGTGCTTGAAAGCTGTCGTAGTCGCACTGTAAGTTTCCATCGAGTAGCGCTGTCAAGTTTCCCTCTTTTGTGGCATACTCTTCTGCTCTTCCTCTAAGCTGATTTAATTTGGGGCCATCTGAGACTCCCATGCCTGTGTTAATGGCTTTTCAATTGTCAGGCTATGGTAAAGACAAATTTGTGAAATACTTTTCAAAGACAGAATCACTGTAGGGAAAAATCAGATGCTTCTTGTAAAGCTTTCCTCTAGAGCTTCTGACTGTGGTGCGGGGGGGAACTTGTCCCGTAAAACTTCTCTGGTAGCTCCGGACTGTTTGTTTGTTCGCATGCACCATGGCGGAGCTGGGCTTTGGGCCAGCCTGAAGGTCCCTGTAGCCCCAGTACCTTCTGAGCACGGTCAGCAAAAGGGCCTTAGGAAATACTTAGAGAAAAAGGCATAGGTAGAGTAATCCTTCACTTACATCGTTCCAGCTTGTGGCCACCACCATTTCAGAGACTTTGCTTTACTTGCTTTCACATGTGCTCTTGGTACTCTAAAAAACCTCAAGTGCAGGCAGAATAAATTTAAAAATTCACCGGCTTTTGCCTTCTGTTTTAGCAGCTATTCCTCCTGGCAGTCTTTTCTCTAAAGGTTTGGTTTCAGTTAAATTTTTTCTCCCGTGCATCCGTGGGGAGACCAGCTTGCTTCCCAGAAATGCCACTGCCTGTCTGTCTGCTTTTGTCCTGTCTAATGTCCCCTCTCCCCCTGGTTGTTTCTTCAGGGACGTGCATGGGGTGTCCTGCAGCGCTTTGTTTTAAGACGCCGCTTCTTTGAGTTGCAGGAAGGGTTTGGCTTTTCTTCTTTTTGCAATGCAGGGAAAAAGAAACATTGCGTTCATGCAAGAACTTCAGTGTCTGTTTGCGTTAATGCTGGGCACACGTCGTAAGTTTGTAGACCCGTCTGCAGCGCTGGAACTCCTGAGGGATGCATTTAGATCCGCTGAGGAACAGCAGGTAAAACCCCGTTAAAAAGCCTTTTGCTTCCTTCAGAACAGCACTCGCAGCCACAGCAATCCTATTGTGCTTCATCCTGCTATTGCTTTTAGAGGCATCTTCCCATCTTTGTCAACTGCCAAGCAGCTGTCCCTGGGTCGTTTAGGCAGAATGTACGCGCTCGCTAATTAACCAGCAGCGCAACAGTGCTCTACCCGGTGCCATCTGGGTGGTTGGGTAGCGATCACAATAATTTCCTCTGATGTAGTTTTCAGATGAGCAGAGTGTTCGTTATCGGTCTAAATCAGCACAGCGCTCGAGTTTCTCGCTTCTTTGGGCTGGGTGGTGTGAGGCAGCTTCGGGAAACTGCAGACCGTGACAACGCAGGCTGGGTGGCGTGAGGCCTGACTCTCGCCTTTTGTCTCTCTTCTAGCAAGATGTGAGTGAATTTACACACAAACTACTGGACTGGCTGGAGGATGCGTTCCAGCTCGCTGTGAACGTCAAGTGAGTTTTTTGTGGTCAAGAGAGTTCGACCTCCCACTGAGGAGAAGCAGGTTTTAAATGCGAGGCCTTAAAAATGAGAGGTCTTTATATGAAAATGTTGAGTAAATGAGAGACCCTTTTTTTTTACTGAGGATAGTGCTCCTTAAGCTCAATATATGCTTGTGAAGTGTGATATCCACGTTTCCTGCACGTAAGCGCAGGACTTTATTCGGTGCCGATATGGCCTGCAAAGTAAATAAGCTTTTTAGGGGAACTCAACAGAACTGGTGTACAGGAAAGATACAGAAACTGCATTTCAAAAGGTAGCGCCTTCATATTTTTTTTCCTTTCCTTCCTTCCTATAAGTCTCATAATGTGCTTTTGAGTGCGAAAACAGATGAGAAGCTTCCTCTGTATTTTGTGCTTGGGTAGAAAACTTCACTTTTGGCTGTAGGACGATTCCCAGGCAAAGGCTCAGATTCTGACTTGGGGCTTTTCTTCAGGCTATGGCTGCAAATGAGCGTGTGCTTTTTCTTTCTGAAACAGAAGCCCTGGGGACAAATCTGAAAACCCGATGGTACAGCTTTTCTACGGGACTTTTCTGACGGAGGGTGTCCATGAGGGTGAGTGAAGGCTTTGGCAGATTCCCTTTTTGAGTGTTTTGATTTATAGCAGTGATGACACGGGATTTTGTTGCGTGTTCCTGATGAAATTGCCTAGTTTTTTAAACTTGCAAATAGTCGTCTTGATAGAATTGTCTGTAACATTTATGAAGTCTGTCTTCTGAAAGCATTAAATACTCACAAGTGCTCCCACATTGGAAGCACTTATTTATATAAGGAGACTTACCCTGGCAGACGTGTGTATAGTGATATGCGGTTCCGTTCTTGCCAGCCGCACCTCTCAGCTGGTGCTGACAACAAACTCTTGAGTTGACCAGAGTTTTTTGTTCTCTGAAGTTAGTTCATGGGTTTTGTATCATTTCCGTCATCCAGGCAATACTTTTTCCAAGATCGAAACCTTTGGTCAGTATCCCCTTCAGGTAAATGGTTACCGCAACTTGAATGAGTGCTTGGAAGGAGCCATGGTGGAGGGAGAGATGGATGAGGCGGCAGCATCGCAGTCAGTCAAGTACGGACAGGAGGTTAGTTTTACCATTTTTTGTTGAGCTTTTGGTTGCCTGTTGCCGAAAAATGCAATACATATAGCACAGGGGTGTCTCAGTATATTCTGATAACTTTAAATGGCAATTGTAAATGTTCCCTGAGAATTGAATACGACTTATTTTCTGGGTACCTGGAATCTCACGTAAATGTATGATAGTGTCGCGTGGCGAGACACTAAGTCTTTGCTCATTTATAAAGATGTGTTGTCCTATATAACCAGTTCGAGGAGTTTGTTTTAAATTAAAAAGGTAAACATCTGCTTCTGATGCAAGTGTGATAAAGTCTCTCTCTTTCTGTTGAAGCCTACCTGTACCTGAGTAGGGGAGAACCACTGCCTCCATATTTTCGGAGGGTAAAAGTACAGTGCTTAACTCTATGGTATGCCATTTGGAATTTGTCTCTTTCTCCCTATTACAGTGTGTGTTTTTCTTTCTTCTCATTTTCACTCTTCTGACTGTGCTGATTTTTTTTTCTTTTTTCTTTTTTTTTTTAAATCTCGCGAATCACAAGCCAATCATAAAATCCTTAGTTGCAGCAAAGTAGAAAGTGAAGGTGTACCATTGCATTCAGCATCCTACACGTGTTCGTGCAGCTGAGAAGTTAGCTTAGAGAAAGGCTGGGAAATGACACAGAGGAATTTGCAAAGGTGTCTGACATAGAGGGGGCAGGGAAAGGTATTTCAGTTCTCTGAGAATGTCTGAAAAATGCGTTGCTGTGGTTTAAACTGGCAAAGGAGTAAGCCCTGGCCACCTCTGGACTCAGACGTGTGTTTCTGGCTCTCCTGGTTCCCCCTGAAGCTGTTCAGGTGCATTTCCAGCCGCTGTAGGTGAAACTGGTGTAGGCTGGTGCCAGAGACAAGGGTCGGAGGGAGCTAATCGGGCACGTTTTTTCAATCCAAGCTTTCCAGTTCCTACAAATCCTTCTCTGACAAATAAGGGAAATTGGACCGATGGTGGAGATGTTTTAAGCGTTCCTTGTCTGTACGGAGAGAAGGAAAAGGCTCTGGCTGTATTTCTAAGAAATCTGCCTGGAAAAAGTCTGCATCTTAATTTCACTTCCCAGGATGTCGTGGCTAGAGGACTGCATGATAGGGGACATAGAGAATAAGGTGCATTTTGTCTTTTGAGAACCTAGGTGAGTGTACTGAAGCACAAAGCATCAGTGGGATTAACGAGAACTTGCATTTCTCCTAGATAATAGGTGTGTAAATTGTTCCTGCTCTGTGTTCCTTTTCTCTTGTTCTGAAGATTGGGCTGCTTCTCAAACAGCTCTGCTACCTGGCCATTTCCTTCCAAAGACTTTTTTTTTTTAAATAATTTTTAAAAATTTCACCTTTATTGGAAATATTTTAGATCTAAACCTGTGCTGTTGCAGTTTGGAGTGGGGCGGGTTTATTGTGGCAGGACACCTGAGATGGCTCCTGCGAAGGAAAACGAGCTTGGCGGGGTCCTGCGGGGCCCGCGGGGAGCGTTGGCTGGGGATGCCCTGTTGAGGGGGGCGCAGGAGACCGCCGGCGGCGGATGCTGGAAGTATTTGTGAGCCCAGGGAGAGAGAGGGGGACTGTCAATTCAGCCGAGGATTTTTCATTCGGCTCTTTGAAACAGTGTATGGAACGGGCAGAAAGTGGGTTTCTTCTCCGAGCCTCCTAAATGGAAAGGTTTGTAGGTAGACTGAGAGGGGCTGAGGAATCAGGCAGCGCTCAAGGGCTTCTGTTTTGTTCTTCATCGTTGCATGTGGTCTGCTTCGGAAAAGAGCTCTCTCGCAGGTGCTTAGGGGCATCCAGGCTTTGTGTGGTGTCTGCTGATTTTGTAAAACTCACTGCCGGACCCGTTAGTAATCCACCAAGCTGGATGCACCAGGCAATGAAAAGTCGCTTTCTGAAAGCTGTGCTAGGGCTTTTTCATGGTAAAAATGTAAAACGGAAGCGGAAATTTTAATCTCCTAAAATCTGGCTTTCTGACTAGTCACACTGTAAAGAAAATATATACTAAATCAGTATTTAAAGACAGACATTTAGGATCAGTCTAAAATCATTTCAGATCGGTCTAAAATGTGCCGTTTAGCAGCCGTCTTAAAACAAGTCCCTTTGGGGGCATTTCTGCTTTTGTTACAGCGCTGGTTTACAAAACTCCCACCAGTACTGACCTTTGAACTCTCCCGATTTGAGTTCAATCAGTCACTAGGACAGCCAGAGAAAATTCACACCAGGCTAGAATTCCCCCAGACTATGTATATGGACAGGTGAGTTGTTCTGTTCTACGGTACGTCTAAAGCTACTGCTTTGTTGTAATTAAGGAAATTAAAAAGGTCGTGTGGCTGAGCAAGGAGGGATTTTAAAATACTTACGAAAGATTGCGGGGTGCGAGAAGTAAACAAATCTCACGTGGCGGGCTCTGTATTTCTGTTTAGGTACCTCTACTGCAGTAAAGAGCTTGTTCAGAGGAAGAGAGAAGAAATGAAGAGATTGAAGGAGAAAATGGTGGTTCTGCAGCAGAAACTGGAAAGGTACGTGGCCAGCTAGCTTTATTTTTGTGCCCCACGGGAGCGTACAAACGCTTCCTTTCAAAGGAGCTTTCTGATGGAAGAGAAACTTGTAGAGGAAGGAGAGACAGAGACGGGTTTGTGTGGAGCGAGGAAGCGTGCTTTCAAAATCAAATTGCATGGGTTTGATGCTTTCTGAATATTACTGATGCCGTTATGAGAATAAACTCTTTAAATAGTACAATTGTCACTGTCAGCTCTGCTGGCCAGTGTGGGTGAGGAAGCCCAGGAATACATTAAAAAAAGCTCTGCTATTTTTCATATTAGTTGTCCCCTCCAGCCTAGCATTTGGCATTGTTTATTGGGGAAGGACGGAGACCGATAGCAAAGATCTGGCACGTGGACAAGCAGAAGATTTCATTTTCCATTGTTTTTCCCTGGCTGGGCTGGAGTTAAGTGTCTCCAGAGCGGGCGGGTGGTTGTTGCGACTGAAGCGGTGCTGAGAGCGCAGCGGTGTTCCGCTGCTGCCAAGCCCTGCCCACAGCCTCACGGCTTTTGGAGTCTGCTGGGCGTGCGTCCCTTTACATCGCCTGGGTTTTGCCTTCCTTCCCTCACTGCTTAACCTGTCTCCATCCCCACCCGGGGGTTTTCTTCCCTGTTGCTCTTCTGTTGTCCCTCAGGTTTAACCAAACGGTTAATTCCTGCACCACCCTGCCTGTTTCTGCAGGTACCTGCAGTACGGCTCAGGCCCAGCCCGCTTCCCCCTGCCCGACATGCTGCAGTACGTTCTCGAATTCATCGCCACAAAGCCAGCCGCAGCCCTTCCCTCTGTGCCGGGCTCTCCGACAGCGCTCCCGCGGTCCCATGCCGAGCCTCGTCTTCTGCACGTGCTTTCCCAGCCGAACGGGTTAGTAAACAGAAATGCAAATAATTCGTAGGAGAACGCTTTGCCTTTCGGCTAAGTGCTCCTGATCTACATCCTGATAGTGGGTTATTTATCTGGGCACTTGTCAGCACGATGCTGTGCCGCACGAATGCCTGTGCAAGTGGTCGCTGCTTCGCTCGTCATTTGCTTCTGTTCATGCAAACAGAACACTGCATCTACTCTGTGCTTTTTCCTTTTCCAAAAGCATCGCCATATTCCTTGTCCCAGCAGCAATTCTGAGTTAAATTATGTGCTCTTTTCGGTTAGGCTACTAATATTTTGGCTTCATCAACCAGTAGATTACTGCAGCTTTGGATTATTACGAACCTGGCCAGCGTGGTTGGTTTACACTCAAAACTAAGCTGAGTAATACACGAGCTGCTTAGTAGTAAGGGAAGGAATTTTTTGAATTGCTCATTGTGGATCTATGCTTACAGGGTTCTGTAAGAATGCAACTTTTATTTGTCCAATACTTTAATTTGGTCTGTTAAGGTAGAAGCACGTTTCAGTGAACTTGTTTTCTTTACATTTTGTACCATCCTGGGAGGGAAATCCCACTCTGGCTCTGCAGCAAATTTTGTTTGGTTTATTTCGTATTCTTTTCCAAAAAGAGAAAAAACAAGAGAAAGATTGAAAAACCTGTGCGCTCCTCTTGGATTCTGCTTCGCAGCATACTGGAAGGGAAGGATACTGGGACTGAAGACACAGCTTTCTTTTCGGCAAATCCCTCACCACAGCAAAGATCGAGTGTGCCGCTCCAGCCTCCTGAAACGTCTGAACGTCCAGCTCCTCGCGTGGTTTCCGAGGAAGAGCTGTGCCTTGTCCGGACGTGTCTGCAGCGGTGGAGAAACGAGATCGAACAAGACGTGCAGGGTGAGACCCAAATGTCTTTGTTGTGGTTTTCCTCTTGAATGCCAGCCTGATTTCCCCCTGGTTTCCCTGATGTGTCCTGGACACATCCCGATCTACAACCAGTCTGGTGCGGGCTTCAGCCCTGTGTTAAGTGTATTTGGTAGTTACTGCATGGCTGTCACTTCGCGTCACTGTTTGAAGTGAAAGGGGCCAGCATCGCCTGATGAGTCGTCATTATTTCTTATCTATTTCTCTCATTTGTGATGTTCTTGGCAGATCTGAAGGAGTCTATTGCCAGAATCAAGCTGTCCATTGAACAAATGTACTGTGACCCTCTCCTCCAACAGGTAAGAAATGCGGCTGCGTTGGGTAAATATTAAACTATGTTGGTGATATTGTTTTGTGTTAGTAGCTGTTTTAAGTTGTCCGCTTTATTGTATTAAAAAAAAATCCCGGTATTATGATGAAGCAGAGAAAGGATTCTTTATGAAAATCTTGTTGCTTTTTCCCTTGAAAGTCAGTTCTCGCATAGTGGGAAATTCTCCATGTGAATCAAGGGACTTGTTCCAGGCTACAGCTGTGAGCGTATTTGTACAGAGGTCAGGCAAATTAATTTGCTGAAAGTGCATCTGAAAACTGTGTCGGTGTGTACTTGCAGGTTCCCTATCGCTTGCACGCAGTCTTGGTACATGAAGGGCAAGCAAACGCCGGTCACTACTGGGCCTACATATACGACCAGCCTCGGAAAAGCTGGCTCAAATACAATGACATCTCGGTGACAGAGTCGTCCTGGGAAGAGTTGGAGAGAGATTCGTTCGGAGGCTTGAAGAACGCCAGCGCCTACTGCCTGATGTACATAAGTGATAAGGTGTCCCGCTTCCTTGCAGGTACTGGAGCCAAAACTGCCGGTTAATTAGCCATTTGTGTATCATCTAGCCTGCATGATCGTTACGTTCCTCAGCTTCTCTTTGGCAGTTGTCTTCTGACAATGCAAAAAACTTCACCCCAGATAGAAGTGAAATAATCGATTTGTTTCTAAACCCCCAGTAGGGTTGAAAACTGAAGGAAGAACTGTACTGGTGAGAATAGGTACAGAACTGTGTGTATTATTCATGTGTATAAATATTCAGGCTCCACATTTGCCACTTCCAACACGCATCTATTGCTGGCGGGTTTCACTTTGGCTCTGCGTATGGTTTACATGACACTGTTTCTTTTATGAGGGCATGTGGAGCACCTCCTGCTTTATTTCTCCCATTTTTATCACGCTTTCTGACTCGGCGGCTTGCTTTTTCGTGATACTGTTATACTGAACCTAAACGGAGCTCTTGCTTTATGCAGCCTTTCCTAGCGCATGGGTTATTGGTAACGGTGGCTTAGACTTGCAAGTACATTTGCAGTGCCAATGTATAAATAGTTATGTGGAGAAATTATCGTGCACATGGCACTATACATGGCAAACAGCTGTAGAAGAACCTAATAATTTCACGCGTGGTTCATTTTGATGTAATAAATAGCAAGAAACAATGGAGAACTGTCATTCTGTTCAGTGCTAAATATGGCTGATGAGGATCTGGAGGTTGTTCTTTGTCTGTCTTTCTATGACAGTTCCGTTTCTGAAATGAACCCGTGATTTTTTTTCCCCCATTTAATGCAGTTTTTGTTGTTTTTTAAAGACGCTTTGCTTTTACAACGGGTGCATAAGAAATATGTGGTGTAGACAATTGCCGTTTGCTTTTCATACATTTTTAAGACTTGTCTAAAGCTGATACTACTTGGGGTTAGTGCTATTTCACAGCTGAATGCTGAAGCAGATCTAAAAAGTGCTGAGAAATACCGGCATGACACTCACGCACTGGAATGGCTGCAGCTCCCTACCTGTACATGCTGTGTAGTGTTGTAGATAGGATGTCTCTGGCTGAAATGTGAATTTCCCGGCTATTGGCAGTGTAAATACTGTTCTCTGTACAATGGGAGCCCTGCAACAAGGAGGCATCTCTCACCTACTGCGTCAGCCGCTGCTTATTCTGCCATTTCTCTGTGATAGATGCCGTCCAGTGGTAGAACAAAACTGGTTTTTGTTTCGGACAACTCTGTAGGTTTGTTTTTATTTTTTGGACTTTTGCTTATGAATCATTTAAATTACAAAGCCAGTAGAAAGTTGCGTTTTTTCCCCATTTATCCCTCAGGCAATTCGCTTGGGGCTTTCCATAGAATCATAGAATGGTTTGGAAGGGACCTGAAAGCCCACCCAGTGCCACCCCCTGCCCTGGGCAGGGACACCTCCCACCAGCCCAGGTTGCTCCAAGCCCCGTCCAACCTGGCCTTGAACCCCTCCAGGGATGGGGCAGCCTGTTCCAGTCCATAATGCTGCCTGTTTGTGTAGTCTGTGACGGTGGTGTCCTGCTCCGATGTGTTCCATTACATGTCGGCCCTGCGTCTCTTCCAGACAAGGAGGAGGGCTCAGAGCTGGGCCAGTTCCAGAAGGAGGTGGAAGCCTTGCCCCCGGAGCTGAGACACTACATCCAGGAGGACAACTGGCGCCTGGAGCAGGAGGCCGAGGAGTGGGAGGAGGAGCAGTCTTGCAAGATTCCTCAGATGGAGCCTTCACCCGCTTCTGAGTTGCAGGACCTCTCTTCTGAATCGGGACCAGGTAGTACCATGTCTGAACTCGCAAACTGCGTGGAAACCGGTAACGATCAGCTGGTCAGAAACACCGCTGTGCTGGAACCTTGGTACATTGCTGGCTATCTAGGAGAAACTGTGGATGCAGCAGCGACGGCAGCTGGCGGAGGCTCTGTCCTGGCAGTACGAAAGCCTGATCTGTTATTTTTGCAGGTGCATCCTTCCAGACTTGTCACCAGAAATGCTGTTTTCCACTCATTTAATCATAATGGGCTAATCTCATTTCACTTACAGACTTTTTTTCTTTTTTTATAAATGCTGGGTAGAAAACGTTCAAGTGCTGTTCTCTGGAGTGGGAGAGCGTTCCTTGGCAGTCCCAGATGGTGGGTGCCATCCCCGCTGAAAAGGGGCACGCGCAAGCTCACGGTGAAATGCCCTCACCTCTGGGATGGATGCAGCAGCGGTTGAATCCTGCAGAGACAAGCTACAGAACATCTTAGAACAAGAGAGGAGAAGGAATCTTGTGGTTTCTCACTAACAGCACACCTCTGTCCCCACAGATCAGTCTTCTGTCTGCGAGCAGAGCATGCGCTCTCTGTCCTCGGAGCACGCCATGATCGCCAAGGAGCAGACAGCCAAGGCCATCGCGAACACCGCCGACGCCTATGAGAAGAACGGTGTCGAGGCAGCTCTCTGCGAGGTAGGAGCCGAGCCCAGGAAGCAAACCCTTTCTTGGCTTCGCATTATTCCTCTTGACAGACCTTTGCTTTTTCCATTCCTGTGCAGTTCTGTAGCTCTGCCACGTTTAGCTCGGTCCCCTTCTGGTTTCCTGTGTTTTGCTTTGGTTTTTCTTACTCTGTTTCTTCTTTTTCTTCTTGGCCGCAGCCCAAGGAGGCAGAGCCAGTGAAGGCCCAGCCGGGAGCAGCAGCCCTTACGGTTCAGGCAGAGCAGCCCCGGGACGCTCAGGGGACAGAGCCAGCTGCCCCGGCTCGCTCACAGGTCTCGGAGGTGGAAATACCCAGTGTGGGGAAGATCCCCGTTAGGTCCGATGCAGATGGATATAACGAGGAGGTACAGATCCCGGTGCAGGGGTTCGTTACTGCCAGTCACTAACCTAGAGCTTTGCAGTTAGCGGGCTTTGAGCTTTCCGCAGATTGGGTGCGGTAGTCTGGCAGGGAAACAACGCTGTTTACAAAGTGCATTTTCCCACTGTGGAAATGAAGAAGCCCAGACCTGGTAATCGTTCAGTAATTTCCTTTCTAAATGCCATCAGAAAAGCAGCTCTGTAAAAGCTCTCGATCGTTAGATCTGCACATTGTTCCTTTAAGTCTTCTTTCTGGCACGACTGTATCAAAATTGATCCTAGTGGTATTAATGTATTGACAGGCCTCTTTACTGTCTTCAGGTGGAGTTCGGTCCCCTCTCTCGCAGACGTTAACCGCTGATAGCGCAACTTATGGCACCCAAGCTGTGATTTCTGAATCGGGCTGTTAACCGCACTCACACCGACTCAGGCAGCGTTTGTGGAAGTTCAGGCTTTTTCACAAGTGCAGTTGGATTTCACACACGTACCGAGACCGTTACTCCTCGAGCGTGTGTAATACATGCTCTTACTTATATTGAATGGGGCGCAGAGGGGATGTGGCCAGCGTGCTTTGCGTTCTCACGTGCTGCATTTACAAATTCAGTGTTTGGAGCAATCAGACCTTTAAGTGCTTAGAAACCCCTGCACGTAAAGTGCATGCGATAGACGGAGTGAATCGCGGCTCTGGCTTATTCCACCTTGCATTCATGCGATTTCCTTTACACCTGATCTTTCGAAAATTTATTCCTTTCTTCACCGTGCCTTCTCTTCTTTCCCTGTCTGTTACCCTTTTCCTTGTTCGTGTTTGTGTATGTTTTCCTGCTCTCGTGGTAGGTGATGCTGAGCCCGGCCATGCAAGGCGTCATCCTGGCGATTGCAAAAGCCCGCCAGACCTTTGATCGCAATGGGTCTGAAGCAGGGCTTGTTAAGGTATCTTATTTGTTTGCTAAATCCAATAGTATGGACATCTGTTTTCACAGAATGAAGAATCTATGCTGTATTGACAGGTCAGGAATGTGATGGGAACGATTTGGGCAGTTTTATTTCGAGTTAACGGCCTTTCTGTTGCTGCTGTCCTATTGTGACAAGGAATCCTTCAGTTCTAAATAATTTTTAGAGCTTGTAAGAAAGAGCTCCCTCCTCCCAGCAGAAACAACAACCTTTTTCTCTTTTTTTACTTTTCACTCTTTTTTCTGCCTGTTCTTTTAGTATTGGCAGTTCTCTCAGTCTGGGTAATAAGAAGTAGACTTTCTTTGCATGCCTTTTGGAATCTGTCGTCTGGGGCCTCAGTGCGAGCGTCAGAAAATAAACCAGCACTCGTGAAATGTTTGTTTTGGTCCCAAACACTCACACTCACTGTGACCTCTCTGGCAAAGTGTGTCCTCAAGAGATGTGTGCCTTGAAGAGGGGGACTGGAAAGAATGAGCGCTGCTGAATGTTGAAGCTGGTGGTAGATTTTACAGGCAGGTGGATTTAACTGAAAATGACACATGGGGGGAATCCCCCGTGCTGTGATTCTACAGGAATGTAAATTGTGAGACACCCTTGCACCTTACTGCAGGTACAAGCGTGTTGCAGCCCATTTTTACAGCCTCGGCACTTGCCCGAGGATCAGCAGAGCTGTGTAAGGCAGCGACATGCCCCGCTCTCTGCGAGCCATTGAGGCGCTTGTGAGAAGCGCCCGCTCCATGGCTGTGCTTTGCCGTGGGGCGGGTGCCTTTTGGTTACGGTTCCAGGTGCTCGTGGGCTTCCCTTCACCGTGGAACATAACCACGCAGCGGGGGCGGGCATTGCCCGGGGGAATCCCGTTGTCACAGGACAGCTTTAGGCTTCGTCTCAGCCGCTGTGACGTTCCCAGGGACAGGAGCATCAGTCCATGTGTTCCGTTGCAGGCGTTCCACGAGGAGTACTCCCGGCTCTACCTGCTCGCCAAGGAGACCCCAACTCCTCAGAACGACGCCCGGCTGCAGCACGTCCTCATTTACCTCCTGCAGAACAACGCTCCCCAGCAGGTGGTGGAACGGACACTTCTCGAGCAGTTTGCGGACAAGAACCTCAGCTATGATGAAAGGTTTGTGCTGCGTGGTCCGAGATGGGGCTGTTCTCATCTGGAGGCAGCCAGGGCCATTGCTCTGATTTTCTCTCTCTCTGCTCACTCGGGGCAGGTCAATTAGCATTATGAAGGTGGCGCGAGCAAAGCTGAGAGAAATCGGTCCTGATGACGTGGACATGGAGGAGTACAAGGTAAGGGACCAGTGTGTGGCGCAGGTGACTGAAATGATTTATGCGTCGCTTATGAGAGATGCGTAAACCCCTTCAAAGGGTAAAATCCGACAGGCTTTGGGGTCACAAAGGAACGTAAAACACACGTGTGCATGTCACGGGCAAGGCTGACGCTCTGCGCTCTTGCTGCTCCCCAACAGCGCTGGCACGAAGACTACAGCCTGTTCCGCAAGGTGTCGGTTTATCTGCTGACGGGGCTGGAGCTCTACCAGAACAGAAAGTGAGTGACTTCTCATTCTGTGTTTGGACAAGATAAGCTGTAGCTGAAAAGTAAAGGCCCCTTTGACAGAACTTCTTCTTCCTGACCTGCGATGGCCAGTTTGCGTTCAGTCTTGTATCTGAGGCCAGTGGGCTTTCTTTTCCGCTTGCCAGTAGCCCTTTCTGGAATCCACAGTCAGCCTTGGTTAACAGTTTAAATGTTATACCAAGGTACTGGCTGTAGCTCTCTGGTGGTTTCTTAGACTTTCCCCTAATTTTTCCCTCTGTGAAGTAGAGCTTTATATTCTCATTTCCAGACATGGGTTTGCAGGAACGATTGCCATCACTGTTTTTCTTTCCTCTGGATTCCTGTATTAAAATTAAACTGCCTTGGATTGGCCATTGTACCGTGCGTAAGCACACGCTTTGGAGTGCTCCAGACTCTTAAGAATTTTAAAAGGGCCTTTTTTTCTCCCTACAGTTCTAGAACCTGTATTTTACATAAATAGTGCAGTGTGGAGGAGGACGGTGCCATTTTAAGAAGGGTTTATAATGTCAAAAGCGGTTTTTCCAATCTGGAAAATAACCTGGCTTTCAGAAATAATTTGTGGATGGAACCCGAATTGAGCTCTGAGGTGGTTAGTGGTGATGAGCCACCTAATGCAGGTGGGCAAGTTGACAAGAGGCTGGGCAAGAGCTCTCAGGGCTTCCCTGAATTGACCTAATCCCTGTCAGCTGCTCTGTTTTCTCACCAGGGGGTTTATAAGCTAGAAATACGTCAAGGAGCTGTCACCGTTCCCTTCTGCGCGCCTTCTCTCGACGTGCAAAGTTCCCGGCGCAATGCAGAAAGCCTCAGCGCTGGCATTCGCGCGCAGGGGCAGTTGTACACAAATGTGGCTCTAAAGGGCTCGTCCCAGGATGCTTGTTTGGCCCTCTGGGCAAAAAGGAACATTAATTACCTGACGCAGGGTGTCTGTTCCTTCTGCTTTGGCAAGGGAAGAGTTTTTGCTGTTAGTCCTGCTGCTGGTTGCCATTTGGGCCAAGTGGCAGACATTCCCTGCAGTCGGAAATGGGCTGAGAGCTGCCCCTCTTCTCCCAGGTACCAGGAGGCGCTCACCTACCTGGTCTATGCCTACCAGAGCAACACCAAGCTGCTGCTGAAGGGAGCCAGCCGGGGGGTGAACGAGTCGCTGATCGCCTTGTACCGAAGGAAGTGTCTCCTGGTTGGTACCGCGGAGCTCCAACTCGCCCTGAGAGTGGAGGGGAGGGAGCAGCTGGGATGTTGTCGGCTCCGTGCTGTAATTCCCGTACCGGTGGCTCAGTGTGCATCACCCAGGGAATGGGCTCTACCATGCCCCTTCAAGGAGCACGCTTCCTTAACGTGCTGCATTTTTGGGGAAGGTTCGGGTGCTGCTGAACGGGCTCTTGGGTTTTAACTCGGCACTTGAGTTGTTTTCTGTCCATTTGCTTCCTTCCCCCTCCCGATATGTATTTCTGGTATTAATGGCTTTCTCTCTCTGAGCAAAAGATGAAGTGCTTTTCCACAGGGGGCAAAAAAAATGCATAAAAATGAGATTTGTTCTTAGTTCCCGGTCTGTGGTTGCCAAGGCCACTGTAACTGCCTCTCCTGTGCCTATTACCTGGGTACCAGCAGTGCTGTGGAAATCTAGGAAATAATAGTTCAATGAAAGAGTGTGCAGTACGGCTCTCGGGGGGCCTGGGTAAAGGCAGATCTGGATCCTGGCATCTTAAAACCAGAATTACAAATAAGCTGTATGTACTCTGGACATGTCTATATAGTAAATTACATGTATTTATGTGTTTGTTTTCCATGGCGTGGTTCTAGGTGGCTCTTCCACCAGAACCTGTGCCTGGTTCTGTTAGCCCTCGCGTCTCTGCGTGGCCATGGGTGAGGGCCCCGAGCTGTGTCCCTTTCCTGACGGCACTGCCTGGGTTACCTGGGCTCTGCGCTGCTCTCACGCCTCCGTCCCTGCCTCTCCCTCCTCCCCAGAAGCTGAACGAGGTGGCGGCATCGCTCTTCGTCAGCTGTGAAGAAGCTCGTGTGGCAGAGGGCATCGGCATCCTGAATGAGCTGATCATCCCCTGCATGCACCTCATGAACAACTTCGAGATCTCCAAAGAGGACCTGGACGCCATCGAGGTCATGAGGAACCGCTGGTGCTCTTACCTGGGACGAGAAGACATGGACGGTAAGGAGCGGCCATACCTTTGTCATGTGGGTGTGGGCAGGGCGGTGTCTGGATCTCGACCAAGAAAGGAGGAATTGAAGGACCCTTTAAAAGGCTTCCTTAAATTCCTGGCGTTTGCACGGCAGCACATTTGGGTATTTCTGATGGCGAGAGGAGAAATGTATTTGAATTTGAATCCACTGAACTATGTTATAGAAGAATGTAATCATCTTCTGCACTAAAGCTGTCGCGGAAGGATTCCTCTTCCCTGAAAGGCGAAACGCTGATTTCCAAAGGGTGGCTTCGTGTTACCTGGAGGGGTTTGGTTTGGGTTTGTCTCATGAGCGGAGGGTTGCCTACAGACGGCAGGTGAGTGCCAGCAGGCTCCGCTGCCGGGTCCACTCTTCAGGAGCAGGAACCGGTTTATCCGTGGCCAGAACCGTGTCCGGAGTTGCAGGAGGCTGGATGGGGGAGCGGATTCAGGGGGTCTTTGCATTTTGAAGAGAAGTTTGTCATTTTATGGCTGCACGTCGGTTCAGGATGGCTGTTCTGGTCCTGTAGTTCCTTCTGCAGCCTGAAGTCGGGCTCCCACGACTCCTCCAGGTTGTTTTTATTAAGAGAAATCAGTTTTGACCCCCTTGGTCTCTGTGTGAAGGGTTGGGGAGTCGTTATGGGGGTTTTGTCATTAGCTGAGGGTAAACTGGCCGTAGGAAAATAAGGCAAAACCACAGAGGTTTATTCTCAAAAGACTGTTGTAAAGAATAACAGTTGGAGAAATCTGTGCTAATAGGCAAGTTTCCCATTCTCGGGCTTGCCACGATGGCATGTGCTGACATGGCAGATTTTAAAGGAGCAGCAGGAGGCTGCTTGTGCCTCCCGGAGCCTGGGAGCTGGCTCAGTGTCATCCCTTTCTGCCCACTTTTCCTCGTCCGAGGGTGCCTGTCTGTAACGCGCAGTCGGGTGGCATTAGTGTGGTCTGCTCGCGGGGACAGTCCTTTGCCAGGGCCGGATGGTGCCTGCCGAGGTCTCAGGTCTTCAGGCTGTAACAGCAGGTGACAGAGGCACGCTCTGTCTCATTCGAAAGCAAAGTCAATATTTGAGCATCACCTTGAAACACGTAGCTCCTTCTGACCTGCCAGCCGGCACAGCAGCTTGTACTCGAGGCGGTGATGCCCGGTGGGATATGGCAGCGTCCCCGGGGCGGGCGGGTGGCAGTGGAGCCGCTCTGGGTGCGCGGGCAGGGCTCAGGACTGAGCAGGACCCGGCCAGCGCCGGCTGCGGCGCATCCTCTGTGTCAGCAGACGCTGCTCGTCCCCGCCCGCAGGAGACGGGCGGTTTTCCTGGACGGGTCCGTCCCAACGGACACCATTGGATGATGATTGTGTAAAAGGCATCACAGCTCCTTTGCTTGTGGCCCTGGAGCCCTCTGCCATCTGCTCTCGTGCTGCTGCGGTGCCACTGACCCTGTCCCCCTCTGCCCCTTGACAGCCAAACTGCAGATGAAGCTGGGCGAGTTGCTGCCCCGGCTCCTCGACTGCTCCGCCGAGGTCGTTGTCCTGAAGGAGCCCCCGAAGATCCGGCCCAACTCCCCCTACGACCTCTGCAGCCGCTTTGCAGCCGTCATGGAGTCCATCCACGGGGCCTCGGCCGTCACGGTGAAATAGCATGGGGACGCCCAGCTGCGCCGTGGTGCACGCTGCAGCCTGCCGGCGTCTGTCCTCCCGGCGGGCAGCGTTGGACAGGGAGAGGGGTGATGCGGATTCAGAGCTGTGTTCTTTGTAAATACGAACGAATAAAAAGCGGTATTGCACTTTTGAGAGAACAGGTTGAGCGCTGAGGGGAAGGGCCTGACCCACTGCTCTGGCATGAGGCACCAGGACCCCGGCACCACCGTCCGCCGCGGGGTCCCTTGGCCACCTTGGCGCGTTCGGGTGTTTTGGCAGCTTTCTAAAGACAGATCCCCAGGCCCGCGCCAGGAGCAGAGCGAGAGCCGGCTCCTCTGGCAGAGGCGCTGAGACCCTCCTGCAGGATTAGCTGCCGGAGGGGGTGCGCCCGGTCCTGCCCCGCTGCGGCTGGAGGGGTCGCTGGTGCCGCTGGGAGCAGCGGGGAGCGGGGCTCACGCTCGGAAGGACGTGGGCAGTCGTGCGGGCAGCTGCATGTTTGGTCAAGGCAGGCGGGCATTTGCCTTCTGTATTTTAACTGTCCAAAGACAACACACAGGAGTCTTCCTCTGAGGAAGGCAGAAGCCAGTCCTGGCAGCGAGGAGAGGGGACAGGGCGGCAGAATTGCGTGGCGCAGGGACATCACCCCGAAGGACGTTCCCCTCTGGGGTCCGGAGCAACCTTCCTCCTCTCCTCTGGGGTTTCGGTGCCGGATCGGTGTTGCTGGCTCCTGTACGGGCTGGAATCGGCTCCTTTTTGGTTGGTGGTGGTTTGGTTTGGTTTTTTTTTTAACTTGACTTTCTGTAAGACACGTGCCCCACGGGATCTCCTGGAGTGGGCAGCCTGTACTTGCGCTTGAGCTGCGGCAGTTGTTTTAAACCAAACGTTGGGAGGACGTGGAGGGGGGATCCTGTTCGTTAGGACTATGCAGACTTTTCTAAAAGTGCAATAAAAGCATTTGTTCTATGTTAGAATGAAAAAGCTCCCTCCGTGTTTTTATTTCCCTCCTGGTGCTAAGCCTTAAGGTTCCTCCTGGCTTCAATACGAAGAAAAGGCAGGAGAAAAGAAAAATAATAATGTTGGCAATATTTCTGCAGCTTGGTGACGCTGCGGGCCGGGCAGAGCAGTGCGCGGGGTCCCGAGCTCAGCTGGGCACCGAGAGCCGCGGGGAGCTGCCGGGAGCAGAATTCTGGGTGTTTTAGCAGAGAAACGGGTGGCTCCGAGCGCAGGGAGGCTCAGAGCGGGCAGAGGAGCGCCTCGGGGAGAGACTGGGCCTGAGGACACGTCCCTGTTCGTGAGCGATGCTGGGGGGTCTCTTGGGAGTCGTGTTTTTCGCAGTGGGGAGTCTGTTCCGGAGCCTTTTCCCGTGGCGAAGCCGCTCCATGTTCACGGGTGGGGTTTCAGGAGTTACCGTTCCCAAGCCAGCGGCAGTGGAGAAGCGTTCACATTAAATTAGTAAAGCGGAGGGAAAACCACTCTCTTCCTGTAGCCAAAATCTCTTTTTTTTTTTTTTTTATTACCTGGGGAATTGAAACATTTAATTACGTATTGAGCTGCTGACGTGACCCTGTGTTGTAATGGCAGCCTTTTACCTGCCGCTGCTGGCATCGCTCTGCCTAAACACAGACTTGGTGGCAGCGGCGCAGGAGGAGGGAGACGCGCAGGGGCGAGGGTTGTTCCCAACACCAGGCAGACGTTTCCAGGACTCGTTCCGAGTACAGAATTTGTTGTAATTAGCGCAGCCTTGGAATGGAAGTTGCCAGCGCGGTCCCACCGTTGCGTGGGTGTGCGGTTCCCCATTATTGAGGAAGGGATAGATCCCAGGGGAGATTCTTCTGTTCTCCCAGTGATTTTACGACAAGGTGGAAGCGCTGTTACCCGTTGAGGCTCTGGCAGCCCGTGCCCACGCCGAGCCCCCTCCTCCAGGTAAGGGGCTGCTGCAGGCCTGGGGCTGCTGCTTTTTCTGCGTTTTCCCCCGTTATCGTGACGGAGGGCAGCGGGACGCGGCCCCCGACGTACTGCAGTGACTGAGAACGTTCCACAACTGAGCGGGGGCCCCGGACGCGGTGCCGGCGCTCACCCCTCCCAGCCTGCGCAGCACTCGGCATTTCTTAGGTGGCTTTTGCAACGCTCTTGTGTCATTCCAACTCGCAGGCAAGTAGGATGTGGTTTGGGGAGGGAATCTTGGATTAGGAGAATCCGGTTACTCCGACCGCCACAAGACGGTGGCTTTGCCCCATTCTTTGTGTTGCTGCCAGAAAGTGAAATATCCAAAGCCTGCTGTAAAAAATAAATAGCAAAGGCTGCTCCCGAGCGCGGGTCAGTGCCTGGGAAGGTGGAGGTTGGGATGGGGCCGGGAGGGAGGAATGACCCGAAGCTGGAAACCTTTGCTGGGTGCCTCGTCCTCCCCTCCCAAGGGCGTGGGTGACGGCTCACAGCCAAAACCAACTCGCTTTGCTTTCCGGGCTGCTGGGAGCCCTCGAGTAGAGCGGCTGCTGCCTGTGGGGGCTTTGGAGAGCGCGGCCAAGGACGCCGCCATCCCGGCCCCTTGGCAGGGACCCAGCACCCACCTCTGCCCCAAGCCCCGGCAGCGTCAGAAACCCCCAGGGAGCAGCTCCCGTCCCTCTCCCTGCCCCTGCAGCCGAGCAAAGGGCAGGTTTCCAAAGGGGACTTTGGGAGGAGGGCGGACTTTGCTTCCCCCAGGAATGCCAGAGGCGGCCGGGGGCTTCCTCGGGATCGGTCACGCGCCCGCGGCTCGGAGCCTGTAGGGATTAAACCCGCCATGAACTCGGTTGTTCCCGGGGTGCAGCGGAGGGGCCGGCTCCTGTCGGGACTCGGGGAGTTAATCCAACTGGAGCTCCCTGCTGTGGGCAGCCTTCATTTTACAGCCGCATCAGGAAAACGTGGGAGAAGCAGTTCAGGGACCTGCAAAACACCGTTCCTGCCTCTTGCGCGCAGGTGAACCATGCAGCTGAGGAACTTTCTACCCAAAGGTCTGTGGCGCTCAGGGCTCGGTCGTCTTTGCCATGAGACGAGGAGGGTCAGGGCAGGGGACACGGCCGCCAGCATCTGCCCTTGCAGCAGGAGCGGTCCCGAGCGCTGCTGCAGCTCTCCTTCCCCCCCCTCCTTTTTTTCTCCACCTTCCTCTCCCTTTTCCCCCCCAAATCTTTTCTGCACAGACCAAAGCACTGTTGGAGCTCCCACCCTTCATCCCCACTCATGCCATCAATGCCCCTTGTGAGACGCAGATCTACGTTCAGAGCAAAGAAATGTGCTGCCGGCGGCCGTGATAATTTATTGTGGGAACATGAGAGCGACACGGACACGCGAGGACCGAGCTGTGAACCGCCGTGGACGTGTCAGCGGGGGATTCGCAGGGGATGCGATGCTCACGCAGCGTCGTCAGTGAGTGACTGCCACAAATGTCACCCGGGGTACGAAGTGCTGCTCTGCCGCTGCCTCGTCGCCTTCCCGCGCGCGCTGCAGGGAAAGCCGCTGCTCCTGGGAAGAGAAAAAGCGAAGCAGACACACGGAGGAAGGAGAAAAATCTGCAGGACTGCCGTGGGAATTAGCGAAGCATCCTGTCAAACCTGCGGGCGCCGTCCCTGCGGTGGGCAGCGCATGGGGCAGGGCCCCCCAAGTCCTTAGATGACCAGGTCTGCGTTTTTGGGGTGCGGGTGGTGGCCCCTGGCCAGGCCCCGGGCGCTGGGGGGCTGGTGGCAGGTGGGGGCCGGCGGCGTTGGTGGCGCGGCAGGGCGGGCGCTGCAGGCGAGGAGCAGCCCACTGGTGGCGAGAAAGGCTCCAGCGAACCAGCCCAGGAAAGTGGCCTCCCCGAATTCCCAGCGGGGGACAATGTCGGGGACGGTGTCGTCCCAGAAGTCGAGGACGGTGTTGTAGGCGACCCAGGAGACCGGCGCCAGCGTGGCCATGGCCGCCGCGCCCAGCACCGCTCCCCCAGCGAGCAGCAGCCGCCGCTTGAGGCCGGGCTGGTCCTGGCAGGGCGTCCATCCCTCCATCCCCGCGGCGGCCAGCCCACAGCCCAGCAGCCCCAGCCCGTTGGAGAGGCACATCAGCAGGCGGGAGACGCGCAGCTCGGGGGGCAGCGCCAGGAAGGAGCCGTGGGGCCGGCACTCCACCACCCCCTCCTCCTGGGCGATGCAGACCTGCCACAGCCCCATGCTCCACACCTCCAGCTCGTTCAGGTCCAGGTTGAGGCTCTTCCAGAGGGGCACGAAGGTGGTGACGCAGGAGGAGACCCACCCGAGCAGGGCCAGCAGCATCCCCCCGGCCTGCGCCGGCAGCCCGCCAGCCCCCGGCCATGCTAACGCCGCCCGCCGGGCCCTGCTCGGCCACCTGCAGCGCCGGCCGCGGTCATTAACGCCTGCGGAGCAGCGTCCACCCCGCTGCCGGCCGCGTCTGCGCCCGCGGGAGCTGATCAAGCCTCTTCCTCCGAGGCCGGGGTGTGGCCACCAGCATTTTCCAGCCGTTGTTGGTTTTTCCATGCTAAAAGCAAAGCGCGGCTGCCGGGCAGGAGCCGCCGGGTGCATCCCCGCCGCCGCCTGGCCACCACGGCAGGGTTAAACCCAAGCATTTAAATCCTCCCAGGCTCGGCCACCCCCAAGCAAGAGCCTTGGCAGGGAAAGAGCCTCTTGGTGGCAGCGGGGAGGGGACCGTGGTGGGATGCGGGGAGCTGACGTCGAGCTCTTCTCGGGAGGGTTTGAGGCACCGACCCTCGTTTGGTCGTTAAATAAATAGGCGAGGGACAGTTGGGGACGCCGTGGGGAGGGTGTCCCTTTGCCCCCTGCGAAGAGATGGGCACCCACCACCCCGTCCCGTGCCCAGCACCTCAGTTCTCGGCACCTGACGTGCCCGGGCTCTTGCCTGGGAGCAAACGTCCTCCTCCTCCTGCTGGGAAAACAAGGATGGGGAAGAAGGAGGGGCTGCGCTTCCAGGAAAATCCCAACTTTGTGTGGGCGCCCAGCTCCCACCCGCCCCCGCCTGCGTCCCCTCCACGGGGTCCAGCTTGAGATTCATCTTCCCGGGGAGATTAGCGACTAATCTCTCCTTCATCTGCCATCTTCCTTATCAACGGGGGGACCGGGGGCCAGGCGGGCAAATTACTGAGGCCTCCTGGCCCCGGGGGTCTGGCCCCGCTCAGCGCCAGGGGAACCGTGGCAGGGGGTCCCAGAGCAGTGGGGAGGGGGCACGGACCACGCTCAGACCCGAGCAGGACCAGGGGAAGAGGGGGGACAGCCCCGTCCCCAGCAGCAGATGGGGAGCGTCATCCCCAGGGCGAGCGTGGGGAAATCCACTGGGAAACCCCTCCTGCTCCTTCCCCTGGAAGGGCGCCCGCTCCTCTCGATTAAATCATCTGGAGGTAATTGTGCCTGTCATTGAGACAGATTAACGGGTGACCTTCTGCCGCTGGAGCAGGATTGGCGGCCACCGTCGGGTTCCCCATCCTTCCTTCATCCATCCTTCATCCTTCCATCCTATCTGCCTCCCTGCTCCCCACGGGCCGCAGCAGAGTGTCCCATCCAGCCCTTGGGAAGATGCCCGGCAGCGGCTGGGGTCGAGCGGGAGCCGAGGACGTCTGCCAGCCCCGTGGCTGCTCCGCCAGGACATGAGGTGGGTCCCCCTTCACTGGGGCTGGGGATGGGGGGGTGATCCATGGGCCAATGTCCCCCAGGGCTGCACTGAGGACCAAGGGTCCTGCCACTTCACAGAGGGAGGGGATGCTCGGGGGGGGCAGAGAGGCCACCTCCCCGTCCCCAGCCCCGTCCTTGTCCCCACGGGTCACTGCTCTCCAGGTGGCATTTCCAGGAACGTGACCTGGGGCGACCTGGCTGTTCCCAGCCCATCCCAGGGAGCCCCGTTACGGGATCTGCACCTCCCGTGTCCGTCCTCCCACACCCTGGGGCTGCCTGTCCCTGCTCGCAGCTCATTACGGAGCTGGCAATTAGTGCCAGGTCCCGAGGCGAGCGCAGAGCCCGCTGGTGGGCGACGGCCAGAGCTTGCCCACTGCCGGGGCTGCTCGTGGCCACGTTCCCCGGCCTCTGCAATGCAATTATGGCCCCTGATGGGTTTAGCCGTCTGCTGCCAGCCCGGCATGGCCCCGCTGCTGGCTCTTGAGCTGCGGGTGAGGGCTGGACCCCCCCGAGGGCACGGGGAGAGGGGCTGGAGCCCCCTGCCTCCCCGATAACCCTGCTTTGTGCCCAGCCGCAGGACCCCGCGCCCGTCCCGGGGCTGAGCGCCCGCAGCCCCGCCATGGTGCTGCCCTGTGCCGGCGCCCGGCTGCTGCCCAAGGAGCCCCGTGGCCGCAGCAACTCGGTGCCCCCCGTGCAGACCCCCACCGCCAAGCACATGCTGGCCTACCTGCCCCGGCCACCCACCGACACCAGCCACTACGGCACCTTCCCCCAGAAGGTATGGCTGCTCCCGGGGTCCCTCCCAGGGGATGCTGCCGGCCGGTGCCCAGAGGCCATTCCTCACTCCCAGGCTCCTTTCCGCCCCGCAGCCCGAGCCCCCAGCCACCCCCGGGGGGGCTGCAGCAGAGGACGGCCGGCAGCGAGCAGCCAAGAGAAGCCCCCCAATGCCAAACCACGGCAGCGTCCCCAGTGAGCCGTCCCTGACGGCCATCCCGCGCCATCCCGGCAACCTGGCCCACTGCCCGCTGGCCACCCGCTGGCACCCGCTGCAGGTGCCCAGCGCCGCTGGCACCATCCCCGGCATCACCATCCCCAGCGCGGGGCATGGCAGGACCCCCTCCGTGGAGGGGCTGCCAGGCCGGCGCTGCAAGCGGCTGGAGGAGGACGGTCCCGTGGCCCAAGCAGGCAGGCGGCAGCGGTACGTCACCAAGGTGGGCAAGTGCCCGGTAAACCTGGGCAACATCCAGGAGAAGAAGCGGTTCCTCTCGGACATCTTCACCACCATCGTGGACCTCAAGTACCGCTGGTTCCTCTTCGTCTTCATGATGTGCTACATCGTCACCTGGGTGGTCTTTGACACTGTCTACTTCTTGGACGCCTGGGCGCGGGGCGACACGGAGCACTGGGGGGACCCCGAGTGGCAGGCCTGCATCCAGAACGTGGACGGCTTCGTCTCAGCCTTGCTCTTCTCTGTGGAGAGCCAGCGCACCATCGGCTACGGGGCCCGCATGGTGACGGCCGACTGTGCTGAGGGCGTCATCCTGCTGATGGCCCAGTCCATCGTGGGCTCCATGATCGACGCCCTGATGGTGGGCTGCATGTTCGTCAAGATCTCTCGGCCCAAGAAGCGCGCCCAGACCCTCATCTTCAGCAAGAACTGCGTCATCTCCCGCCAGGACGAGCAGCTCTGCCTGATGTTCCGGGTGGGCGACCTGCGGGACAGCCACATGGTGGACGCCAAGATCCGGGCCAAGTTGATCAAGTCACGGCAGATGGCAGAGGGGGAGTTCATCCCGCTGGAGCAGTCGGAGCTGAACCTGGGCTACGACATGGGGGAGGACCGGCTCTTCCTGGTGGAGCCCCAGATCATCTGCCACGTCATCGACCGCCGCAGCCCCTTCTGGGACCTGTCGGCCGAGTCCCTGCGCCGGGAGCAGTTTGAGATCATCATCATCCTTGAGGGCATCATGGAGGCCACAGGTGAGGGGGGCATGGGGAGGGGACATGCGGCCACCCGGAGGTGCTGGTGAAGCCGGGCTGGGGGGCTGGCATCCTGGGAAGAGCTGGTGACCAGTGCCCTGGGGCTGAAGCGCCCCGTTAGCAGTGGGGGGGTCGTCACCGTGCCCCGGCTCAGCCTGGTCTCCGCGCAGGAATGACGTGCCAAGCCCGCACCTCCTACATGGAGGACAAGATCCTCTGGGGGTACCGCTTCGAGCCCTGCATGTCCCTGGAGAAAGGAGCCTTCCGGGTGGACTACAGCCACTTCGAGCTGACCTTCGAGGTGCAGACACCAGCGGCCAGCGCCAAGGAGCTGCAGGAGCTGGAGATGCCCGTGCTCGGGCTCTGCTGGGACCAGCTCCTGGTGCCCCACGCTGCGCCGGGCACTGGGCACCGCCGGGAGGAGCCACCGGAGCAGGGGAACATGGGCTGAGCGGGGTCCCGCACCCACAGTGCCATAGCCCACTCTCCCCTGCGGGGCTGAGCCCCCCCGGCTGTGGGGCATCACTGCTGCAGCGTCATTCTTCCGTAAGGAGGAACGCCAGGTCCAAACAAGTCTCTTAATAAAAAAAACAAACACAAAAAACACAAAAATCAATAATCAGTGGGTGTGGTTTTGTACAACACCTGAAAGTGATGCCCCCCCCCACCCCGCACCATGCTGCCCCTCAGCCCTTGGGCCACAAATGTCAGGACACGGAGCTGTTGGAGTGGGGCCAGAGGAGGCCCCGGAGATGCTGGGAGGGCTGGAGCCCCTCTGCTGTGGGACAGGCTGAGAGAGCTGGGGGGGTTCAGCCTGGAGAAGAGAAGGCTCCGGGGAGACCTTCCAGCCCCTGCCAGGCCCTAAAGGGGCTCCAGGAAAGCTGGGGAGGGACTCTGGATCAGGGAGGGGAGCCGTGGGACGAGGGGGAAGGGTTTTACACTGAAAGAGGGGAGATTGAGATGGGATATTGGGAAGAAATTGTTTGCTGTGAGGGGGGTGAGCCCCTGGCCCAGGCTGCCCAGAGAAGCTGTGGCTGCCCCATCCCTGGAGGGGTTCAAGGCCAGGTTGGACGGGGCTTGGAGCAACCTGGGCTGGTGGGAGGTGTCCCTGCCCAGGGCAGGGGTGGCACTGGGTGGGCTTTCAGGTCCCTTCCGACCCGAACCGTTCTGTGACGGCAGCACCGAGCTCCCGCCGCGCCGCACACAGGCCCCTCCGAGCGCAGCCTCCCGGGGCCCGGCCGCCCCCCGCCGGCACCTTTTATAGCGTCTGGCCCCGCCCTGCCGCGCCCCATTGGCTCGGCCGCCGCTGTCCCCGCCCCGCCGCGCTGACTGACAGCTGCCGCCCCGCCGCGGCGCTGACCCCCGCGCCGTGCGCAGGCCGGGCCCCGCCGTGCCCGTAGCAGCGCGGGGCGGGAACGGGGTTTGTTTCCCAGCGAGTCCCTCGCTGTGAGCGGGGACAGTCACGGGGCGGATGTCACAGGTCGCGGCAACGGCGAGACAGCCGGAGGGCAGCTCATCGCCACGGAGGAGGGAACAAGAAGCAGTTAATCACCGCAAGGTGCCTTTATGGGTGAGCTCTGTGCTGCTGTGCCCGTGAGCGGCTGCTGCACCACCGAGGGCGGAGCTGTGGCTACTTCAAGGAACATCCTCATCAGCCTCAAGAAGTTGGCAAACTTACAGTTACAAAATCATGGGTGTGTTGGGCGGGAAGGGACCTCTCAAGGCCATCTAGTCCCACCCCTGCAGCAGCAGGGACATCTGTATCTACACCAGGTCACTCCAAGCCCCGTCCAACCTGGCCTTGAACCCCTCCAGGGATGGGGCAGCCACAGCTTCTCTGGGCAGCCTGGGCCAGGGGCTCACCCCCACCCCCCCAGTGTAAAGAACGTCTTCCTAATGTCTCATCTAAACCTGCCCTGCTCTGGTTTAAACCATTGTCCCTCACCCTATCGCTCCATGCCCTCACAAACAGCCCCTCCCCAGCTTTCCTGGAGCCCCTTTAGGGCCTGGCAGGGGCTGGAAGGTCTCCCCGGAGCCTTCTGTTCTCCAGGCTGAACCCCCCCAGCTCTCTCAGCCTGTCCCACAGCAGAGGGGCTCCAGCCCTCCCAGCATCTCCGGGGCCTCCTCTGGCCCCGCTCCAACAGCTCCGTGTCGCTCCTGTGCTGATCTCAGGACAGTCACCTCTGGGTGTCCGGAGATGACTCAGTACCTGAAAAGGCCGCTGTGAGGAAGGGTCTCCTCACCTGAATGACCGCCGAGACGCTCATGCAGAAGTGTTCTGCCAACACTGCAAATTTCATACATGTGCAAAAAGGCCATTGGGGGCGTCCTGCTGGGCTTGTGAGCCGGGACTTACATCTGAGGCAGGTGGAATTGTGAGAGGTTTTGTGTATAAGCAATGGGTGAACCTCGTCAGCGATCTGGGCTGAAGCTGGGGCTTCCCCCAGCGCCCCACGGCCAATAAAGCAGCATCTCCTGGCCCAGCTACTTCAGGCTTCGGGAGCTTTTATTTTGGGTAACACACCCAGCGGCACCCATTGCCCCGAATCGCTCTCAAATTGCCCCCCCGCCCCCACCCCACAAACTGCACAGGGACCCCCCGCCCCAAAACTGCCCCGTCCAGCCTCACACATTTCCCAGGGCCCCGCCCTGCCAAAACTGCCCCCCCACCCCACACATTGAGCCAGGAGCTGCCCCCCCAACAGCCCCATACATTGGCCCAAGGCACACACCCCACCACCCCCCCACCTCACATAGTTGTTCAAGACCCCCCCCCCCCACCCAGCCCCCAGGTGAGACACACCCCAGCAAAACCACGCTCCAGCCCCCCCCCCCCCCCCCCCCATCTCTGTAGTGACAGGTCCATTGATAGTGAGAAACCAGACAAAAAAAAATCGGGTCACCCAAAACCACAAACCTGTAAAAAAAAAAAAAAAAAAAAAAAAAAAAAATATTTAAAAAATTTACGCGTGATTTGCTTCAGTTATGCAAGTGCAAACAGGTATTTACAAACGCAAATGAGGCGTGCATAAATTTACATATTAATTACGGTTTTAACATACATTTAAATAAATTATCATACTAATTAGCTAATTAGCATATGATTAATATTCAATGAGCGGGCCTGGCCCGGGGTCCCGGCGGGTCCCGGCGCTCGGACAGCCCCGGGGGGGGTCCCGGTGTCCCCGCCGCCGCCCGGCCCCTCCCCGCCGCCCGGGGCGCTGCCGCCCGCCCGCCCCTCGCTGAAGAGCGGCCGCCTTCCGGCGCGCCGCGGTGACGCACATCCGGCGCGCCGCCGGGCTGTGGGGCGGAGGGGAGCGCGGCGGCCCCGCTGCCGGTCCTCCCCCCGCATGGCCCGGCGCTGAGGGGCCATGACCGACCAGGAGAACAACAACAGCATCTCTGGCAACCCCTTCGCTGCCCTCTTTGGCTCCCTCGCCGACGCCAAGCACTTCGCCGCCGGGCAGCAGCACCGCCGCCGCCCGCCCGCGGGTGAGGAGGGTCGGCGGCGGCGGCGGGGTCCCGTCCCGGTCCCTCCGCGGCGGCCCCGAGCTGAGCCCCTCTGGCCCTTGCAGGCGAGGAGCCCTCGGCCGCGCAGGATGACTCGGACAACAGCGTCTCGGAGAGCCTGGACGAGTGCGAGTACTCGGCGGCGGAGATCAGCCGCGCCTTCCGCTCGCAGCGGGAGCTCTGCCAGCAGCTCAACACCAACCACATGATCCAGCGCATCTTCCTCATCACCCTCGACAACAGTGAGCGGGGCGGGGGCAGCGGGGCGCTCACAGCCCCCCGGCAGGGCTGTCTCGGCTGCTCGGGGCCTCGGGACGGATCGGCGGGCCGGGGAGGGTGGGAGGCCAGCACCGCTCCCGTAGCGCCTTGGGAAGCAGGGGGTTGGGGGGGATTGTGCTGCCTCTCGACCGGCGCTGGGTTCTTAAAGGTTCTCTGGTCCGGAGGAGGTTTCCTGGCATTGATGATGGGCTCCGGCACACCAGCACCGCTGCCAGTACCCTCAAAGACTTTGAAAACAGGCCCTTAGGGCTGCAGCTGGGGGGTTGTAGAGCTGCGTGTAACAGCTTTCAGTGCCGGGGTGGCCAGACGTGGCAGAGAACTGACAACCTTCACAGTCAGGGAAGGGACAAGGGAAGGTTCCAGTTAGTAACCACTGTGTAAAGTGAGTTATGATTGTTAAAAGTCGCTATTTTCTGTGCAAGCCGCCTTTCCTTGTAAGTTATAACAGAACATGGAAATTGCCCAGGAGCCCCCCAGACTGCCCCACAGCCCTACACACTGCCCCAGGACCACCCTCAAGGGATCCCGGGCCCTTCTAAGCAGGACGGGAATGCTGGGAGGGAGGACACATCACAGGCAGGGCCCTGCCCACCAGTTTTGCTGCTCACCGGCACCTTCCCCGTCGGTTTGGGCAAACTGGGTTGTTCCCAGGTGACCCCAGCATGAAGAGCGGGAACGGGATCCCAGCGCGCTGCGTCTACCTGGAGGAAATGGCTGCTGACCTGGAGGAGCAGGACTGGCTGGACATGGACAACGTGGAGCAGGTATGGCTGGCGTCCAGCTGGCTGTGGGGACGGGGATGGGGTTTATTCCCTCGCGGAGCATCCTGGACACTGCCTGTTTGCCAGATCGCAGCGTGGAGCTGCCGGCTGTGGCCTCGCTGGAAACAGCCCCGGGGGTTTTGGGGTGGGACGCTGGAAAAGAGGGAGAAGGTGCTGCTCAGAGTCCCGGCTCCTGCGGACTGTGGGACTTCCAGTTGGGGGTGGAGAGGGGAACAAATCCACCCTGTGTGGGGTGTGGGGGGGCAGGCACTGCCGGCAGGGGGGCAGCAGTCTCTTGCGTCGCCAAGCAAAGCTGTGCGAGGGGTGTTCCTGCGCACGCTCAGATGCGTTTGCAGATGTGTTAGTGGTTCCTGGTGGGTTTCCCACTGACAATAGCCCCTGTGGGGGATGCTGTGCCTCTCGGAGGGGACCGGAGAAGTTGTTCCGCCTCAGGGTCCTGAGTGCAGAGCTTTGTTATTCAGCAAGGGACAGAGAGAGCTCTTCCCAGCAGAAATAGTTCAGACAGGGATGACACAGGGCTGCTTTTCCTGGGGGAACTGTCTCACTGTCAGGGCCATCTCACTTCCTGCCTGTCTCTGGTGCCCAGGCCCTGTTCACCCGCTTGCTGCTGCAGGAGCCAGGCAACCACCTGATCTACATGACCCCCGCCAGCACGCAGAACCTCTCTGCCGACCGGGACGCAGGGGAGAGACAGATCCTGCGCTACCTCTACGCCTGCTTCCAGAGGGCTAGAGAAGAGGTGAGCAGGGCCTCCGGAGGGAGGTGGGGGCTTTGTCGCCCGTCTTTCTGCACTGAGGTGACCAAGCCGAGGTTTTAAAGGCCAGAAGCAGATGCCAGGACCCAGTGCTGTCTCCTTCTCCCTGCACAGATCACCAAGGTCCCGGAGAACCTGCTGCCCTTCGCTGTGCGCTGCCGGAACCTGACGGTGTCCAACACTCGCACCGTCCTCCTCACCCCAGAGATTTATGTTGACCAGAACGTGTACGAGCAGCTGGTGGACCTGATGCTGGAAGCGCTGAGAGGGGCGCGTAAGTGCAGCCAGGCTGCGCTGCTGGCGTCGTGCCATGTTACAGCTTGCGGGTAGAAAGCTTTGGCTCGCTGCTGAAAGGGAGGGCCGCGTTTAGGTCGCGCCATGCGTACGCGCGCTGAGGTTCGGCTCTGAGTTCCGTCGGTAACAGCCTCGCTCCCCTCGCTAGACTTTGAAGATGTGACGGAGTTTCTGGAGGAGGTCATAGAGGCCTTGACGGTGGATGAGGAGGTGCGGACGTTCGGGGAGGTGATGGTTCCCGTGTTCGACATCCTGCTGGGCAGAACAAAGGACCTGGACCTCTGCCAGATGCTGCTGTACTTGTACCTCGACATGCTCCTCTACTTCACCAGGCAGAAGGACACAGCAAAGGTGGGTGCCTGCAGCTGGCCCAGAGCTCCCAGGCTCTGCCCGCAGGAGGGACGTTCGCAGGGCCTGATCTGCCAAGTTCAGTGTGACAACACCCCCTGTGCACGCTCTTCCCCCTGCCCTCCTTCCTGAGAGCCTGGCCCAAACCCCTTGACTTGTGGGGTTTTTTACTGGGATTCCCTGGAGCTGCTGATTTCACATCCTGCTCTGTCCCCTAGGTTTTTGCAGGCTACATCCAGCCCAAGGATCCCAGCAACGGGCAGATGTACCAGAAGACTTTGCTGGGCACCATTTTAAGCATCTCCTGCTTGTTGAAGACCCCCGGCGTGGTGGAGAACCACGGCTATTTCCTGAATCCATCCCGATCCAGCCCGCAGGAGATCAAAGTTCAGGAATCCAACATCCACCAGGTGGGCTGCAGCGTGAGGGTCCTGCTTCCCCGCCTGGTTGAGTGGCCTCTCCTTGCCTGAGGGCTAAAGCCGTGATACGGGGGCCTGAGTTCCACCACCAGCTCTTTAACAGTCTGCCTTGTGACTAAGCGAGTCTCAGAACCGCTTGGGATTCTCCGGTTTCTCCCACTTCCCCGGGCTGTTGGAGCCCAAGTCTTCTGTCGAGCAGGTGGCGTTCTATCGTAGCAGTAGTCGGAGCTTTGGGAAGGGGCAGGGTGCTGCTCGTGGGACAGACACCAGCACCGTAACTTGAGGTGCAACAAGAAGGAAGTCCACCTTAGGTGGTGTAACCACCAGGAAATAATTTTCAGTACCTGTCCTGTAATTAAAAGGCTAATTGACTCCCCAGCAGAGAAAGCAACAGACAGGTCTCTCTCACTATGAAAATAGTTTCCTGAGCTGAGCCATTTCAGTAGACAAGGAGTGAGACATCGGGAAGCAGGATGTGAACACAGGAGCAAAGTGGGCTGTGGAAGCGGTCTTGGAGAGGGGCTGTCCCAGTCATGCGTTCTTTCAGGGTCAGTGTTGCTGCTGAAAATGTTAATGAGTTTTGGGTTTACTCCCCATGGAAACAACTTGCTCTTGACTATGTTTTGAGTATGTCCCTGAGCGTTCTTTGCTGCCGGCCTCGGGATTTGAGCCGCTCGTAACGTGTGTGTCTGAGGGGTGGTCGATAGAGGCGTCCTGGCGTGATTTGCTCTGAAAGCCCTGGCCGTGGTCTGGGACCGGGAGAGCTCTGTGAGCATTACCCTTGGGAGAGGCAGAAGAGTGATCCCACCAGCGCCTCCGCCAACCGCCTCCTGTTCCCCATCACAGTTCATGGCCCAGTTCCATGAGAAAATCTACCAGATGCTGAAGAACCTGTTGCAGTTGTCTCCCGAGACGAAGCACAGGATTCTATCCTGGCTGGGAAACTGCCTCCACGCCAACGCTGGCCGCACCAAAATTTGGGCAAACCAGATGCCGGAGATCTTCTTCCAGATGTACGCCTCAGACGCCTTCTTCCTCAACCTGGGAGCTGCCCTGCTGAGGCTGTGCCAGCCCTTCTGCAAACCCAAATCCCCCAGGCTGCTGACCTTCAACCCCACGTACTGTGCCCTGAAGGAGCTCAACGAGGAGGAGAGGAGGAGTAAGAATGTGCACATGAAAGGTAACGCCCAGACCTCAGGGGAGCGAGGGAGGGAGAAAGGGCATCTCCTGGGGTCCTGACCTCTGCCGGCAGTGCTCTCTCAACGTGTGCCCTTAAGGGAGAGTCAAAGGAGTGACTGGAGAGGAGCAAAGCAGGGCTGAATACAAATGAAACACTACTTAGCATCACCAGCAGTCGTTTTGTGTCTTCAGTGGGGGCCCTCGTGAGCACCCTCCTCATGGGCGGGACTGACTTGACACAGATGCTTTTCCTTCCAGGTTTGGAAAAGGAAACGTGCTTGATACCTGCTGTGAGCGAGCAAGAGCCGGAGTTTGCAAACAGCTACAATCTGGTGACGGAAAACCTGGTCCTCACGCAGTACACGCTTCACTTGGGATTCCACAGGTAAGTGCTCAGTGGCTGTGCCGCTCTCTCCTCTCCAAGGGCTCTCGGTGCACTGCCGAACACGCAGGCTTCGACAGGGGCTCCACGTGTCTAGGCTGAGATCGTGTGGGATGTCAGTAGTGCGAATGCTCAGGCCGTGGGTACCAGAGAGCTCCCAGTGCTGTGTTCCACCCGTGCTCGGCCACGGAAATTTTTAGCAAATGCTCAGAATACAGAGTAGGGCACTGGCGCTGCCGAGTACCTTTCGCTGTGTGTGTTGACTGACGTTTGAGCCTCAGGCTGACTGTTCTGGAAAGAAACTTTGTCCGCTGATGCTCACAGTCAACGCCAACACAGGCTCCACATTATTTATAGAAATGTAACGGCCGAGTACCGGGCATCCATGGGGCGTGCGGTTCCCCATCTCCTCAGGGAACCAACCGCCGGTGTCTTGCGTCTCCACTAGAAGTCACCTTGTTGGCAGAGTTCCTGCCCGCTGCGAGCTCTGCGAGCTGCCCCACCACATGGGTCGCGTGTGCATCACAAATGCGAGGTGGCTTTTCTGGAGGCCAGAATGCACTGTTTTTCTCAGCTTCCCTCTGCAAATCGTTGCCTGGATACTGTGAGGTCACCAGTGATCCATGCACCGTCCCCTTCTGGTTTAGTCTCTAAATATAGAAATAGGCAAAAAAAGTTATGCAAGTGGCTCGTTGCTGGGAAACTGGAAGTGCCACCTGGCAGGCGTCTCGGGTTTGCTGGATCCCTGACCTCAGTAGCCCAAGGAGGTTTGCAGCTGCGCCAGCTCTTTGTCCGTACCCCTGCCGAGGGCTTTGCCGCAGTCACTGGTTTACCAGCGAGGCTGCTCAGAGGCTGCAGCTCCTCTGTACGGTCTGGTGTCCTCCTGAGCCCTGGCTCACATCCCTCTAAAGGCTTCCCATCGCGGGCGCCCCAGGCAGAGTATCCACAGGGAATGGTTGGGACTCTGCACAGAACAGTGTCTCACAAGAGGATAGAAGCACGTGCTTCGGTGTTGCTCAGGCACTCAGTGCTGAACGTATAAACGTCTCGCCTTCCTTTCCCGGCAGGTTGCACGACCAGATGGTAAAGATAAACCAAAGCCTTCATCGCCTGCAAGTGGCGTGGCGAGAAGCCCAGCAGAGCTCCAGCCCTGCTGCCGACGGCCTCAGGGAGCAGTTCGAGCGCCTGATGACCATCTATCTCTCCACCAAGACGGCCATGACAGAGCCGCAGATGCTGCAGAACTGCCTGAACCTGCAGGTGTCCATGGCGGTGCTGCTGGTGCAGCTGGCCATGGGCAACCAGGGCACGGAGCCGCTGGAGCTGACCTTCCCGCTGCCCGAGGTGGAGAACAGCGCGTTGGCCTATGTGCCGGGTGAGGCCGCTGGTCCCGCTGGCCATCAGTCTCTCTGTCTGTGTCCCTCCCGCAATCCACCGCCCGAGCTTGAGCTACTCGCTAAAGTTTGGGGCTCTTTGAGGGTGGGGGTTGATGCTGCTGAGCTTTTAAAGATCCCACTCACAGCCAGCTCGCAAAGTTTCACCAAACCCTATATTGATTTACTGTTGTCCCTGTGCCCCAAACCCTCCTCATGGTTTCCCTTGGCTGGAGATTCTCTTCCCTTGAGCTTTTTGTGTGAGAGTGCGTAAGATCAGCAGGCGGCTGCTGAGTGTCACCCCGTGAGTGACTTCTGAGGGAGGTGAAGTGAGCCCTGTGCGTTAGAAATCTCATCAGGCCAGGCATCCCTCCTGACCGCAGTGTTCTGACAGCGAGTCACTTTCTGAGACCTCAGTCAGAATGGGGGGATGCGGGAGAGCACATGGGAGGGTAGAAAAGGGCAAAATGAGCTGCCTGAGGAGTAACTCCTGTGCAATCTCTCCTCACAGAATTTTTTGCTGATAACCTGGGCGACTTCTTCATTTTCCTGCGGCGTTTTGCTGACGACATCTTGGAGACGTCTGCCGATTCTCTGGAGCACGTCCTGCACTTTGTCACAGTTTTCATGGGTGACGTGGAGAGGTACGTGCAGCCCCAGGGGCGAGCCCTGAGCTCCCCTGCCAAGCACCCAGCGCAGAACAAGGATGGGGAATTGCCGGCAGTGTCTGAGGTGCAGTTCAGACAGTGGTGGGCAGGTCGATCTCTTTGGAAAAGCTGAATTCTGCCCGTGGAAGGCAGAGTTGACAAGGCCCTGCCTGAAGGACATGGGCTTCATGCAAGGTACAAAGTGGATTTGGTATCTAAACACTCGTTTGGTGGTACCACGCAGAGCCTCGTCAGCAAGAGCCACTTTGGTGTGTGTTAGAGGCAGTGATTGGGATTGATCTGTTTGGGGTGTCTCTGTGAACTCTGCCATGGTAACTGGGCACTGAAGAAAGCTGAGTAGTTTATTGATCTCCCTGATAAGACATCTCCGCATACGCTACGTTTCTGCTGTTGGTTTGTTTACACTTGCGAGTGTAAATAGAGCGAGCTGACAGGGGTGGCAGAGCAGACGGAGGTTTCTCATGGCGGGCAGCTCTCGCCAGCCCCAGCAGATGGGGGCTGTGGTTCTCTCCTGGCACCACCCAGTGGCGTGACCGCGGGCGGGTGGTTTGGCTGCAGAGGAGAGTTACCCCTGGCCTCGGTACCTGTCCTGCCTGGGCAGAGGGAAAGGGCTTTGGACTGGCAGGATAAAGGGAAGCGAGTCGCAGCTGGACGAGGCAGGTTTGCTCGGAGCTACAGCTGACGAGGGAGCGCAGGCTGTGAGCAGAGTGCACTGCCGGGGAGAGGGGAAGCACCAGCTCGGCTGTTCCCACATCCTCTGCCTGCTCTGCCTGGGATTTGGCTGCGGGCACTGAGAGCCTTTGCCCCGTGGCCCCAGTACCAAGAGTGAGCCGCTGGACGCCAGTGGTAGTTTTACAGATGGTCTGCAACACACGGACACTCCTGCACAGATGGGTGCAGCTCCTGGAGCACTTCCTGAGCAGCCCAGTCTCCGCGCCCTGGTGTCATCCTGGGTTCACTTTCTTGTTTTCCCTGGCAGGATGAAGAATCCCCACCTGCGCGCCAAGCTGGCAGAGGTGTTGGAAGCTGTGATGCCTCACTTAGACCAGGCCCAGAACCCACTCGTCTCAAGTGTGTTCCATCGCAAGCGGGTGTTCTGCTCGTACCAGCACGCTGCCCACCTTGCCGAGGCGCTGATCAAAGTCTTTGTGGATATCGAGTTCACCGGTAAGCGCACAAGGGGAAAGGTGGTCTTCCATCCGTAATATCTGCACGGGGACGTCTCCAGGGTGTGAAGTTTGTTGGTGAAAACAAGCACAAAATCTGTTTGCGCTTTGTTCAGTTGCTGGGCTGTATTAGGCAGGCGGCATTCCAGCAAAGCATCGGGCTTGCCGGACTTAACGGCTTGTGCAGAACTGTGTGTCTAGAAAGGAGAACCGCCGGAGCTCAGGCTTTACACCTCAGCTGTGCTTATTATGGTTCTCTCCCACTGTGGGACCTCTTGAGCTACTCTGAGATGGGTGACAGACCTCACTGACTTGCACAGGAGCAGGGTTTTTATTTCAAATGCACTGCAAGAAGGAATTAACAGCCCCTGTGCCCGCTGTCCCCCTGAGATGCTCTTGCTTTGCCTTCTCTCTAGGTGACCCACACCAGTTTGAGCAGAAGTTTAACTACCGCCGCCCCATGTATCCCATCCTGAGGTACATGTGGGGCAC
Source organism: Fratercula arctica (assembly GCA_947846985.1). NCBI lineage: Eukaryota > Metazoa > Chordata > Aves > Charadriiformes > Alcidae > Fratercula > Fratercula arctica. The sequence goes on from CANTUZ010000019.1 coordinate 7,911,362, forward strand.
GGATTCCTACCGGCAGAGCATCAAGGTAAGGCAAGAGGCGCGTGTATATAAGCGTCAGGGGCGTGTATGTGCAGCTCTTTCTGGAGCATGCGGATCCGTGTGCTGCTATCAGGACTGCGCCGCAGCATGGACCGCTCCCTCGTTCCTGGCAGGCTCTAGCTGACTACGCCTCGGAGAACCTGGAGGCGATGAATCCCCCTCTCTTCCTGCGCTTCCTGAACTTGCTGATGAACGATGCCATTTTCCTGCTGGATGAAGCCATACAGGTAGGGCTGGGGGTGGCACAGTTCTCGCTCCCCTGAGGACGGCTGGCGCAGTGCTCACCTCCTGTCCCTGGAGCAGGGTCAGCTCTGCTTCTGACAGTGAATCTGTGCGGCAGATACCCACAGGGAGCGATTCCAGGGCGCTGTGGCCGGTGCCCTGGGCGAAGGCAGAAGGGTGGTGGGCTCTGGGGCGTGTGGGGCTCTTCCCTCCCTCCCATCAGAACAAAGAGGAGGAAAAGGGCTGTTTCCAGATCCAGCATGAAGCGTGCTGGGGGAGTGCAAGGAAACCTGCCTGTTGCTAATCTGGACACAGTCAGGCTTTAAAAAACCTCTGAGGTTTTGATTATCGAGTCCCCTTGGCTTTTCTGCAGGTGTTTCATCCTAACAAAGGCCTTTTGTCTCCAGACAGTTCTGTGGGTTCACAAGGCGAGTGCCAGGTGACCTCATGTCCCTGGTGCGTGGTGACTGTCCCTCTGCGCCTTTCAGAGCTGCCCGTTGCTGCCCAAAATGGCTTTTTTTGGGAGTTTGCCTGCCATAGAACGGATTGTCTGGAGGACAGCAGACGAGACAGGCAGTGCGGGTATTGCCCATCTGGTTTTGAACATCTACAGATGTTTCTATGGTTTGCTGTCCGAACAAATATTGTGTGTTTTGTGAAACATGTTCTAAGCGGCGTTTTCAAGTGCTCTCTTATACCTTTCATGTCCCAAATTGGCCTCTGTGGGCCCGGAGCAGCGCAGAGCAGGTCTGGTGTAGCTGTCGCTGCCCATCTCCCTGCCTGCTCTCCCAGACGCTTCCCTGCTGTCTCTTTGCAGTACCTCAGCAAGATCAAAGTCCAGCAGATCGAGAAGGACCGGGGCGAATGGGACAGCCTGTCGCCGGAGGCTCGCCGTGAGAAGGAGTCGAGCCTGCAGATGTTTGGGCAGCTGGCGCGCTTCCACAACATCATGTCCAACGAGACCATCGGCACGCTAGCCTTCCTCACCTCGGGTAGGGAGCGCGGCCCCTCTGGACAGCGGTGGGCATGTGGGCTCGGCTCCAGGGCGGTGGGAGAAGGAGGGGGTTGCTGTGGAGCTCAGGGAGCTGCTGGTGTCGGTTGCAGAAATTAAGTCCCTGTTCGTCCATCCTTTCCTCGCCGAGCGCATCATCTCCATGCTCAACTATTTCCTGCAACACCTGGTTGGCCCTAAAATGGGAGCTCTGAAAGTCAAGGATTTCAGCGAGTTTGACTTCAAGCCGCAGCAGCTGGTGTCCGACATCTGCACCATCTATCTGAACCTCGGGTAGGCAGCAGGGCAGAGCTGGTGTATGGGGTGGTGGGAGCTGCCTGGGGTCCGCCCTGGGGACATCTGGGCCAGCAGAGCCCCATGGCCACCTGCCTCGGGGGTGGGAGGCTCCCCTCTGGGAGCAGCACTAGCAGAACTGCTCGGCATGCTTGCCGCAGGCTTTTTGGAAGTGCGCTGGGCTCTCCTGTAACAACTTCAAGTTACCAGGGGAAGTTCAGCTGTGACAGCTGAGCACGGTCACAGTTACCCCCACCCCAGGGGTGACTCCAGAGAGCAGCCAGGAGAAAGGTTTAATCGCAGTCAAGCTTTTCTCCAGCTTTGAGTTCTTTCCTGCAGTAACACAGCTCTTGTGGAGCCTGTGTTTCGCAGCCCCATAAATGTGAATTCTTAAGCCTTTGCTCTCTTCCAACCTGTGGTGCAGGGATGAAGAAAACTTCTGTGCCACGGTGCCCAAGGACGGCCGCTCCTACTCGCCCACACTCTTTGCCCAGACCGTCCGGGTTCTGAAGAAAATCAACAAGCCTGGCAACATGATAGTGTCTTTCAGTAGCCTGGCTGAGAGGATCAAGGTGAGAACTGGAGCGGATTTAACCTCCCAAAAAAAGGGAGAACTGGTTCCTGGCGTCCTTTTCCATCTGGATACCATGGCATCTTTGCTGAGGAGCTGGATTTCTGGGAGCTGGGGCTCCTGGGGGGCAGCGGGGAGGGCTCCGTCCCAGCACAGACCTGTAGGTGTTTCAGCTCCCAGTTGAGAGCAAACCCAGTTTGAAAGAACCGTGAGTCGCAGTCTCTACAAGTGGTGCGTGGCCCCCAGTCTCTTGCAGACCGGCAGCAGCAGGAGGAGGAGACGTACGCGGACGCCTGCGATGAATTCCTAGATCCCATCATGAGCACCCTGATGTCGGACCCAGTGATCCTGCCCTCCTCCCGCGTCACTGTCGACCGCTCGACTATCGCCCGCCACCTCCTCAGGTACACGGCGCCAGCCTTGTCCTTCCATGCTCCTGGGCTTGTGTTTCGCTTATCCAGTGCCTCTCCCTGGCCCCCCTTCTTCCGGTTTCATTTCTTGCACTGAGATCCTCCAACTAATCCCCTCGCCCCTTTGTCTTTCAGCGACCAGACGGATCCTTTCAATCGGAGCCCCCTCACAATGGACCAGATCAGACCAAACACGGAGCTCAAAGAGAAGATCCAGCGGTGGCTGGCGGAGAGGAAAAAGCAGAAGGAGGAGCTGGAGGACAGGCTGAACTGAGACCCCGGATCCCGGCCCCGCACCCATGGTCGCCAGGGAGAGAAACGCCTCGCAGGGCAGCGGCTGGGGCTGCAGCGTGTCTGTGCAACTCCCCACCTCAGTCCAGACGCCAGCTCCCATTGCTACCACCTGCGGAGTCTCCCCTGGACCCTCCCTTCCACCCCTTCTTCTGTCTTCTCCTTTCAAGACTTGCTCTTTCATACTAAGACTTTCCACCGCTCTACAGCTTTGAGCCTCTGCCTTGGGGACACACCGCAGCCCGGCGCCCCGGCCCTCTGTTGCTCTTTCTTTGTGAGGCCATGCTCTTTTCCAGCGATACCAAAACTCCGCTCTGTTCCGTTGCTGTGTTTAACCTCTGTAACCACACATCTAAGGCAAAGGCGCTGCCTCTGCAGCCGCTGCGGGGTGTGACAGGGGAGGCGGGCACTGATGCCAACTTGTACGTGCCGCTTGTGTAGCAGGGTTTGATTTCCCAAGCGATGGTTGGGAATGGAGGGGGCCTTGGGAATTAAACGCAGAGATGATCTTACAGCTGCCGTGGGTGTCTGGTAGAACGGTAAAAGCCCCTCGGCTTGGGCTGGCGGCGGCGTGGCTCGAACCCGTGTACCTGTGGCGCGCCCCGCCCGGGGTCCTCGCTGCGGGGTTGCCCGTGGCAGACGCCTGACGCGGGCGGGACGCGGGCAGCCGCGGCGGCGGGGTCCTGCGGGCGGCGGGGTGACATTGCGGGTGCCGGCAGCATGGCGCAGGGGCTGGCGCAGCGCCTGGCCACCCGCGGGCCGCAGCTCCTCAACGGTGAGCGCCGGGCACCGGGGCTGCACAGGGAGGGAGGGATGGACGGGGAGCGGGGCGGGGGGAGGGGGACGGGGCTTCGGCTTCTGCTGGTGGGGAACCGCCCGTGCTTCTCCTGCAGCCGCCCTGGCCTACTCGAAGCCGCGCCTGGCCACGTTCTGGTACTATGCCAAGGTGGAGCTGGCCCCGCCGACCCCCGCCGAGATCCCGCGGGCCGTGGACAGCATGAAGGCCATGGTCCGGGCCTTCCAGAGCGGCCGCCTGGCCCAGCTCACCGTCAAGGTAACGGCGGGAGGGGCGGGCCCCGGGACGGGCCCCGGGACGGGCCCCGAGCGCCGAACCGGTGGCCTTTTTCCCCTTGCAGGAGGCGCTGAGGAACGGGCTGGTGGCTACTGAGGTGCTGATGTGGTTTTACATCGGGGAGATCATCGGCAAGGGCGGCCTCATCGGGTACAACGTCTGAAGACTTCCCCATCCCCACGGAGCCCCCCTTTAATGGCGATGTGACAATAAAGCCGGGAACCGGTGTCGGGCTCTCCGTGGTCTTTTGCGGCGCTGGGGGCGGGGGGTGGCCCCCGAGGGGTCCCCAGGGGCGGCGCTCAGTTGGTGGAGAACCGCGCTGGGGAAGGCCCGAGGGCCCCGGTTCCAACCGGGGGGCACAGATGCTTCCGTTGGTTCCCGAACGTGTTTCACGTCGGCCAGGGGGAGCCAGGGAAAAGCCAGTACTGGGCTTACGCTGCCCGAAGGCACGGGCTGAGCACCTTGCAGAAGGGTGGCAGCATCGTCCACCCCGTTCTGCTGGCCTGGGGCACGGCTGGTGCGGCGGCACCTTGGAGGTAAGCGCAGCTGGGCTGTAGGTGTCATCCCAGCTCTTCACCCTCCGGGACCCACAGCCGCGTGTGTTCCCCGCCAGCTCTTGCAGAGCTGGATGCAAACACACGTTAAGATCAGCCAGGAGGTAACGGGGCTTCAGAAAACTGTTGTTTTCTGCTGTCCTGCTGAGGTAGGATCTAACTGCAGTTATTGTCTCAGAAGATGGGTCCCAGTCCTATTGCTTCTTGTCGGGATGTTATATCAGCTGCTCCTTTGCTCCTTGCGTTCGGCTCCCTGCTGAACCTGCTGCCCCGTGTGCTCTGGAGCGCTCCTTCTCCTCCCCGCCGCAGAGCTGACCTTCTCAACGCCTCAGCCCAGCCAGAAGCCCCTTGGACTACCGACAAGTAGCACAGGTGAGCTCACGCACTTTGCATTTGGGGACTGGGGGGGTCACTGGTGGCACCGGTGGAAAGCTCTTCTTTTTTGGTTAAAAAGGTTTTCTGGCCTGCAGCTGTGGGTCACAACTGCTCACTCACACACAGCAAAGGGGGAAATCGAGGGTAAAAACTTCCCCAGGGAGCCTGTGACAGAAGCAGCAGTGGGACCTGGGCCTCCATGACTCCCTGTCCTGCGTTCAATTCCCAACGCTGACTTTGCTGCCCCAGGACTTTGCTGTTCCTCACTCCCCTCTGGGGAGGCGACGCTCTCTTGCAAAGGGCCGAAGCCCAGTGAGGGTGAAGCCTGGCCCCGCAGACTGCTCCCCCAGGAGCTCATGGCTCCCAGCTGCACCGAGCTGTGGCCCAGCAGACTGATACTGGTGTGGGGAACCCACCGGGCCCCACAGTGGGGGTCTGCAGCACATCTTCCATGGTAAGAGACAGACAGAGGGGTCACATGCGGGGCTTAAGGTGTGATCTTGGTTTGCAGGAGGTTTCTGGGCTCAGGAGCCCCTCCCTAAGCATGAGTCCACTTGCTCCGGCCCCAGGGGCTCCCTGCCCCAGGCCCCTTGGTCCTAGCCCGTGTGCTCTCTTGGGGTGGGAACTCAGGCACGGGCCCTGCACTGCAGCTCCGAGGCCAGTGCTGGCCCCCAGGGGCTGCCAGGCTCCGTCATGGCGAGGATGAGATTGAACTGGACTGGCAGAGCACAGGAGGACTTGGATGGGCTCCAGCTCCTTCCGCATTACCGACAGAGACAGAAATGATCTCGTTCGGATTTTCCTCCTGGGGAGCCCGTGTGAGGAGCTGCCCCCGCCCTGCTCCCATAGCAGTGCCCCGGCAGCACATGGAGGTGGGGGGAAATAAGCAGGATAAGCAGAAGCAGCATCTGTAAACCTCGAGGGCTTGAGAAGCTTCTCTGTCCTCCTGAGCATTGCCGATACTGTTGCGCTGCTTCGGTGAGGGGCAACCGTCCTTTCTCTCCTTCCCGGGCGCTCCCTCCCTCCCGGTGCTGAGCTTTGAAGGAACCAGGTACTTTATGTTCCTCAAGCAGAGGGTTTATACCGGCTGCTCCGAGTGCTGGGAGCGCTGCTTCTGTCAGGGCTGGCGGCGGGCACTCGGTGGATGTTAACCCCATTCTCTCTGTGCTGCACAAGATGGAGGCGAGCCTGCGCTGCGGGGCAGGGGACCGGAGGGGGCTGCCGGGCGTGTGCCACCGCCCTTGCCTTCCTCGCGGAGTGGGCACCGGGCGGGAAGCCGACCCGGCCCAGGAGCCAAGTGGGGCGCGGGGGCCAGGGCGCGGACGGGCCGACGCCATCGGCCCTCGGTACCTGGGGGTTCGCCTCCGCTTCGCACCTCCCCGGGCGGCTGGTTTCCCCCCGGGAGCCGGGCCGCCCCCGAGGTGCGCACCGGCCCCAGGCACGCGCGGCCGCGGCCGGGGGGAACGAGGGGTCCCCGGGCCCTCTGTCAGGGCTGAGGGGCCCTGTCAGGCCGGGCCCGCCCCGCAGCCCTCCCGCCGGCCCCGCGCCCTGCATGCGGCCCGGCGCTATGCAGGGGGCTGAGGGGCGGCCTATGCCGTATGCGCGGTCCCGGGCGCTGGCGGCTGGCACTCGGGCTCGGCATTGCCGCCGCCGTTATGCGGGCTGCTGGCAGGCCGCTTATGCAGCAGCCAGGTTCCGGGGCCTGCCCGCCAGGGGCCCCGTGCCTGTATGATCCTCTGCCTTATGAGGGATGGCAGCGGCGAGACGTTGCGCTATCCAGGGCGGCGGTCTGCGCTGGGTCTCGGGCCCGGGGCTCTGCATATCGCCCAGCGTTATGCCGGGCCAGCACCCGCCGCGCATGGCTTACTCAGCCGCCCGGGCGGCGGGATGGCGGGGCCCCGCAACCTGCATGGCACCCGCCGTTATGCAGGACCTCTGCCGGCCGGCGAGGGCGGTATGCAGGGCGCGGGGCGCGGCCCGGCCCCGCTCTCTGGCTCGTCGCCTCACAGTAAAGATGGCGCACAGCGGTCGGTGGCGCTTCCCTGCCCGGCCCGGCAGCGGCGGCTGGGGCCGCCGGGGGCTGGGGGGTTCCCGGCTGCGGGTGCCGGCCGTGCGGAGCCTGCGGGCCGCCGAGCCGGCGGCGGCGGCGGCGGCGGGCGAGGGGGAGCGCGGCGGCCCGTGCTCCGGCGGGGCGGCGGGAAGCGGGGGAGGCGGGGCAGCGCCGGGCTCCGGCGGCTCCGGCGGCCCCACGGCCGGGGTGGGACCCGGCTTCGACGCGGCGCTCCAGGTCTCGGCCGCCATCGGCATCAACCTGCGGCGGTTCCGCGCGGCCTGCGGCGCCGAGGCGGGCAGCGGCGAGGTGAGAAGGGGTGGCGGGGCCCGGGGAGGGGGGGAGGGAGGTGGCACGGCGAGGGCGGGCGCGGCCCGCGGGTCCCGCTCCGCAGCATCCCCGCTCCGCCCCGGCGGCGCGGCGCGGCCCGGCACACCCCCGCCCGGACACACCTCCGGGGCCCGTCGGGCCCGCGCCGTCCGCTCCCGCGCCCCGCACAAAGGGCGCGCCCCGCCGCCGGGCCGCGGGAGGGGAGGGGGGTGCCGGGCCGGGCCCCTCCCCGCCGCCCGGGAGCCCGTTATCCCCCGCCCCACCGGTGCGCAGCGCTGTCCGCCGCCGGGGGTGGGATGGGCCAGGGGGCGGCGGCTCCTCCCGCCCGCCGCCGGGGATGCTCGGCGCGGTACCGATTCCGGGAGGGAGTGGGGGGCCGGGGCCGTGCCCCGGACACCCAGCCAGCCCCGGGGCGAGCACCCAGAGCCCGCTTTTTTCTTTTTTTTTCTTTTTTTTTTTTTTTTTTTCTCTGAGTTGCTCTTCTTCATGCCTTCGTTTTATTTTATTTTTAAGCCTTTCGAAGGCAGCCAGAGCGTGAGTCTGACAACAGACCACCTATTGACAGAGCGGGGAAGACATGATGGGGGTGTGTTACTTACTACGAGCTGCCGCCTTCCTCTCCCCTGGTTCTTGCCTTGCAGCGCTTGCGAGCTGCATCCTTGTGCCGGCAAGAAGATTTCCCCGGTCCTTTGTGGCAGAAATGCTTAATTTTTTTTGAAAGGCCGGTTCTACCTCTCCTTCTACAGGCAGGTTGTCAGCTGCGGAGCGGGTGAGCGTATCTTTGTCTATATTTTGCCCAGTTAAAGACCAGTTGCTTTGCTTTTCCATCACTGGCAATACCAGAGTTTACTAAAATGCACAGAAAAATAGTGTTTTCTGGTGTCTTTCCGACGGGGTGCTGGTGTTTGCTATTGGGTGCCGTGAAGTGGAGCTCGTCGCTCGCCGCTGAGCTGGAGTAATTCCTGGGCTGCAGCGTTCCAGCTCCAGCAGCTGCGGTGCGGGGAGGAAGGGGGTCACGTTTGCGCTGGTCATGGAAGTGCTTTTAAGGGTTTTAACTCGGACTGCCCGCTAGCATCCCGCTTATCTTATACAGGTGTCTTCAAGGCTGTGGCTTAGGGTACTTGGACATTTTTTTGTGTGCAACAGACCAGGTTCAATGGAATTCACCAGGTCCACTTGAAAGAAGTTAATACCTCACAAACGCTAGTTTGGTGGCAGAAATGACTGAAATCTGGCTAACCAACCTGACCGCAGAGTTAACAACTCGGGAGGTTTTTAGTGGGGGGAGGCGAGTTGCTTTGTTTCTCTTTTTTTTTTCTTTTTTTTTTTTTTCCTAAGATGACATTGAGTTGTTTTGGGTCTTTTCTTAATTCCAGTTGTCTTAAAGTATATTTTGGCATCTCAAAAAAACTCCAAAACATCTTTGAGAGATCTTTGTACCTTTATGGTATCTTTACATTACAATAAAATAGCTTGAATACGTTCTTGGTGCTGGCAGATCATAGAATCATAAGGCTGGCAGGGACCTCTGGAGATCACCCAGTCCAACCCCCTGCCAGAGCCTGGTCACCTAGAGCAGGTTGCACAGGAACGCATCCAGGCGGGTTTTGAATGTCTCCAGAGACGGAGACTCCACCACCTCTCTGGGCAGCCTGTGCCAGGGCTCTGCCACCCTCAGGGTAAAGAAGTTCCTCCTCATGTTTAGGTGGAACTTCCTATGCTCAAGTTTGTGCCTGTTGCCCCTTGTCCTGTCGCTGGGCACCACGGAAAAGAGCCTGGCCCCATCCTCCTGACACCCACCCTTTAAGAATTTATAAGTATTGATGATGAAGACAGTCTCTTGGATCTCAAAGATTGTACTTCCTATGTCAGTTTCTATCATCTAGCTACTAAAGACTTCTGTCCAATAGCAGTACGCGCAGTGGGAAGCAGTGATAAATGTTCATTATGGCTCGGTGTCTGTAGGTTGAGGTTGACTTGACCACTCGTGGGCAGGGAAGGGGCAGACTCTGGGTACTTTTCCCACTCTAAATTTGCAGCCTGTGCCTGCCTTCTGGGGCATGCTCAGGGAGTGGATACGCTCAGCATTCACATTCGGTTGGCTTGCTGAGTTGGTTTCTTCCCTTTGTTGGTGCTCAAGAAACAAAGCACTTTTGCACTGGAGGACCTGGTTCTTTTGTGCTGGAGGACCTGGTTCTCCTGCCCGTTGACCTGTTGTGCAGGCGTTATAGTCCCAATGCAGGCCACACCACTGCTGCCGGGCAGCAGCAGCTCTTCTCCTGTGGTGCGAGTTCTCTGCGGGCGGGAGCGGGGATGCGAGAAGAGCTCTGGCACATCTAGGAAATGGGCGTGCGGGTGCCGCCGCTGGTCTCTTCGGAGGAGAGGGTCATGTGGCGGTGCTGAAACGGGGACATCCTGGTGCCCCCGTGGTTCCCCGCTTTGGGTGGAGATGTTGTTCTTCTTCAAGGGGGCTTCCAGAAGACTCGTGCTCACTGGGCTCACTGTGTCCTTGGAGTAGCTTCCTGGCGCTCGCTCTGTTCTCTTCCACAAAGCTGAGGGTGAAGCCTGAACACAATCTCCAGCCGGCTTGGCTTTCTGCAGCGGGCATAAACTCTGAGTTGATGCTGTGAGTTCAGGATCCTGTGGTGGTCAGAGGAAGAAGCTCTGCTATCTTTTTATGTACCGTTTCTGCTCTGCTTGCTTGTTTTTGTGACCTCTTGGTGGCGTGCTGCATTCCGGTGTTCACTTGTGCAAGTACCTGTTGAAATTGTGTGTTACCGTCAAAATTTGATCTAACCAAAAAGTATAAGTCCAGAGCAAGTGTTACACTTGGTCTTTCCCTTGTCTCCTTGGCCGTTTTGTGGTACGTAGCAGACTTCATTTCTCATCTAAAAGGTACCTGTATTCTGGAGTGTCACTGGGTGCTCCCCGGGTTTTGGTGACTTTGTACAAATCCTTGATTTCTGCTGCAGCTTGGAGTTTCACTGAGTTATCTCGAAACTGACTTGCTTTAAGTGAGATACGTTATGATACTTGGTTTTGTCCCCGCAAGAGCTGGGGGGGGACTTTTTGCACAGTAAAGCTTGAACTGTTTAAAATGGTGGCATTTGTACTGTGTGTTATCCTTTCTGCTTGAGGGGAATGGCACTTTAGTAATAAGAGAAACTTGGTTGTGCTTTCTTGATTCGTTATGTCGATATTTGGTATAAAAGAAGGTGGCGCGTAGCTGTTAAATATCCGCTATGCCTGTTCGTTCAGAGCTCCCTCCTGTCCCTGAAGTTTAGTTGAAGCTTTGGGATGTAAAAGCTGAGAGCATGTTGGATGCACATTGACAGTTTACTCCATAAATCTACATCAGCCTGAAAGTTGCAGAAACTTGAGGTTTGAAATGGAACGTCGTGATGATGGTGGTGTCTCTTAGCGCTGCTGTAATTATACATGGATCATAATTTTTTACGAGGTAACTGTTAGCATCTTCGCTGCGCATCGATGGCTGGCGTGTTTTGAAATGGTGCTGGATCCATGTGCTGGGAGGAAGGAGTGGCTTCTGTACTGCCACCATGGTCACGCCTCAGCTGGAAGCACAGATAATGTCTCTTCTCCATGGGCGTTAAAATTCTGTCTGTCTCAGAATTTCCTCTACTAGTGTCATGTTGGACGGTCTCTGTAAAGCTTCCTGAGTGTTCAACCTGCGAGGCAGAGCCGTAGAGTCTGTACTGATAGCTCGGTTCCAACGCGTGCGTGGGGAGAGAACTGCTCCGAGGTGTTGATGTCAAACAAGGGACGTGCGGTGAAGGTGATGCAGATGGTGGCCCCAGAGTTGGAGGGCTCCTTCATGCTTTTCCTGCTTTCCCAAGATTCGGGTGCTCCTTTGTCAGACATGTGAAAATAAAAGGACATGTTTAAACCATGCTGGTGAGTTTCCCATGTCCGCGGTTTGGTCAGTGTTACTTAGTACTGGAAACCTTCAGAGGAGTGGCTTTGTGAAGATTTTTGGCAGAAAGGAGTGAGAAGCTGTTGTCGATGGAAGGTGGTGCCCCTTGCTCTGCTGACGGCAGTGATGGGTAGGTCAGGCGGTTTCAGAAGCAGCAGCAGCACACACTGACCAGTTTGCTCTGGGGGCTTTTCCGTGTTACCCCCTCTTCAGCTGGAGAAGTCGTGGGACAGACTCTTGCAGCAGCGTGCTTCACTGCCTGCTTCTGTACTGTCATCAAAGCGCTGAACTACAGATTTTACTGTACAGCACTTGGAGGAAATGAGGGAAGAGGCTGGGTAACTCTTTGAGTCAGTAGCTTGCTTCTCCGCCTCTTCTGACTGCCTTCCGAGGGCGTCCCCGCCGATGCTGCCTCCTCCCAGCCTGTTGAATGTGCGTGGGACAGTGCCGATGGCTTCCACGAGCTTCCACGGCACTTATCTCCTCGGACACGTGCGTGGGGACACACTGGCTGCAGCTTTTCCAGCTGTGGTGCCAACACTTGCTGCCCGTACCGCTGTTAAGCAGTGAGAATTAAGTGGGAAAAGACTCTGTCTTATGTGAAGTAAAGCTGTGACAAGGAGGCGTTTTGTTCAGGTTTCAGCTCGATTTGGTTTCAGCGAACAGAAATGCGGGTAACTTGTAATCAGATGGAGCTTTCCGACAGAGGACTTTGTTTCATTGGTCCAGGTCGCCAACCAGCAAATGTTCGTCACTCCAGCAGCGTCGTCTCCTCTTCTATCTAGCATTTATTGGAAGGCATCCTCGTCCCCTCTGGTCTCTTGCGAAGTCCAGGATGGATTGCAGCAAGGTGTTGGTGAAGGGCAGACAAGGGAGCCACTGGAGAGATGCTGCGTCTCGCATCTCTCTTCAGTGTTGGTGGCCACTGGGCACGGCTTTGGCAAGGAACGCGTGTTCCTGTGAACTACTCAAACGTGATGTTTCTCTGGCAATTGAATCCTTTTGGCTAGTGGCCACGCAGCAGAAGCTTCTGGGGTTTTGATGATCTTGTGTTTTACTGAGAGTATTGCAGGTCGCTATGATGAGTCTCCTCAGTGCAGTCTCACGCACTGATGGTGAATCCTTGGACCTTGAGGTGAAGGGATGCCACAAAATTCCCACAGAGGGGTGACCTGTTTCCCCCCCGAGTCAAGCTACAAGGCATAGTTTGACTTCAATAACACTTTCGTGCTTTGCCAGGCAGCATATGTTTCCATAGGAGCAAAAGATGAGTTTGCCGCCACTAAAGATTTGTTTAACACATCAATACAGCAGCTTTAGGGCATGTCCGTGTGTGTGTAGAAGGGTCTGAAGTCTTGCAGCCTGCTCTTTGGTGGGTTGGGCAACTGTGTTAGTTACATCTACTTTTATTTACCAACAAACTCTAGAAGTCTTTCCTCTCCTCAGTTGTCCCAGTCCAGCTGAAGCCTTGCTTTCTAAACGTCCATTATGGAACCGGGAGAGAGAGATTTGGCTTGCCAGAAACGGTGTGTTGCCAGTGGTCTCTTAGATGTGGTGCAGGAGGTTTGGTCCGGCTTTTCCCTCGCCAGGCACAAGCTGACTCTTTCTAGGTACTGGTTTGGCTGCCCCTTCCTCAGAGGTGGTTTTGAAAGCTTGTTGCGACCAGAATAGGACTGTTCCAGGTGCTCTGAAAAGCATCCCTCTTCCTTCAGAGGGGAAATTGTAAACTGTAAACCAGTTTCTCATCCAGGATGGAACCGGAACTCCGTGGAAAGCAGAGACTGACTGTGTGTTGTTGGTGGGCCGCTGCTCTAAGTTAGTCTGTTCTGCTACTCGCAGTTTGGCCAAATAGCGAGAGACTGGCTGTGTCATTACCTCCTAACCCTGAATATTCTCATTCTCCTTCTAGCAGGACTGATCTGCACACCCAGTAATACTGTCACAACGGGTGCTTTCCGCACTGGAGCCCCGTATGGAGCAGCTTGCTCTTTCTAATTCTAAAATGAGGTGTCGTCCAAGGGACTCTGGAAGCCACAGCCCTAACTGGGGTTGTATTGTGGTGGTTGGTGGCCGAGGGTCCAGCTGCAGTGCAGTGGCAGCGCTGTGTCTCCCAGTGTTCTGGCCTGGGGGCTGTCGAGTGGCAGGGACCTAGCCCAGAGCTGTGCCGTGCTCTTGGGACACACTGTGTGCATCGGTGCTGTTTCCAGGCGAAGCCCCAGTGGAGCCTGTGCGTCACTCCCATTCTGAGCGTTCACCTAATTAAAGGATGAAAGGACAAGTGGACCCTCAGCCGAGTGGGTACATAACAGTAACCCCAAGTGCCCTGCCACTTATTAGCGATGCTGCATCGCAGGCAGTCGCTTAGGGAGCATCTCCCTCAGCTCCCGGATGACTCCGCTCCCAACACGAGCGCACAGGGCTCCTGGCCATCATCTCGGGGTTATCGATTGCCAGCCTCCAAGGATGTTTACTCCACTGAAAGGAGAGGAGTTTGTTAGATGTTGTGCTGTAGTTACTAAGCAGGCTTCTGAATGAACTTCTAAAAATAGCTTATCTCTTTCCAAGAGATGAGGTGCTGTATAATCGGGGCCAAGACTAAGATGATGAACAGGAAGAAAAGTAAAGCATTGTTCAGTGACTCTATTGTAAAATTAAATAAACCTTTGCAAGAGCAGATTGGAACAGCTTTGATGACCGTCCCGTGCCACTTCATGGGCCCGCAGTGGTGCGGGTTATGCTGTTTTTCCCTAGACAGAGATCGGGACGTCAGTCAGTACCTTCAGGATAGTTTCTCATTCAAAGGTGGATCTTGCTCTGAGATCTTTAGTTGGAAATACTTTGAAAAGTAATTTTGCTCAAGAACGTTGTGATAGAGATTTGCTCGCAACTTTTCTGTCCTTGCAGTAGCTGGGCTACTTCAGGAAAAGGCTTTCTCCATCGGCTCACAACTTTGGGGTTGAAACCAGCTGAGGTGAGGTCGTGTTTGGGTGGGAGATGTACGGGGAAGCTGCTGCCTGTGGAGAGGTGGCCCTTTGCCTGCTTGGTTGGGCTTCGTGCCTTGCACCGAGACAAGCCTTCCCTCATCCTTTCATTTATAATCCCCAGTGACCTTTTCTGTGTTGCATTATTCTTTCTCAGGTAAATGAGGTCACGTTCAAAATCATTATGGTTTTTAATCACTCTCCATCTGTCGTGCTTTATAGTCACTTCTGAAAGACTGGAGGGAAGCTGTTCCTGCCTAATTTGCCACAAAACTGCATTTTGAGGTATGATGGCTGACTGGATGGCTCAGCCTGGCAAATACGGGCTGGGACTTGGTGGGCCTTCTCGATCTTCTCTGCCAAGTTGCCAGGCTGCCTTCCCAGGTCATGAGAACGCCTGCTTTGGGGTCACCGATGCACTCATGAACATCACCCAGCGAACATGAGAGACATGTTGGTCATGCTGCTTGTAAATGAAGCCAAGGGAATCATTTTGTGGAGAGCCTTTTTCCCATAGCCGCTTCTGGTGACTGCTTGGTAGGAAAGGAGGGAAAAAAGATCACTCCCAGGATATGGGACCAAAGCCAGAATGAAGGTATCCCATTGGAAAAGTGAGATAATGGAGCAAGTTAGAAATAATGCAGGTTCCAGGGGAAGTAAAAGACACATACAGCTTTCTTTTCATAAAGAGCCCAAAAAGGCAGAGGGGTGGCTGGAGCCACATGGTGGGTTCTCCTGTGCCCTTAGACCGGTGTTTGGTTCTGGGCAGAAAACGCACTTCTGTCGCATGGCACCGGTAGCTTGGAACACCAAACTGTCAGCTCGTAGCTTTTAACTGCATGCCTGCTCTCTGTCAGCCCCTTCCCAGCTCCAGTGTTAGACGGGGGGTTATTTTGATTTGCAGTGCGTGAGACTGTGTTTAACATTAGCTGCATGTCTCTCTTTGTGACCGGAGATTGGCAGCTGTTGGCCAACAGCGAGCATTTCACACACGTGTAAGTTGAGCGCCAGTAACTGCTTTTAGTGTAGACTCCCTGAACTTGCCTCTCTGTCCAGGGATGGACTCTAATTCCATCTTGTAAATAAGCCTTTGCGTCAGTTACTCTTCCTGAAATTAACTTGTTTGTTTATTTGGTGTTTTAAGTGGTCTGTTGGAAAGGTGACCAGTCCTCCCGGCCGGGCACCGTGGTGGGGAGGGCTCTGCCTTTGCCGGGTGCTCTGGGGTCACAGCCAGCAGACGCCCCTTGCTCAGCACCCTTCCTGCACAGCTAACGAACCAAGCACTGGGGAGCTGTTTAATGAGAGCTGGGAGACTTGGAAATGAATTGTTTTATGGAAAGCAGTCGCTGCTGTCTCTGTTCCCCAAGCAGTCTGTAGGATCCTCCTGCAAGGGGCTGTATGTGTGCTGTAGGAGCCTTCTGCTTGCGGCAGGTTCTGTTTCCTTGGGGGAGATGTGCTCATGCCCAGCAGTCAGCATTGTTTGGCCTGCCTCCGTACCCAGCGTACGCTGTATGCACGTGGTCATGTGTTTGAAATGCTGCAGTCTCAGAGTTTGGTAGGCTGGGGAGGAGGAAACTGTATGGGGTGAGAGGCTGTTCCCTTTGCATTTCCAAACCCATACGTAGCTTGTTCTTTTTCTGCTGGCACTCTCAGCGTTCAGATCGTTTCAGCCCAAGTTTGTCCCCAGCGGCAGGGTGCCTTGTTGCCATGTCCCTGGCAGGCCATGCGGTGCAGCGGTGTTTACATCCCGCACAGCCCACGTGCTGGGGAGCGGCCGCCTCTCGCGCCAGGTTCGTTGCTGTACGATTGGAGTTGAGAAGTGGGAGCTTTTCCCTTCCAGGAAGAGGTCTCGCGGGGTTCTGTGTGGTGCAGGGCTCCTCGGGTAGAAACAATGTGTTTTGCCCTAATTTTTTTTTTCTTTTACCTTGCTTTATCATTGCTTTTTCTGGTTCTCTCAGCATCGCTGCTGCAGCTGCAAAGAGCAGGTAGGCGGCAGGGGCGTGAGGAAGGGATGGACCGTCCTGCTCCAGCGTGGCGCGGGGGTATTTGCTTGCAGCGATTGTGAGCTGCAGCCTAAGCATGTGTGCATCATATTTCACTTACTAGAGCATTATTTGTGTTGAAAACTTGAATGGCCTTCTACTCAGAGCATTTACTCTGTTTGAATTGTTTAATACTGAGGCTCGTCAAACAGAAACCAAGCAGAACATGTTGAGAAATAGTTTGTCTTAAGCTTCGTTGCTTTCTATCGACTTTCCTGTACGGGTCTCAATGTGAGTTGTTTGATTTCTTTAACTGGTTTCAGTAGCCAAGACTTTCTTCCTGGTCTGTCCTGTAAGTCAATGAATTAGAAATTTCATGTGGAAAGCACAAAGCAGAAAAAAGGTGCTGTTTTGATAAAGTCTTTTATCAGGCCCAAGCTGCATCAGGAAATGCTGTTACTCCTTTGCACAGCTTACCTTCTCCCGGTCAGTGTGGCACCTTTTTGCTTTCAGGACACCTGAAACCTGCCTTAACGTGAACAGAGTGCCTTTAACGTCCTGCCTCTGTCGGGGGAAAAGCTTTACAATGGAAGCCAGGTTCTCATCTCTCCTAAAGACAAAGTCTGAAGTGAATTGAAAAAAAACCAACCAACCCAACAACAGAAGCCACCTTTACTGTGATCCAGAGCCAATTTTTAAGAAAATAGTCCTTGAGGTTCCATAGTGTTACCTACATGGCTACTACTTCCATCACTCTTTGCAGTGGGACAAGGAGTGCAGGTTGTGGTCCCTTGGAAGAAATGCTGCTTTGGTGGTGGCTTTGCTGGGAGCCGTAGGAGAGGAGACACCCTTTGGTGCCACTGAGAAAAAGCTGGTTCCGCCACCATACTGGTTTGCAGCGTTCCTGGGTATTTAGTGCTACAACAGGCTGCAGCTCTTGGGCTCCATTTCCCTTCCAGAGGGCGTATGCGTGGCTGGGGGGTCTCCGGGGAGCAGTGGGAAGGCCTCCCTCGGGGGAGCTGTCAGAAAGGGACTGGGGCGAGCCCTGAGGTCTCCAAGCTCCAGGATGCTCGGGCAGAATTACAGACCTCAGGTGCTTCTGCTCATCCACAGAGGCTTTTACATGAGCTGGAGGAAGTTAGTCTTGAAATGGAAAAACGCTTCTCTTGCTGCAGTGTGGCTTCAGGGTAGTTTGAACACTAGCTTATAGAGCTAGACCTTTGTGGTTTGATACAAGCGACAGGTTTTATGCATTAAGGGTTTGTTTCCATACACACTTGTCCTTTGTTTCCCCATAACTCTTTTTGATCATTCCGTAGCTGTAAACTGTAGCTGCTTCATATGTATATACACAAGTTGTCTTTCCTTTTTAGCAATTGTTGGCTAGAAGAACAAATGCCAGTATGTTATTTGGGGAGGGAAAACCCTCTAGAATCCTTTCATGCTTTGATCATAACAAAGTTCGTTTTGATGTTAATATCCACGTCTTCAAATTTCCATCCGCTTTCTCATTGCAGGATGAACAGTTTTTAGGTTTTGGTTCAGATGAAGAAGTCAAAGTACGAAGTCCCACCAGGTCCCCCACAGGTACGTTCGAGTCGCAGGGATGGATGTCAACTCTGTATTCTCCTTTGTGATGGCTTTGCTGTGCCCCTTCTGTTTGTTCCATCAAATCTCATCCACCATAAAGGCCAGCCCCAGTCTTTGCATTCAACTCAGTTTTGGGCTCTTTACACATAATCTGTTACGGAACAGGGAAACTTTGAGTAAAACAGTTATATTGATGAAATCAGTATTTGAAACCTCGTGTTAGCGTTTTGGAGAGGCAGTTATTTTAAAAGTAAGGATCTAAAACTGGCTTGAATATTTCACTATCTTTCAATAGACTCATTATCGCCTGTAACTGGAACCTTCCCGTTTTTGGAAACCAAACAGATATAGAGCACTGAGGAGCTAAGCTGTTCGCTGGGGCTGCCAGTGAACGAGCTCAGCTGTGACTGAGGTTCTCGTCAATAAATGCTCTCACCACAGCCCTCTGCTCGTCACCACCATGACCCCCTCAGCTGGGCCTTGCCCGCAAACTGCTGTGGAGCCCTTGCTAACAGGGCTTCCAGGGCAGGATGTGGTGCCTCCGGGAGACCCAGAGCTGGAGCAGCTGGATTTGCTGGGTTTACTGGCCTGTCCCTTAGCAGCGCAGATGGATGGTACTGCAGAAGGACTTGGGTTTTCCTTTCAACTAGCTGTCATCTGCTTTAAAAAAAAAAAAAAAAAAAAAAACCAGCAAAATCTTTTACTGTGTTTGAAAGGTGGCACATGCCCTTAACAATTATTTTTCCTTCTCAACATTAGGTTGATAGTGGCTTTGTGCCATTGCGTATATAGCTGTTGTGAAAAGGCAAGCTCGTGTTCTTAAAAAAAATTATCTACTTCATATTTTATGTGGGAGAAGAGGTTTGTTGGGAAGGTGCTCTTTACATGTATTGATAAAACTGTATTTTTATCTTTTGATTAACTGAAATGTCTTGGTAACTTGTACAAGCGGTGTGACTGATGCTGAGTAAACATTTGGGTGACCTGGGTAATGCTGATCCGACACTTGGAGAAATTTAATGTGTTCTCTGCTCCCTCTCAGTTAAATCCAGTCCACGGAAGCCTCGTGGGAGGCCCCGGAGCAGTTCTGACCGAAGTTCAGCTGTACTCTCAGACTCTTCATCAGTGTGTTCCCCCTCAAGCAAGTCTGAAACCACGTCCATGGAGAAAGTAAAGAAGAAGGAGTTGAAGAGCGGGGAAAAGAGACGAGGAAGACCTCCGACGCTTACGAGCGTGAAGTTCAAATTGTCACAAGTAAAGGACACGTCGGAGGTTCAGAAGGGCAGTAAAGAAGAAAAAGAGAGTCTGAAGAAAATCAAAAGGTCACCGTCCACTACATTTCAGCAAGCAACTAAAATCAAGAAATTAAGAACTAGTAAGCTCTCCCCCCTGAAATCTAAATTTAAGCCTGGGGCAAAACTTCAGATCGGGAGGAAGAGCGTTCAGATTGTGCGCAGGAGAGGCAGGCCGCCGTCCTCTGAGCGTGTAAAGACTTCCTCAACCTTAGTCATGAACTCGCAGCTGGAGAAGCCCCAAAGGATCCGCAAAGAAAAGGATGGCACGCCACCTCCTACGAAGGAAGAGAAAACCGCTGTCAGACAGAGTCCGCGCAGGATTAAGCCTGTCAGGATTATACCTTCCACCAAAAGGACGGATGCTGCGATTGCCAAGCAACTCTTGCAGAGGGCTAAAAAGGGGGCACAAAAAAAGATCGAGAAAGAAGCGGCCAAACTGCAGGGCAGGAAGGGGAGAACCCAGCTCAAAAATATCCGACAGTTCATCATGCCGGTCGTGAGTGCTATCTCTTCACGGATTATCAAAACACCCAAACGGTTCATTGAGGACGAAGACTACGATCCTCCTATCAAAATATCCAGACTAGAATCCACACCAAACAGCAGGTTCAGTGCTACGTCTTGTGGCTCCAGTGAAAAGTCCAGCGCTGCTTCCCAGCATTCGTCCCAGATGTCTTCGGACTCCTCGCGGTCCAGCAGCCCCAGCGTGGATACCTCTACAGACTCCCAGGCTTCCGAGGAGATGCAGGCGCTCTCTGAAGAGCGAAGTAATACTCCAGAAGTGCATGCACCGCTGCCTGTTTCTCAGTCCCCTGAAAATGACAACGGCGACAGGAGAAACAGAAGATTTTCGATAACGGAACGAAGTTTTGGCCAGAGGACTGCTAAGAAGCTGTCAGCCTTACCGAGCGTGCCGCAGCAGCAGTCCTCCTCCTCTCCTCCTCCCCCCTTGCTCACTCCCCCGCCGCCGCTGCAGCCCGCCTCCAGCATCTCGGACCATACCCCCTGGCTAATGCCTCCCACCATCCCACTAGCCTCACCCTTTCTCCCTGCTTCTGCTGCACCCATGCAAGAGAAACGCAAGTCGATTCTGCGAGAGCCCACGTTCAGGTGGACCTCCCTGAAGCATTCCAGGTCAGAACCGCAGTACTTCTCATCAGCAAAGTATGCCAAAGAGGGGCTCATTCGCAAACCAATATTCGATAACTTCAGACCCCCGCCACTGACGCCGGAGGACGTTGGCTTTGCATCCGGCTTCTCAACACCAGGAGCTACGGCTCCAGCGCGTCTGTTTTCTCTTCACTCTGGAACCAGGTTTGACATGCACAAGAGGAGTCCCCTGCTGAGGGCACCCAGGTTCACGCCCAGCGAGGCCCACTCCAGGATCTTTGAGTCTGTCACGCTGCCCTCAACTGTCGGTCGAACCACTACAGGGACCTCCGCAGCGGGTGTCTCCTCTCGGAAGCGGAAGAGGAGGGTGTTCAGCCCCATCCGATCGGAACCCAGATCTCCTTCGCACTCCATGAGGACGAGAAGCGGGAGACTCAGTACCTCTGACCTGACAGCTCTCACCCCACAGTCTTCTGTCTCTTCCTCATTAACTAGCATTTCTGTTAGTTCTCTTGCCACTAGTGCCTTAAATTCAACTTTTACTTTTCCTTCCCATTCCCTGACGCAGTCTGGGGAATCGGCAGAAAGAAGCCAGAGGCCGAGGAAGCAAACCAGCACTCCGGCAGAGCCTTTCTCCTCCGGTAGCCCCACTCCTCTCTTCCCCTGGTTCACGTCGAGCCCTCAGACAGAGAGAGGCAGAAACAAGGACAGGGCAGCAGAGGAACTCTCCAAAGATAAAGACGCTGACAAAAGCCTGGAGAAGGACAAGAGCAGAGAGAAAGACAGAGAGAGAGAAAAGGAGAACAAACGGGAGTCACGGAAAGAGAAAAGGAGAAAAGGGTCGGAAATTCAGAGTAGCTCTGCTTTGTTTCCTGTAGGTAAAATGCCCAAAGAAAAAGTTGTCAGCGAAGACATTGCAGCATCATCGTCTGCCAAAAAACCTGCCGGGCGGAAGAAGTCTATGGCACTAGATCCCGCGGCAGAGGTTTCTGCTGCTGCTCTGTCAGATACGGCAGCCATCAAAACCAAAACATCCAAGAAAGGTAGAGGGGGGTTAGACAAGTCGGATCTGGACCTCAGCCCCACTGCGCCGTCTCTGGAGAAGGAAAAAGCCTTGCGTCTTTCTGCTCCCTCCTCAAGCACTGTTAAACATTCCGCCTCCTCCATCAGCTCCATGCTGGCTCAAGCGGACAAACTGCCGATGACTGACAAGAGGGTGGCCAGCCTTCTGAAGAAGGCAAAAGCCCAGCTGTACAAGATTGAGAAAAGCAAGTCCCTCAAACAAGCAGACCAGCCAAAAGCACAGGTATTCCTTTTTCCAAGGTGGTTTTGTTGTGTTTTTTTTTTTGCTAGAGCACGTCTTATTTTGAACTTGCAGTGAAAGTCACAAGTAGCATTCGTATCCTAAGCGTGAAGAATTAAGGTGCTGAGCTAAGCAGCTGCTAGTGCAACAGATGGCAACCGACCCGAACAGGAGAAGCCCTGGGCAGAAGCTGGGGGGGGAGGGGGCTGCTGTGCCGTCAGCTCAGGGGGAGCTGCCTGCATTTGTAGAGCTCAACACGGCGTAGCTGCTGTGGGCTTCTCTGAATGACTGTGAGCAGAGTGAGCAGCTAGAGCAGTAGCACTCGCTCTCAAAAGCACCATTCTGGCAAACTGCAGGAGTCCTTCTTGGCCTCAGTGTTTCTCTTAGGCCCTTCTCGAGCAGAAAGCTGCCTTCTAAAGATAGAGTTGGTCTGGTCTCTCTCTGTTTTTAACTTCACACGGTGATGATCTGTCGCTTACGGGCAGGAGTAAAATCCATTGGGATTTTGCCTCTGATCAGGGCCACTGCTTCCTACCGCTTTCCTCTCTTCTCTCTCCCTGTTCCCCTTTTCTGCAGTCCTCTTTAGCTGCCAGAAAGGTAGGTGAAGTACGCTTTGTTTAAACTTTTACTTTCCTTAATGGCACTAGTGTTGAAAATCACTAGTGCGTATTCTAAATAGGAGACTCTCAAGCTGTTGTCTCGGAGATGAAGCGCATACTTCTGTGTGTCTGGCCTGGTGTGGAAGCAGCCCAGGCTCTCACAATTACCTCTTTGGGGGAGTTCTTTTAGGAGGAGATATTTCAGAATCCTGTGGTGGAAACGTGGAAAATTGTGCTAAAATGCTACGTTTCTTTTAGCACCTCGCTAAACACGAGCCCCTCATCTTAAAGGCCAGTGGCTACAAAGCTGTCAAACAGCTTTATTTCCTTCTGGCTTCTGCTGCATGAGTTAGCACCAAATGTTGGTCTAATTCCAGTCGACTGGTTTTTGTGATACCAGTGCCTTGATAAGACGGCTTCTTGAGCCCAGTTTGCTTTCCAGTAGCAGGTAGAAATGTACCTTGTAGTTCCAAATGAGTAAAGCCTCTTGTTCTTTTGAGTTTATCCTCTCTTGGATAACCGAGGCTTAGAAGGCTGAGAGTCTTTATTTTTATCCCGATTCTTAGGAATTGCAAGCTGAGATGAAGTTTAACTCTTTTTAGGTTGCTTAGAAGTTTCCATTGCGTGTTTCTCAGCCTCATCTTGGTACCTTCCTTAGGAATACTGTCTGTTCTCGTGTTCTGAAATCCAGGGGCAAGAGAGCGATTCATCAGAAACGTCGGTGCGAGGACCACGGATCAAACACGTTTGCAGGAGAGCGGCTGTTGCGCTGGGCCGCAAGCGAGCGGTGTTTCCCGATGACATGCCCACTCTGAGTGCCTTACCGTGGGAGGAGCGGGAGAAGATACTGTCTTCCATGGGGAATGACGGTGAGTTAAGAGTTTTCGTTTTCATCTGTGGATTCGTACAAAGTCAGCGTTTGTTGACTGCTTACAATGAGGACTTCAAGTGATTAGCAAGGGAAAGTGTGTTAAACAGCTCCGGGCTCTCCGTTACAGTGCCGCTCGAACAGGGTTAATCCTTTTAACCATTGGTAATCATTATAACATGTGTTCTGCACTAAACTTTTGCTCTGCTGAGGGGGGGGGTGTGCACATGCATATGCGCACGTACATATGTGTGTACATACATGTATACACATGCACTCACACGCACCCCTTGTGTGGCTCTGCAGGTGAACTTATGCTTCATGGAATATATTCCTTTAGCAAATTAGGCGCTGCTGAAACATTCTTTGAGATCAGTGAATTCACATTCGAAATCTTTTTTTTTTTGATAGATAAGTCGTCGATAGCTGGCTCGGAAGAGGCTGAACCTCTGGCTCCACCTATCAAGCCAATTAAGCCGGTGACCAGAAACAAGGCCCAGCAGGAGCCTCCAGTGAAGAAGGGCCGACGCTCCAGGCGCTGTGGGCAGTGCTCAGGCTGCCAGGTTCCGGAGGACTGCGGGGTCTGCACCAACTGCCTGGACAAACCCAAGTTCGGCGGGCGCAACATCAAGAAGCAGTGCTGCAAGTAAGTGTTGGGCTAATCCCTGCGTGGGGGGGGATAAGCACACCCCCACAGCGGGACGGGGAGCAGCGGATTTACCCCACAGCACAGGCTCCGAGTGAATTTGCCCTGGGCTGAGGCTGAATCTCAGCAGGGCATTATAAACAGTTTAGTTTAAGAGTCAAGATCCTGATTTGAGGTGTGCCCATTACAAGCTCTTGGAAGTGTTCTGAAACTTCTCCAATCTAAGAAACGGAGTTGATGGGGCATTTACCAGTGAGGCTGTGTTGTTACCTAAGCAGTTCTATATCGGCCTCAAAATTGTGTTCAGAGTGTGGAGAAGCAAAGGGAAAACGCAGAGGAAAATCAGAAGTTTCTTTTACGTATCTCTGAAGAAGGGAGGGGGGGAAGAAAAGATTGCTTGGAAAAAGGTAACAGGTGTATTGATAATGGGGGGTTTTTTCAGTTTTTCCTGTTGAATACTTACAGACTGCCCTCTCGCTGGCTGCATTTTCCTTCTGATTTCACAACATGCTCTTTCTTTTTAGAATGAGGAAATGTCAGAATCTACAATGGATGCCTTCAAAAGCATATCTCCAGAAGCAAGCTAAAGGTAAGCTAAAAGGCTTGGCTCGAGTCTAGCACAAGAGAGAAATTTTCATCGCTTAAATCTTGCTCTTTGTGCTGTTGTTGTGGCTCCACCCAGCTTATAAAAGGTTCAGGCTGCAGCCAGGTGTTAGCAGGGAGCCTGCCCCTCAGGTGGAACCTCTCGCAGGGTTGCTGCTCCCGAGGGACACAGGGGCTGAGTCATCTCTGGAGCCTCCTTGTCTCTGACAGAAGGCTTCTGTGGGCCATCGTAGTGTTCTGTTAAATCCCCACGTTCCTGGTACTGGGGCTCTGGGGTCTGGTTTAGTGTGACAGAGCTCGGGCGGCTGCCTCCGCCTCCCTGAGCTTCACCATACAGAGGCACGGTGACGCTATGGATCTGCCTGGCTGCAGAAGGGTCTGGCTCGCGGCTTTCTCAGAGCAGGGGCCCAAGTATCAGAACACAGGTTGCAGCATAAGCCAAGGGCGTTCATTTTACCGACAAAATTCTGTATTTTTTTGAGTACCGTTTTTTTCTTTTGTACAACAGAATGACAAAATTCTGACATCAAAGTGTCTGCTTCCTGATTTTAAAAAAGCAGCAAATCATTGGAAGTCACACCATTTTATCCGTGTTGCTTTATTGATGCTTCTTCTTCCCAGCTGCCAAAAAGAAAGAGAAGAAGTCGAAGACAAACGAAAAGAAAGAAAGCCATTCTGGAAAGAACCAGCTGGACTCGGGACAGAAACAAGCCCCTCAGCCTGTCGTGTCGAGAGAAGACAGCGCCGTGAAGAAGAGCAGTGAGCCTGCCCGCAAGCCCGTGGAGGAAAAGCAGGAAGACGGGAACCCCTCCGTCCCAGCGCCGGAACCCAAACAGCTCCCTGTGCCTGGCAGCAGAAAGACA
Source organism: Fratercula arctica (assembly GCA_947846985.1). Lineage (NCBI taxonomy): Eukaryota > Metazoa > Chordata > Aves > Charadriiformes > Alcidae > Fratercula > Fratercula arctica. The sequence continues at coordinate 7,936,335 of CANTUZ010000019.1, forward strand.
GGGAAGCAGGTGACGCAGCCCGTCCCACTACTGCCGCCTCAGCCACCCAGCTCAGCACCTCTGAAAAAAGAAGCACCCAAACTTCCCGCTTCTGAGCCTAAGAAAAAGCAGACTCCCCAGCCAGAAATAGGTAAACAGGACTGTTTATCCTCAATAAGTTTGAGTCGTGCTAAGTGACAATATTAATACTGCTAAAAGCTGTTGGATTTTAAAACTGAGAAATGCTTTCTGATCTGGTGAAATTACAGCAGATTATTTTGGAAATTCTGCTTAGACTTGGCCTCCTTTTTATTGAACTGTGGTGTATATTGGGGCAGGGAGAAAGATGGCCGGCTTTACTGGGATTTTTAGTCGTGTAGCCTTAGCATGCTGCAAGGAGACTGTTCAAGCTGCTGCGGTGCAGTCACACAAGAGGGTGGAAAAATTCTAGTCTAAAATTCATCACACCTTACCCAGCTGATTTTTTTTCCCTTCTCTTCTCTGCAGGTGGCTCTTAGTTACTTGAAATACTCATAATTTTTCCCCCCTTCCTAGGCACGGAACAAAGCAAACAGAAAAAAATTGCTCCCCGTCCAACTTTCCCTGTGAAACAGAAACCAAAAGAAAAGGTGAATACTGCTTTTTGTACACAGTCAGTAGGTTTCAGGAACCTGGGACGTCTGTCTGTCTAGAAAGTAGAGCTGTATTACTTAACCCTTGTGCAGATTTATTGGTTTTGTGCTTAAAGATGTTAACTTTTCCCTTGTGGCAGTATGTGGGTACCAAAGTACCTGGCAAGTGCCTGAGATTCGGTTCGGATGTTCCCTCAGGCGTGTCTGTGGTGGGGGGAGATGGAATTGCTAGCTTTCCCATAAATATGGAACTACCTTAATCTCAGAAACTACTCCAGTATGGAAAAAAAAAATAATCTTATTTAAATGTGAGAGAGAAGTGTGTAGGGACCAATTACACCCAGAGTTGGCCACTGCAGCAAAATAAAAGCCGGCGCTCTGCTGAGAGCTGACAACACGATGTTAGAGGAAAATGCAGCAAATTGAATTAGAAATGTAATTGTGTGTGGAACGCTTTTAAGAAATGGTTAGCAGAATGGTTGCTCTCTTGCAACTTTTACACACTGGTTAATGGTGCGACGGTTTGGGGGTTTTGGCTGTGAGTTAATAGAACTGCTGGTTGAGTTTTAATGCTCGGGGTTGGGATTAACGCAGGCTCCTTTGCTTGACCAGGAAAAGCCCCCTCCTATAAGCAAGCCCGAGAGCAGCACGCTGAATCTGCTCAGCCCTCTGACTAACGGGAGCGGTTCCAAGCAAAAGCCACCCACGGATGGAGTCCACAGAATCCGGGTGGATTTCAAGGTAGAGGACAAACTGTTTTAAGTATTTGAATGTTGCCTGGCTGTAGAGACTGGAGCCAGCGTCCCTGCGGAGTGCAGGCAGTGGCTTCTCGGTTTGGGTGTCTGGTACCGTGCAGAGAACCGCAAACAGGAGCCTTTCTAAAGTCACTCGCTTGATTTTTTAGAAGCTTGTTATGCCTTTTTTCTCTTATAATTAGAGTGCGGGACGAAGAGACACTTAAAGCTTTAAAACCTTATCTGTCAATGTGTGAGGATGAGCAAGAATTTCAGGTTTATGAAGAATTATTCCATTAAGATGGAACTATAAAACCTTACCACAACTTGAGCCAACAAGATTTGGGGAAAATGTTAGTAACTTGTAATCCACAATATTTTGGGTATATCTGGGGTTTTCAACTGACAAATCATGTACTTCTTTGAACAACAGTGTTGAAATAATAAAAATTAATATTTTCCTAAGAATTTTTCAGTCCATCTATAAGTGTCGATACTGGAGACTATAGTGAGATCTCATAAGTGTTTTATACGAATATGGAGTTTTAATAAAGTCTAATTCTTCTGCAATTTCACTTTCAGTAATAATTGTGCACTCGTGGAAGAACTCTGTCTGGTTCCTTAGGCTCGCTTTCTGTAGCAGGCAGGCGAGCGTATTGTTGAGCTCTGGGTGAGAGCTGCACTGAGCTGTGACTGTTGCCATACGCGCTCTAAAGCAGAGCGAGGTAGAAGCTGAAGGGATCGCATTTGAGAGCGCTTAATTGCAGGCACAGGACGTGTAAAGCCGCGGTCAATACGAGCACTGTGTACTGATGTTTACTGCCTTATTCTGCATGGTGACGTCTGCTTTTGTGCTTTCAGGAGGACTGTGAAGTGGAGAATGTTTGGGAGATGGGTGGGTTAGGCATCGTCACCTCGGTACCTATTACTCCCAGGGTGGTCTGTTTTCTCTGTGCCAGCAGTGGACATGTGGAGGTAAAGCATTGTGTTCTGCTGTTGATGACTTAGTTACAGCACCCTCTTGTTACAAAAAGAAAGAAATCAATTAAAAGTATCATGGCCTTAATCCAGAAGAAACTAAAATAACACCTGTCCTTGCTAAAATTAGTCCCGAGATACTAAAATGCAAGGTATTTAAAATCAGTTTGGAAACTTCTGCGGTGCTTACTGCAGAGCTGAACTGCATTAGACATAAAGAATAGCCTATTTGACAGCACCCGCATCTCCCCTTAATTTGGAATCCCACCTCTGACTAAAGCAGGGGCTTTGCTTTCCTTTAACTGGAAATTAAAAAAGGCTGCCCGATGATGCTAAAGGGCTTTCCCAGGTGTGTCTGTATCTTCCAAGAGCTGCAAACCATCACTGAAACATGACTGGAAAGATGCCGGTGCTGGATATAAACAGCGGGATTCAGGCTTAGGATGTGTTACATGCGTTTCCAGGTTCAGATAGGTGCCTTCTTAGCATCGTACACTGGCTCTCTAGAAAAGGCTTGGTGGTGATGGGTGAACAATACCTGGGGAGAAGGGGAAGTTCTGCACGTGTCATGGGTTCCCTTGAGGACCATGGAGGTGCAGTGGGGCCCGGAGCCATCCCCTTCGCAGTCAGGTTGCTCGAGGGGACGGACTATTCTTCTGTCCCCTCTGAGCCAGCGGTGCTCTTGCCTCCAGGACGATTCCTTTTCTAGCATGACCAGCCAAGTAGGGAACATGTAGGAATTAGAAGAGCTTTCGCATGGGCCACCTAAGCTGAAGGGAGGGAGAGATGTCTCTCTCTCCTCTGCGTGTCCCGTCCTTCTGCACTAAGTCCTTCTCCTGGTGCGGTTGGCTTGTGTCACAGCGAGGGAGGGAGGGAGGGAGGGAGATCCTGAGGAGCCCTATGGGCCTTTGCCAGTGCTCAGAACACGTAGATAACAGGTAGCAGACTCCCCTCGGCTGCCAGATGCCCAGTCTGGGTAGACCAGCGTGTACTGGGTTAGCTGAAGTAGGTGCACAGTGTCCCTCCTAAAACATACCACTAGAGATCCTCGTTCTGCCACTTGTAAAGCAGAATTCACAGTAGTCCGGAGCGCGAGGGGCTGGCTGGGGACTTCAGAGCAGCTTCTGACTTGCTAAAACCCCCCTCTCCCCCCTGCAGTTCGTGTATTGTCAGGTCTGCTGCGAGCCCTTCCACAAGTTCTGCTTGGAGGAGAGCGAGCGGCCGCTGGAGGACCAGCTGGAGAACTGGTGCTGCCGTCGCTGCAAGTTCTGCCACGTCTGTGGGAGACAGCACCAGGCCACCAAGGTACCCCCAAACCCCCGGGAGACCCCTCTTGCTCTGCAGCCCAGCCAGACAGTGTGCACCGGGGATGCGCGGGGGCTCCGCTGTGGTGGGGAGAAGCCTCTTGGGTTGCTTCGGGGCAGCTTCTTCCTCCTCTTGCCCTGAGCCAACAGAAACTGAAGATGTCCGGGATTTTGCCTCCCTTCGCGGGACTCTGTTCCAATGCTTTTCCCCTTGTTCTCGTAGCAGTTGCTGGAGTGTAACAAGTGCCGAAACAGCTATCACCCCGAGTGCCTGGGCCCAAACTACCCTACAAAACCCACCAAGAAAAAGAAAGTTTGGGTGAGGGATTTTGATTTCTTTTTTGGGTAATTCACTTGTGGACTGATCATAACACGGTGGGCAGAGCTCTGCGGTTCCTTGCTGTGCTGCAGTCACTGAGCTTTTTAGGGCAGGGTGCCTGCTGCGCTGGAAGGTGCATTTGGAAATGGATAATGAGGTGGGCTGTTGATAAGGTTCTGAACAAACAGCGTTTTTAAAGAGATTGCACCTTATTTAGTTGTAGTAATTCTTCTGATCATAGTCCCAGATCGTGTAAGAAGCTCTTTAGAATGGGAGCGTTTACCTTGCTAACAAACTCACCAGTTGATATCGGTGTAGAGAGACAATTTGAATTAATCACTATTTTGTGTCTTTCACGTTTTTGTTCTAAACAAGTGTGAAAGCTTTGCCTGTGGCGTATTCGGTAGTGATAGTTTTTAGGTGTTTTCTGCTACCATCTCCTCAGAGTTGGAAAACTGTTAAAATAAGACTTCATATCGTAGGTCAGAAGAAAGACCACAGCTACACGTGCTGGTTTAGGTGAAGGGAAGGATGATACTTTCTTCAGTGCAAATTCAAAGGACAGAAAAACTATACTGTGATTTATTTTAATTTTTTTCGTATCGCGTTATCACCCTCTGACCGTAAAGGGAGGGAGCTCATTTCTTTTTAGTGAAAGTCTGGGTATTTGAAACTCTTTATGCTGTCATACAAGCTCTCTGTGCTCATGAAATAATACAGACTAGGAAATGTATCGTTAGGACTGAAGCACGGAAACCGCTGGATAAAAGCGAATAACTCTTGCCCACCATGTTCCTTTTCCAGATCTGTACCAAATGTGTCCGCTGCAAGAGCTGTGGATCGACAACACCAGGCAAAGGGTGGGATGCGCAGTGGTCTCACGACTTCTCACTGTGTCACGATTGTGCCAAACTCTTTGCTAAAGGTACATCAAGTTGTGACTTTACAGCAGGAGCCTCCTCAGGTGCTGGGGTTGGGTTAGGCAGCAGCGGCATGGAGTGACAGAGGGCTGTGGGGCAGGGGGCTGGCCACGGCATGGATGGGAGCGAGAGCGGGTGTCGGGGGCCAGCAGGAGAGCACGAGCGATGGTTTCTGCAGGAAAGCCAAGCTCTGAGGTTGTGCAGAGGCTAACAAAGGTCACCACCGGTTTAGCGTCACTTTGAGGCTTCCAGAATTTAAGCGCTATGCCATGTAAAGCAATTGTTACACACCTGTTGGCCTAGGGTTTCCATTAGCAGTTGAGAAAAAGACGTTTTAAAGGGCTTCTGACTTAAAAGCAACAAAATTCCTATTGTGAAGTGGTGGTTCCTTCTTGCATTAGTTGCTGTATGTGACACCTTTGAATCTAGGAAGGGCACTCTGGGGAGAAATCACAGGGTAGAAAATCTTGAGCATTCCACCTAATTTCTGGCTTGTATGTTGTCTTTGTCCTTTCATTTTACTCCATGAAGCTAATTGCGGATAGTATTTTGTTAGTCTCACCACCCCCAAAACATGGGTACCCAGTAATGGCATTCCAGAGTGTATAGGTTGTTTGTGTGGCCGTTGTTTGCAGTGTCGTATAAGTAGATGTAACGGCGTTGGCAGCGTACCGGTGGGGCTTTTCAGAGAGCTGCTTCCTCAGCACGCCAGCAAGTGACCCTCTGGCCTTTAAGGTGTGTGTGGCAGGTGAACTTCTGACAAATATCATGTCTTGTCTGCAGGAAATTTTTGTCCTCTCTGTGACAAGTGCTATGATGATGACGACTATGAGAGCAAGATGATGCAGTGCGGGAAATGCGACCGCTGGGTCCACTCCAAATGTGAAAACCTTTCTGGTAGGGCGAATCCTTATCTCCTCAGTACCTAAGAATGCAGGGCAGGGAGGAGGCTAACCTAGTTTTGGACCTTTCTACAACACCCTCACCTGTAGTAACCTACCTGAAAAATGCCTGTAAATGGCTACAGGTAACCAGTGCTAATATCAGTGACATCTGAAAGGTCAAGACTGGCCTCAAATGCAGTATCGCTCAGTGCGTCGCACAAAATGCTTTTGTTACACGAAAAGTGTTTCAGTTAGACAGTAAGTGCAGAGTAGGGGTTTTTCCCTGTATCCGTCCTTTGGTAAAGTAGTTCAGATTGTTATTAATAACTTTTTTTGTCTCCAGATGAAATGTATGAGATACTCTCGAACTTGCCCGAGAGTGTGGCGTACACCTGCATTAACTGTACGGAGCAGCACCCTGCAGAGTGGCGCCTGGCCCTGGAGAAGGAGCTGCAGGTTTCCTTAAGGCAGGTTTTAACAGCCCTGCTGAATTCTAGAACTACCAGCCACTTGCTGCGCTACAGACAGGTAAGCTGGAGCCTCCGTCCCGTTAACACATTCTGGTGTGAAGTACTGCCTGGCGCTCGACTGAACTCTGCTATTGCTGTGTGTCATGCTGCAACAGTGTCTGTATCCTGCTTAGCGCAACATGTGCTGGGAGTTTTGCTTTATTTCTTTTTTTCATTTCCATGGAAACAAAGTGGGTATCTGTGATACGACTTGGGAGGCTAAAACTAAAAAATGGGGTAAAGTTCTTGAAGAAATGGGAGGTTTTGGCTCTGTGGGGGTGAAGGTGCCTTTTTGACAGAAGAACAGGATCTTAGTCTTGAAATACGTATTCAGAAATATGACTTCTGAAAATAAGTGTGATCCTTAGAGGTGATCGCTCTGCTCTGCCGTCTGCCTAACAGGTCAGCAGCAGAAAGCTGGTTCAGATCTTTCTGTTTGTGTCCCTCCACTTTGGACAGGGATTCAGAACTTGAGTCTCCTTTCTTTCATGTTAGTGAGAGTCTCTGTGCCCATAAATGTCATGATTAGTAGTCAATGCCGCTCTGTCTGCTTGCTGATGTTGACAGACAGCAAAGCCGCCTGATTTAAATCCTGAGACAGAAGAGAGTATCCCGTCCAGAAGCTCCCCTGAAGGTCCCGACCCACCTGTCCTGACAGAAGTCAGTAAACAGGAGGAGCAGCAGCCTCTGGATCTGGAAGGAGTGAAAAGAAAAATGGATCAAGGAGGTTACACTTCTGTGGTACGTCAAAGTTTTAGTGTTCCACTCTAATAATAGACTCTGGGAATTGCTTTATGGCCTGTGGTATTTATAACTGAGCATGCTTAAGCCTTTTCTTTATGAACAAGGAAACAGGTTAACGTGCTGCTAAAAATACTTCTGGCTGGCACTTGTGTTAACGTTGGCCCAAAGACATAATTTACACGATTGTATGGCTCTCCTGCACCAGCAGTGACACTTGGTTAAACCGCTCCTGCTCGTAGTCAGATGCGTGTGTTCCTGGCAACAGGAAAGGTCTTTCTTCGCGTGCACATTCTAACGAAAGCCTGGTAACACCAAGGGCAGTCAGTTCTCTGGGGACTGGGAATTCGTGGGTGGAGGGCTGGTGTCTTCAGGGTATTTATACAAAATGCTGCTGTGGACCAAAGCAGTTTTATTTGTAGGGCGCATCCTTTTTTTTCCCTATAGCGCCTGTAATCTCAAGGAAGAATGCGTGTTGCAAAGGTGCTGTTGACAGATTTTGGCCGCAGCCTTGTGAGGCAGCTGACTTAGCTGGTCTAACAGCAGCCAGCTCCTGGTAGAAGGAAGAAGTGGGCAGTTGCAGGTGCAGCAGTTCTGCCAGACAGCTGGCAAATGCACGGGGCGGCTTCTTTCTTTTTCTGCTTTGAAGTCGATGCTCTGGTTCATTCTTCTCGTCACCTGGATGCTCGCTTGATGCCTTAAATTAGCGGATGGTGTAGCTGTACAAGAGACAGTCCTGTTAATGTGGAATGTTGTGGCTTTTTTCCAGTTGGATTTTAGTGATGATATCGTGAAGATAATTCAAGCTGCCATTAATTCCGACGGAGGGCAGCCAGAAGTTAAGAAAGCCAATAGCATGGTCAAGTCCTTCTTTATTCGGGTGAGCTGCACTACCATTGTTTTGAAATCTGCTTGGTGTCACCACTGCTTGTTGCTGTTGGAATCCAAAGGGTCCATCACGCGTACCATTGCTTGGGTATTTCCAGGACTAAAATAATACATTGTCAGAGTTGTTGATGTTAATGAAACCTTATAGTTGTGCGTTTACAGTAGATCTTGGCCAAATGTCTTTGAGTTTTTGGGTATGTTGTATAACATTTCTAACAGAGTGTTGTTTTCCTTCAGCAAATGGAGCGTGTTTTTCCGTGGTTCAGTGTAAAAAAGTCCAGATTTTGGGAGCCAAATAAAGTAACAAGCAAGTAAGTAATTGTTCTGTGTCCGACTGCGACACCCTGCCATTTGCCAGCTGTCCAAGCAAAAACTATCAGGAGAAGGCTGTTTGTGGGGGTGGGTTTGCTGGTGTTCTTGTCTTTCTTTTGGAAGAAGTTAAACAGCAATCCCATTCCCAGGTTTTGTATACACTTCCTTGTTCTAAAGCAGAGAAACCCAAAACATTATTCAGAACTGGGTATATTGCGTGTTGGCTGTCGGTCCCGTCCTTCCTTCCCCCTCCTCCTCCTCGTCCCCATGCGGCGTGGCCCTCCTTCTGCATCCATTACCCTCGGAGCAGACAGACAGACAGCCGCATCACAAACCGTGCAGTGAAAGTGACCGGTTGTAGGCTTTGTTGAGAGCATGTGTGGACTGTAATTATCTCAGTGAGCTGTTATTGCACGGTGAATGTCAGTGGTGCTGGTAGGCAGAGCACGAGTCCCGTGGCATGGCCAGGTCTGACAGCGCACTCCTTGTTGCATTTCAGCAGTGGTATGTTGCCGAATGCGGTGCTGCCCCCTTCGCTTGACCATAATTATGCTCAGTGGCAGGAGCGTGAAGAGAACAGCCGCACTGAACAGCCCCCTCTGATGAAGAAAATCATTCCAGCTCCAAAACCCAAAGGGCCCGGAGAGCCAGATTCACCCACGCCTCTGCATCCTCCGACACCGCCTATCTCAAGTAAGAAAATAGAGCACGGCACTGTTGGCCCCAGCCCCAGACTGCTTCCCTCTGTAGTAGAGAGAGGGCTGGTTAGGTCTGTATGCCTGTGAAGGGTTTTGGAGACCGCTGTGAGCTGAAATCATTCAGAGGCTGTTCCATATGAGACGCTCCTGAGCTGAGCGTGGGCCCGGAAGCACACTGGCACCTGCCTCTCTTCCTCCAGAGCAAGGGCTGTGTGAGGCTGATGTGTGCGGCTGATGTGTGCTTGTCCTGGCTTTACGAGCTGCCTGTTGAAAACTCCGGGCTGCTGTTTGGCCCTTCTGCCCTGCTTGCTTACTGACGGTCTTTCCAGAGGAGTTTTTCCCTCCCTGTCCTTGGAGAACAAACAGCGTTCTCTCTTTTTACCGTAAGGCTCTGACAGAAGCAGAGAGGACAGTCCTGAACTGAACCCACCTCCGGACGTGGAAGACAACAGGCAGTGCGCATTGTGCCTGAAGTACGGCGATGACAGCGCTAACGTGAGTACCTGACAATAGGAGCTGAGCTGAGCAGTACTGCAGCACTACAGCCTTGGTGCCGGGGAGAGCCTGGATGCTTTTGGGATTGTTGTGTCTCATGGAACCTTTGAAAAGAATGTGTCCTTCCGTTCTTTAGGATGCTGGACGTCTCCTCTATATTGGCCAAAACGAGTGGACACATGTGAACTGTGCGTTATGGTCAGCAGAAGTGTTTGAAGATGATGATGGTTCTCTGAAGAACGTGCACATGGCTGTGATCAGGGGAAAGCAGCTGGTGGGTATCAGTAAGGAGCACGCTGTTAAACCTCACGCTGATTCACACAGAACCGAGACAGGAACCCGGCTAAAAGATTCCTCGTGTGTGGTTTTTCTGCTCTGTCCCCTCCTTGCTTTTTTTGGGTTTTTTATGCTATATACAATAGACCTGACTGCGGATACTTGAAAATTTATTTGATGCCTGCTCACTTCAGACATACTGTGGAGACCAAAGGGAACTTGTAACAGGAGAATTGGAGTTATGTTTTTCTCAGAAGGTCTTCGCTTGCCAGCACTATACCTTAGGCAGTTGATGCCACATCTGTAGTCACAGCCTGTTTTTAAAAACCGTATGGAATATGTAAAGCACGGCCAAATGCTGTGTTACAGCCCAACACCTCTTTAGTACAAGGACTTCCCAGATCTTTTGTTGCAGTCCGAGCCGATGAGAGCAGAGGAACTCAAAGGAGAGAGCACAAGCCTGTACCTGATATTTTGACCTAGGTTAAATTTTATGTAGGTATAACACAAATAAAAATTGCAAGCAAGTATTGTCCAGTTCAAGGTGTTGATCAAGGAGTGTTTTGAGTACAGATGAAGGATCTTGGGATGTGGCTTGTACATAAATACTCTGGAAAACACTGCAACAAGAGGGATGGTGGTCTTTTTTCTGAGCTCCCGAGCAGCCTCAGAAAATGAAATAGTCTTCTGTTGTGAAGTAGTTGCTTACTTTGCAGAAGAATGAAATGAGACTGGAAGCATCACTAGAAATTGGTCTGTCCAAATTTTCATTTAATACTGTGCCATTTGGTCCTAAATATGTATTAAAACAGCAGCAGCAGTGGAATAGGACTGCTCTTAGCCAGCAGTGAGCTGCCCACGTGGGGCATGCTCTGTGCAGCAGCAGTAGTTGACATACACATTGTGAAGCTTGCAAATATGTGGCTTGGGTATGGAGTAGGAGCAAGAAAGTCTGAGGCCTGGAGGAACAGGGCTGCAAATGCAAGAGTTGTTCTGTGTGGGGGATCCTTCTCTCACCTCCTCCTCCGTGTCTCGCTTGTGTGTGTGAGTCGGGGTGGGGAAACGTTACAGCAGTGAAGTGGGAGGGCAGGCATTACTCTAAACTCCTGACTGCACCCAAAAAACCAGCTGACAACACTAATGGTAGCCTGGATTTAGAAGGGATTAATTTTTAACTATTTTTTTTTCTTTTGCAGAGATGCGAGTTCTGCCAGAAGTCAGGCGCCACAGTAGGCTGCTGCCTTACCTCCTGTACCAGTAACTACCACTTCATGTGCTCGCGAGCCAAGAACTGTGTCTTTCTGGACGATAAGAAAGTTTACTGCCAGAGGCATCGCGACTTAATCAAGGGAGAGGTGAGATTCCTCGTTCGCACCCTGCCTCGTCTGAAGGTGGGGTTACCCTGTAACTATGAGCAGTGTGGAGGAGTTAATATTGAGTGCGTCCCTTACTAACGAGGGCCGGACCACAGTGCTGTTAAACAGAAGTCAGTGGTACAGCTGGCACGGGGAAGTTTGGCAAGTGGCACTATGTGGCAGTTCAAAAACCAAACTGAGGATGGAGTTAGACAGACTGCAGAGCGTGCACGTGGTGGTTCCTTTAAAATTAACAGGTAGTTTTGTGGGTTCTTGTTCCAGGTGGTGCCTGAGAACGGGTTTGAAGTTCTTAGGAGAGTTTTTGTGGACTTTGAAGGGATCAGTTTGAGAAGAAAATTCCTTAGTGGCTTGGAACCGGAGAACATCCACATGATGATTGGTAAGATCTGGTCTCTGGAGGCGTGGTCCACCCTTGGTGCTGGAATCTGCCTCACAGACCTTTTCTGGTCCTCCTTCTGCTCAGGTTCGATGACGATAGACTGCTTAGGAATCCTGAATGACCTCTCAGACTGTGAAGACAAGTTGTTTCCCATCGGCTATCAGTGAGTATAAGCTGTTTCATGATTCAGAAGTCTTTTAGTATGTTCGACGCCAAACCAGTGCTGAAGTAACACATGTAAAAAGGGACTGTGGTGTTCATAAACTGTTCAGGAATCTTGTGATTAAGCTGGGTGTGGAGCAGGTTGTGTCAGGAAGCCTTTGTCCCATGAAATGTTGAGAAACTGAAAATTTCAGATAAGAATGCTGAGGTTTACTGGACTGTCGAATACATTGTGTTATGTTTGCACTCTCCTCCAGGTGCTCCAGGGTGTACTGGAGCACAACTGATGCCAGGAAGCGCTGTGTGTACACCTGCAAGATCATGGAGTGCCGACCGCCGGTCGTCGAACCGGACATCAACAGCACTGTGGAGCATGATGACAACAGAACCATTGCCCACAGCCCCATCCCCCTGACAGGTAATCTGGCAAGGACTTTCTAAAGGCATATTCTCTACCCGGTTTTGCCGTAGTGCTTCCTTACCAGAAAGCCAGGTGGTGGCTAGGACCTGTGCCTCTCAAACCGATTTGGACTGGAATCTGCTTCAGGCTTCCCAATTATGTTACAGCATCTTAAGACTTAAGAGCTCAGCTCCCGAGTGTACTGGTAACTTTGGAAACTTGAGACAAACAAAAACTACTGTAGTCATGCTTTTTAGTCTGCAGATCCGAGATTATTCTAGTGATCTGAAACTTCAAATTGTACTTCAGGTGCCAGTGTTGGTATGTTGTACGGGGGTTGTTAATTACCGTGTTGAACAGTAGCACCGCGCTGCTTCTGTATTTCCAAGTTGCTTTCTCTGTAGCCACAGATGACTTTAGGAAAAAATAATAATTTCCACCCTATCCTTTTCAGTTCCCAGAAGGTGAGGCTGAGGATGATGTTTAAAACATTTATTATAATTGTCATTGTCAACATAAAATCTGAAACTTTATTAAAATGTAGTGGAATTTCACGTGTAAGCTGAGGGTTACTGTATTGCTGCAAGTATTTGAAAATGTTCTTAGGAGAAGAAACCAGCCATTATCTGATGGCAAAGAAGCAGTAATCTCTGTGTTTGTTTAACAAACACCCCTATTCCCCACATGAAACCTGATAGCCATAGTTACTTTATCAGAGCACAGCTTTTAGGATTCAGTGATGGCTTATACTGTTGTTTCTCTTTGATGCAACAGAAACTCTACCTAAAGACAGCCGAAATACACCTGAGATTGTAAACCCGCCGTCACCAGATCGTCCCTTGCACTCTCAGACCTCCAGCTCCTGCTACTACCCAGGGCTCTCCAAGGGGCCCAGGATCAGGACGCCCAGTTACCCGTCCACACAGAGGTCTCCCGGCTCCAGGCCTTTACCCTCTGCAGGTATTTCGGTTGTGGGGACAGATTTGTTTTTTGTTTTGGAAATATTTTGTGCGTTGGTTTGTGTCTTTTTTGGCTTCATTCGGAACGTGGTGTTTTAGTTTTGTGTTTCTAGAGAAAACAGCGAAATGGCAATAGGTCTGAGGGAAGGAAAGTTCTGAAAATATACAATAGAGATGGCTGTCAAGAAATGTACCACTGCAACAAAAATGAAGAAAGCGGTGTTTGGGCGATACGATGGCAGTGATGCAGAAGAGCAGTAAGATGAGTTAGGGACTTAATCATCTCAGTCGGTATTTTTCCAGAGCGAGTCGGAAATCTGGGATTGTAATTCAGCTGCTATTTCTGTATGAATGAGTCATGTTTTGTTTCAAACTGATGTTGAAAATTCACCTCTGAAGTTGAGATACAGAACCCGAGGTACAAACTTGTCAGCTCTACGTGCTGAATACCGATTGACGGTTTCAGATTTTTAATACCTGTCTCAAGTATCGTCATTACATTAATGCTATTTGGCTGACAGACTTTTGTGGTTGTTAATTTTTGTGGCTTATACGAAGGAATTGGGTGTGTATTGGTTGTGAAGGCTTCAGATCACTTGATGGTGTTTCTTGCCTTGTTTTCTCAGGAAGTCCTACCCCAGTGACCCACGAAATAGTGACGGTGGGAGATCCTTTGCTGTCCTCCGGACTGAAGAGCATTGGTTCTAGGAGACATAGCACCTCCTCTTTGTCACAGCAGCACTCAAAGCTCCGGATGATTTCCCCCACACGAGCTGGGAACACTTACTCCAGGCACAGCGGATCTTCAGTTTCCAGCATGGGCTCCTCAGAACACGAACCCAACATCAAAAGCACTGACCGCTTTGTGGGATCGGTGAGTGCAGGGACTCCGAGCGCCCCAGTTCAAAGCTGCTCTGCCAGTTCAGGCTCCCAGAAAACGGCGTCTACAAGTGGCAGTAAAACTTACCAGCTGGACACATCTCAGTCTGCGGAAGGAAAACATTCTAGCAGCTCAGATTTGATAGCCAAAGGTGCGCCTTCTAAGGGAGAGAAGATGAAAACACCCACCTCAAAGGAGCCGGATTATTCAGCTCATAGTTTTGCTTCTGGAGGAAACTCCAAAATGTCCACTCAACCAACTGGTTTGTCGGGCGCAGAAATGAATGTTAAAATGGGAACCTTCCAAGAATGTTCAGGCTCATTTTCATCCAAAGAAGCGATATCCTTCCCGCCGTTGCATCAGAGAGGCCCAAGGAAAGACAGAGATCAGCATGTGGAACCTGCACAGCCAGAGAAAACAACTGTGGCTGAGGAGACGGACGCAAAGGCCCTGAAGTCTGCTGGAGCAAACAGCAGATCTCCTGCAGCCAGCGAGCAGGTGGTTTCTGCCCCCAGGGACAGGCGTCAAAAGGGGAAAAAGTTAATGAAAGATAGCTTTAAAGAGAAGCATCCCCTGAAATCTGTTACAGAGTCAAGTCAAGCAGCAGGCAGTGATGAAGGAAACCTGAAACCAGAATTTGGTAATCAGGGTTTGGCGACTGAACAGATCAGCCAGAGGTTATGTAATAATGCTCCTGCTGAAAAAGCTGGCGAGAAGTCTCCGCCGTCGCAGGGGCCCTCGAAAGGTTCTGCAGCGCAGATGGAAGCGGCCTCTAAGGAATCGCAGGCACCAAGGAAACGCACTGTTAAAGTCACTCTGACTCCCCTCAAGATGGAAGGTGAAAACCAGTCTAAGAGCGCACAGCAGGAAAGTGATGCTGACCCTCAGTCTGCAGGAGCAGAACTGGCCGCTTTGGCGGAGCCCTCCTCAACTTCGGAGAGCCCGGAAGAGAACCCCGGCGTTCAGGGAAGCCCAAATGAGGCACCGGCACAGGAGTCTCAAAATAATGCATTTGAAAATCTGCCCGTTCAAGATAACAACTTGATGCTCCAGGATGGAGCTAAAGCTCAAGAAGAGGGCTCCTACAAGCGGAGGTATCCACGGAGAAGCGCTCGGGCCAGGTCCAACATGTTCTTTGGGTTGACTCCTCTGTATGGCGTGCGGTCTTATGGAGAGGAAGACATCCCCTTCTACAGTAACTCCACTGGGAAGAAGCGAGGGAAGCGGTCTGCGGAAGGACAAGTGGACGGTGCAGATGACTTGAGCACGTCGGATGAAGACGACTTATACTACTATAATTTCACTAGAACGGTGGTTTCCTCGAATGCGGAGGAGAGACTCGCATCCCATAACTTGTTCAGGGAGGAGGAGCAGTGCGATCTTCCAAAAATCTCCCAGCTGGACGGTGTGGATGATGGAACGGAAAGCGATACCAGTGTCACGGCAACAACACGAAAAGTCAGTCAAGTAACAAAAAGGAGTGGTAAAGAAAACGGAACAGAGAACTTGAAGCTCGACAGAAGTGAAGAAGCCGGAGAGAAAGTCCAAGTCACCAAGAGCTCCACTGTCCACAAAACCGACGCGAAGATTGATAACTGCCATCCTGTGAGCAGGGTTAAAGCGCAAGGGCAGGACTCGCTGGAAGCTCAGCTGAGCTCACTGGAAACGGGCCGCAGGGCTCACGCGAGCACACCCTCTGACAAGAACTTGCTGGATACTTTTAACACAGAACTTCTGAAATCCGACTCGGACAATAACAACAGCGATGACTGCGGGAACATCCTCCCGTCCGACATCATGGACTTTGTACTAAAGAACACGCCGTCCATGCAGGCGTTGGGAGAAAGTCCCGAGTCCTCCTCATCTGAACTCCTAACGCTGGGAGAAGGTTTAGGTCTCGACAGCAACCGTGGCAAGGATATGGGTTTGTTTGAGGTGTTCTCCCAGCAGCTGCCAACCGCCGAGCCAGTGGACAGCAGCGTCTCTTCCTCCATATCGGCGGAGGAGCAGTTTGAATTGCCGCTGGAGCTTCCTTCTGATCTCTCTGTTCTGACCACCCGCAGCCCTACGGTGCCCAGCCAGAATCACAACAGGCTCGCCGTCATCTCGGAGTCCTCCCTCTCCTCCTCAGGAGAGAGGTCGATGCTTGCCTTGCCTTCCACCGAGTCTGGGGAAAAGAGAGTGACGGTCACAGAAAAGTCTGCCTCGGGGGAAGGTGATACAGCTCTCCTGAGTCCAGGAGTAGACCCGAGCCCCGAAGGCCACATGACTCCCGATCACTTCATCCAGGGTCACATAGATGCAGAGCATATAGCCAGCCCGCCCTGCGGCCCCGTCGAGCAGGGGCACGGCAGCAACCAGGATTTAACAAGAAACAGCGGGACTCCGGGTATCCAGGTGCCAGTGTCGCCCACCGTTCCCCTCCAGAGCCAGAAGTATGTGCCAAACTCCACGGACAGTCCTGGCCCCTCGCAGATCTCCAATGCTGCGGTGCAGACAACACCGCCCCACCTCAAGCCAGCCGCAGAAAAGCTGCTGGTAGTCAATCAAAACATGCAGCCGCTCTACGTCCTCCAAACGCTTCCCAACGGCGTTACCCAAAAGATACAGTTAACTCCCTCCGTTAGTTCTGCGCAGAGCGTGATGGAGACCAACGCCTCGGTGCTGGGGCCCATGGGCAGTGGGCTCACGCTGACCACGGGATTAAATCCGAGCTTGCCCTCATCTCAGTCGTTGTTCCCTCCCACGAGCAAGGGGCTGCTGCCCATGTCCCATCACCAGCACATCCATCCCTTCTCCACAGCCAGCCAGACTGGTTTCCCACCAAACATCAGCAGCCCTTCACCTGGTCTTCTCATCGGTGTGCAGCCGCCCCCAGATCCCCAGCTCTTGGTGTCTGAAGCCAGTCAGAGGACAGACCTTGGTTCCACCGCTTCTACCCCAGCTGCTGCCCTGGGCAAGAAACGGCCCATCTCTCGTCTGCAGTCACGGAAGAACAAGAAGCTGGCTCCCTCTGGAACCCCTTCTGCTATAGCTCCTCCCGATATGGTCTCCAACATGACCTTAATTAATTTTGCTCCTTCCCAGATTTCCAACCACCCGTTGGATTTGGGAACCATTGCGAATTCAACCTCCCATAGAACCGTCCCCAATATTATCAAAAGGTCCAAGTCCGGGGTCATGTATTTTGAGCAAACGTCTTTGCTACAGCAAGGTGGGACCACTACCGCAGTGGGCACATCTCCCAGTGTTATCGGGCCAGATGCCGGTCACCTTCCAGCGGGGCCCGTGTCAGGGCTGGCATCGAGCTCCTCGGTGCTGAACGTTGTCTCCATGCAGGCCACGGCAGCTCCTACTACCGGTGGGTCGGTTCCCAGTCATGTTTTGGGACAAAGTTCGGTAACGTTAACTAGCCCTGGATTATTAGGGGACCTCGGCTCAATAAGCAACCTCCTGATCAAAGCCAGTCAGCAAAGCCTTGGGCTTCAGGAGCAGCACATGACTTTACCGCCAAGTTCTGGGATGTTCTCACAACTGGGAGCATCCCACACTCCGTCTACAGCAGCAATGACGGCTGCGTCCAGCATTTGTGTCCTGCCTTCAGCTCAGACGATGGGCATGACGGTTGCTCCCTCGTCTGCTGACCCAGAGGGCTCTTACCAGCTCCAGCACATGACACAGCTCTTGGCCAGCAAAACCGGGGTTGCTTCCTCCCAGCTGGACCTTGGCACGGCTTCGGCAACCACACAGTTGTCGAGCTTTCCACAGCTGGTTGACGTTCCCAATAATACCGGGCTGGAACAAAACAAGGCTTCCTCCTCGGTGATGCACGCCAGCTCAGCATCTCCCGGGGGCTCCCCATCATCAGGTCAGCAGTCAGCCACTAGCTCTGTGCTGGGCCCTGTGAAAATGAAGCCGAAAATCAAACGCATCCAGCCATCGCTAGACAAAGGGAACGGAAAGAAGCACAAAACTTCTCATGCGTGGACCAGTTCCTCTGAAGCACACGTTCCCGAGAGAGGGGCCACTGCTGCACCCCAGGCCTCAGCTGCAGGGTAAGAGGAGCGTTTGATTTTGCTCATCCCTGAGGTTTTGTCTTACAGCAAATTTTCCTTCTGAATGATAATTTCTAAGGTAAAAACCCCAGCTGCCACCAGGAAGCAAATCTCTCTAAAAGAGTTAGTGGAACTTTTACCTCCCTTAAGGGAAGGATGGAAAACTGAGGCTTTGAGGACTTTATTCATCACTGACAGCTCTGGCAAACTAGAGAGTGTTTTAGACATAGCAGTAGAGCAAATGGCACTCAAAAGAGTGATGGGTTCTGTTCCTTTATGTTGTTAATGTGAGTAAGCGCTCTAGAAGTTTTAATTGTAGTACCAGCAGTGTCCCGGGCACCAAAGTGACACTGTTACGGTGTTGCCTCGGTTGTTCTGATTACAGAGCTTAAACTAACAGTTTCTGTGAGCTCGGCATCTCTCCAGTCTGTGGTCAGCTCTTCCTGCTCCTCTCCCCCCTCTTTATCCCCCCAGGCAAGAGGGACTGGAGAGGAACTGGGAGAACAGGGAGACTCGCTCTCTGCTCTCTCAGTAGAGGATTGCTTCCCACACCATAGTGACATCTGAGTGGACTCTTTGCAGTGTGCATCTGTAGAGAGAGTAAGAGCCGCTGCTCTGTGTTTTGCGTGCAAAACTGGATGGTTTTCTCCAAGTAGTCCAGAGCTGTGTCTCAGTCTCACACTGCCAACAATTACCCATTCTGGCTGCCAGAGAGAACTCTGCAAAGCGATTGCTGATGCTGACAGACAGTAACGTCCAGCTTGTGGTAACTGAGAAATACCGCACATCACCTGTGTAATGCCTTCATCGTCTTAATGTCTCCTAGTAGGTCTGGTTCTTAAACTCTCCGTCCCAAACTCTTTAGACAGCTTAACCTTTTAAAAAAGCTTTTTTGCATTGCTGACGCTTGCCAAGTTGTTTTAGTCTGTAAGTGTTTTCTGTAGCTGTTGCCACATTCCACCATGCACCTCCTGACTCCTGAGCTCCTGGCTGCTCAGGTGCCCGGGCTCATGCTCCTCCTTCCTCTTGACGTGCAAGTCTTGATTCTGGCGCGGTGCTGGAAGTGTGATCCTGCTCCCTGTATCTCAGGAGCGGTTGTTACTACTTCTGTGGTTCTGCTGAACTGCGGAATCGCTGGTGGCAGCTCCCGGTGGATCCGTCACTGCTTTCCAGCCTCCTTTGTGCCACACGTGGCTTGGGCAGGGATTTTGAATGTCCCTAAATCTCTTTGTTCCAGGCCTCCTGCTGTGAAGGCAGACACGCAGGATGCGGCGAGTGTAGATCAGCCATCACAGAAACAATGCGGCCAGGCTGCAGGGTAAGCACCGAACAGGCCTTGCCCTCAGATTCTGCTCGCTTGAGCTGAAGGAAGGTTATACCCAGAATGCGAGAAGTCTTACTTCACTAGTTCGGCTATCGTGGGAGCATTCAGTCTGGAATGAGCGGTTACATTTAGCTACGATATGGGGCCATTTTTTAAATGAAGTTGCATATAGCTGTGGGGAGCTCGCTGCGTGCTGAGAACAAACCGCTCATTGAGCTTTGGCTGATCATACATCAGCACACGCTGTGTTACTGGGGGGGTGGTACAAAGGGCCCGTCACAGACTGCATTAAATCAGGCTGCTGCCCACAGACTGATGGATGCCTCAAAAATAAACGCTACCGAGTAGAATCTTGTGGCGTGTTTGTTCCCAGTTGAACTGGTGTTGGAACATTCAATCTGGAAAAAGGGTCTTGTACCCCGCCTAGTTCTCAGAGTTTGTAGGGGAGTGCTGGGGGCTGGTGAGGAAATGAGGTGGGTTGGTAACCATCTTTCTTCACGTTCCCTTCCTTCCCTCCCAAGGCAAACAGCAGTCCTCCCAGAGTCTCAGTCAACGCGGAACTCAACAAACGAGCAAGAAAATGCAGGTACGTCACTTCTTCAAAAGCACTGAGTCTTGGGATTCTTCTGGACGGGGAAATGAGTACCTTGAAGTTTGCATCTTTGTGTGTCTCATTCTCAGGAAAAATCTCAGAGCTAATAGTTCTGTTATTCTTGCTCTGAAGGGAGGAAAGGTTTGTTCGCTAAGAATAGATACTGGACAAAAAAATTACATCTCTATTTTTAGCTTGTGGAAATTTCAGCACTTGAAATTTCACACTCTTACCACAACACTGTCTAGATTTTTTCTTGGACAGATCTACTGGTCAAATGGCAAGTTAGTAATTCGTTGTCACTTGTGGAGCAACCGGTGGAAAAAACATCATTCTGCCCAGTTTCCATCTTCATGCTGGCCTCTGTCTTTTCCAGGCTCAAAAGCTGTCGAGGAAGAGGAGAGTACTTTCAGCTCCCCACTTATGTTTTGGCTTCAGCAAGAACAAAAGAGGAAAGAGTGTCTCGGTGAGAAGAAACCAAAGAAAGGTTTGGTTTTTGAGATCTCTAGTGATGACGGTTTTCAAATCTGCGCAGAAAGCATTGAAGGTGAGAACGTGCGTTTTGCTTTTACTGGTTTTAGCTTTCCTTGCTAGAAGTAAAATCATGACTTCCGAGGATCTGTTACGTGCTTTTTAATAGATTTAAATTGATTTACAGCCCTAGAACAATCCTAGTTCCTAGCAATGTCTGGATTATATTGAAAAAGTTTGGTTGTTGGTTGTTTTGGTTTTTGTAATCATTGTCCCATTTTGTTTTACCAGTTGACCAATGGTCTTGAACCATACTTAGGAAATAGTCAGTGGGGCTCAGACAGTGGGGATCTAGGCTTCTCCTCTAGACCAGTTGCTGAACACACTTCCCTTTATGCCAAAGTGAATTTTGGAGAGGACAGAAGTAATTGGATCCGAGGATCTTAATTCATGGCCCATGAGAAGTAATTGGATCTGAGGATCTTAATTCATGGCCCATGAAAGGGATACAGACTTCATACTAGCTTATTTAAACGTGAGCACGTGTTGGAAAACAGCATACTGCGCACATACATAGAAGTCTGCCGATGGCGTGTTGTTTCACGGAAACCTGATGAGATGTGGGAAAAGAAGAGCTGTAGCAGGGGTGTGTTGTGGCAGTCCTCGGCGCTCGGACCCTCGTTCACTCTGTTGCCGTCTGTTTGTGCCACTGCAGATGCCTGGAAGTCGCTGACCGACAAGGTCCAAGAAGCCCGTTCCAATGCCCGCCTGAAGCAGCTGTCCTTTGCAGGTAACGCCCGCTGCCAGACTCCCTCCTGCTGCGCTTCTGAGCATGTGAGGGCAAACACCTCTCTCTGTGAGCGACTTAGGGTTCAGAGTCTTGGGAGCATCTGTGCGGCTGCTGCCTGCTTTATGGAGGGTAGTTTCTACCTGATGAAATGATTGAAAATTCTGATGTAGAATGAAGTTGCTTCTGTGACGCTTGCAGGCTGGCACACGAGTTGTATTTGGCAAGCTGCCGTATCCTCCTGCTCCGAGGCTGCATTGTCAGTTGGGTTTTTTGTTGTGCTGTGTCTTGTTCCAGGTGTGAATGGTTTGAGGATGCTGGGGATCATCCACGACACTGTTGTGTTCCTGATTGAGCAACTGTACGGAGCAAAGCACTGCCACAACTACAAGTTCAGATTTCATAAGCCGGAGGAGGCCAATGAACCCCCTCTGAACCCACACGGCTCTGCGAGGGCTGAAGTCCACCTGAGGCAAGTGTGAGCTTTGCAAGTGTTTAAGGCAAACCGTTTGCTCCGTTAACTCGCTCTGCGGCAGGGCATAAGCAACAAATCTCTACAGCTCTCCCTTAGAAAGAAATGTTAACATCTTTCGCCTGTAAATCAATTACGATGCATCTTCTGAGACTGTGCATTTCTCTGTGCCACTTTGTTGTGACCATTGTGGTGTTTAACAAAGCCGTGCTGGCAGGTGCTTTTATCCACGGGTCTCAGAAAGGGTTGTCTGTCACCCTGACGCAGGGAGGGCTTTAAGAGAGGACAGACAGGAGAAGGTGCAACGCAGTAGCCGTCTCGAGCTGTTGTGGCAACCACGTGTTTGTTTGCAGTCAGTAGAACAAACTTCCTTTTGTCTCTTTAAATTGCAGGAAATCTGCGTTTGATATGTTTAATTTCTTGGCTTCTAAACACCGACAGCCACCAGAATACAACCCAAATGACGAGGAAGAGGAGGAAGTACAGCTGAAATCAGCCCGGTACGCAGCAGGGTGTAACGGCTCAAAGGGGTTTAGAACGAGCTGCCCAGGCTTAGTTATGCCTGGTTGTGCCTAGTTGTGTTTCAAACGTGAAATCTACCCCGCACCAGCAAATACAGGGGAGGCTCCTACAGCAGCGAGAGACCTGACAGCTGAGGGTGACCACCGGGCCGGTCTTCCTTTGAGTGTTTCTTTTCCTTCCTAATGTAAAAGGATCTGATGAGAATTGGGGCAGAAGAGGGGGGAAATTATCTTTTATAGATATAAAAACACTGCATTAATTTTGATGGGGTTCTCTGTGGGCTGTAGTGTGTCACAGCGTCTAAATTATTGTCTCGGAAAGTCTCCCAGGTAATACACGGCCCAGACTCTCCAATGAAGGGCATCACTTAGCAGCGTCTCTTTGTTCTAGGAGGGCAACTAGTATGGATCTGCCGATGCCCATGCGCTTCCGACACTTGAAGAAGACCTCCAAGGAGGCAGTTGGTGTCTACAGGTAGGGTTTTGTTCCGGCACCTCTGCCTCTGGGACAGAGGAAGGTGAAAACGGGAAGACTTCTGTGAAGTCAGACTGCAAAACTGAGGGGAAGAAGCAGGTTTGGGGTTTTTCCCTCCTCCTCCTCCCCACCCAAGTTGTGTATTCAGAAGCAACCCTCCGCACAAAGTGCTGGGGCCTCGCTGACTGGCCTTGGCGATAGCTGAGGCACGTGCTCAGGAGCGGGCAGGAGAAATCTGGTGTCACTCTTGTTAGCGTTGCATTGGAGGAGAGGAATGATGCCACAGCGACCCTTGTAACGAAGTAGCCTGTCTTCTGCAGTGTTGGCAACCTCGTGTTTCTGAGTTGTGCTTGCACCATTTCAGATACTCACTCATCTTGGTGCTTTTTCAGGTCTCCCATCCACGGCCGGGGTCTGTTCTGCAAAAGGAACATCGATGCAGGTGAGATGGTGATCGAATATTCAGGCAATGTCATTCGCTCCATCCTCACTGACAAACGAGAGAAATACTACGACAGTAAGGTGAGTTATGGGCTTTCGTAGAAGTTCTTAAAGAGTTTGGGAGAACTGTAAGGTGGCTGTGAAGGTAGGACAGGCTTAGGCCATGTGCAGACTGCATTGGGAACGTCACGAATAGGGATTACAGACCTCTCAGGGTATTTCCATCCTTGCTGGAGCACTAGAGGTGCCGCTTCTTTTCTGAGGGCTGGGAAGGGTCTCAGCCCAGTCTTAGCGTGGCAGATCCAAAGGCACAGGATGAAAATGAGCTTCTGAAGGCGAGTGAAGGGCAGCTGCAGGTGCTCCGGAAGGCCTGGCCCCCGGTTGCTGTGATGAGCGAGGCTGTCTGCTAGGGTGGCTCTGCCTCCTCTGCCCTCAGCTAACCCTCTCCCTGTCCTCCGTGCGTAGGGGATCGGTTGCTACATGTTCCGCATTGACGACTCGGAAGTGGTGGATGCCACCATGCACGGGAACGCGGCCCGCTTCATCAATCACTCCTGCGAGCCCAACTGCTACTCCCGGGTCATCAACATCGATGGCCAGAAACACATCGTCATCTTTGCCATGCGCAAAATCTACCGGGGGGAAGAGCTCACCTACGACTACAAGTTCCCCATTGAAGACGCCAGCAACAAACTGCCCTGTAACTGCGGCGCCAAGAAGTGCAGGAAGTTTTTAAACTAGAACTTCCATCAGCTGCAGGTGAGCCCTGAGGGGCCTGGGGCGAACCAAAGCTTGGAGTGAATCCCTCCTGGCCGCTCGGACGGGCCGGCGGGGCCAGAGGCAGGGATGGAGACGGGCTGGGCTCAGGGACCGGACTGGCGGCTGCGTTTCTCTGTCAGAGTCCACATCTTCATGTCTCGCATGCGCACACGTACCCTTGGGAGAGACACGGGCCACTGGAGAAGATCCTCGGCGTGATTATGTTTTTGCTGTTCTCATTTCCCCCTGTCCCGGTATTTGTTTCTTGGCGTGGGGCTGGCGAGCGGGAGAGGGGAGGGGAGGGTGGCCCAGGCCCCAGCCCGGGGAGCGGTGGTGCGTCCTCTCCCTCCGTCCCTCTCCATCTCTTGACTCTGTGCGAAGCGTGGGGTTCTCTCCCTCCTGCTCGGCGGAGGGCTGTGTCGGGAGTCAGCAGCGCAGCGTGTGAGGGAGGGACTGCAGCCCCGGGACCGTGCACATCTGGTCCCTTGTGCTCTGCGTCCGCAGGACACTGTGAGCCGTCGGCAAGCGGCCGGCGTGGGCTGGGTGCGTTCCCTGGGTCAGGCTCAGCCGGTTTCACCTCGGAACAGGGCAGAGCAGGACAGAGCAGCCCGCAGGGGGACTGGGGAGGGTTTGGCCAGCGCTGCGCTCCCAAACCCTGCGCAGGGGCGTTCCCGGCATTCCTCAGCAGATAGGGCTTGTGCCAGCCGTCGGGGCGCTCTGAATCGCTGGGAGCAGAGGCAGGAAGCAGCCCCTTCCCCGCTCCTGCCTCCGATGGCTTCCTCCTCTACCCAGCGAGCTGAGGGCGCTGCCAGCGGGGAGCTGGTTGGAGGGACTCGGAGGGACGGAGGTCTGTGGGGAGGCAGCGCCGGCCCCGGGGCTGGCTGTGTGCCGCTGTAGAGCGGGAGCCAGGAGGGGACACAAGGGAGCCACAAGCGTGGGGTCTCTGCGGGGGCCAGGCCAGCACCGAGCCAGCCCCGTGGCCAGCAGCGCGCAGGGCGTCCCTCGGCGCTGGGCACGGTGGCAGCTGCTGTAGCCGAGGGACCCAGCCCGTTTGAGGCCACCCCAGGGGCACCCGCGTCCCAGCTACAGCAGCGTCATCCCCCCCCGCACCCCCAAAACACAGAGAAAGAAGTGAAGAGCCCCAAGCCTGAGGAATGACGACATTGGATTTTACTCTGTTCTGTTTACAGTTTAGTATTTAAGGTTTTATAAATGTAAATATATTTTGTATATTTTTCTATGAGAAGCACTTCATAGGGGAAAGCACTTATGACGAGGCTTTTTAAACAGTGGTATTATCCTAATTTAAGAGAATCTCTTTTTAATGATTTTTTTATTTTCATAGGATGGTTATAGGAAATACCTGGCTGGTCACAGTCTGATCCTTTCTCCAGAGAGGGGGGTACACTTTATTTTTATTTTTTAACTCTTGTTCTGCCTTTTTGACTTCAGTAACTGTTTCCCGGAGGTTTGGTTGGACCTTAATCTTGATTTCCCCGTCAAGCTGGGGCAGGAGGGGGAATTGCCTGGCTCAGGAGGGGGGTGACTGTCTGACCGACTGTCCGTGTGCCCCCCCGGCTGGAGGCGGGTTCTGCCTTGCCCCACGCGGCACCTGCCGGTATCTAGAGAGGAAAAACGAGATAAAGCCAGAGAGGGCGGACTCTCAGGGCACGTGCCTCGTCCCATGGGCAAGTTTTCCATGGGGAAGGGAAGGCAGGAAGCACCCTCGCAATTCCGACTGTCCCTGCCGTGGGTCAGCGGGTCGGGGGGCTGCTCTCAGACGGCGTTGTGGGCAGCGGGGAGGGGAGGGGAGCGCCTGGCACTCGCAGCAGGGCACCCCGAGGCCTCTTCCTCCGAGCCGAGAGTGAAAGACAGCACACGGAGGGTCGGGAGCTGCTGGTTTCCTTTCGTTATTGCACTGTGCGGTGGTTCTTTGGCGATAACTGTTGGAAGAAAAGTCCAATTGACGCTGCATTTGTTACTGAGATGATTTGATGCACTGACAGTTGGGAACGCACATACCTTGGGAGGCCGAGGGGCCTGTGCCCGGGGGTCTCAGCCCCGCGCCCCGGCACAGCCGCTCTGGCCCCTTTCCTGCCCCGTTTGTGACAGCAGCCCCGGGGGACAGCCCTCGCTCGGCCGAGCCCCGAATGCGCCCGAGCGGCTCCACGCCGCCGCGTGTCCCCTCGCTGGGAGGAGCGGGGCGCAGGGTTGGGGGGACGGGGGGCCGCAGGAGCCCCCAAGCACCTGACACCGTGTCCCCTTGCTGCTATCGCCGTCGCGGCCGCCTTGGCGGGAGCCGCTGTGGCCAGTGGAACCGTCTGTACCCCCGAGACGCCACGCTGCGCCCTGCGGCTGCCCGGCCCCGTGGGGACGGTGGTGGGGCAGGGACAAGCCGTGGTGGCGAGGGGTGGCCGATGTCCTCCTGCCCCTCGGCCCTGTCCCGCCCGGGCCGGAGGCGAGTGCAGTGCAGCGTCCCCCGTATGAATGTATATTTTATAAGGACTGACGCAGATCACGGTATCTGAAAATACTAAAAAAAAAAAATATGGAACTTTAGGGCGTTTATTTTTCTTTGTACAAGCCGACGTGTTTTTTTGTTTTAAAGGAAAAGCGGGTCATTGCAAAGGGCTGGGTATCTTTTCTTTCTGGTTTTCTTTCATTTCGAAGCAATACCAGGTTCTTCAGCAAGACGGTCTTTGTGCAGAATCATGCCATTCGAACCCACACGACTGCTCCACTCTCCACACTTGCAAGGTTTTTTTATAACTATAAATACGATATATATAGGAACTAATATAGTAATGCACCGTGTAATGAAGCCTAGTTCAGTATCGGTCCATGGCTTTTAATTCTCTTAACACTATAGATAAGGATTGTGTTGCAGTTGCTAACGAGGCCGGGAGAGCCCCGTCCTCACGGCGCGGCCCTTCCCGGCCCTTCTTGTTTCCAGTCAGTTCTCGTACAACCGAGTCCCTTCCTCCCCTCCCTCTCGTTTCGGTGATGAATGTCGGGTACCACCTGCATCTAGGGAAAAAACGTGCTCTGTGCTTTCCTGGTCTCTTTTTAACGAGGTACAGTAGCTTTGTCTATCAACCGAGATCTATTACTTGTGGTGTTTCTTTTATTGAGCTTAACAGTCTCTTTAGTAAATACAGGTAGGTGAATAATTGTTTCAAAAAAAAAAAAGGCAAAAAAAAAAAAGCTCTGCAAAGGCAAGGTTATGTTCTAGAGATACATTTCTTGACAACTTATCATGTATAACAAATCTCTTCTTTATTTTCTTGTGTTCTTCCAAGCTTCTGGTTGTTTGTTTGGTTGGTTTTTTTTTAAAAAAAAAAAAAGAAAAAAAAAGAGGAAACGTGTCTAAAGTACATCAGTGTTAACTCCCTGTCACAGGGAAGAAGGAAATACTTTAATAGTTTAAAAAAATGCTGAAAGCTCTGCAAAAGACTGAATGTAAAAATAAAAAAGTGTACATAGTTGTAAAAAAAAAAAAAAAACACAAAAAAAAAAACAAAGGAGTTTTTAAACATGTTTATTTTCTATGCACTTTTTTTTATTTAAGTGATAGTTTAATTAATAAACATGTCAAGTTTATTGCTGCAGAGGGTTGCTCTGGATTTCTTCTTCAGGGCTGAGAAGCTGCTCTCCTGGGTCACCACGTCTCCTCCTGGGGGGCCGGGAGCCCTCGGCCAGCGCCGCGGTGGGCGTTTTTTGGTGGGCTTTTGGTGGAGCGGGGCCGTGTCGGCGCCCAGGGGTCACCTTGGGAAGCCGTGGGGCGTCCAGCTGGATGGTGGATGCTGGGACGGGGCGGGCGGCGGGGCCGGGTGCGGGGCTGGGATAGGACGGGCCACATGCGGCGAGGCCCATGGTGTGAACATTAACCAGCCGCAGCCCGGCCGCGGGGGCTCGGCACGCGGGGCACCATGGCCACGGCCAACGACAGGGCCGTCCTGCAGACCATCTTCAACCCCAGCACCCCCTTCGGGGATATCCCCGGCCTGGACGAGGAGGAGGAGGAGGAGAACGCCCAGGAGGAAGGTGAGGCAATGCCGCTCCCCCCGAGGTGTCCCGGCGCCAGTGGCTTCCCTGGCCAAGGTCCCCCCATTGCACCGCCACAGGGGACGGCTTCGCGCCGGAGCTGCTGGAGCAGGTGCGGGACCTGGAGCTGCAGGGCGTCTCTGCTGCCGAGTCGGGGGATGTGAGCGCGGCGCTGGAGCGGTTTGGGGAGGCCATCCGTCTGCTGCCCGAGCGCGCCTCTGCCTACAACAACCGCGCCCAGGCCCTGCGCCTGCGGGGGGACGTGGCAGGTGAGCAGGGACGTGCGGCCAGAGGCGGGAGACCCCCCAGGACCTGCCGCCCGCCCCGACGCCTCTCTCCCCCCGCCAGGCGCCCTGCGGGACCTGGACACAGCCATTCGCCTGAGCCGGGGCTGCGGCCGCGCCGCCTGCCAGAGCTTCGTGCAGCGCGGGCTCATCCACCGGCTGCAGGCGCGGGAGGAGGAGGCCCGGCGGGACTTTGAGCGAGCGGCTCGGCTGGGCAGTGGCTTCGCCCGGCAGCAGCTGGTGCTGCTCAACCCCTACTCGGCTCTCTGCAACCAGATGCTCTGCGAGATGCTGGGGCGGCTGCGCAACCCCGGCGGTGCCAGCAGCGAGTGAGAGGGGCAGGGGCCGGGCAGAGCCGAGCTGCCAGGCCCAGGTGGGCACATCCCGGCCACCGGAGTGGGATCCTGTTCCTCCTCTTGGCTGACAGCCAGGGACGGGAAGTAGTAAAGAGCTCTGGCTTTGTCTGGCTCCGCTCCACCCCCAATAAACCTCCTTGTGTCCCTGGCACTTGGGCTCGGCGTTGCATGCGGCACGGTGTGTGGTGTGGTGTGGTGTGGTGTGGTGTGGTGTGGTGTGGTGTGGTGTGGTGTGGTGTGGTGTGGTGTGGTGTGGTGTGGTGTGGTGTGGTGTGGTGTGGTGTGGTGGCTGGGCAGCCGGAGCCCCCCGGGTGAAGAGGGGAGGTGGAGGGGCCAGGGGGAGGCTCATCCCAGCCACCGCTGGGTGGTCTCTGGCTGCTCTCCGCTCGCTCGTCCGGGCAGCGGGACTGACCCCACTGTGGCCACGGCGGCTGCGTGCAGCTGCGCCAGCCCCACTGGGGAAGGCGGCTGCGGGGCCTGGCGGGAGGGATGGTGGCGGCCGTGCTGGGACCGCCCCTGCACCACATGCAGGGCTGCACTGCGGGCCGGGCTGGCGGCAGCGGCGGCGGCCATGCTCCAGGTAAGGCACAGCCTGGCCGCATCCTCCGGCCCCGCTGCGTGTGGGGGCCCAGCGCAGGGACAGCCCCGCATCCCTGCTCCGGCTGCCTCCGAGTGCGGCCATGGGGCATCTTGGGGGCTGGCCGGGGGCTGCCCTCACCGGGCTGCTGCTGTAGCTCGACCTCACAGTGCTCTGCCCGTGAGGCAGTGGTGGGGTCTGGTCTGGCTGGGGCAGCAGATCCCCCCTGCGGCTGTGATGCGCGGCGGGGTCTCTGGCAGGGCTGGGGGAGCCGGGCCCCACCATTGACGGGCGGCCGCTGGCAGCGTGCGCGCTGCGGGAGGAGGAGAGCTGAGCCTTCACCTGCCGGGCCCCCCAGCCAGCCCCCGGCACCGCACTGACATGGTACCTCGACAGGCAGAAGCAGGAGGCGAACTGCCAGCACCCCCACCCTCACCGACCACCAGCTCTGCTGCTCCCTGACTGACCCAGCCTCCGGGGAGACCTGCAACGCCTCCATCCTCCTCGACGTGCAGTGTAAGGTCTGCGGCGCCAGCTGGAGTGGGGGGGGGCACGGGGGGCTGCTGCCCGTGGCCACGTAGCAGGGCAGGGTCTCACCAGTCCTCTGCGAACACGGCCGACAAGTGCTCCTGGCCCCTGGAGAGGTGAATCCTGCTGCCAGCGGGGCTGCCCCCGTCCCTCCTGCCTTCTCACTGCCTGTGTTTGTCGCCCAGATAAGCCACAGAGCCTGCGGGCAGATGCCCGCTACCAGCAGGTCGAGGGCGCTGGGCTCCTACTGCCACTCTCTGTGCTGGTGCGAGCCAACCCGCCTGCCAGCATCTCCTGGCTGGCCCAGGACAGGCACATGATGGCCAACGCCTCCGAGATCCTTCTCCTGGGTGCCACGCGCCACCAGGGGCTGGCCAACCACTCGCTCCGCATCCAGCTCGGCAGCGTGGCCGGCAACTTCTCCATCAATGCTGCCAACAGCATGGGTGTCACCACAGCCTCCCTCCTGCCCCCAGGTAGGTGCTGGGGTGGTGGGCGCGGAGCAGCGGCCCTGTGGAGGGGTGCTGAGGGGGCCGCGCTGCCCGTGCAGGTCTGCTGGACACCCGTGTGGAGCTGCCCCTCCTGGGCGTCGCCATCGGAGCTGCCCTGGCCCTGGCCACCTTGCTCGGCCTGGGCTCCTGTGTCGCCTGCCTGGCGTGCCGCCGTGCCAAGCTGGCGCCAGGCGAGGTGAGAGCGGGACGGAGCAGCCCGCTCAGCCGGTGCTCACGTTGCAGCAGCTCCGAGCACCCGCAGCCCCAGGGTGCGCGTCTGCCCCGCCAGACCCGCTCCCTGCCCCCTGACCTGCGCCTTGATGACCTTGCGCAGGAGGCCAGAGGTAAGACCCCGAGGTGCCAGTGCAGAGGGACATGCGGGGCCACAGGTCCTGCCAGGGCAAGGGCCAGATGTCCCAGCTCGCACCCCTTTCCTTCCCTACAGCTTCCACCAAGGATGTGGGAGCCAGTGCCAGGGGAGAGGAGAGCAGCCTGTCCGGGTTGGAGAACTCCCTGCCACGGCTGGAGAACTCTCTGGTCCTCGGCAAGCTGGGTGAGGGGGCGCAGGCAGGCGAGCAGCCCCAAAAACCTTGCTGTGGGGATACCAGCCTCTACGGCCACCCCAAAAGGCAATGGCAATGAGCTGCCTTTGTCCTACAGGTTTTGTCCAGCTCCCCACATCCGGGCGCATCTACAAAGTGCCGAGCGTGAGCAGCGATGAGATCTGGCTGTGAGGCGGCGCGGTGCCCGGCGCCAGGTATGTACCAGAAGCACAGCCACGGGTGCCGGGGGGGCCATGCCGGGTGGCGGGTGCCGACCAGCCCCTGGCTGTACACTAAGGTACACGCTGCTGGTCGCGGTACCTGTGCTGTTGGCCAACGCATGTGTTTATGTAGCCCATGCACTTTACAGACAGACTATTATATACTATAATCAAAATGCATTAAAGCTGTTTATAGCCAGGCTCTGCCAAGCTGTTAGCGCCACGATTCCTCCCCGGGTAAGGCCAAGCACCAGCCTCGTTTCAGCAGGTTTGTGGCCAGCGTCATCCTCACCACCCCAGAGCCACGGCAGACGGGCAGGCAGCGTGGCAGGGGCTGGAGACTTGTCCCAACAGCAATAAAGTCAAGTCAAGCGTCTGTGTGGTGCCACGCTGGTTATTTCTCCTTGTCAGCAGCTAAGGGGCTCGAGAATAGAAAAAGGGGCTCGAGAGTACAGGGCAGAGGGATTGGATATCCCCAGAGCAGACCCTGGAATGCACCGGGTGGATCCGAGTGCCGCGTCTGAGCACAGAATTTATTCCCACTTGCTCCAGCACTTGTAGCGTGCACTCGCGGAGCCTCTGCCCTGCAGCGTCTGCGGCACAGGGAGCCTGTCATTGGGAAGAGCTAGTTTAATGGTGAACTGCTTGGGGACAGGTCAAAAATGGAGCGATCAGGCAGCTTCTGCAATAAATGTGCTGTGTGAAGTCCTGCTCTATGAATGCAGAACAGCTCAGCGGTACCTATAAAACCAGGGAGGCTTCTGAAATGGTGTGCGTTGCTTCACAGTTTGCTTGGGTCAAATCTCGATGTCCAGCAGCAGACATTGATCCAGGAGATGGGGGTTTAATGTGAAGCTTCAAGTAAAGCTTAACACTTCTGTGTCTGCCGCTTGCGAAGGAGGGTTGGAGGGAGGGCTCCGGCCTTTCTTCCCGTCAGCAAGGGGCTTGAAATGCTGCAGGGGAAAGAATGTGTAAGCGCAAAGATTTGACTCTCATTAATTTAGTGTACCTGTGTGCATCTGAAAATGCAAGCCGTCCTGCCGTGTGAGCTGTGTGCTCAGCAGCTGCCCCGACTTCAGTGGGAAAAGAATTCTGGGCTTATCCTGGACTGTTAAAAGACGCGGCAGCCCAGCCCTGTGGTACCTCGGAGGCTCCTTGTGTAATGTGGAGGTACTTTGTAAACGAGAAGCTTAGGAAATGCTCTTTGGACCCCTTTCTCGTGGCCTACCCACCCTTTCCAAACAC
The DNA here is from genome assembly GCA_947846985.1 of Fratercula arctica. Taxonomy (NCBI): domain Eukaryota; kingdom Metazoa; phylum Chordata; class Aves; order Charadriiformes; family Alcidae; genus Fratercula; species Fratercula arctica. Next base: position 7,968,345 of record CANTUZ010000019.1, read on the forward strand.
CCACAGCAAAGCCAGACGTCAGGCGAGCAGGGAGTCACGTACCTGGGAGTTCTTGAACTCCGAGTACAGGGAGAAGAGGACATGCAGGGGCTGGATCCGACTCTTGTACACAGGGATGTCCAGAATGGCTACGAGCGAGAGCAGAAATGTGTGAGGGCCTATGGGCAGCACCACCCTGCACGGGGTGCTGGAGGGAAGGGCTGAGCGTCCCAGCGCCCACCATTACTCGGGCCTTCGCTCAGCGGGACAAGAGTCCCCTTCCTACTGAAGGCAGCGGAGAATGATGTGGACTACCCGGGGCTGAGCCTGTGCCTAGAGGTCTCCTGCTGGTGTCTGCGGCACAGCCTCCCCCGCTTACCGCAAATGATGTCGATGTATTCGGCCAGGTCGCAGCTCATCTCTGCAGTCGGGAGGCCCACCTGGAACAGAGGGGACCATCAGCTCCCATACAGCAGGAGCCTGAGAGCAGGCACTGAGCTCCAGCCGAGCCCAGAGGCCACCCGGGCAGCAGCCGGGATTCAGGCGTTAGGCTGCTCCCCCACCTGCTGGCAAGGAAGAAACGGCACGTAGGGACAAACCTAAACAGGCCGCGCTGCAGGCAAAGAGCTCACCACAGAGCAGGAGCCCAGCTTCCATGGAAGATGGTTTCTAACATCACGCACTGAGCTAACTACTTACTGCTCAGACAGCATACCTTCCCCAAGAGCTCTTCGAACTCCGGTGACCATTCCTGCATCAGGGTCTCGATGTCAGGCATTGGCCTGCGAGGGGGAAGAAACGAACATAAACTTTAGGACCACACGCAACTGAAATGGCTTCCTACTGCCAGACCGCTGTCAACGGGACAGCCTCTGTTCTAACCAGCTCAGAGAGAGCCGCACCTCTGCTGAGAGTCAATCTGGGCATTTTTATCCATCAAAACAAGCCTCAGCTCGCCAAGCTGCAAGTTCTGCGCACTGTTAAACTGACTCAAGCTACGTAAGGAAAGAGAAGTGCAGAGAGGGAAACCAAGCGTCCTGCACACACGCATGGTGCGACTGCCCTGAAAATCATCACGTCTCCTCCCTCTCGGAGGTATTTTGGTAGTTTCACTCAGCACTCCTTGACTTTGCTGCCAGCCTGCTGCTGACCCGCGCTCAGGCTGGAGGAGCGTGTGTGAAGCAGAGCTGGTGTCACAGCTCACCTGGTGTAATGGACCGTGGCCGGAGGTTTGCAGCGGTGCAGTTCGCTGATACTTTCAATCCAGTTCTCAATGGCTTTGGGGTTCTTCTCCGCATTCTCCAAACTCTTCACTTTTATCTGCTGCTGTAAACAGAAGTATAAACCTGGAAGCACTTCATGGTGTTTTGGGGCTTTTTGGCAAACCCTGTGTTCGCTCCTGATTAACCATGCCTTTTCTCTCTCCTAGTTGCACTGCACCAACTGATTTCTGCAGACAGAAGAGCAGCTGGCAAACAAACGCTCAGTGAAAACAGGTACTGACAACCGAAAGCAAACAGAGCTTCACCTGAAGGAAACGGATCCAAAGTCTGTACCAAGACTTGCCTGAAGCAAGGCTTAGATCCATTGCAGTTTAAAGCTATAGGTTAAAGAAAAAGGTTAGTCTTTTCTGCTTTTAAAACCAAGTTATCAGTTGTGCTGCCACACTGTAGTCCCATAGACAAAAGTAAGAGTAAAATGCCATGTTTTTGCTAGAGCCAGCGCGCAGCAAGTGCCTCCTCCCTCTCCGCGACTCACCGTGACGTTATGCTGCTTGGAGTTCTCTGTCAGCCAAAGGGAGAGCACGGTGGGATCTGACTGCTTGGTGCAGGGCTCGTCCAGGACCAGCAGGCCAAGGTTATCAGGCTTGCCGTCGGGCCGGGGAACCTGCAGACACAGACCCTCGTTTCTACAGGAATCCAGCGTGGGGACAGTTGGGGCTATTTGGCACAGAGTGTCCCTGCGGTTTAAAAGTCAGACCCTAAAAGGCAAGGGCAGTTGTGCTTTCTGGAATAGGAGTTGTTAGTGCAGCGCTGCCTGAGAAGCACAAGGTGTTGGACGTGGGGAAAGGCAGCCCTCGCCCCAAATCACGTATGTGCTGTTTGAGAGGCGACTGAACCCGGGGTGGTTTCGCAGGTCTCTAGAATGTTCTCTCTGACAGCGCAGGGCGAGGGTGCGCGCCACTGCGGGGACAGGTGGCCCTTCTGCCCCTCTTGCACCGATGCCGTGGTTCATGCGACAGCAGGTACAGAGAAACCTGAAGCAACTGTACCTTTAGGAACGCATCAATGTCCCCAACAGCAGGAATAAAGTCTGGAATAAAAGGCTGCAGTTTGTGTTCAATCTCTATCGTTTTGGGAGTGTACCTGGAAAATACCAACACCACAGCATGGGTGATTATGACCCATCCTGCTAAACTGCCACAATAATGGGCACAAAGGAGAGCAAGAGAGGGCCCAAACCCCTTCAACTCACCTCTTGATATATTCAAAGAGTTCTTTGATTTCAGAAGATACTGGCAGGTAGTCATAATCTGCCAGATTGAAGTCGCTAAAGAAAGGAAGAGAAATGCAGCCAAAGCTTAACGCGTGGTAGGTACAAGCAGGAACTGGGACCCAACTGTGCAAGACAATCGCGAAGGAAGCTGAACCACCAGGTATTCAGTCCTCTCCTAAAAAGACTTCGTGCACATGAAAAACACTGTTGGGCCATGTTTTGTCTTGGGCCTCCCAGCCAAAAAAACCCACTTGAGTGATGGACAGTTGCTCATGATTATAGAGACTTGTGTAGGGGACGTCAAAAGGTGGACAAGTGATCTGCACAAAGGCAGGTGTTAGGACCACAACTAGGGGGTTAGTAAGGGTTTGGGAGTTGAAAACAGTGGAAAAGGAGGAGGATTATCAGGCGATGAATGATGTGTTCGAGGTGTTCCCTCTTCTTGGGCACCGACTGACACGGAGACTGCGGGCTGGCCAACATCTCCTTGCTCCGCAGGGTCGCTCCCAGCTCTGCCTTTCCTCGGGACAGCAAACAGGGACAGGGATTGTCCAAGGAGGCCCCAGGGTGGCTGTGGTTCCTCACACGGAGGGACCTTTCTCCTGGGCCAGCCAGGTACGATGTTGAGGGAGCTGCCTGTCCCAATGCCAACAGCGAGCACCAGCGGAGCTGAACGGGCACATACGGCACCGGACCCGGCTCCTCTGGCTGGTGTTGCCGCTTACCCCTCCAGCGCAGCCCCGTGCTCCTCCGAGTCGTCCTCCGAGTCGGTTTCCGAGGAATCCTCCTCCTCCGAATCATCGTCGTCATCGTCGTCCTCATCCTCGCTGAGGGCGGCGGGGGGGGCCGGGCGGGACGCCTCCTCCTAGGTGAGAGGGACCGGGCCTCACCGGGCCGCCTCACCGGGCCGGGCCTCCCGCCCGCCGCCGGCCCCGCGCCTACCTTGCCGCCGCCGCCGCCCTCCTCGTCGCTGCTGCGATCGGCGGCGCCGCCGCCCACCCCGGGCAGCCCCGGCCGTCGGGAGCCCCGGGGGCGGCCCGCGCCCCCCGCTCGCGGCGAGCGGGCCCCGGACGGCCTCCCCGCCGCGCCGCCCGCCTCCTCGGCCTCCGGCAGCTCCAGGCTCTCGTCGTACGGCTGGTTCTCGACAAGGCGGGTCTAGGCAGAGGCGGGGGTGAGGCGGCGGCCCGGTCCGGCCCGGCTCGGCGCCCCGGGCCGCGCTCACCTCCAGCGCCCGCCGCTCCGCCATGCCGCCCCGCCGCGGCCCCGCCGTCGCCATGGCGACGCGCCCGCCTCGCTCGCCTGCCGCCGGCCAGAGCGGCCCGGCCCGCGCGGCGCCCCCTGGCGGCGGGGTGGGGTGGTGGCCGCCGCCCGGCGGGGCCGCCCCATCCTACGCGTGACGCCACTTCCGGCTGGGGACGTGGCTCGGCGCCGCCATCTTGTGGGGCTGTCCGAGGGGACGCGGAGCGGCCAGGGAGCCAGCGCCGAGCCCAGCGCCCAGCCCAGCGCCGCCGCCGCCATGGTAAGGGGCCCGCCCGCCGTCCGCCGCTGTGGGGCACGGCAGGGCGCGAGGGAGCGCCGGGGGGGGAGCCCAGGTCCTTCCCGTCCCGGCTTGTGGGCCCGCCGCTGGGCCAGGCCCGGGCGCAGGCCGGTGCGGGAGCCCCGTGGCCTGTCGGGGCGGAGCGGACGCTGGGGCAGGTTCTTCGGCCTCCCGGGGGGTCGAGGCGGGGGCCGTCAGCCCTCGGGGGGCGGCGGGGGAGCGGGCCCGCTGTCCCGGCCCGCCGCCGGGGCCCGCAGGCGGTGGGGGGCGGTGGAGCAGCGCTCCCAGAGCTGCTGGGCTCCTCTAGCAGCGGGGCTGGCGGCCGCAGCCGGGGGCACACGGCGTCCCGCTGGTTTTGAAGGCCGTTTGGGGCGTTCGGACTGCCCCCTCGATGGCCGGCTGCCCACGTGTCGATGCAGAGGGTAACCTGTGAGCTGTTTCTCCCTCTGAGCTCGTCCTGCACCTTGTTGCCCATCTGCAGTGTTGTTTGACGGCAGTCTCGGTCAGCAAAGACTGGCACACTGCTCCGTGAAAGGGTAGAGCTGTGTGGTCACCGTGCAGCAGGGACCCTTGGTGCCTTCTGCTTCTCTTGCACCGTGGTCTGAGTAGTTTTGGGGAGTGCTTATGGGGGAGGGGGGATGTTTCAGAGCTGTAAATGCTTCAGGATATGGTTGTCCCCGAGTTTTGAAGCTGCAGGGCCCCAGAAAGAGCCTGGCACCCTTACCGAGGTGCACAGACAGAGCACTGTTGACTTGGGGCTTGAAACTGAGAGTTTACAGACTGTTGGGCAGGTGGTAATACCAACGGTTAGGATTTTAAAAGACCTTAAGTACAGAAACTGCCTCATCCTGACAAAGTTAATTAAGAAGCTGATCTGTGAGGGAAAAGTGGGAGGAGGAAGTCTCAGTAGTGTGAGAGAATGAGAAAATGTAAGCTGGCGATTGCCTTACTGCCTTTTTATTGTTGGTGCGATAACATCTCTGAAGTGCCCAGGAGAGTCATCCATGGACTGTGATTAATATAGCTGCCAATATTTTATTAACCTGGCTTTAGTGTAAATGTGGCACTGGGAAGGAATGTCAAATTTTACAACGTTCCTGTATTTAGTTGTAAGCTGGGGCCAGACTGACAGAAAACTCAATAACCTGGAGCCTCCCCTAAAGTGTTTGGAGAGGGAGTTGTTATGCCTCTGTGTGTGTAGGAATGGGCTGATTTGCCGCGTCTGCTCACCTGGGGCCCTGAGAGCTTACTCAGGATAACACAGGAACGGAAAGCAGGCTGGAGAGAAAAGCAAAGGTGAATCTGCTCTTAGAGGAGTTTGGTTCCTGGTGCTGGTCACAGAATAAGACTTAAAATCGAGTTTAAGGAAAGTCAGCTGATTGTGTGATAAACATGAAAGTGAAATACAGTCGGAAGTGAGCCTTTCTTTGAGCTAGTTGTGCCGCGCCAGCCTGGCTGAGGCTGCGTGGTGCGGGAGGCCCGGCTGACTGCTCGCCTTCTCCGCAGGTGCTGTTGGCAGCAGCTGTCTGCACAAAGGCGGGCAAGGCCATTGTCTCCCGGCAGTTCGTGGAGATGACTCGGACCCGCATCGAGGGGCTGCTGGCAGCTTTCCCGAAGTTGATGAACACGGGGAAGCAGCACACTTTTGTGGAAACAGAGAGCGTGCGGTACGTCTATCAGCCCATGGAGAAGCTCTACATGGTGCTGATCACCACCAAGAACAGCAACATTCTGGAAGACCTAGAAACACTCCGACTCTTCTCTAGAGTGGTAAGGATCTGTCACTTAATGCAGAGTTCGCTCATGTGTTGCCTGAAACGGTGCGGTTGTAAGGGAACCTGGTGGTGAAACGCTCTGCCTCCACCTGGCAACTTGATTTTCCGGAGCCTCTTCCTGACCTGGAAGTAAGCCTTGAAGTTTCGGTGGTATTTTTGAACTACGCATAAAAAAATCCTCAGTTGCAATTCAGCTAGTTAGACCAAAGGGACAATGTTGTAAATTTAGCATTAAATATTCTCTGTATTCTTGAGATAACACCCATATTCCTTATAAAAATAACATGACGTCACAGCTTGTGATTGTTAGAGGTACAGCGCTACTTTACCTGCATTTCTAAGCAGCGAGTTTGTGCAGCTGTCTTTGTGCAAGAAAAGGATCTTCAGGAAATTCACTGGCCTCAGTGTGTGTTGAGGTTCCTCCGAGTTAGCATTACAACAGAGCTAAGAGGTCATATAAGTATTTTAGTGTAGAAAAACTAGTAATGGCAGAACTTCATCTTCGTACAAATACTCCTTTAAAATGTGTTCCCCTCCCTAACTAGATCCCTGAATATTGTCGAGCGCTGGAGGAGAATGAGATCTCCGAACACTGCTTCGACCTGATTTTTGCCTTTGATGAAATCGTTGCCCTGGGCTACCGTGAGAACGTAAACCTGGCACAAATTCGGACCTTCACTGAGATGGACTCGCATGAAGAAAAGGTGTTCCGAGCTGTCCGAGAGGTGAGCGCGAATAACTTGTACGGCAGGGTGCCCTGCCAGGAAACGCTGCTTTTTTTCATACAAAGGTGTTACTCCACTTTGACAGGGGTCATAAAATTATTTGGCTTTTCTGTAAACCAAACGCCCATGTCTTGTTCCCTTTTTCTTGGCAAAGAGTTTGCGACCAAATGCACTTAGTTCCTGTGCAGAATAAGATTGAGATTACAAAGCTCTATCAGCCTCTTATCTTTTGCTTCAGACTCAGGAGCGCGAAGCAAAAGCCGAGATGCGCCGTAAAGCCAAGGAATTGCAGCAGGCCAGGAGGGACGCAGAGAGACAGGGCAAAAAGGCACCTGGTTTCGGTGGCTTTGGTAGCTCAGCCGTCTCTGGGGGCACAACGGCAGCGATGATCACAGAGACCATCATTGAAACGGAGAAGCCCAAAGTGGCACCAGCGCCTGCCAGGTAGGTGTACGGTAAGGAACCAGTGCTCCTTGGAGCCAGCCGTGCCTGAAACCATCTGCCCAAATAAAGGCTCTCTAACACGAGTTCTTTGTCTGTGTCACCCTCCCGTTAGGTTACCCTACAGGTAGGGACTGTCGTGCCATTGTAAAGCCTCCCCTCAGGTTTGCCGATTGGCATGTGTTGACCTCCGAGCTTTTATCATGGGTGCTCGTAGGTGCATACTCTTGAGACCTCCTCCCGCCCCTTTTATTGTTGACGAGCATTTGTGCTGTGTACCGCAGTAGCATCCCGTAGTCTCTTTGAAATTTTTGCTGGGCAGTGGGCTTCTTGTTTAGTGTGAGAAAAAGAGGTCCTAGCTACTGGTAATACTGGGAACAGAAGCCAGATCTGCATTATATCTTGGCAACCTATGCTTAATATGATCAGTTTCATGTGTGTTCTCCCCCAGAGGCGAACACTGTATTGTTGGGAGTCGGGTTACAACATTTGAAGATAACTGAATCTGCTGCCGCGAGCTGACTTGGAGATTCTTATGTCTTTTCTTTAGGCCTTCGGGTCCCAGTAAAGCCTTGAAACTTGGCGCCAAGGGAAAGGAGGTGGACAACTTCGTGGACAAGCTGAAATCGGAAGGAGAAAATATCATGACTGCCGTAGGCAAGCGCTCTACGGAAGCAGCCAAAGTTCTTGCTCCTCCCGTTAACATGGAGAGGTAGGTATTGCCCTCACTTCGAAAGTGGCTCCTCACAGCTTTCTCTGCGGTGCACATGTTGCTTCATGAGCCAGCTTCCTTTTTAGTGCTTTTGTCTGCCATTCGAGTCCCATGTGCTCCCTTGACCTGTTAATTTTAAAAGATGGTGGGCAAAATTTCAGAAAGCCTGGCAGCAAAAAATCAGATAGCTAGTTTGGGTAGGAGTCGCCTTAGCAATTCCTGCTCAAACCTCAGTGGATGTACATCCCATGTTGGCTGAGGTTGGGAATTTTCCTATGGCTTTTTCCCTGCCACTTCTCCTGTTCTCCAGACACAAAGAGTTCCTGCCATATTGTGGTTTAGGATGAAAGCGTTCCTGGTTCATTTTGCATTTAGTGATTCAGAACCTTGTAGTGCCGTGAGCCACGCTGCTGTACAGCTGAGGCATTTTGAGTGAACGCGGTGTGAGGATGCTGTATCGTTGCTGTTTATCTGGGCTTCCATCTTGTATCCGTAGAGCCACATGCCCCCGAGTTACCCTATCGGAGCAGCACTAGCGCCTGTGTCCACTGTTCCATTCATGCTGTTTCATGTGGGGCCATCACGCTCTTGGGAGCACCTGCTCGTTACACGTAGCCTGTCCATGCTGAGCACTCGCCTCTCGTCTTGGCGGTTGGATGCCAAGTGCAGGACTTCAGATACTTGCTTTTTTTTCTGTTTCTCTAGCGTGCACATGAAAATAGAGGAGAAAATTTCCTTGACTTGTGGCCGTGACGGAGGGTTGCAGAACATGGAGCTGCATGGCATGATCATGCTGCACATTTCCGATGAAAAGTTTGCACGGATTCGCCTGCATGTAGAAAACGAAGACAAGCGGGGAGTGCAGCTACAGGTAGAGCCTGTTTGGTGTCCCGCGGTGTTGAACGTACTTCCACTGCTCTCCAGGGCAAGCTGTTGGAAATGTTTGTGTGTTACTGTCTGATGTTCTTGTCCAAGCCTTCCCTGCCAATGCGCTGAAACTGGGAGTAGTCACCGCAGCTGTTCCCACAGCATAAATGCATGCTCAAAAGATTGAAGTTCAGTTGAGAAATCCCATCTTGTGAAACTTATCTCCCTGTCCTCGGAGCCTTATCTGTGCCGTAACGCACATTAGTGTGCTGTCTGACCTCACTTGGACTTTGCAGCAGCCTGGTGTGTTGCGTGGGGCTTGTTTGTATGGTGCTAGCTTTAGTTCTTGAGCAGGAGCATTAGAATGAAATTACTGTGCCAATGAGGAATTAATTTATTATCTAGAAAACTGGTTCTTCTTGGGGTCGCTCGTGTCCTGTTACTGCTGCTTCCGTGACAGCTCTTGGAGCTGGAGCCCTTGTTTGCAGCCAGCAATAGCAACTCAGAAGATGCTTAGAGATACGTCCTCCCTTTTCTCCCTCTAGTTGTGTGACCTTTTTGAGCCCTGGAGATTGTGCTGCTCTGATACGCTCTTCTGCTCCCTTCTCCTCCTCGCCAGGGGCTTTTCTACACCTCGCTGGCTGCAGGTCTGCTTGTGCAGGAGTAGGTTCCTTATCAGCACCTCTCATGAGCGAGTTCCTAACGAGGCTCCCACACGTGCTGCTTCAGGTGGAAGACGAGATCAAACCCAGTGCTCACTCTTGGCTTTCTAGTGAGACTTGAACGTTAACTTGCAAAAATCCTCTGCTGCTAAAAAGCTGCTTACACTTGCTGTTATGAAGAGAGAATGTTTAAATTGAGTTTGGCTGCTGTCATATACGTGCGTTAGGGGTTCTGAGGGAAGCAGTATTTCTGTGGTTTTGGGGCATTCTTCCCGGCAACATTATGTTGTTTTTTCTTCAAGAGAAATGTCCATCGTGGGTCTTCGGGGTGGTCTTTGAGCTTTTAAGAGTTGTTGAAGGTGTTCTCTAGGCTGTCAGCCCAGCCTAGGGAGAGTCTCTGGTGCAGTGACAAGTAAAAATTGTTGTGATGTGGATTTTTCTTGGTGGATTTGGCATTTCCTGGAAGGAATCCAGGGTTGATAAACGAATGAGCTCTAGTTGGGCTTCTGAGCAAGGAGCAAATCTGATGTGTCTTTTGCCCAGGAAAATACTCCAGGATGCGTAGGGCTGTCATGTTATAACCCATGTTACCTACATACGGTTGTGTCCTTGGGCTTAGAGTTACAGCCTGGGCCTGTGTTCCCCTTTCAGACTCACCCGAACGTGGACAAGAAGCTCTTCACTGCAGAGTCGCAGATCGGTTTGAAGAACCCAGAGAAGTCATTCCCTATCAACAGCGACGTGGGCGTGCTGAAGTGGCGGTTACAGACCACGGAAGAGTCCTTCATTCCATTGACAAGTGAGTGCCAGAGTGTGTTGGCGGGCTGGGGCGGGAGAGGCTGGTGTTCAGCCACGGGCTGCCGGCTGGTAGCCCACCTCCCTGCAGCTGGACTGGCTCCAAAGTGCAGCACTTTGTGAGGTGTTGGAGATACCATGTGTCTTCCATTGGAGAGTACCTGTTGTTCTCTGGGGTGTGTGTTTTCCGTAATGCTCTTGAAGAAAAGAAAAAGCTTTTTTTTTTTTTTTCTTAAAGTCCGAATTTCTCGGGGATGACTTTGCTGCGCTTTTCAAAGTGCATGATGTTTTGAGAGCCTGTTGCACATAGAAAGCCTGCATCGCTCAGCTTGCTGTTTCTGTGCCCTCAGTTAACTGCTGGCCGTCAGAAAGCGGGAACAGTTGTGATGTTAACATTGAATACGAGTTGCAAGAGGAGAGCCTAGAGCTGAACGACGTGATCATCACCATCCCCTTGCCGTAAGTAATGCTCTGTGTCTGGGCAGCACTAACGAGTGCCGTCCTGGATCCCCTCCGTTCCTTCCTGCTCTGGTTTGCAGTCTGGCTGCGCCAATGGGCCTGACAAGCGTTTTCTTAGCTCAGTGCAGACAAGCTATTATAGTTTCTCGTGTCCTGCTCCAGGTCTGGTGTCGGCGCCCCCGTGATTGGGGAGATCGATGGTGAGTATCGCCATGACAGCCGGAGAAATCTCCTGGAGTGGTGCCTGCCAGTGATAGATGCCAAAAACAAGAGCGGTAGCCTGGAGTTCAGCATAGCAGGGCAGCCCAACGACTTCTTCCCGGTGCAAGTCTCCTTCGTCTCCAAAAAGAACTATTGCAACATACAGGTACTGGTGCTCGGCGGGCAGGATGTCGTTCTTGCCTCTTTCAAGCTGCCTCAGAGATCCGCTGGCTCAAGGGGCTGTGCTGTGGTGTGAGGGCCCTGCCCTCCCCCTCAGTGAAGCCTTCGGCCTCAGCTCTGTCCCTCTACGTTGGCTGGGTTCAGGAGTGCCGGCAGCACTGGCAACTTGGGCTTCCCAGAGCTCCCCTGCAGCTTTGGTTGTGCCTTTGTGCCTCTGAGTGGTCATTGATTCCCCTCAGACTCGTGTTAGAGTCCATCGCTCTCCCGAGCCAAAACGCTTCTCGGCACATGTCTGTCCGTCCATCCCCGCTGAGCTGGAGTGAGCAGCTGCTGCTGAACTCGCAGGCTACTTTTGGGGGAGAGGTGGTTACTGCAGAAAAGCACTCCCCTCTTTTCAGGTTTCCTGGGAACAAAGATCTTCCTTTCGGGGCTGACTTGTGGCTCGGAAGTGGGGGGTTGATCCTGTCTCTGCGACCGCCCCAGCGTCAGAAAGCGCGGTGTGGCTGCGGTGGGAGCGGTGTTCGGTGCTGAGCTGACTCTACCTCTTGTCCCCGCAGGTTACCAAAGTGACCCAGGTAGACGGGAACAGCCCTGTAAGGTTTTCTACTGAAACCACCTTCCTGGTGGACAAGTATGAAATCCTGTAACGCCAGCCATGGGGAATCGCAAAGGAAGAAATTTTTAAATTAAAAAAAAAAAAAGAGGCCGAAGTTTATTCTGAATGTTGGGAATGCCGCAGCCCCCTCTCTGCTGAGACGCGTGGCTCTGCCATCTGCAACGTTCCTGGGCCACAGACATTTTTGGCAGAGAAGTGACGTGCTCATGGGGGGAAAGGCTACAAATTTCTTTGGCAGATTTTTACTGGCCAGCAGAAAAGCAAGATCCCCGCAGAGAACCTGGCTTTGACACATCCCCTTCTCCCCTGCAGACGACCGGAGCTCAGCCCCAGAGCCCACCAGACATCGTTCTCTTCCTTTCTCAAGCGTCACACGCTGTTCTGTTGTTGGTGCTGCCATTTTAATTTCTCCTTGGCCTTCAACTCTCGTTTCCGTCGGTGAAAGCATTACAATACCGTGCTGGGGGTCGCCTTGCTTCTCTGGACCCCTCCGTCTGGTGGAAGCGGAGCGAGATGGCCTCGGTTTCGAAGGTTGGGGAGTTGTGGTGGGGAAGGGGGACTCGGGGCTTCACTCCTGTCACCCTGCACGGTCACTGCTGTCTCCAGCCCTGCTGCACGGGATGGCCCGAGGCCTCGGGGGGCTCTGAGGTAGCACAGACTGCGGCTCCAGATGCTCTTGCTTCTGCTGCAGAGGGGAGAGCGGCCGGAAGGGCCTTCCTTGTGCACGGGTGGGCTTTGGAGACGGTTTAACGAGGTTATAACCAGCTGTGTGTCCTTTCTAGGCCCTTTTGGGAGGTGGAGGGCTCTGCCTGCCCCAGTGCAAGCAGCCGTGGGCACGGGGTAACAGCCTGCATGTCGGTACCTGTCCCAGACTGGTCTTTCCCCTGCGCATGCGGAGGGGGAGAATGAAATGCTGGTTTCCAGGAAGCGTTCAGGGCTGATCCCAGTGCAGGCAGCACCCTGGTGTGGTGCGGGCTGTCCCAGAGCCGCTGCTCCTCCCGCTGCCCCCTCCGGCAGAGCTGTGCTCCCCCAGAACTCCTCACCCGCATCGCGGCCACCGCCGAGGGCTGCAGGGGACGCGCCTGACGCAGCCGAGGGTCCTGAGCGCCCAGGTGCAAATCAAATGCCCTGACAACACCGTACTGTGCTCCCACGAGAGCCCTGCTGCAGGAGCGAGTTGACTCGGTTCCCCAGGGTCCTCTGCCAAAGAAGTTGGTGGTCTCTCCTCCCCAGGGGGGCGGGGGGGCAAACCCTGGCCCTAGCAAAGTAGGTGACGAATCCTATTAACTCGGTCGCGTTCGAGAGTTGCTTGTCTGTATGATTTTAAAATGGAGGCGAGGTTAGTTCAAGCATCCAAGGAGCTTTTGTTTCTTTATTAAACTTATCGGAGGGTAATATTTAAACCGAGCCGAGATTTCCCCCCCTTTTTGTAACCCTGTTCGATACTGGCCTAGGGCATAGAGCACATTCCAGTGTACACAGAATACGAGTCTTTAATCAAATAAAGTATTGTCAAAGGAGCCGGCTGTGGGTCTTGGGGTCCTTCAGGAGCCGGGGCGGACCCGTCCCTCCGCCCCCGGGGCGGGACGGGGCCGGCAGCGGGGCGGGGACTCGGCGGCGCGGAGCGGCGGAGCCGGGACGGGGCTGCGGCAGCGGCGGAGCCGGGACGGAGCGGAGGTGAGCGGCGGCGGGGAAGGGGCCGGGGCAGCTCGTCGTGCCGGGTGGTGGGCACTCCCGGGCACCCCCTGCCCGTACCGGGGGGTCCCGTCCCGCGGGGACCTCCAGCCGGGGGCGGCTCCGGGGCTCGGCGGGGGCCGGGGGCAGCCGTGGGGGGTCCCTGCCCGGGGGGTCCCGAGGAGGGGCGGCGGCGGGAGAGCACGAAAGCCGCTGTGCCCGCCGCGTCCTCGCACAGCTCCCGGGGGTGCGTGGGCGGGCCCGGAGCCGCGGCCGGACCCGGTGGTGAGTGGGAGGCCGAAGAGCCGCCACCCGCCGTGGGAGGCCGGGGCAGCGCCTCGTCCCCGGGTCCCCCGGCGGCTCACGGGGAGATGGCGCTGGGCCGAGGCCGCCCCGACGCCCCCGGGGTCCTGGGAACGGCGCTGGCCCGGCCAGACCCCGCTCCCGCCGGGACCGTGTTTATTCCGGCCGCCTGACACGCTGAGTGCGGCCCCTCCTCCGCTGCCAGAAATCCCCAGGAATTTGGCAGCCCCAGAAGGTCTCCAGCTGCTGCGCCGAGGGGCCGCCCGCTCTCCTGCCCGGCGAGCCCTCGGCCCTACCCGGGCACCGGGACGGGGCTGCAGCGGGACAGACTCCTCAGCCAAGCGCGGCGGGCAGCTCGGAGACCAGGCAGTGCTGCCCAGGGGATTTTTCGCCAAATTCTGGTACGTTTGGGTTTGCCATGCGCGGGTCTGCAGTGGGCAGGGTGATGGAGCTGGTGGACAAGGGTGGACTCGTTTGTGTGACGAGGTGGTGGTCACCGATGGGCAGACACCAGAAGGGAGAGCGATGCCTGTTTCGGAGGGATGAGGTTCACCCCTGCCCCGCTCCCAGCCAGGACCGGGCTGGGTGGTGGGTTTGTGCCGGGGACGGATCTGAGACCCACCAAACCCATCCAGGGGAGGTTTAGGATGGATATTAGGAAAAACGTTTACACTGAAAGGGTTATTAAGCATTGGAACAGGCTGCCCAGGGAAGGGGTTGAAGCACCATCCCTGGAGGTTTTTAAAAGACGGGTAGACAGAGTGCTTAGAGATACCGTTACAGATGGTTTTGGTCAGAGTTGGGTTGATGGTTGGACTTGATGATCTGAAAGGTCGATTCTATCCTGGGCTGTCGTCCCTGAGCCGTTGTTAGCAGGAGCCACAGGTGCTCCTGGCTGAGCGTCTGGCCTGCAAGCGGGAAGCCATCGTTAGCTACGAGAGGGCTTAGAGGAGTAAGTCTCCATCACTGCGCCCTCACAAGGGGTTGTGGAGCTCAGGGTGGTGGTTTCCCTGTCTGTGCTGCAGTGGCCAGAGGCTCGTGCCAACACTGGGCTCTGTGCTGCAGCTTTGGGACCATGCGTGGTGTCACCGGCCCTTGGAGCTGGCTCCCCTTGGGGAGCGTCGGGTGCCGGAAAGCAGGGATGCGTGCTCTCCCAGACACAAGCATGTGCCGGGCATTCCCCAGTGCGATGCCGGCAGGGCCTCGGCCGGAGCGCAGCTGTGCCGCGGCGGTGCGGGAGCGCTTCCCGGGAGCTCTGAGATCAGCGGGTGCGGCCGGGATTCCTCGGCTCCCGCCGGAGCTGTCTGGTGGCTGATTTACAGCGATGTTATTGCCAGTAGCGTCACGTCGTCCCAGCAACCGGGATGCAGCCCCCGCCGCTGCCCCCCACCCCGGTGGGACGGAGCCAGCCGGGTCTCCCCTGCTCGCCATGGGGCAGCCCTGGGCCCGGGGGCAGTGGCCGGGAGCGGGCTCCTTGCTTCCCCTGGCTTTGTGCCGGAGACGGGCTGCCCCTTCCCCGCTGCCAGCGGAAGGGCCGGTTGTTTACTGGGGCGGAGGGTGTGGGAAGGGGTGAGCGTGCCCTAAGTGCGTTAGCAGATGGGGAGCGAGCAGGCGGCCAAGTTGGACGGAGGCTGCGATGCTGCGCAGTGCTGCTCTGGCTCCCTCCCGTGACTCACTTGCCCACGGGCGGGGAGGAAAGGCCGTGCCGTGGGGTGCCATGTGCCCTCCTGGGGCACAGCTGGCACCACTGAGGGGGCACGGCGGCGGCTGTGCCTGGCTGTGTGTGCTCTGCTGCGCCGGCGCGGCCCCTCAGCAGCATGGGCTGGCTGGCCGTGCCCTGGTTGTGTCCTGGCTGTGCCCTGGCTGGTGGCACGCCATGCAGCTGCAGGGTCTGCCTACCGGCTGCTGGCACCCGGCCGTGCCGATGGGCTGCGAGGCAGGTCGTGCCATGCCCCGGTTGGGTCTCGGTAGGCAGCAGCGGGGTGGGCAGCAGCAGACCCCCCAGGACACCTGGGCAGGGGGATGCAGGGACTCCCCAGGAGTGTGATGGCGGCAGGGCAGCGTATCCCGGTGCAGCCCAGCCGGCGTCGGCAGGGCTGGGCGTCCTCCCAGGTGAGGCCTCTGCCTGCACCGGGAGAAGAAAGGGGCTTTTGTCCTGCGGGAGGCCGGGGCCGAGCGGGCAGCCCAGCGCGGGGGGCATGGGGGCTGGGGGCTGTTTGGCGGTAACTGAGCCCGACCCCTTGGCATTTGCTGCCTTCGCCGCTTCCCACGGCGGGAACAAGCGGCGCGTTCTGCAGGCGGCAGCGGGAGAAGAAAGGCCGCCTTGTCCGCCCCAGTGGTGGGGCGCCGACCGGGGCGGCCACGCTCCCGCCCCACATTCCTCCTGCAGGGCCGGCTGGGGACTGCGGGGACGGGCGGTGAGGAGCCAGGTGAGGGGCTCTGCCGGGGTGGGGGGCGATGCCGGGGGGCCGGGGACTGGCAGCATGGGCGTCAGGGAGCAGCCAGATGCTGGGGTCCCCCCCCAGCCCATGGGGGCTCGCTGGGTGGAGGGGGTTTGGGCAGCAGGAGGGGGACAGATCCTCCGGGCGGCAGGGCTGGGGGTCCCTATCTCCCGGGCGGCAGGGCTGGGCGTCCCCCGCCATGCTCCCCCGGCACAGCCGTGCTGGGAAGGGGTTAACCCAGTGCAGGATCCCACCCCGGCCCCGCTCCCTTCCTACCCAGCAGCCAGGCCCCTCCTGGCTTTTCCTCCTTCCTGGAGGAGTGAGGGGGGCCTGGGTGCAGGCGAAGCGCAGGGTCTCAGTCAGGCTGCAGGGTCTGCGGGTGCTGCCGCCCTGCACCCGGGGGACATGGGCACGCTGCCGCGGAGGGTCCCGCTCGGCGCCTGGGCCAGCACCGGGTGGCAGGTAAGGGAAAACGGGGGGGGTCCCGCCTCGGCAGGAGCTGCTCCCGAGGGGCTCCCTCTCTGCTTCCCCCTGCTCCAGACCAATGGCCCCCATCCCACACGGGGCAGCTGCGGTCCCCATAGACCCATCACCGTGGGGCAGCTGTGGGCCCCACGGAGCCCTTGCCGTGGGGCGGGCGTCCCATGGAGCCGCCCGGGCTCCGTCCCAGCCCTGCATCCCACGCCTGGTGTTTTCCAGTATTTCATTTTTTCCGCAGTGTGTAATAGCCGCCCGCTCGCCCCCGCAGCCGCTGGCCGAGCTGGGGGGGAGGAGGTCCCTCACCCCCTAGGACGCCAGGGCTGGCGGGACCGTGGGGCGATGCTGCAGGGAGCCGGGCCCGGGGCTCCTCCTGCTGCCCCCGGCTGCCCGGGGACCGGGGTCCTTAGCGGTGGTGGGGGAGCGCTCCCTGGTTCGCTGCCCCTGCCTGCCCGGGAAGGGTTAAGCCGCGTTTGGCCAGGCCTGGGCGGAAGGGAGGGACGTGGGGAGCAGCGACAGTAAATTTAGTAACCCCGGAGCATCCCGGGCTGTGACGGTGGCGTGAGCACCGGGTGACGGAAATCGTTCCTCCCCCAGCTGCCTCCTGCCCCTGGAGAAGGGCAGCGGGCGGCAGCTCTGCCAGCCCGGCGTGTGCCGGACACAGGGCTCAGGCACCCCGAGGTGCTGCGGCCACCTGGGCAGGAGCGAAGGTGTGTGCCCAGCTGCCAGGGACGGGCACTAATGGCACGTGTGGGTGTGCCGGGGTGTGCCATGGGCCGGGCACGAGCCAGCAGGTGATGCTGGGGACAGCTGGATGCTGTGCTCGTCTGTCCTTGGCCACCAGTGGCCATCGGGGTCCGGCTGCCCGTTGCTCTCAGCGTTTGGGGCGTGCGTCTCCTACAGCAGCTCCCCAGAGCCGAGGCAGCACTCCGGCTCCTGGTGCCGCATCCTGGCCTGATGCTTGGCGCGGGTTTCCCTGGGTGTGTGCCTTGCCGTGGGGATGCTCACCGGCTTGGGGCCAATGCTGCAGGGCCAGAGCTGAGGAGGGGAATCCCTTTGCTGGCAAACCCAGTCTGGGGTGGGGCAGGGCTCGCGAGGCTCGCGCTGCCGGCAGGGATGTGCCGGAGGAATATGGCAGAGCCCAGCGCTGTTGCCTGTGCTGACCTCCTCCATGTCTCCCAGCAGCAGCCTGTGCCCGAGAGCACCCGGCGTCTCCGAGCAGGCACCATGGAGGCAGCCGGCAGGGCCCCTGCCAGCCCGACCCGCAGAGTCCAGACCATCATCCAGGTGAGTGTGCGGGGCTGCGGGAGCATGGGGATCTGGCCGGGAGCCTTCTCCTCCGCCGCCAGCCCTGCCACGGGCGGCCGGTGCTGCCCTCCGGCCTCTGCTTGCCCCAATCCTATTAGGGGATCGGTGGCAAAGCCAATCAAGCTAAGTGCCTGGCAGCTCAGATCCTCTTAGGCGCAGCCCAAGCCCCAGGGCTCTTGTCCCCGGGGCGGGCAGGATGGAGCCCAAGCTCCTGCATCCCACTGCTGGACTGTCATGCCGTGCGCGGCTGTGCCCGGGCACTGCTCCCTGCCTCCGACACTGCTGTTCCGGAGCAGCCCGGGGGCCAGCCAGGGCTGCAGCCACGGGACCCGAAAGCATCCCTCCCCTCCCGCAGAACAGCCCCCTGGACCTGATCGACACGGGCAAGGGGCTGAAGGTGCAGACGGAGAAGCCGCACTTGGTGAGCCTGGGCAGCGGCCGGCTCAGCACCGCCATCACGCTCCTGCCCCTGGAGGAAGGTGAGTGTCGGCTGCTGGGGGGTCCCCGCGTCACGCCAGACCCGGGATGCTCAGCTGCCCTCTCTGCCGCAGGGAGGACAACCATCGGCACGGCCGCGAGGGACATCGTCCTGCAGGGCCCCGGCCTGGCGCCCCAGCACTGCTACATCGAGAACGTGCAGGGGACCCTCACCCTGCACCCCTGCGGCAACGCCTGTGCCATCGATGGCGTGCCGCTGCGGCGGCCCACGCGCCTCACCCAAGGTAGGGATGGTCTGGGATCCTCCAGGGTCGTGCCGTCGGGTATTGGGGTGTTTGTGGGTCCATCCCGCAATTGCGTGTCCCTCTGGGATGCTCCTGTCTTCTTGCTGCGGGGTGGGGACGTGCTGGATGCTGGCACCGTTTGGGCACCAACTCTGCCGTGTGCCCGGGGCTGTGCGGCGTGAGACGGGGGGCAGAGAGCAACACCGGCCACCTGGTGCCAGGCAGGGTTTGGTCCCCGCCATTGCGCCCATTTCCCAGATAGCAGCGGGGATGCTGAGGCCGGTTTGGGAAGGGGGGACGGAGGCGGAACACGACTCTGCTCTGCCGGGGCATCGCTGCCGGGGACCCGCCGTGGAGGGGCTCGGGCCCCGCGTCCCCCCCGCCATGGCCGTCCCGGGGGTCCCTCCCCAGGGCCTCCCCCGTCCCCGCGAGGGCCGGTGTGGCGGGTCGCGGGGAGGACCCTCGGCGGGGGCGGCGGGGCAGGGCGAGGCCCGTCCCCCCCGTCCCCGCCCGCCGCCCCTCCCCGGGGGCGGTGCGCGGCGCTGCCGGGCGCGGCGGCGGCGGGGCGGTGAGTGCGGGGGCGGCGCGGGGGGGACACGGGTGTCCGTGGTGGGGGGGCGCGCTCCCCGTCCCTCCGCGGCTTCCAAAGCCCCTTTGTGTCCCCCCCCGCGCGGCCGCGCTGCCCCCCCCCCCCCCCCCGCCTCTCCTGGGAGCGAGGACCCCCCCCGCGTGGGCGCTGCCGCCGCGTCCCCTCGGGGGGACAATGGGAGCCACGTGGCCGCCGCGGAGGGGGCGCGACGGCGGCGGGACCGACCCCGAGGTCCCCGGGGCGCGGGGCGGGAGCCGCGGGGGGGTGCGGGCGGGGGCAGCCGAGCCCCCCCCTCCCCCTCCGGGGTGGCCGCAGGGCGAGCGGGCAGCGGGGCTGCAGGGCAGGGGACAGGCTCTGCCCGGCGACGGTGGGATGAGCCGTGGGGCTGCGAGACCGACCCTCGGGGCGTGGGGTGGGGGTACCCCGCTTGGCGGGGGCGCTGCCCGGCTCCGGGATCGGTGATGCCCCGAGCCGGAGGAGTCGTCGCCAGGCCGGGCGCTGGCATCGCCGCCTGGATGGTGCACCGAGCCGGGGTGCTGCGGCCGCTTCCTGTGGGGGGGAGCACGGCTCCTTCCCCCCGAGGCGAGGAGGGCAGGCTCCCACGGCGGCGATGGCGGCTCACCCGTCCGGCCTCTCGCTCCCCCCGCCGTGGGCCTGGGCTGCCGGCTGCTTCGAAAAACACGTCCCCTCCGGCGAGGGATTTTTGGCTGCGGCTGTCGGTGTGGAGCGAGCCGCTCCCCGGGGCCCTGGCAGGCGCTGCGAAGCGGGGTGTGTCTGTGGCACCGAGCCTCCCGGCCGCCCGACGCTCCCCGGTGACGGCACGCGGCTCCCCGGCACCACGGGCGGCACCGGAGCGGGCGGCACCGGGGTGGGCACCATGCAGCCCCACTCCCCTGCCCCGGCCGCCTTCCCCTGGGAGAGCTGCCGCTTTGGGCCAAGAAAAGGCACTTTGCGGCCGGGGACAGGAGCTGTCTTGTCCGCAGCTGGCGGCCGCGCAGGCCCTGGAGTGCAGCCAGCTCCCCGGCGGCAGCGCGGCCCCCGGCGCGGACCCCAGCTGTGCCTGCGCCTGCCACGCGCTGCCCGCGCCGGCGGGGAGTGACCTGGATTTCAGCCTCCCCCTAAGCCTCTGCTGACGGCAGGAGCCCCCTCCCCTCCTGGGGACGCCCCGCAGGGACGGGCAGCACCCGGTCCCCGCCTCGCCGCTCCCCGGCACCGCGGCGGCGCAGCCGGTGGCTGAGTCCTCTGCCCTCTCTCCCCAGGCTGCACCATCTGCCTGGGCCAGGCCACCTTCCTCCGCTTCAACCACCCCGCCGAGGCCAAGTGGATGAAGAGCATGATCCCGGCAGGGGGACGGAGCCCGGCGCCTCTCTATGGGCTGCCAGCAAGTAGGTGACCCCTCCCGGTCCCAGGCGGGGTGGTGGGGATGCTGGGGTGATCCTTGTCCCGCACCGGCGTGATGCTCTCCTAGCCTGGGCTGCTGCGGTCAGGAGTGGGGCTGGCGCTCGGCCGCAGATGTGCCAGCCGTTGACTCGGCATGGCAGCTGCACTGGTGTTCGTTAATGATTAATACCTCCTGGGAAGAAGGTAATTGTGAGGGCGGCGAGGCATGGCTCCCACCTCTGCCCAGCCTGGCCATGGCAGAGTTGTCGCCCGTCGGTCCATGCTGGGGATGCACGGGGCCCCCCCGGCTGCCTTGGAGCGGGTGTTTACGTGCTGGGGTGGCCGTGCGGAGGCTGTGAAGGCCGTTTCCCCGGCTGCAATCCTCCATCTCGCCAGCTGCTTATCTTGCTGTGTCTGCCTGCCGACGGGATGAGCGCCTGCACCGCGATCCGGCACCGCTCCTGGGGATGTCCGAACCCCCAGCAGTGGTCCCTGCGCTGGCAGCCCTTCTCCATGCCCCAACCGGCACGCCCTGGCACGGCGAGAGGAGCTTGGCAGCCGCCTGGTGCCACGTGTGTGCCGGGAAGGCAGCTGGGGGACGGGAGGAGGGACGCGGGGAGGTGCCGTGGCCGTGGAGCATCCCACGCCTGCTGAGCATCCCATGGCCGCTGCCCCGCCGCACCGGGCAGCATGGCGCAGGCAGGGCTGCAGCACGTCCCTCTGGGCGCTGCCGACTGCCGTGGGGGAGCCGCTGGGTGCCAGCGGGTGACGCAGCCCGGGTGGCACGCCATCCTGGCCGGGCTCTGCGCCTGCCGCTATTAGCTCGTCCCCTGAGTGACAGGCACATCGGTGCCGTGCTGGGAAGACGGGGTGGCCCGGGCTGGGGGCACGGCGAGGCCACGGATGACATGGCGGTGGGTCCGTACATGCCGTGGGTCTGTGCTTTTGGCTGTCCCATCTCTGCCCTCTTGCTGGGGTGCCGGGGACAAGGGATGGGTGCCGGCGGGTGGCGTGGGCAGCTGCTCCCCGGGGGAGCGCCGCCGGGAGCTGCTGGTGGCAGCGCGGGGATGTCGGGAGCAGGCCGCTGGGCTGCGTTATCGGGTTTCTGTCTCCCTGGTGATGGGGCTGGCAGGATGCCGGCCTCCTCCCGGGCGCGCGAAACAGTGGCCGTGGGGCGCGGGCAGCTCGGCGTGGGGGGGAGAGGGGCTGGGACGCAGTGCTGGTTCTGCCAGGCTGCACCGAGGGGCGATGCCGGGTGGCTCCGTGGGACCCCAGCCTGGGCAGAGGCTGTGGGGGGGTCACGCCGCGCTGACGCCTGCGCCCCTGTCTCCCTGCAGAGCCCGAGGCCCTGGTGAACGGTGGCCGGCAGCCGGCCGAGCGGGGGTCTCCCAGCCACAGCTCCCTCGTCAGCTCCATCGAGAAGGACCTGCAGGACATCATGGACTCGCTGGTGCTGGAGGAGCCAGTGGCCCCCGCCAGCAAGAAGACGCCCACCCGCGGCCGGTCCCCCCTCACCCCTGTGGTGAATGGGGGTGGGCGCTGCCTCCTGTCCCCCCCGCCCAGCCCCGGGGCCGCCTCAGGGGGCTCCAGCTATGAGAATGCCTCCCCCCCCTTCTCCCCGCTCTCCTCCCCAGCCAGCAGCGGTGGCTACACCAGCCCCTCGCCCAGCAGCCAGGAGCAGGGGCCTGCTGTGCCCCCCCTCGTCCCGCTCCGCTCCTCCAGCTACAACCATGCCGTGCAGCCGCCCCCCCAGCGCCCACCCCCCCCACCTGGTGGGGGTCCCGGCGAGCCTTGGCCACCCGAGAGGCTCGGGGAGCACCGGGCAGGCAGCCCCCGGCTGACCCCCAGGGCCATGCCGCGGTCGCGGGGGGCCCTGCAGGAGCGGCCCCCCAGCCCCTTCCGTGACACTCCAGCCCCCAGCCGGCAGCCTGCTGGGAGGATGGTCCCGGAGCCCCGGCTGCAGCCCCCCGAGAGCCCACGAGCAGCCCGCAGGAACATGGAGAGCATGCGGGAGCTGCCCCCCCTGAGCCCCTCCATGTCGCGACGGGCTGCCAGCCCCCGGGCGGCCCCCGACGCCCCCTCCCCAGCAGCCCCGGCTGGGCAGGGAGGTGCCCGGCAGCCCCCGTGCCAGGCGCAAGGGTCCGGAGGAGCCGAGGGGTGCCGGGAGCCCCTCACCCCCACTGCTGGTGGAGACCCCCCAACGCCGCCCCAGCTTCAGCACCTGCCTGAGCCCGGCGTACGGGCTGGGCTCCCCGGCCATGCCCTCGCCCCGGCAGAGCCCCCGCACCTCCAGGAAGCCCCTGGGGGACCCACGGCTGCCAGTGGGGCCGCGGGAGCGCAAGAACAGCATCACCGAGATCAGCGACAACGAGGACGAGCTGCTGGAGTACCACCGGCGGCAGCGGCAGGAGCGGGTGCGGGAGCAGGAGATGGAACGCCTGGTGAGCCCCGAGGTCCTGGGGGTTTGAGGGTGGGATCCCCCCCTTTGCAAATGCCTTTCGGCTTTTGCTGCTTTAAACCGCCGCCCTTGCCTCTCAGGGATTTGCCGCAGCTGCCAGCCTGCCGGCTTATCCGGGGGGATTACGGCCAGGAACGGCCCTTGGTGCACGGCAGCTCTGCGGGAGCACAAACCCCTGGCTCGCAGAGCCCGGGGACACCCATGGGGTCGGCACGGCTGGAACCGCTGTGCCCCTGGCTTTGCAAAACCCTCCACGTCTTGTCCAGCCCCGCCAGGGCCGCCTCGGCTGGCGACGGTGCCGTGGCGCTGTGGGCACCGCATCTATATTTAGGGTGGACGGAGTTTTTATAGAGGCGGCAGCTGCCGGGGTGGGGTTTGCCCCGTGCGTCTGCCGGTGCCGGGGTCATTTGCTCAGCCCTGACTCAACGCCTGGCGCGGGCGGCCTGAGTCACTGACTGGAAATAGCGGCGGCGCTGGGCAGCCGCTTGTAATTAGTCCGTCTCCAGCTCACGGCGTGCCTGGCTCTAGTGAGGGGTCGGGGCGGGCTGTGCTGGGCTTTGCAGTGTCCCTAGCCCGTTGTGGCATGTGGCAGGGTAAGGAACGAGCCCGCATCCCGGTGCCCACCGTTGGTACGGGGTCCCGCGGGCTCTGCCAGTGGCGCGTGCTGGCACGGGCGCCACGCTGACCGTTCTTCCCTGCAGGAGCGGCAGCGCCTGGAGACCATCCTGAACCTGTGTGCCGAGTACAGCAAGACAGACGGCAGCGAGGCGGGCGACGTGCAGCGGCTCCTGGCCAGCGAGGCCGACACTGGCCGGCGGGTGCCCCGGGGTGCCGCAGCTCTGGGCCGTGCCGCCAAGGAGCTGCGGCAGAGGGAGAGCCTGGAGAGGTCGGACGAGGAGAACCTGAAGGAGGAGTGCAGCAGCACTGAGAGCACCCACCACGAGGTGAGGGGATGGCCATGCCATGTTGCACCGTGTCAAGCCGTGCCGTGCCGTGCCAACCTGCCCTCTCCACAGCACGAGGAGCTGGCGGGTCCCCGGGCCAAGGAGGCGCAGCGGCTGGAGGAGGAGCGCGCCAGCGCGCTCGGCCGCCTGGACCAGCTGAAGGGCCGCCTCAAGGAGCTGGAGCAGCAGCTGCAGGAGACATCGCGAGAGGTGAGGGGACGGGGCATCCTGCCGGGTCCCCTATGGCTCGCCGCCATCGCCCCATCCCATGGGTGAGAGCCGGGTCTGGCCGGGACAGCTGTGGTGACGCGGCCATGCCGGTGCAGGCGGAGATGGAGCGGGCACTGCTGCAGGGCGAGCGGGAGGCGGAGGCGGCGCGGCTGCGGCAGGAGCAGGAGGTGCTGCAGCAGCTCCAGGAGAAGCTCGCCGGCCTGGATGCCAGCATCCGGAAGGAGCAGGACAAGGTGAGCCCCGGGGCAGGGCTCCCCACTGGTGCCGTGTCCACCCTGGTGCTCACAGATGGTGCCGCGGTGCCCCGTGCTGTGGTGTTCCCCTGCAGAGAACTGCGCTCCACGGAGGTGTCAAGGAGCATCCCCTCTGGGTTGGCGTCGTGGGGGGGGTCTGTCTGTTCGTCCCTCTGCCTGGGGCTGGTCCTGCAGCCCTGCCGCAGGAGGGCAGGGTTGACGCTGGGGCTGTGTTTCGGCCGCCGTCTGTCCGTCCATCGCGCCAGTGGGGTCTTGCAGGGGGCTCTGTGGCGCGGGGCTTTCCCGGAGGGCTGCTGCCTGCAGCGGGCAGTGCCGATCCCGGGGTGGGGGATCCCTTGCCGGGGGGCTGTGTCTTGCGGTGGCTCCGGGCTCTGCTGCCCATTTGGGTGTTTTCACGTGTGATGGCGGTTGCCACCGTAGTGTTCAGCTTGTTGGAGGTGGCCAGGAAATCGCTGCGGGTGTTTTGTTTGCCTTAGTGGCTAAGGAGGGGGTCCCAGCCCCCTTCCCTGGAGTCGTGTTTGGTGCAATTGCTGCTGTGATCTGCCAGCCATGCCGAGGGCACCCATGCTGCTGCGTGCATGGCACGCTGGTCCTGGCTGCTAGTTGCCGGCCATCCCGCAGCCTTGTGGACAGCGTGGCACGGCCCTGGGCGAGCTGCTCTGTGGTGGGAGAGTTGCCAGGTCCCGGCTGCCCACTGCTGGTGTCCCCGCACAGCTGATGCCCGGGTCCTGCTGCAGCTCTGTGCTGCCATGATGCAGTGCCGGCGTCCCTGGGGTCTGGGTGGCCCTGTGGCTGGAGGTGCCTGGGCTGTTTGGTTGCCCGTGGCTGGGCAGAGCTGCCATCTGCGCCTGCCAGCCATGCCCCCATGGTGTTTTGGGGGTTTTGTTCTGGTTTTGGTCCTTTCTAGCTAGGGGCGACGTCGTGCAGAGCCAGGAGAGGAGCACAGGGAAATCCCCCTCCCCACCTCTCTGCTGGCCTAACCACCCACTTTCCTAACCAGCCTGCACTAATTGCACTAACGATGCCTGCTCTGCAGTCTGCCATCACTCTGACATCCCAGGGCACCCTGCAGCCCCTGTCCTGGCGTGCCCATCCGTGCCAGCCCCGTCTCCCCCCCAGCATGTCCCCCCGTGTCCCTTTCCGTAGATCCCCGGGTCTCAGCGCTGCCGCAGCGTGGAGCAGGGTTTCCCAATGCACAGCGCTGCCAGCGCTGCGGGAGGGGACCCTCCACGCCAGCGTTGCTGGACTCCATCATGCTGCCCCATGGCGCTGGCGGGGAGCGCTGGGGCGCCTCCCGCTCCTGCTGGGGCCAGGACCGAGTGTCTGCTCTGCCGGTAACACGGCGCAGCCCCAGCATCTCTGGCAACAGCGCTGTGCCTCAGTCTCCCCTTTTCACTGCCATCCTGCGGGCAATTCTCTCCTTCCAAGGATGGGGGTGGCCCGTGGTCCCCCAGCCTGCGTACAGGACCTGCCGTGCTTCATTGGCAGCATCCTGGATGGTGAGCACCAATTAACAAAGCTCGTTAGCAGTGGTTCAGAAGGTGCATGTGGTGCAGCCATGTGCAGGATGGGGGTGACTTTATCCGTGCTGTCAGTATTGATCTTTTCCCTACCCATAAGTGAGTTTTCAGCGTGGAAACGTGCAGCTGAGGCCGAGGGCTGGCCGTAACCCCTCTAACACCGCCTGGCCCGGCTCCCCGTGGCTGTTGCTCTCTTGAACCCCCATAAATGCCAGTGATGCTCCTCCCTGCGAGCCCCTTCTTTTTCCAGCTGAGCCCCTCTCTAACTCTGCAGCTTCTGCATGGCGTGGATTTGAGAAGTGTGTTTTCTCTCTCTTTTTTTTTTTTCCTTTTTCTTTTTCCTTTTTTTTTTCCTTTTCTTTTTTTTTTTTTTTTTTTTTTTTTTTTTTTTTTTTGTCTCACTCTCCCCTGATTCAGGAAAGGGCAAAGGTTGATGCTGAGAGGAAGGAGCTAGAGCAACTCCGGGCGCTTTACCATGAGTCGAAGAGCCACCTTGATAAGTGCCCCGAGTCAATGCGGGAGCAGTTGCGGGAGCAGATGCGAAGGGTCAGTGTCTCCCCCCACCCCTCCCGGACCATGGCCCACCTCCCTCTGCTCCAGCTTAGGCCAGCTCTTCCCCGCCAGCCGGGGCCACACTGGGAGCGTCGCACCCGGGCTGGAGGTGGCTGGCGCCGGGCACCACCGTCCTGGTAAGCTTGCCGCTCGCCCGGACGGGGCACGCACCCTGCCCCGCAGAGGAGGGCAGGCTGGGGAGCCCGGGGGACCGCCGGCTCCTCCTGGGGCTGGTCCCAGCTGTTTCCCGATAGTGTTTGTTTACACTGTGCCGTCGGTTTACATTACCGCCGGTCTGCAGCATTTTTTCCCCAGCATCTGGTATTTTCTGGTAGTGGCCGACCTTCCCCGGCCCGTGGCCGGCGCCTGCCCTGCCTCGCTGTGCCGATCACCCTGCCGAGCCGCAGCCTGCTTGGGGCAGGGACCCCCGCGCTGCGTGAGGGTCCCAGCATGCGGCGGGCAGGGATGGCGACGGGGTGGTCCTGGTGCGTGGGAGCCCTCGGTAGCCACCATGCTGGTGGTGCCACGCCGTGCCCCAGAGTGACGGCTGCCCTGCGCCCGGAGCAAGGTGTAACGCGTCCCCACAGGGAGCATGGCACGGTTCTGCCGGGGCAGCACCGGCGGACCCTGAGCTGAGTCCTGCCGCGTGCTGCTGGTGCTTGAAGGCTGGGAGGACGCGCAGGCGTTTGTCCGGTGTGGTGCTCATCCGCGGGGGCTCTGCTGCCTGCCAGCTCGGTGGTGCGGGGCCACGTGGCGGTGGTTATGCCAGCGCATGGCGTTTTGCCACCCAGATGCGGTTCAATGGGCACAACTCGTCTCTGAGGGCTGGTGAAGCCCCTGGCTGCGGCAAACTCCTTGTCTCACGGGGGTGACGGCTCTGACTGGCCAGTGCCCAGTGCCTCCATCGCCTTCTCCAGTTGGGCAGAGTTGCCGGTGCCGTTGCTGGTGCCGAGCAGAGGGAAAGCTGCCTGCACAGGGCGTGGGGGACGGACTTTGCCACTGTTGCCGTTCCCAGCCAGCACCCGCAGGATGTGGGGGCACAGCCGGAGGCTTCGCTGCGGGAGACCCCCCTGCAGGACACGGAGGTGCCCGACCAGAGGGAGTGACCCCCTGTGCCCTTCTGTGTCTGAAGGAGGCGGAGGTGCTGGAGACGGAGGCCAAGCTGTTTGAGGACCTGGAGTTCCAGCAGCTGGAGCGGGAGAGCCGCCTCGAGGAGGAGCGGGAGGCGCGGGGCCAGCAGCTCCTGCAGAGCCGGGCCGAGTACCACCACAGCATCGTCCGCAGGAAGGTAGGGCTGGAGGGGGGCAGCGGGTCCGGAGCGGCCGGGCGGCACCCCCGGCTGAGCCCTGTGGCTCGCGGGCGGGCACTCACCCCTGCTGCCCCCTCCCCAGGAGCGGGTGGCCGCGCTGGACGCCCAGGCTGCCCAGGTCCGGCTGCAGAGCGCGCAGGAGGCCGAGCGCCTGGGCAGGGAGAGGAACAGCGTCCTGCAGCTCCTGCAGAAGGTAACGCGGCGGTCGGGGGGTCAACGTGCGCTCCCCGGCCCTGGGGACAGGGTCACACCAGCTCGTGCTGAGGCTGGGGGGACTCACAGGGTGCCATAACCATCCTCTGCCCCTGCTCTCGCCCCGTGCTCAGGAGAAGGAGAAGCTCATGTCTCTGGAGCGGCGATACCAGCTGGTCACAGGCGGCCGGAGCTTCCCCAAAATGTCCTCGGCTCTCAGAGAGGTCAGTGGGAAGAGGGGAGGATGGTCCCTAGGGCTGCTCTGGTGCTGCCCCGAGCCACTGTCGCCAGCGGGGACGAGCCTGATGCACGACAAGCTCTGCCCTGCGGTGGCTCCTGTGCTCCGAGCACCTTCGGAGAGCTCAGAGCCCCTCCGTGGGCTGCAGAGACCATCGCCAGGGAGGGAGGGAATGGCAACGGGGCCGAGCTGGGGAGCAGCAGCATCATCCCTGCGGGGCTGCTGGGGTGCTGTGGGAGCCCTGGAGCAGTCCAGGCTTTTGCCAGCAGCTCGGCGAGGGCTGCAAGTGCCCATGAGGGAAGGGCTTGGCACGGCTGCGGAGCACCAGGACAGGCACTGCCTGTGGTCCTGTCCTTGCCTGAGGGCAAGCGTGGGGCTGTCTTGGTGCTGGCACGGGGTAGTCCTTCCAATTCAGGTCCAAAGGCTTTTAGGTGGGAGGGGGTGGCCCCGTTGCCCTGCTTGTGGCTCTGAGTGGGGAGCCAGAGCCACGATGTCCTTGGGGCCCGCGGCGGTGCCCGACCCGCTGCTGGGGAGAGGGGCAGGATGGGAGACTGCCCTTGCTCCTGCTGCTGCCGCTGTGCTGGTGGTGCCCGCCTTGCCTACGTGGTCTTTGCCCTCCAACAGGAGACCCTCCATATCTCAGAGCCTTATGAGCTGTTGGAGGGAACTAAGCCCCCGAGCCCCCTGCCAGCAGCAGCCGCCTCCTTAGCTTCTCCTGCCGCCCGCTCCTACCCCAAGGCACAAGAGGTAACGGGACTAACTGCACGTGCTTGCTCGCTTGCCCCCCTTGGCCGAGCCGCCGCCAGACCCCTTACGCGGACTAACCTGGCCTTCAGGCAGCAGGGCATCCCCACGGCACACGCCGAAATGGCCTGGCCGCGGCATTTCTCGGTTAGATCTCTGGCGGCTGCACCCACTAACACTCAGCCCCTGATTTCAGGTGCTCTCCTGAGCCCGCCGGGCATCCCGGCTCCCGCTGCCGCCCTGTGCCTCGCCATGTGGCAGAGGCATCCCTGCGCTTCCTCCTCGCCTGCTGGCTGGGCACATCCTGATGGCATCCATTAGGGTCCTGCTAGCCTGGCTTCCCCAAAAAAGAGCTAATCCCCGGCTTTAGCATGTTTGGTTCGGAAAGGAAGTGGATTTTAAGCTGGCTCGGAGCAGCTTGAGCTGTCACACCAGGGAGGGCTTGTGGCCGGGGACCCTGGGGGACCCCAAGACCTGGGTGATGGGAATGGCTGACGGCGCCTGGGCCCTCGGCAGGGCAGCCACAGCCCCCCGTCCCCAGTGAAGCTGCGCCGAAGGCAGGCGTGGGGCGGGATGCTGGGACGCCCAGCCCAGCTTGGGCACCCTGCTCCCGGCACGGTGCCGCGGCAGCCGCAGGCAGCAAGGCAAGGAAGGGCTGGGCAGGTGCGCGGGGAGACTCGCTCCGGCTCCGCGGGCAGCGCCGTGGTGCCAGCACATGGGTCTAACTCTCCTCCTTCTCCTCCGCCGTGGATTTCTAGGAGTACATGAGGCTGTCTGACGTTTTCAGGTTCTGCAGCAATGCGCACGGCCCCAGCCCGGACACTAAAGCTTCTGCTGCTGCCCCTGCTGCTGCTCAGCGCTCTTTTTTGCTTGCTGTACCTCCCGCAGCCGACGAGGTACCCACTCCAGAGCATGCTCGGGTTTGCTCCCGTGGGTTGCCCGCCGCATCCCGGGCGGCGAGGAAGCAGCAGCAGCCTCCCCGCCTGCCCTGGTGCTCGGAGCCCACCTCTCTCTTGGGCTGGGGGAATCGTCTGGCTGCAGCTGAGCAGGGAGCAGAGGCTGGAGCCGCCTGGTCTCCACACCAAGGGAGCGCTTCTCGCCTGCTCTGGATGGGCTTTGCCCTCTGGGGTGGCGGGAGTGGGGCTGGTGAGGCGAGTAGGTGCCCAGGGGGGTGGGAGGGTGGCCCTTTGCCTGTTGGGTGCGGTCCTGGCCATCAGTCCCAGGCAGGGACAATGCAGAGCAGGCAGGGACCAAGCTAGTGCCCATCACCGGGGCAGCAGGCACCACCAGCCGCCCTCCCTCCTGGGGACGGGGCACCCTCTTTTGGTGGCTGCTCATTGCCCTCTGCCTGCTTGCCCTTGCTTGGAGACTCTTCTCCCGGTTTAATCTGCTTCTCTCTGCCCAGTACGTGACCGTTGAGCAGCTCTCGGGCATCCTGTGCGGCCCCCGTGCCCCTGCTGCTTCCCTGCTGAGCTGCACCCCGCTGGCTCCTTCATCCTCAGGCTGCGCTGCTCCTCCTCCTCTTCCATCTCTCTCTCCTCCTTCCGTCTCTGCAGAGGTTTGTGCCCCGTTTCCTTCCCTCCGCCCCCACGCTCTCCCAGGCAGGGATGGGGATGCCAGAGAAGGGCTGAGCTTTAGGTGATGCTCTCGCCCACCCGCACACCCCTTGCTGCTCTGCCGCTGCTTCACTGCCTGCCCGGACCCCTACGATGTGGGGCAGGGGGTCTCTGTGCCCTCGCGGCGCTTCCATTGGCTCTCACTGGCCCCACGAGCAGCGAGGGGGTCCCAGAGCTGCCGGGGTCCCTGGGGGGTTCTAGGGGTGCGGTGCGG
This sequence comes from Fratercula arctica, assembly GCA_947846985.1. NCBI lineage: Eukaryota > Metazoa > Chordata > Aves > Charadriiformes > Alcidae > Fratercula > Fratercula arctica. The sequence continues at coordinate 7,998,956 of CANTUZ010000019.1, forward strand.
GCGCAGGCAGGGATGCTCCAACCTCTCTATCTGTGTGCGTCTGTCCCTCTCGCCGTGTTTCACCCTCCCTCCATTCTCATGCGGCGTCTCTCTCCAGATGGAGCAGCAGCTGCCGGGGGCCCCCATGTGGCCCCTGGCTCTTGATTTAGAGAAGTGGTACCAGGAGGTCATGGCTGGCTTTGAGACCTCCTCCTCCTCTCTCTCTCCTCCTTCTTCCCCTCCTCCGCTTCCAGCTAAAGCTCACTCCTCTCACAAGCCTCTCCAGGTAATCCCGGCTCCATGCCGTTGGGGCTCAGGCTGCGGGGCAGCGCGGGGACATTCCTGCCGGGCACCCGGCTGCCGCAGGGGCAGAGACCTTCAGCGGGCAGCACGCCTGGGGCAGGCAACCGCTGCCTCCTCTCCCTGCACCCCTGCCAAGATGGCACCAACAGCAGGGCAGGGTCTGGGAGGGGATGCTCAGCCCCGCCGACGGTGGAGCCGTCCGTCCAGGGGGGCTTTTGCAGCTCCCCCGGGCCCCTCTCACCCCTGTGTCTCTGTGCCCAGGTCTATCGTGCCAAAACGGAGGGTGACGCTGGTGCCCTCACCCCTCGGATGAAGAGTGGGACCCCCTCATCCTCACAGCTCAACCTCTCCGTGCTGGGGCGCAGCCCCTCGCCCAAGGTACTGCCAGGGGGAGCTGGGCGTCGCGTGTCCCCGGGCACCTTGGCCATGGCTCCTGTGTGCCCGGTGCCAGCCCCCGTCCCCGCAGCTGACCGCCTGCCATCCTGCCCAGGGCCCCCCCAGCCCAGCGGGCAGCCTCCCCCGCAACCTGGCGGCCACGCTGCAGGACATCGAGACCAAACGCCAGCTGGCCCTGCAGCAGAAGGGTAAGCGTCGGCTCCGCGGCCGGGCTCTGCAGGTGGTGGGACTCTGGGGAGACATGGGCGACGAAGAAGGGTGCCCGGCCGAGGGCGGCGGCGGTGCTCCGGCGGGACACAGTGCCTCTCTCACGGTCTCTCGCTTCCACCCTCTCTCCCTCCCGACCCCTCCGCCTGACGGCGTGTCTCCAGCCCAGCCGCTCCCAGCAGAGCCCTCGCAGCCGGGCAGTCTACCAGGTAGAGACGTGGGGCGGCTTGGAGGGCCTAGAGCAGCCCCAGAGGCAGCAGCATGGCTGTTTGCTGGCACCTTCTGCCACGCATAGGGGCATGACCAGCCCAGGACCCCGGGTGCCTCTTGGCGTCCCCTTAGGGACAACCCTGTGCGTCCCTAAGCCGCTAATGCTTTGCCCAGCCCGCTCCTGCCCACCTGGCGCATGTCCCCCTCGCCTGCCTGGGGGGATGCTGCTTGCTGTGCCCACCAGGGAGTTGTGATGGCAGCTCCCACCATCCTGCCCCAGCTCCAGCAGTGCCTGCGGCGTCTTCTGCCCGCGCTATCCCCTCACCCACCGCCCTGCGGCTCTGACCACAGCACGCTCAGCCATCGTCGTCATCTTCTTCCCGTGGCGCAGGTCAGCAGGTGATCGAGGAGCAGAAGCGGCGGCTGGCAGAGCTGAAGCAGAAGGCGGCCGCCGAGGCTCAGTCCCAGTGGGAAGCCCTGCACGGGCAGCCCCCCTTCGCTACTGCCTTCCCCCCGCTCATGCATCACTCCATCCTGCACCACCACCGTCCCCACGGCCTCGGGCCCCGTGCCGAGGAGCTGGACCATGCGTATGACACCCTCAGCCTGGAGAGCTCGGACAGCATGGAGACCAGCATCTCCACCGGCAACAACTCTGCCTGCTCGCCCGACAACATCTCCAGGTAAGCCTGGGGCCACCTCCCCCGGCCGGAGGGCCAGCCCACTCTGCCAGCCATGCCGCTGCCCCGAGGCCCTTCCTGCTGGGATGGCAGCTCCTGCGGCTGTCTTGCAGTGCCAGTGGAATGGAGGCAGGGAAGATCGAGGAGATGGAGAAGATGCTGAAGGAGGCACATGCGGAGAAGTCGCGGCTGATGGAGTCCCGGGTGAGCGTGGAGCAGGTCGGCCGGGCAGGAGGTCCCCCCCATGGCTCAGGTCCCCCGTAGCCCCCTTTGCCCCCACGCTGGGGCTGATGCCTCTGCGTGCCGCAGGAGCGGGAGATGGAGCTGCGGCGGCAGGCGCTGGAGGACGAGCGCCGGCGCCGGGAGCAGCTGGAGCGGCGGCTGCAGGATGAGACCGCACGGCGGCAGAAGATGGTGGAGAAGGAGGTCAAGCTGCGGGAGAAGCACTTCTCGCAGGTGCGGAGTGCGCGGGGTCCCCCATGTCAGCCCGGACGGCGAGACCCAGCTCCCCGCCGGTGTCCCGGGATGCCGGTGGGGAGACGCGGCTCTCTCCGCCGCTGCCGGGCTTTGCAGGGCTGCGTTGCTTTTCCAGGCTCGTCCCCTGACGCGGTACCTCCCCATCCGCAAGGAGGATTTTGACCTGCGGCTGCACATCGAGTCCTCGGGCCACAGCGTGGACACCTGCTACCATGTCATCCTGACGGAGAAGATGTGCAAGGGTTACCTGGTCAAGATGGGCGGCAAGATCAAGTCCTGGAAGAAGCGCTGGTTCGTCTTCGACCGCATGAAGCGCACCCTCTCCTACTACGTGGGTGAGTCCCTGCGCTGCCCCACGCCATTGCCCCCTCCCCGTGCCCCTGCCCCCTCCCTGCCCCATTGCCCGCAGCCCCGCGGTCGACCCCGGTTCCTTCCCTTGGGCAGATAAACACGAGACGAAGCTGAAGGGCGTCATCTACTTCCAAGCCATCGAAGAAGTTTACTACGACCACCTCCGCAGCGCGGCCAAGGTGAGAGCCGGGACTCCGCAGCATCACCCTGTTCCCCATCACCCTCCGCCGTGCGGGCGGGGGGCAGCCGGTGCCGGGGATGCTCCAGGGGTGGTCCATGGTCCCTGATACCAGGGTGCCGAGGGCAGGACGCCGGCGGGGGGTGGAGGGGTTCACGCCATCGCGCTGACCCCCCCCCCCCCTCCTCTTCCTCCCCAGAGCCCCAACCCCGCGCTCACCTTCTGCGTCAAGACCCACGACCGCCTCTACTACATGGTGGCCCCCTCGGCCGAGGCCATGCGCATCTGGATGGACGTCATCGTCACCGGGGCCGAGGGCTACACCCAGTTCATGAACTGAGGGGGGGGGTGGGGGGTGCAGCGTGCCCCGGGGCCGCCAGCGGGAGAGACCCTGGAGCCGCCGGAGCCCCCCCGGCCCTGGGACGCAGTGTCTTTTTTTTACTATGTTGACTTTTTGAAAACAAAAAACTTTATTGGAAATGTATGGGAGTGCCGACACGGCCGGGGGGGGGGGGGGGGGGGGGGGGGGGGGCGGGCCGGGCTCGCGCACGTGGCCGCGTGAAGGGGCGGGGCCAGGGTTGGAGCGGGGCTTGGAGAAAGGGCGGGGCCTGGAGCGGCAGAGCCCGAGGGGGGGTGTGGCCTCCCGGGGCAGAGGCGGGGCTTGGAGAAGGGGTGGGGTCAGGGGCGGGGTCTGGGGAAAGAGCGGGTCTGGGGCAGGGGCGGGAGCGCGAGTCAGGGGGCGTGGCGGTGCCCGGGACTGAGGCGGGGGTCGGAGAATGGGCGGGGCGGGGATAATGGGCGAGGCCTGAGGAAGGGGCGGGGCCCGGCGGCACGCGGCTCTTCGCCGCCGCCAGGTGTCGCACATATCGCTGTTGCCGTGCGCTTGCGCGCGCACGTCTGACGCCAGCACGCACGCAAGGGCGCACGCCCCGCCCTCCGCACCCTTGCCCCGCCCCCGTCGCCCCATAGCCAATAGGCACGAAGCTCCCGTCGTGCCCGCTTCCGGCTTCCCCTGACGTGGCCCAATGGGAGCGCGCGGCGCGGCGGGGCCGGCCGGACGCGCCAATGAGCGCGCGCCGCGTGCGGGGCCGGCGGCTGCGCGAGACGCCGGGGCCGGGTTCGGGTTCGGGTCCGGGTCCGGAGGACAGCGAGGATGGCGCGGGCGGCCTGCTGGGCCCTGGGCTGGCTGCTCCTCTGCTGCCGCCTGCCCGCCGCAGGTACGGCCGTGGGGGGGGCTCCCGGAGGCGGCGGGGGGCGCGGGGGCAGGCCGGGGCGGCGCGGGGTCTCACCAGCGGTGTCTGTGCGGCAGAGGCGGTGGCGGTGATGTCGGTGGACGTGGGCAGCGAGTCGATGAAGATCGCCATCGTGAAGCCCGGGGTGCCCATGGAGATCGTCCTCAACAAGTGAGCGGTGGGGTCGGGGGGTGGGGGCGGCCGGTATCTGCCGCGGCGGGGCTGGGACGGCCCAGCGGGGTGACGGGGGCTCCGAGTCGCCTCCCCCCGCGGGTCAGCAGCAGCCCACGGTCGGTCGGGGCGGTTTGTAACCTTCCCTCGGGGGGCTGGGCTGCACCGGCGGCCTCCCCAGCAAGAAACCGGCCACCTGTGTCGCTAAGGACGTCACGGAACGGTGTGGGTGGGAAGGGACCCCCCCTGCCCTGGGCAGGGACACCTCCCACCAGCCCAGGTTGCTCCAAGCCCCGTCCAACCTGGCCTTGAACCCCTCCAGGGATGGGGCAGCCACAGCTTCTCTGGGCAGCCTGGACCAGGGGCTCACCCCCCTCACAGTCATGAACGTTTTCCTGATATCTCATCTAAATCTCCCTCTTCCAGTGTAAAACCGTTCCCCCTCGTCCCATGGCTCCCCTCCCTGCTCCAGAGTCCCTCCCCAGCTTTCCTGGAGCCCCTTTAGGGCCTGGCAGGGGCTGGAAGGTCTCTCCGGAGCCTTCCCTTCTCCAGGCTGACCCCCCCCAGCTCTCTCAGCCTGTCCCCACAGCAGAGGGGCTCCAGCCCTCCCAGCATCTCCGGGGCCTCCTCTGGCCCCGCTCCAACAGCTCCGTGTCCTTCTGCTGTTGGTGCAGGGGGGTCTCCCCAGAGCGGAGCGGAGGGGCAGGTGTGTTGTGGTTCAGGTATTAAAGGGCGTAGTATCACATTCTTTCCTGTCCAGTTAAGAAGCCTGATTTTCAGTTCTCCGTAAGGGAGCCCAGAGTGGGGTTTGTTTGGCTGCAGCTCGTTTGTGAAGCAGATAAAGCTCTCCTTTCATTTGGCTGCTGTCACTACAGCCTGTCCCCGAGACACTGAATGAAAAACCCGCGGCTGGGAGAGGATCTACGGTCAGGAGCATCCTCGTTTTCTAGGAGTCTAGACTGAGAGATAATAAATGGATTTTTCACCCTACTGCCTGAAACTTGGCAGTCGTTAGTAGAAGGGGGGAACTGTCTTGCTTTGCTCGCTGCTGGAGGGAAGGAAAAATAAAGCAAGTCTTGTTTAAGTCCAAAGCAGCACATTCCAGAAAGCTGCTCATGAGCCTTTCTTCCTTGTGGCAAGTCATTTTGTTGTAGCCTTACATTAGAGAACTGATAACGTGTCCTGAGGCATTTTGAAGTGGCTAGCGTGTGCTGAGCTTAGTGGACAACTTTAAGCCATTTCGTAGTTATTGTAGTGCAATGCTCGCCTTGGTGTGCTGATGCATGCGTGGGGGCAGAAATGGACCACCTCTTGTCGAATTCTCTTGCGTTATGGGAAGAACAAGAACCTGCCCACCGTGGCTTTGATTGCGAATTTGAGAGATGTCTGTGTTCTGGAAAAGCATTTACCCGTGTGATGAGGAACCCCAGGGGGTACGAAAGCTGTGAAGGGAGATGCTGCTGTTGCCCCCTGTTGGATGAAGGGAGGCTGGCCTTCCTCCCCGCAGGTCGTACCCCAGCACCTTCCCTTCATCCTTCTGAAATGCAGACACCACCCTTCCTCACTAGGTGCTCTGACTGAACATTCGCCTGTTTCGACTGGTTTATTCCTCTCTTTCTACCCAGGGAGTCACGAAGGAAAACACCTGTGGCCGTCTCTTTGAAGGAAAACGAGCGTCTCTTCGGTGACAGCGCACTAGGAATGGTAAGAGTTCTTGTTACTCGTCGTGCCAGCTGCAGTTCCTGTAGGCAGAATGTATCCCACTGCTGGGTCCTTCGTGATAAGTGTCTGAGCTAGGAAGTGTTATTTCTTGTCCTGTACGTCTCATCTCCTTGCTGTGCTACTGGCTTTCCATACTGGCTCTTTGTGTGCCGGTCTTGTGCTCCTGAATCCATAACAAGAGCATTCACCACATAGCCTGGGAGAGGTTGACGACAGCAAAGCCGAAGAAGTGCAGCTGGGCAATGTGCTTTTCCTTTCTGCAGTCCATAAGGACCCCCAAGGTGGCATTCAGATACTTCCAGGATCTGCTAGGGAAGCGTATTGATAACCCCCACGTGGCACTGTACCGGTCCCGCTTCCCAGAGCACGAACTGGTGAAGGACGAGAAAAGGCAGACCGTTATCTTCAAGCTGTCCCAGTAAGTGGCTGCTTCTGAGTCCCTTGTGGGTGGGACTTTGGCTACCAACTTCTGGTGTTGCTGTAATTTTCTTTCCTGTCCGTTTCTTGTAGAACGATGCAGTATTCTCCAGAGGAGATGCTGGGGATGGTCCTGAACTACTCGCGTGGTCTGGCTGAGGAGTTTGCAGGTTGGAAGGATTTAACTGTTTCTTACAGTATCTGTGTCTGTTTGTGTATTATAGGATTTCAGTAGAGACCGAAGGTGTTTGAAAGCCCACAGATTTTTAGAAACAGGTCATTGGGTCTCTTCAGCTGCAGGCTGTAAGCAAGGCTTAGCAGCTGTCAAGTTGTCACTCGTTTCTAATACGATGCAAGTTTGGGGTCTTAATCCTATATCTTGGGGGCAGGCACCCCAGATCCCCCCCAGCCTTGCAGTGAGGAAGCTGTACTGGCCATCTCTGGAGAAAGAGTAAAGCGTTTCCTCACTCGTGTCTGTGACTAGAGAGAGACGTGTTTGTTGGTGACTGCGGGGGAAGGTGGAGGTGGCTCTGCTGAAGTCTGCGTTGTAACCAGTCTGGTTGGAGCTGAACTACAATTAAAGAGCAAAAACTGCCCTCTGTTGTGAAACTTGTGAACAGATAAGAGACTGTCATGCGTTTCCCGTGCTGTGTTGCTAGTGAAATACCAGAGTAATGAAAACTGGGTGAATTCCGTCGATGTGTTCGAGTTACTAGGAGGCTGTGTGTTGTTTGGTTGGTAATACTAAAGCCAGTCAAAGGCTTTTTGCTCTGGAGAGTGAGGAAAGCCAGTGACAAAGTCAGTCTCCGTGAAGGTAACATTTGTTGTAATCTAAGGCATCCCAGAGCATTTGAAAGTGCCCTGACGTGTGAAAGAGAGGTCAGTAGATACGTGGCTTTGTGAGAACCTGCAAATTCTGCTTAGTCTCAGCAGGACGCAGATAGATTCACCCCTAATGATCCTGGCTGCTGATGCCGCTTTGGGGTTGCATTCTGTACAGGTCTTTGCCTTGGTTTCTCTGGCCCTGCCACCCTCGCCCCGTTATAATGAGTCTTTGCACGTGGCTACAGCGATGGGAAAACATGTTCCCTGCAACTCTTTCAGAGCAGCCTATCAAGGACGCGGTGATCACCGTTCCTGCCTACTTCAACCAGGCAGAGAGGAGGGCGGTTCTGCATGCTGCTCGCATGGCTGACCTGAAGGTGCTGCAGCTCATCAACGACAACACTGCTGTGGCGCTGAACTATGGCGTTTTTAGGAGGAAAGACATCAATGCCACCGCGCAGGTAGGTGGGGGTGGGAGGTGCGGAGAGTCCCGTGCAAGTGCTTGCATGTGGGGGAGAAAGTGCTGCAGATAAAATCAAAGGGACTTAACAGTGAGGAAGCGGATGCTGCTGGTCAACCGGTCTCTTCTCTTATCGTGTGTTCATCAGTAAGAGGAAGAGGTGAAACCCTGTGTGAATATGTGGTGAAGCCTGAAAGCTTCTGGAGCGAGGGCAGAGGCTGGGAGTTCCCATTTTGTAAATTTGTGCTTGTTCCTTGCCCACCAACCAAGGGGGGAATAACATTAGGGATTGTCTAAGGTATTGGAAGACCGACTCTGAAATACTTGATTTTCCTGAGGTTGAAGAAGCTTTTAAAGAGCAGATCTTTGTTTTCTGATCTGTCAAGTGGATGAAAAAGTTTTCTTGTCCACTTGTGTCAAGCGTGACCCTGAACATCTCCGGTGTTTGATCAAAGTACGAGTCCTGTCATTGCGGTGTAAAGCCGGGTGAGGGAGCAGACAGTCTTGGCCTGTATCAGGCCGGGACAGCAGCGGGTTCTTTCCTTATTCATGGGGGATATCCAGGTGTTTCTGCTTCACCGTCCCAGCTTCTCTTTTCAGAATATCATGTTTTACGACATGGGAGCAGGAAGCACCGTTTGTACTATTGTTACGTATCAGACAGTGAAAACTAAGGACTCGGGAACCCAACCTCAATTGCAGATCCAGGGCATTGGGTAAGAATTCAACACGAGTTGCGCAAAACCCGCAGGTCTCAGGAAAGAAACCATTTGTTTCACGGTCTCTTCTAAAGGTGGGATTTTGCGGTGAGGCTTCAGCACAGTAATTTGGGTGGCAGAGTGGGAGACATTTGGAGCGAGAAAGCTCCACTTGGTAACAATTCTGGTGTTGCTGTCTTGTGCAGAAGGTAACTGAGAACTTCCAGGAGCCCGTGAGGCAATCAGTACACTTAATTCGCTTCAACCTGCTTGTTTTATAGCCTCAAGCCGTTTTAGCCTAATTCTGCTTCCTATAATCTTACAGAAGTAGAGCGTGTCAGTTTGAAAAAGCAGAATGTCCTCCCAGAGAGGAATGAAAATGCAGTGCGTTGGCTGAATAAGGAGGGGGGTGCTGTGAATCGCCAGCCCTGCAATTTTAACTGCAAAACATTTGCACTGCTGTTTCCAAGAAAACACCTGGGACAGCCATCCTTTGGCTTCTCAGCCCTTCGGCATGCTTGGCAGTAAGGCCTTTTCTGTAAATATAGTGAAATTTCCTGCTAGAAGGCTATTGTGGTGGTGAATCTTTCTTTTCTTTGTTTCATTGTAACGTGTTATTTTTGGCACAGACGTTGTTCTTTCACAGTCAGTCGCAGCTGATAGTACTGCAGCTACTTTTGACCACTTGCCGCTCTGCATATTTGTGAAGCAATAGATGAAGTTTGTTTGTATTTCAACTTGGTTTAAGTTGTTAATCTCCATTCATTCTTTTGCTCAGGTTTGACCGTACTCTTGGAGGTTTAGAGATGGAGCTTCGTCTCCGGGACTACTTGGCGAAACTCTTTAATGATCAGCACCCTTCCAAAGACGTCCGAAAGAATCCCCGGGCCATGGCCAAACTCCTGAAGGAGGCCAACCGCTTGAAAACTGTCCTGAGCGCAAATGCTGACCACATGGCACAGGTCTGACCTTCTGTCATGGGGTTTCCAGCTGTTTTTGAACCAAGGGCAGGTGCATTAAGGGCAGGCGTGCAGGAACACTGTCCCTCTGCAGCGTCGGTGCTGGTGTTCCAGGGGTGGTGGTGGCACTGATGGTCCCTCTCAGCTTGTGCCCACTAAGTACTGCTGGTGATTAAATGTGGGGATTGGATGAGAGTCGTGAGAAGTTTGGAAAATATTTAGTAAATAACTGTCACTGGGAGAAGCTCTCCATTATATCCACATTCCATCCTCGTCACCTGAGCAATGGCGGGGTTTGATGAATGTGGTCAGGTCCCAGGTGGAACTTTTTGCACACTGGGCAAGTCGCGCAAAGATTTTGCTTGGAGAATGCTCCACAAATAATTTGATTCTTCCTGTTTGCTTTTTTTCCGGATAGATTGAGGGGCTACTAGATGACATCGACTTCAAGGCCAAGGTCTCAAGGCAAGAATTTGAGGATTTGTGCTCCGACTTGTTCCGGCGAGTCCCAGGACCGGTGCAGCAGGCTCTGAGCAGCGCAGAGATGAGCCTGGTAGGTTTAGGAACGCATTAACAAGCCTGAAGTTTCTGTGTACGGAGCTGCTGTCATGTCATGGTCAAAGCATCAGTGGTTGTGTTACCGGCGCTGCTGGAAGGTACAGATGGCAGCTATCGCGATAGAGCGGTGTTGCTGCTGCAGTGTCAAGCCAGGAGTCTGTTGTGGCTCCCTGCGCTGTGCACCAGAAACAAGGGACTTGGAGGAGGTGTTTCTTTATGTTAAAAAACGATCTTTCCTGTTTTTTTTGTCTCGGATGCTGTTCTGGTCTCTCTTCTGAAGTTTTATCTCAAAGTGCCCACCCAGAAACAGAATTATTCCTGTTCAGGCTTCTCCTTTGAACGCTCCTGTTGGGGGCTGCAGTTGGACCAAAGGAGATGCAGTCCTTTGGAGAGACTCACTGCATTGTTAAATGCTCGCTTTCCAGGGTGCCAGGATACTCTTTGAGCATCTTTTGGCTCTGGTATTCAGTGCAAGACACTGAGTCGTCTCTCAGAGTCCGGGTTTCCCTCTGTTCTAGTCCTGCTCGCTCTCCGAGTCACCGGCTGCTCTGGCATTAAACTGTAGTCTGCCTGATTTTGAACCAAGTCCCACGTTTCAGGTGACTCGAAGCAGCGGTCCATGTTGCCCCTGTTTGGCAGACCATGATTCTGGGTGCCTCACGTTGGCATGGTGTGTGTCAGCCTGTGTGAGCCCTGCCGGGCACTGCCATGCGCCGGGATGGCAGGACGTAGCCTGGGGAGTCTCAGAGCACCACTTCGGTGCCTGGTGACCGGGGAAGGAGCGTAAGGAAGCCCTGAACTTAGCTTTCCTAAATTGCTTTCTCAAAACAAGGTGACTGTTTCCAATCCCTAGGATGGAATTGACCAGGTCATTCTAGTTGGCGGTGCCACACGGGTCCCCAAAGTGCAGGAGGTTTTGCTGAAAGCTGTGGGCAAGTGAGTATGTGAGGCCCCCTTTAGTCTGTCTCCTACTGACAAGCTGCTGTTCGTGGCAGCAGCTGCAAAGCTGACGTCTGTTGCTTTTCACTTCATAGAGAGGAACTGGGCAAGAACATCAATGCCGATGAGGCTGCTGCCATGGGTGCAGTCTACCAGGCCGCTGCTCTGAGCAAAGCCTTTAAGGTGAAGCCTTTCATCGTTCGCGATGCCGCTGTGTTTCCTATCCAGGTAACCCTTGGCTTGCTGTCTCTTGTGCAAAGTGTGGGGAAATGGGGCTGTGCTGGGAGAAACGGTCCAGGTGACCTATTGGGTTCCTTTGAGCTAGGAAGTTATGGAGACCTTTCTGCCAACCTAACAAAGAAAGCAGAAGTAAGTCAGCCTGGCGGCAGAAGTGCTGTATCCAAGAAGCCAGGCTCTTAGAAACATCTGTTGAGAAGGACGTACCTGTCCCCCGACTTTTGCACGAGGTGGAGCAGCCAAACGCTGCGGAAATCTCTGACGTGAGGTGCCGCAGAGGCAGTTTGCAGTTGCCGAGTCGTGTTTTCTGTCTGTGATGCAGGTGGAGTTTACTCGTGAAGTTGAGGAGGATGATAAATCCAAGAGTTTAAAGCACAACAAGAGGATTTTGTTCCAGCGCATGGCGCCCTATCCACAGCGCAAAGTTATCACTTTCAACCGCTACACGGATGACTTTGAGTTCTTTGTCAACTATGGAGACCTGTCTTTCCTGAACCAGGATGACCTGCGGTGAGTTGAGGCGTCTGAGCAGGCGGCTCCGTGGCAGCGCACTATGCCCAGCCGTTAGACTTTACTGCTGGGCCGGTCCATGAATCTGCCTGGCCACCAGCACGTATTTGCAGATCTGTTCTCAGTCCTGTGTGCTTTAGCAAACCAAACTGTGCTGGTTCGGTGCTTTGTGCAGTTGTCTGTGGCTGCAAATATGACTGTGAGAAGTGGTTAGCTCTTCTATAGCGTTGTAATCTTAAGTTTTCTCTCTGCTTTTGTCTCTGTGTCGTCAGGATCTTCGGTTCTCTCAATCTCACCACCGTGAGGCTAAAGGGAGTTGGGGACAGTTTCAAGAAGCACTCGGATTATGAATCCAAAGGCATCAAAGCTCACTTCAACATGGATGAGAGCGGAGTACTAAGCCTCGACCGGGTAAGCACCACCCTGTCGGGGTGTATTTTCTAGTTCTCTGCCTCTCTCTGGTCCCTGCTTAAAACTGATTCTGTGCTCCCCTCTCCAAGGTGGAATCTGTGTTTGAGACCCTGGTGGAAGATAAGCTGGAGGAGGAGTCAACGCTGACAAGTAAGTGCTGAACTTTGGTATTCGTAGTGACTGTTGTGTTTTCCCTGCAGTAGCTGGGGTAACTGAAGCGTCTCATTGCTTTGAGCAGAGTAGCACCGTGGTTTTGGGACGTGGAGATTAAAGGGTTGGGCATAGCCTCTGATTGTGTTTACAGCTCCAAAATACCTAAAAGCCCTTTGCAAGTGGTGTCTGGGTGCTGCCAGGAGCTCTGAAATGCCGTATGCTCCTACAGTGACTATGGCATGCATTGCAACTAGAAAAACAGGAGTTGTTTCCTCTTTGTTCGGCCACAGCTGCTAATTTCAGGAGGTCTGCCCTGAAGGGAAGTCCTGCATCCGCAGCCTCCTCCCTTCTCGCTGTCTGGGTTGTGACGCTCTGATCCGTGCTTTGCGTTGCTCAGGTTTTAGAGCACAGGCTTCCCTCTAGGAAGGAGCTGGAAATCCACGTGTTGGGAGGCAAAGGGGAGATGCGGGGATGGCTGATGCAGCCACAGGTTGTAGCCTGAAGCTTTTTAGTCAAAGTTGCAAGTTTCAGGTCTCATTCCAGCAGAGGTAGAGGCCCCATGCGTCTGTGCGCGCAAAAACACAAAGTAAGGTCAGGGAAGGATGAGTTTCTGGTGCGTATGTAGCTAACGGCTGGGGAACTCCTTGGTGGTCGCTGTGGCTGTGAGGGGAAGAACTGAGAGCCAAAGATGACTTTCTTACTCCTTTGGCAACATAATATTCTGGATTCTTTGTCTCCCATGGACAGAACTTGGAAACACCATCTCAAGCCTGTTTGGGGGTGGTGGCCCCACGCCAGAGACTGGAGAGAACCTGACAGACTCAGTTCAGGTGAGCCCCAGGGTGTTTGCTGGCCGGGGGGAGCCCCTGGGTCTTGCTCTGGCTGCTGAAGAGGCAGCGATTCATGTGAGCAGAGCTAAAGGTGTCTGTCAGCACGTCAGGATTTCAAATATTTTCAGGAAGTGATATATTCCTCTTGAGTTTCACGTGGCGTGCGTTTAAAGAAACTTGTGCTCTTTTGCTGGCAAGCCCAGCAGTGGTGGACTGATGTTCCAGGACTTGGGTTTTGTTCCTGAATTGTCCCGGTGCTCTGTGGATGGGCTTCTGCCTGGGTTGTCTGTGCAGGTGTCCAGCAGGCTCCTTGCTTTCTCCCGGGCCGTACAGGCACAGCTGCCATTAGTGCTGGCAGTAGTGATTAGGTTTCCTTCTAGTGAGACGAAAGCTCCTTGTCACGGAGTCACGTCCTGCACTGAAATGACTCTTAGTTAATATTCTAACTCGGCACAGTCCCTCGCTAATGGCTGCAGTCACTCTGAGTGCTGTTTTTCATGCACGTCCTTTTTTTTTTTTTTTCAGAGAATTATCTGTTCTGTGAAACATTTGCATGGAATTTCTACATTAAAAACACTGTTTTGGTTTCCCTTTTGCTTGCCTGTGATGAGCAGGAGGAAGAAGAGAGCCTAGCAGAACCAGGTAAAGAAGAGCAGGGGGAGAAACAGGACCAGAAAAGCAGCGCAGAAGATGAAGAGCGGGGAGAAGAGAAACGGCAGTCTGCAGGCCAGGCAGAAACTGCCCCTCCAAAAGCAGAGTCACAGAAAAAGGAAGAAGGCGAGAAATTAGAGTCTCAGGTGAGCATCAGAGAGAAGGAATGGGACTGTGCTTTCGGTGTCTGAGAAGTGGAATTTCCTCAGTGGAATTCTTCTTTCCCTGTTAGTGCCCTGCCGTGGAAAAAAAAGTTGCACAAAGTGCGAATCTGTTCCCTTGCCTGAGAATGTACTTTATCTGTTCCAGGATCCCAAAGAAAATACAGAAACTGCGAAAGAGGAAGAATCATCCAAAAGTTCCAGTGACAGCACGGCTACCAAAACGGAGGAAGAGAAGAAGATCAAAGCACCCAAGAAGCAGAAGCTTGTCCACGAGATCACCATGGAGCTGGATGTAAACGACGTCCCTGACCTGCTGGAGGATGAACTGAAGAGCTCGATGAAAAAGTACGTTTGAAATGGCTCTGGTGGGTTAAAGCTGTAGATGAAGGAAGCGAATCGCTTTGGAGCGGTGATAGCTCACGTAGCGCTGCTATCCTCAGAAGCTGATGTATATGATGTTGTGCACATCTAAAGGCACTTGCTACCTTTGATTTCTGTTCTCTTGGCTTGTTAGACTCCAAGACTTGACAGTCAGAGATCTAGAGAAACAGGAAAGAGAAAAATCGGCCAACAGCTTGGAGTCATTCATCTTTGAGACGCAGGTAAGAGAGGGATATAAAGAAATGAGAATTCCTGGAGAGCAGGAGGTGTCTTACGCAGCTGATCTGAATGCAGGGGAGTTGTTTGAGCTGGGGAAGCTGATTTGAAGAGCCGAGCTTTTGTCTTTCAGTCTCTCTTTCTGCTGCTGTTTGGCTTCCCAAGCCCACGCAGACTTGGGAGGTTTCCTCATTAGGAAGCGAACACTTTCCTTCAGCGTGTCTAACACGTTAAACTCTGGGTTTCCAGTATCCCTTATGCGCACTTACCCGTGTGTTTTGGAACAACTGCACTCGGGCTGTAAAGAAGCTACAGCTTCTCACGAACTGTTGTGCAAAGAGGCAACTAATGTGAAGTGCGTGTGAAATTATGGTTGTTGCAGCTTTACCATCGGACGCCTGGGGTACTACCATTGCGCTCCTGGTAACGCCAGGAGCAGGAGCCCAGGTTTGGGAGGGTGGAATGAGAATCTCCTGGCCGGTGCAGGCAGCACCCCAGGAGCCCCCAGTCCAGCCCAGTTGCAAGTGGGTGACCCGGTTGTTTTATGCTTCCAGGCTCCGTGGTGTTTGACGGGAGCGCTCGCTTTTTTCTTTTCAGGACAAGCTTTACCAAGAGGAGTATCAGTTTGTCTCAACAGAGGAGCAGAGAGATGAAATTTCCCAAAAGCTCAGTGAGGCTTCCAGTTGGATGGAGGAGGAGGGCTATGCAGCCTCAACTAAGGTATTGCTGCGTGGGGTCAGGATACCACTCTGCTGTCACTGGCATGGAGGTGACCACACAGGCTGACAGTACTGATCCGTCTGGATCCTTCGTAATCTGGTTCTCGGAAGTTTCTTGCTTCCTCAGTGCATTACACACAGAACAAAATAGGAAGTTCTTCCAGCCGTGGATGCGCCTTCAACAGCTTCAGCCTCTTCGTCCCACATAAAGCTTAGTCACGTGGCTCTTTTTACTCTATTAAAATAGTGTATTTGATGGAATGACAAAACTGCAGTTTAAACTTCTGAGGTTTACAGTGTTTGTGGGCAAACTAACGGTCTCCTTTCCCCTCTCCCCCATTTGCAGGAGCTGAAAGACAAGCTTGCAGAGCTGAAAAAGCTTTGTAGGAACCTCTTCTTCCGTGTCGAGGAAAGGAGAAAGTGGCCGGAACGCCTGGCTGCCCTGGAGAGTCTGCTCAACCACTCAGCCATCTTCCTAAAGTAAGAGCAGGCTGTTGGGAAGGGGAGTGGGGCAGCTGGTAATGTCAGAGATGCCAACAGAACATGACCAGATTGAAGGTGTCTGAAAGTCACTGGCGCTTCTTGAGAGAAGACCAAAACCCCGCTCAGTTCTGCAGTGCCCATTAACAGGAGCATGCAAGCTCTGATTAAACTGGGGGGGCAGGAACCGTCCAACGCTGTGTGCAACACTTGCAAGCAGATTTTTCCCTCTTGATCCAATGGCCTTGTTTTTTTTTTTATCTTCCCTATTTTTTTTAATCTCATAATAGCTGCATTTGCTGTCTCTGTATTCCATCCTTAGCACCCAGAGATTGATTTAGGACTCTGTTTCCTGCAGATGCAAGAGGCAGAACTGTAAAATGTACTAATTGGTTGGTATGTGCAGTGGACAGTTGTTACTATGATTGCAGGAGTTATAAACACTGAGTTGCCAAGGTACAACCTGTGTGGTTTACCCGAAACAAACTTTCTCCTTACCTTTAAGGGGAGCCCGAATGATTCCAGAGTCTGACCAGATATTTACGGAAGTGGAACTGAGCACACTGGAAAAAGCCATCAATGAAACAACGGTAGTAAAGGATCAAATGATTCGGGGCGGGGGGGTGGGGTGGTGGTGGTGTGTGTTTGGGTTATGTTTCCTGTCCAAAGTAATAGTCTGTGTACTTTCACTCGGGGTTGTGGAATAGAGCCTGCATGTCTTGTTTCCATGCCAACTGCAAACCTCTGCTGTGTTTAGGTGTTTTCTAATGCCCAGCTTGACCCCAGGCTGCTTTGAGGCGATAATGGTTCTTGTGTTGGGCGGGGGCAGTTGTCTCCAGGAGCGGTGGTGCGGCCCAGGAATCTGGCTGCGGCTTTTAAAATCAGATTCTGGGTTTTGAGGGCTTCACTTTGTCCTGTGTCTGGGTAGCTGAGAAGCTGATGGAAACGTAGCAGGGAGCAGCATTATCCTGAGTAAGTGAGAAGGCCCAGGAGCGGTGACACTGAGATACTTGATGTACAGTGGTTCCTGGAACCAAAAAGCAACTGAAAAGTGACTCTTTGCTCCCATCCCACAGATTTGGAAAAACGAGACAGTGGCTGAGCAGAACAAGCTCTCTCCTACTGAGAAACCCATCCTGCTGTCCAAAGATATAGAACTCAAGCTGGCAGCCCTGGACAGGGAAGTGCAGTATCTTCTGAATAAGGCCAAGTTTGCAAAACCCAAGCCCAAAAAGGAGAAGAACACCACAAAATCAGATTCGGGCAAGAATGCTACAGCGACCTCTGAGACTGAGAACACTATCCCTCCCACGGAGGGGAAACAAGAAGGTAAGGAGCGGGTGGGGAGCGTGTATTTAACTCCTGGTATATAGTTACCACGTGCAACGCACTCGTATCTCCCTGCTTTGAGTGAGAGGGAGCTAAATAAGTGAAGAGAGTAGTTAACGGTAGGATCAAGTCATCCTCCTCTTAGTTTTCAAAGACAGCTGGGAAAATCTAGATATGGCAGTGTCCTTTTCCCCCCAGCATTTGTTTGGGTTTTTTCGGTGAAGGAAGGGGAGGTATTTATAAACTTCCTAGGGTGGTTAGTCAGTATCGGCCTGGTGGGCTGGCTGCCTCATAAGACAGATAAACCATCGGTTCCCTTGTGGGTGTCCAGACCAAGTAATCAAGGTCGTGTCCTGTATCAAGGAACAGAATGAGCTGTTGATGAGAAAGGTTTGTGACTTGGATGGACCCCAGGGGGAAAAAAAAAGATCTCTTGGGACACCAAGACTTGCAGTTTTCTGAACTTTTTTAAGATCCTCAGGTTCTGAGTGCCCTGGTCCTTTTAAATCTAGTGCACTGCTTGTCAGCAGAGTTCCCTGCCGGTTCCTCTGGCCTGAGGAAGAGCTGTTGCTTGTAGTCATAGCTCCAAAGGTGACTTGCCTGTGCAAGCAGTGAACCTCCAGGGCTTCCAGGGACATCGATCCTGGCAGCCAGAGGCAGTGAGAAATAAGGAGCAATTCTGTGGCGCTTCTCTAAGCGTTATGGAGAGCCACGGTGAGAGTGAATTACTACAGTCCTGCTGGGGCACCATGGCTGGCTTGTTCATAAACCTGACCCCTAGTCACCTGCACTATCTCCTGCGTATTCTCCCGTAACTTTTGTGCTGTTTCTTTCTGCTCTAAATGTAGACAAACCTGAGGATGTCGGTCCAGCCGAGGAACCTCCTACAGCTGAGAAGGTAGCAATAGATGATGAGCCTGGGTCAGACTCCGGTGAGTAACTGTTCGACTAACGGTCTGGAACTTGGTAGCTGCAAGTGCAAGCTGTCCGTGAGCTTCTTTCCATCCCTTTAGCTTGGGAGGTGCTAGGACGGTAGAAGCCCCGATTGCGAAGCAATTGTTAATTCTGCAAAGAGGAACACACAAATTTTGGTTCCCTGCTGTTCCTACATTTTCACTGTTCAGTGTCAAGTTACAGTGTGCCGCTGTCCCCTGCCTCGGTCGCTGCGGGCTATAGCCGGTCCTGTAGCTGTAAGGCTGTCTTCGTTAAGGAGCTGATGAGCAGGGGGGGTGCATTCTGACAGCCTGAGTGTGAGGGCAGCAGCGTCCTCAGCCAGTCCTCAAAGCATCCCCCGCCCTCTCTACTGTAGACGGGGAGTTTGGTGGGATAATGGATGAACGTCGGGGGCTTTCAGCCCTGCTTTTTGTGCTGTAAAAACTGTTACAGTGTGTAACGGAGTTTACTTCATTACACAGGGTCCAAAAAAGAGAAGAAGACAGAAAATGGAGGAGAAAACAGGAAAAACGATGAGTTATAACAGCCCTGAAGTCCCACTAGTGTCAACATCTATTTATTTCATGGTTACATTCTTGTTTTTATAATGGACTTGCCTGGTCATGATGTACGTAGAACACCACAAACAGTCTGGCAACAAAATGGGATAGAGATGTAAATTTTATTTTTTTCTTTCTGGGAATTTTGCCGCTACTAACTTAGTGAATTGGGTTTTGTTTTGTTTCTTTTTTTTTTTTTTTTCTTCTTATGTGTTTGACGGTGGCGGCGTGCCCACCGCCAACGGTCTCCGTTTCCCTACCCAAGTCACCGCCCTGACTTTTGGAGCGTGAGCCCCCTCCCGCGCCTGCCTGCTGGGGTTGGCGCAGAAGCGCGGCGAGGTGCCGTCTCAGCGACGGGGGGTCACGGGAGGGGAGCCCAGCGTGGCCCTTTCCCGCAGAGTGTTGTTCAGAGCGTGAAATCCCTCCCCAAAACGATGGCGTTCGGTGTTCACCGTGAGACAAAAGCTGGGCAAGGGCCGAGCCCAGCATCCAGGGGACCGAAAGATGGACCCCATGGGGACATCCCACGGTTGGAGCCCCCGGTGCCGGAGCGGGGGCCTGGGGCTGGACGACGTTAATTACAGCCAAACCGGGCAAATTAATTACAGATAAACCGGGCGAAATTAATCACAATTCTCCTCCTTCCGCCTCCATCGCGCCCCGCCGCCCGGCAGCGGCCGCCTGTCACCGTGCATCTGCCGCTGTTCTGCATTTGGGCCTCTTCAACCGAAAATAAAAATTACACCTCGGACGGTTTTCGGTTCTTCCGCGGGGCGGGGCGGGGCGCGGCGACCAATGGGAGCGGGGGGGCGGGGCGGGACTTCCGGGCGGGGCGGGGAGGGCCGCGGCAGCGGCAGGAGCCGGGGCGCCCGCCGGTCCCGTCCCGTCCCGTCCCGTGCCCTCCCCGGTGTCGCCGCCCTGCCGGGACCGGGCCTCGGCCGCCGCGCCCGGCCTGACCTGACCTGACCTGACCTGACCTGCACCGTCGCCGGGGGAGCGCGGCGGGATGGCGGCCGGCGGGTACGGCCGGTACCGGGCCGTGATCTTCGGGGCCATGTTCGTCGGGTACACGCTCTACTACTTCAACCGCAAAACCTTCTCCTTCGTCATGCCCGCCGTCATGGCCGAGGTGCCGCTGGGGAAGGACGACCTGGGTGAGTGCCGGGACACCCCTCCCCCCCGCCCCGCTTCTCCTCCCCGGTGCTGCCGTTACCGGGCGGGCCGGCGGCCTTGCGGCCCGGCTGAGGCGCCCCGGGGGCTCTGCCCGCCGCAGGTCTCATCACCAGCAGCCAGTCGGCGGCCTACGCCATCAGCAAGTTCGTCAGCGGCGTCCTCTCCGACCAGCTGAGCGCCCGCTGGCTCTTCTCCTGCGGGCTGCTGATGGTGGGCCTGGTCAACGTGGGCTTCTCCTGCAGCTCCACCGTCGCCGCCTTCGCCGGGCTCTGGTTCCTCAACGGCTTGGCCCAGGGGCTGGGCTGGCCGCCCTGCGGGAAGATACTGCGAAAAGTAAGTGTTTGCTGGGGAAGGCGAGGGGGAACTGTCTGACGGCTGCTCCCCTGAGCTGTCCCGGCAGCGTGTCTGTGCAGACCGCGCGCTCCAAAGTCAGAGCAGTTTGCACCTATTCCTGCCTCCTTCGAGGTCGAAACCACCAGCTCTGCTTTCTTCTGCCCGCGGAGCAAGTTTCCCTGCAGGAGGTTGTGCTCGTTCTAGCAAAGGTTGAAAAAGTTTTTTAGCCCTTGCCTTGACGTGCCTCGATTCTAGCTCAGTTTGATAAGTAACGTCTCCTGGTATGGGAAACCTTCTGCCCTGTAAGAGATGTCCTTTGTTGGAATCCAGTATTTTAAGCGTGTGGGCAGAGGTCTGCTCGTCTGACTGCCGTGGCGGCAGTTTGCTGCCGGGCAAGGGGCAACGTGCAGAATTCCATCTGCATGCTCGGGAGACTCGGGAATTGCAGATTGCAGGCCGTTCAGGTGGAAAACTGGGTAACATATGGAGGAACGGCATGAGCCGAGCTTCTGAGCTGCATGTATTTGGGATTTGTGGCAATCTGAATGGAACAGATTGATTTCTGCCCTAGGGCAGAAGGACAGGAGGTCAGCTGCCTGCTGACCTCTCTCGAAAGACGTAAAACCCAGGAACGCAGGTGCTTGCAGGACGAGGGGAGAGGAAGAACTGTATTGCCCTTCAGTGAGGCATCTGGCCTCGTCTAGCTGGCAAGAAAAGGGCTGTCCAGGATGGTAGTGTGCACAGAAAGGCGGTTCCCGAATAACGGAAAAAATACGTATAGCATTTCCTGAAGGCGTTTGTGAATGTAGCACTCGGAGGTTTTCCTGCTGGCAACCACCACCCCCGTGGTTCTGGCTCCGAGCACACGGCGCAATGCAGAGCCCATCGTGCCTGATACTTTACTTAACGCGACAGCGAGTCCTAAAGTTACCCTGTGACTCCCTGCCTGTCCCTTCGTGTTCCTGTGCCAGCAGAGCTTTCCAGGAGGACGCTGTTCCTAGCAAGTGAGTACGCAGAATCGTGCGCTCTTAAATTTGCCTCTCCTGGCCTACAGCTCAGTTCCATCATCTGTAAATGGAAATAACCCTGAGCTGGCTGGCGGTGTGAGCACCTGTCCAGCTCCTGTGGCTGACACTTGCCTGACGTTTGGAGTTCCTCGCACGACCGAGGTAGCAGAGCGTGGGTGCTCCCGCCGTCTGCTTTTCTAGATCTGGGTCAGAATTGCCCTGAACTCGCAGTGTGGGCCTCGACTGAGGAATTTTGGGTGCAGCGTCACTGTCGTCACTCCCTCTCTCACACCTCATGCCCTTTTTTTTGTTGTTGCACAGTGGTTTGAGCCTTCCCAGTTTGGGACCTGGTGGGCAATCCTCTCTACAAGCATGAACTTGGCTGGAGGCTTAGGCCCCATCGTCGCTGCTCTGGTGTCCATGAACTACGATTGGCGCATGACTTTGTCCTTCTCTGGCTTCATCTGCGTTGTTGTCTCTTTTGTTTGCCTTGTCCTGATTAAAAATGAGCCGTCAGATGTTGGGCTACCCAATATTGAACAAGGAGCCAAGAAAGGGAAGAAAGGTGAGCATGAGACTTCACTCTAAGCGGGCAGCGCGGGAGAAGGTGTGGTGCCATCTCTCTGTGTTGTGGCACAAATGTGTCGCTCTCGGCGTACCGAGACCTCCATCCTTCCCACTTCCCGAAACCGCCGCTCAGCGGGATATCTATAAGGGCTTGTTGTCGGCAGCTTTATTCTGGTAACTGTCAAGCTGCTGCCTTGAAGCTATAAATCCTATAAACCAAGTCCCGGTGTAACCTTGCGGGAAGGGGCTGGTGTACGGGCTTCTGAGACTGTTGCGGCAAAGTGCAGCAGCAGGGGAAGAGCCCGGCCCCCAGCAGTTCTGTTCCACAGCCTGCCAGTGACTGCGTGTGCTGGGTTTTTCATTTCCCCGTCTGTGTAATGTCTTCTTACCAGTGCCCTCATTTTCTCTGGGCTTTGTTTGCTTAGACTGTGAGCCGAGTCTCCTCGGGAGCACTGGAGAGAGAGAACAAACGCAACAGCAGGGAATGCTTCCTCCAGCCTGACCTTCCTCTCCTCCATGTTAGCAGGGGACAGGCGGTTCTCCCCTCACCCTGCCATGGGTTCTCGTGACCCCTGGCTTGTGGTGGACTCTGCTCAGTGTTTTCTGTCCTAGCCTAGGACAGCTGGTTAGTAAATGTTTGTTCAGGCCGCTGAGCGTGGCGCTCCTCTGAAAGCGGAACAGGTAGAGGGGAATTGCAACAGAGGTTTGCTGTAGGCTTTTAAAGGCCAGTGGAAACTCGGCCTACCCTCCACACTGTCCTGCGATGCCTGTGCTGCTGGACTTGACCTCTTTGTGTACAAAACCCAATATTGCTTCCCCGGAGCGGTCTCTGGGGAGAATGGGTTTGTAGGCGTTCTTGGATGACTGATGCAAGAACGAAGGTAGCACCTGAAAGTCAGCATCTTTGATTGGGTCTGTGTAGTGGCTTTCACGGGCAGAGCTTAAAAGCATTAGCGCGAAATCTGGAGAAGCAGATCCTTTTTCTAACAGCCTTTGCGAAGGGTTTATTGGCAACCACAATACAGAAAATTACTGGGAGTAATGTTTTGATTGTTCTTGTGAAATCTGTAATGAACGTGGAGTAAATTGACAGAGGAGATTCTGAAATCACAGCAAACCCAGAACAAGGGGGAGGCAGAGCCGTTCACCACCAGTAGCTGTGAATATCTCCCCTGTAAGGGTGTCCTTACGCATGAATCCTGCTTGCAGCGGTGTCTGTAGTGCTGCTGAGGCGGGGCGGTTCAGAAGCTGTGCTCAAGCAATAGTAACGTTCCTCCTGATCTTCCTGACAGGTTCCTCCAGCGACAATAGCACTTTGACAGAGCTGCTGCTCTCACCGTACCTCTGGGTGCTCTCAACAGGCTACCTGGTCGTTTTTGGAGTGAAAACCTGCTGTACTGACTGGGGACAGCTCTTCCTGATCCAGGAGAGGGGACAATCCGTGCTTGTGGGTAAGATGCAAAGCTGCGCATTTAGGCTTTGTGGCTGCACTTAGAGAGGTGTGGCAGAGAGCTCCATGGGTACAGGAAAAGGACACGGGCACCTCCATCGGAGGGACTCGTTTCCTTACCCCCTACCTCTCCATTTAGATACACGTAGTTATTGAAATGACTCGCTGCTGCAGCTACCGCGTGTGCTGAGTGCGCCGGTGCTGTCTTGTCCCAGGGCCCTCCTGGGGCTGGCAGACGGGCATTCCTGGACGAGGGCGAGCTGGAGGCTCGCCTCCAGCAGAGCTGCTCTGAGCTCACGGTGAGCTGACAGCACTTGAGCTTGGTCTAAAGCCTGCAGCAGCTTCGCTGTTGTGACCCAACCTGATGGCCTCTTCTTTGCTTCACCTGTGTTCTAGGTAGTTCCTACATGAGCGCCCTGGAGATCGGGGGGCTGGTGGGAAGCATTGCTGCTGGGTACCTTTCCGACAGAGCGGTAGCAAGAGTAAGTAGTCGACACAGTGTCAATTTGAGTCACTTCTGAATTTTTACATTTATTTTTGCCTTCCTTCATGAGTGCTTAAAGATGATTCTCCTCCGCTGCCCCTAATCCCTGCCCCAGCAGCGGAGCAGGATGCTCCCCTTGTGTATGTTGCTCTGGAGCCTCGGGATACCCTGAATGCAGAGGAGCTGCTGCCTCGCGGTGGAAACCAGCCATTCTCAGTAGCCCTTTCCTTTCTTCCGTCTTCCCAAGCTCTTCTTTTGGATGTGGTTCTTTGTCTAAAGTACCCTGCTTTGAAAGGAGACTTTTGCAAATCCGACCATTCTTGATTAACCCCTTAATTAATTCTCTTTACGCGGAGGTTGAGGGGGACACGACCTCAGCAGCTGACCTAAGGTGCTCAGTCGGGGTGGCGTTGCCACTGCGTGCTACGATGGAGAAACAGGCCCATACCCCGTTCTGCTGCGCGCAGGAGCACAACTGCTGAAGAGCCTGGGAGGTGCTGGGAAATGTGTGCTGATGTTAGGGAGTGCGAAACGCCTCTCAGGTTTAACACGTTTGATCTGCTGCATTTGTCGTCTTTACTGCGCCCTCCAAATTTCCGCGTTGAAACAGATCTGGTTGTTGACATTTGTCTTCTGGATGAAAATAAAATCCAGTGGTGTGTTCTGAAGCCAAATTCAGGGTGGAAATAGGGCGCAGTTGATAACAGAAGCATCATTCATCACTACGAGCTTCTTGTTTAGCACAGTCTGACTGTGGGCAGCCCTTAAACCGAACCAAGAAGCCTTGCTAAAAGGTGTGCTTTTGGTGCGCCGTCCGTGTTTCTGACTGGGCTGTGTGGACGGCGTTAGTTACTCCGAGTATAAAATGGGAGTATGAAATCCGTCCAGTTCCTGACCCTCGGTTTCCCTTCCCGCGTTACAGGTGGGTCTCTCGAGCCACGGGAATCCTCGGCACACGCTGCTGCTGTCCATGATGGCTGGGATGTGCGTGTCCATGTTCCTCTTCCGCGTCACAGTCACAGGCGATTCCCCCAAGGTAATCCACGCGCGAGCAGCTGACCAGGAGTTGTAGGGGCAGCTCTTTAGCCGTGAGGAGTTTGGTAGGGGCTGTGGCTGTTTTCTTTGCCTTTCCCCAGGACTGTAAGTTTGCGTTCTCTTTGTTTGCGCTGCAGAGAAGCTGAGTCTGGTGTGGGCGGCCTCTGCCGCCTCGGGTAGCTGTAGCGCAGACGTGACTTGCATCTGCCCAAATGATTGCTGAATAAGTGAAACCTCTTTTCTCCTTTTCCTTTTTTTCTTCTTCAGGAAAATCACTTCTGGACTGTAGCCTTGCACCCTCTAGCTGATCTTACAGGCCTAAAAGAACATGAGGTTTCTGCCTTGCATTTTTTTTCTCCCTCTGCCTGTTTCTGCTTTCGCTGATCTGCCTTTTTCCTATCCCGGGAGGTTGGTTAGCACTCCAGAACTTAGAACCAGGGCATTGAGAAGATTACTGTAAGTTTTGTAAAAGAAACCTTTTCCTATAATCCTTCGATTACACTAACTGACTTGAAAAGTCTGAATATAAAACTTTTAAGTTCTTACATCAAAGGTTCTGGAGGACATTTGTTTGTCAAGTAAAATGTGAGTGAGGTCAGGAGGAGTGATGCTGTTCCTGCTTAACTTTGGCGAGTGGTTTCCTAACTCTTTGTTTCTGTTGCCCATCTGGAAAACGAGATGTTGCTTCCTTCCTTCTGAGCATCTTGAAATGGTGTTTATAGTTCAAAAAGCATGCTGCAATCTTGAGACGGTCACGTTACCTATCCTTTGTTGTCCTTTCACAAGTGACTGATAAATTCTGAGGCTGGTAGATTTCTTAGAGCATAAGCTAACGCTGAAGTTCAGACTGTCGGGGCATTTTGGATTTGTTTCTGTGTTTGTTTAGTCACATAGAGGTTATCAGATGGTGGCTGCTCACAAATAACCGTGCTCTGGTCGGACGCTTGCATCTAAAATGAGAAACACTTTTAGTCTGTGTCTCTGGGATCATTTTAAAAAGTGACTTGACTCACAGCGCTCTCCTGTGACTTCACGGGGTCGTTGCCCGTCTCTCTTGGATGTTCTGGTTCTTTCTCACAAACCAGCACGTCCCGTGTGTGCAGGGCGTAGGGGACAGAACTGCGGGAGAGAGGAGAGCTCGTGCTGGGCAGCCAGACGGTGTGGTGGAGGTGGGCTGCGTGTGTCGGGGTCTGTCACAGGCCTGAGCTCTGCCGTCTGCAGGGCAGGGAGCTGCTCTCAGCCTGGAAGTGTCGCTACCCCCTCGTGCCGCACATGGAGCCTGAGATTTGTGAGCAGCTGCGGACTGAGGGTGGTGAGACGCCCAGATCCCGTTTCTGACCCTAACTTGTTTTGACAGCTGTGGATCCTGACGCTGGGAGCCGTGTTTGGGTTCTCCTCGTACGGGCCGATCGCCCTGTTCGGGGTTATAGCCAATGAAAGTGCCCCCGCCAACCTGTGTGGCACCTCCCACGCCATAGTGGCCCTCATGGCCAATGGTGAGTAGTGCCCTTTTTCCCCAGAAATACAAACAAAACCCAGGTGTGCTCTGGATGAAGCGTGGTCTGGCCCCTGGGTGCCAAGTTACTGATGGCGGGAAGTCACCCGGGAGCAGAGGGAATAGAGCTGGAAGCCCCAGGGATGCTTTGTGCTGCACCTGGCAGGTTTTTGCCTCGTGCTTTAAGTTCAAACCAAGAATTTTTATACATGCAAAAGCAAGTATTGGCAGATAAAACTGAGACGCTGGAGCGCTGCTATTTTTCTCTTTGTTTTTCCTTATAGTCGGGGGTTTTCTGGCTGGGCTGCCCTTCAGCACCATTGCCAAGTACTACAGCTGGGCCACAGCCTTCTGGGTAGCCGAAATCACCTGTACCGCCAGCACCGTGGCTTTCTTCTTACTGCGGAACATCCGCACCAAGATGGGCCGGATTCCCAAGAAGGCTGACTGAGGATAAGCTGCTTTGGTGAAAAGGATGCTCCCACGCCGACGTGAATGATGCTCGTGTTTTGTTTAACTGGCCTAGGAGTGAGTTTACCTATTGCTGCAACCTAGATAAAAATGTCTCAATGTCTCATCCACTGTCACGTGCCTCAGGGCACAAGGTTCCTGCTACCGATCACTTTTTTTTCCCTCAAAATGTGATAATTCAGCTAGTTTACAGCTGCGATGATTTTACTGTACCTCCTTCTCACAGCACTGTCGGTGGAGCGAGCTGGCTCCGCAGCCCAAGCTTCTCCACTAAAAGTTCTCTGACAGGACTGGCTCCGGGTGCCGTCACATTTAGTTTTGTCCTTGCTGTCTGTCTTGGCCGTTAACTGTCGGTTTGGCCTCCTCGTCCCAGGGTGCTGCCGCGAGCCTTGGCCAGGCCCGTTCTCGCCGTCCCGGTGCACTGAGCCATGAGCTCCCGGCGCACTCTCGGCCCCACAACAGTGACAGAGCAGCGAGCGATGATGATGGTGACCCTTTGGCCTCACGGCTGATGTGAGAGCGGCATGGCCGTAGGTGGGGAGGGAGCGGGTGTTTCGTTCTGAACCAGCGGGACGCCGCTGCGGCGCCATGGCAGCGCTCTCCGCGGCACTTAGGAATAGGCACGTTTCCAAGAAATTCTTGGCGCTTCAGGGGCGAGCATTTAGAGAAGCTCCTTCTGTTGAGCTGCTCCTGCCCGCTGCGATCTCTGTGTGCGGAGTTAATGATTTGCGGGGGAGGCAGCTGCTGCCAAGGCAGCTTGTAGCAAATCAGCCAGGAAAGCTGACCCAGCAGCAGGTATTGCGACAGCCGCTGCCGCCAGCCCGCGGCTTCTGCAGCTGCGTTTTGTGAAAACCCCTGTTTCTGGCATTGGCTTGTGGTTTTTTCAGTACAGTCCGGGATGTTTTCGGTCAAGAGCTGCGCCTCTCAGGGCTGCGGGGAGGGAATGGGGCTACCTCTGAGCGGAGCCACCGCTGACAGCCAGCAGCCTTGGGCAGTCAGGCCCAGCACTCTCTGCAATAAGTACACTCAGGTTTTTAACTGGAGTTTTGTTGAATATTCTTGTTTTTTCCCAAAAGGATTTACTACTTTAGGGTTCTGGAATAGGCAAGTTCAACTTGTGAAGAACCTGCACGTGGGTGCTTTGCTGAACAGCTCGGTTGCAAGAGCAGGTAGCCAGCCTTAATTAAAACAATGGAAGTGAATTACATTTTGTACTTAATTATGTGATCTTCTACTATCTGTGAAATAAAAATGGAGCAGTGTCACAAGGGCTGTGGTTGTCTTACGAAGAACAGTGCGAGCAGCAGCCCCGCCATTTATCCTCTTGAGGTGCTACCGGCGCTAATCTGCCCTGCCGACAGAAAACAAGCAGCCATCCGCCTCTTCGGGGAACATTTATTACTTCTACACAGAAACCCCCTGCAGAACCATAAGTTAGAGCTATACAGGAAAAATACATATATACAATTATGAGACGAAAGAAAACAGTCGACTGCGCTAAGGCCACAGACCCGCACCTTGTTTGTCTTCTCCCAAGGGCAGTGGAGCCGCAACAGCAGAATGAGCCTCTGTGGCCCAATGTAAACAGTAGCAACGAGTCTGTTTAAGGTAAATTTCACAACAAAGGGGATCAGATGGGATCCTGGGAGATAATGAAGCATAGTTTGGGGAAACGCAGTCTCTGCTGTGGAGGAGAGAGCTCCGGGAGAGGCCAGACGGGGAGGAGAGGCCGTGCTCTTCAGGGAAAGGAGTCAGTGCAACAGGTGAGGCTTTCCCTATGATCCGGGTCCGAAGGGTCCTGCTTTCTCTGCCACCTCCAGAGCAAGTTTCAAGTTCTGGTCAAACAACTCGCATCTGAAACAGTCAGAAAAGCAGAAAGGGGATGGCTTTACCTACAGAACAGGCTAACGAAGACAGGATCTCCACATCCTTTGGCTCCGCGTCCTTCAAGGAGAGATTCCGTAAGTCACATGGCAGCAACCAGACTGCTGTCAACCTTTGGCTTGGCCAAGTACGGTTAAGTATGAGTAAAGCTGCCTGCATGAGCTGCAGGGTTACGCTAGGACAGCAGGGATTGCACCAAGGAAGAGTACCTCCCGCTTCCCCAGGAGAGCCGCGCTGGAGAAAGCACAGGTCAGTGTCCTCTCCCTGCTGCGGTTGCTTCCCTCAGCCTCAGGGTCTGCTCTGCTACTTCACTAGAGGGCTGTGGGCGTTTGCTACTGGGCAGCCAGAAAGTGAGGAGGGGTTGGGGCTGTGTTATTAAAACTGGGCTTTTCCTTACCTTATTGGCATCTCCAGGGAGTAGAAAGGATTCTTCAGAGCGAAGTCAGAGTAAATCTCATAGATCTTGCGGAGAAGGGAGTCTATCCCTGCCTGCCTCGGGTCAGCAAGGACCACGAATTTGATCCCTGGAGCCGCAACGACAGGAGCGTGAGGAAGGCCGAGCCCTGACAAAGCAGAGCGGCGCCGGGTGCCCGGGGCCAGAGGGTACCTGTCAGCGTCTGGAAGCAGTGCAGCTTGAAGGTGTCGGTTTCCAGCATCTCGATCCCGGAGCTCCCCACCTCGGGGGACAGCTGCGACCCGATGGCGAAGAGCCTGCGGGGAAACGGCCCTCAGCGCCCCCAGCCAGCCCTGCCTAGGCCACCCCCGCCCCCTCACCTCCCGCCCCGCCTCACGAGTGGAACATGGAGGCCAGCATCAGCTTCTCGTTGGAGGTTAGGCGGTGGCGGCCGAAGCGGATGGACACCGGGTAGTTGGCAGGGTTGCCCAGGAACTCCAGCACGTCCTTCCCGTCCGCCGTGAAGCGCCCGTTCACCTCGGCGCCGTTGATGGCCAGCACAGCGTGGCCCACTGCGGGGACAGCGAGAAGTCAGTCAGTCAGTGTGTCTGTCTGTCAGCCGGCCCGGCCCGGCCCGGCCCTCCCCGCTCGCCGCACCGCGGATGCCGTCGCGCTGCCCGAAGGCGACGACGACGCGCTCGTCGTGCGGGCGCAGGACGAGGTCGAGGGGGAAGCTGAAAGTCTTCTCGGTGTCGGCGCGGGGCGCGTAGTGGTCCAGCTGGTAGATGAGGCCGCCCGCCTTGTTCACGACGTAGACGCTGAAGATCGCCATGGCGCCGCCGGCCGGCCCCGCCGTGCCCCGGAAGTGGCGTCACGCCGTGCCCCGGAAGCCGCCTTCAGGCCACGGGGTTTCTCCGCGCCTCGCGCCAGGCGCTTCCTTTCTCGGCCGACATCTTGGGGGAGCAGCCGCTGCCGCAGCATGGTGAGCGCCGGGACGGGCCGCGGGGCCGGGACGGGCCGGGAGGGCGACCCCGAGGGCGGGGGAACCCCGAGGAGGGCCCGGGGGGGGGTGTATCTGCTCACCGCCCCTGACCCTCCCGTCCTTCTCCCCTCCTTCCTCCCCCGCAGCCGCCCAAAGACGACAAGAAGAAGAAGGACGCGGGCAAGTCCACCAAAAAGGACAAGGACCCGGTCAACAAGTCCGGCGGTAAAGCTAAGAAGAAGGTAGGAGCGTGGCCGGCTGGCGGCAGGCCCCGATGCCGCTGTGGAAACCCGGGCGCGGGGGGGCACAGCCGGGCACCCGGAGGGGGTTTGGGGGGTCCGCGGGGGCTCGCCGGGCCTTCCCCGTGTGCCAGGCCTGGGGAGCGGGTGGATGGGTGCTCTTGGCACTGCCGTGGTGTGCGTGTGGGGGGTCCCATCATGTTAGAGGGGCTTGCTCTCCATCGGGCAGCGTGCTGCATGTGAGGGTGTTAAATCTGACCAACAAAAGGCTTCGCTCCTTTTATTTGGGGATACTGTAGGTATTATGTACAGCACGTGCATTTACAAAGATCATCTTGTGCGTCTTTAGCCCTTTAGTGTGTGATGCAATATAGAGATATTGAATGGTGCACATCTTTTGCTCGATCTTTTGTTACCGGTCAGAAGATGGCTTAGTGGGGTTTTTTCCTCTTTTCGAGTAGAAGTGGTCCAAGGGGAAAGTAAGAGACAAGTTGAACAACCTTGTTCTGTTCGACAAAGCCACCTACGACAAACTGTGCAAAGAAGTGCCCAACTACAAGCTCATCACACCTGCAGTTGTCTCCGAGAGACTGAAGATTCGAGGCTCCCTGGCAAGGGCCGCCCTCCAGGAGCTGCTCAGCAAAGGTAAGCGCTCGAAACTGTGGGAAAAACAGAAAGTTGCTTGGATTGGGTATTTTTTTCTCTTTGCTCACCCAGAAGATTTCATGCTGCACCTGAAGTACTCAAGTTAGTGTGGTTTTGACGAGCCACTGCCTTAGCTTGGGTTTCAGAAGTGCTGCAGTGTAAGGAGCAGAGGTTCTGCTGCATTCAGTGGCATTGCTATACTAATACAGTACTGCCAGAAGGGATGGGTTGTGAAATAACCACTGCCAGACCTGAACAAAAGCCTTGTGTAAGCGCATGTAGTGTTGTGTACCCTGGTATTTCCTATCATGCCTTGTCTAGTCTGCCACTTTGGAAGGCAGCACAACATCCCCAGTGTCCTCCAGTACGTACGAACTCAAATAATTTCCTTTTTTGTAGGCTTGATCAAACTGGTGTCCAAGCACCGAGCCCAAGTGATCTACACCAGAAACACAAAAGGTGGAGATGCACCTGCCGCAGGGGAGGACGCGTAGGGAGGTGAGATGGTGGGGTCCGGGAAGGGGCCGCATTGTGCTTTGTCAGGGGCCAGCAAAGGGCTACACACTGTGTAAGGGACACTCCCTCCGTACTCTGGATGGGTGCCCTTTCTCCAGATGTTCAGAAGACGTTGCTTGTGCTCTGAGCAACTTCCCGTGTGATGGAAACATCGGTTCCCCAGAATTTAAAAGCAATCTGTGATTTTATCCATGCTGCCCGTTGGATGAGGAAAGCCATGTGTGCTCTCCCCTCTCTCTGGGCTGCAGGGTCCCTGGGCACGTGTCCCCTGCTGTCGGCGGGTACCATGTCCAAGCGTTCTTGTTGGAGCAAAGCTTTTAGAGCGTTCGCTTTGTGCTGGCTTGCTTTGACCTGTTTGTCTGATTGGGACTTCTTGCTTTGCAGGTTCTCCAGTGACCTCATCAGCAATGTGTCATACGTAGATGCACACAATAAAATTATTGAAATAATTTTTCTTGCTTTTTCAAGAATGTGTATGTTTCATTATTCATTATTGACGTGTTATTGATAGTGGATTCTGCTGCAGGTCACAGCTGTCTTCCTCCACCAGCCAGTTTCTGCATTTATACCGTCTTACGAGTATACTGTATTGCAGAAAGAGGAGGAACTTCTGCATCACCTAAAGCAGCCAGTGATGTTAAACTAGATTCAGTTATAATAGGAGGAAAATTGAAGGCCATTTCTTGCGTTGTAGATAGGGAAGGTGCTAGTGGGATATTTTCATTATTTATTTAAGCAAGCCGTGCCCACAGATCCCTGTGTGTACAAGGCAACAGCGTCTGTCAGGTCAGTGTGTAGTGGGGAAGCACAGATAAGCAGCTCTTAAAAAAAGCTGTAAGTATTTTATTTAAATTAAAGGTAAGAACCGGCCACAGCAAAGGTCTTTAAGGTCTCCTTTCTTTTACTGAGGACGAATGAGTTGTCCTTTAGGTGAGGCAGAATGAACAAAAGTAGTATAAATTGGAATGAAAGCATCAGGTGCCTCTCATCAGTTGCCTCCGGAGTGGTCCCTGCATCCAAAAGGAGTTTCGGTTGGTCTACTAACACAGGTAACTTTAAAAGGAGAAAAAAAAAAAAAGGTTTATTTCTCAAAAATTTATTTCTTCAATGGACGTTGTGTTACATGTCAGCGCAGGACACGTCGGCACGTGCTGTATAAGGCTGGCTCCTTGCTGGCTTGTGGAGCTTAAGACTTCAAAAATCCGTGCCCTAATGTGCACTGTGCTGGGTACAGGGGGGTGGATCTGCCACCAGAACCCCAGAGTAGCTTTCCATGACAGTGCTGCGGTCACCCTGCCTTCCAGGGCATCGAACGCATCGAGGTGTGTGTATTAAATAACAGCGCAAAACTTGGCAGCGGCAGCAGCACTGACCAAGCTGCAGCTACCTATGGTCCACCTTTCCCAACAGCCAGAGCTTGGTCTCCTTGGTTCTCCTGATCACCTTTTTTTCTTCTTTTCCCCCGATTCAGTTCTAAACTGATGCCTGAAAGAGAGCGTAGAAGTCAGAATGCAGCAGCCTTTAGAGAGAGGTAATGAACGCTGCCTCATCTAACGAGTAAGACAGTGCCACGTGTAGTGTTTCAGAACAGAAGCTCATGCCATGGTTTTTCCCTGTTAGTGAGCTGCACCAGTCTCAGCCAGCTGACACATTTCCCACTTGTTACAAGGCACCAGCAGGACAAGTGTGCGTATGTGCCAGTGCGGGGGTTGGAAAGGGGAGCCCAGCTCAGCGAGGTGGACGCTGTGGTGCGCGCGGCCCCTCGCGAGTCGCACACGCTACTCCAGGACAAGAGCGATGCTCTGGCTGGGCTGGGCACTGCCCAGCACAACTCCTTTGGGCAGCAAGATGCCTCCTCACGCTGCCACCCCAAAGCCCGCTCCATGGGGAACTCGACGGGGAGGACCCTCTGCAGGGCAGCGGTCCCTGCTGCTGGAGGCTTACCTGGACTGCCACCTCCTGCCGTGATTCCAGACCCGCCCGAAGGAAGGCAGCCAGCTCTCGCCCGTCTGAGAGGTATGGTCAAAGTTGGCACCAACACGCTCTGCTGGCAGCTTTTTCAGCTTCTGCTTCTCCTCTAGAAAAATATTTTGTTCAGCAGAAGTTTTTCAGTCAGATTACTTTTGGTTCTTCAGCGTGGTAAAGTGAACGTTAAGGTTAACCAAAATGTGTACAGCCCGCTCACTTTGTTTGAGAAATTCCTCATACGAAGGTCCGATCTGCTGTTTACCTCCATCCTCTTCTTCCTCCATTAGCCACGGAGGTTTTGCTCCTAGAAGTCACGGGGGAAATGTATTTAGCCACTGAAGTTATCTGAAGTTTGACAGGGAAAAGCATCCCCTCTTCCCCCGTCCCTGCAGCTTGCCTTGCCAAGTAAGCGGCAACAGAAAAGTAAACTCTTGGAAAGAGTTTAGGAAAAAGAGTCTAGGAAAAAGCTGGGTTGCCTTGGTTAAGGCCGTGGCAGATCACGCCACAAACCACACACGCTGCACACACCAGCACCGACAGAGTTTTCATAATATAGATGTGTTTTTTTTCTCCTCTGTTACGTCAAATATTCTCAAAAGAGTGGGCACCTCCTGGTTATGCTGGAACTGCTTCAGAACTGCTTTACTTCCATTTACAAGCCAGGAGTTTTCGGTAGGGGAGCAAACAAGTGAGCCATGAAGCTGGTGTGATTACCTGTGTGCACGTTTCCTTTCCCTTCCGTTTCCTGTTAAGAGACATAAAACACTTGGGAGAAACTGATGCTTTTAAGAGGATCTTTAAACGTGTTATCACACGTGTGTGCTGGTACAGGAAGAAGAGGGAGGCTCTTCTCTACTTTCTTTTTGGAGCATTTGTTTTTTCAGGCTGCGTTAAAGAATGCTTAATGAAAGAAGAAGTTAACACTGGATGACTGAAACTCTCAGCCAGTTGGTCGCCTGAACCTGCAAAGCTGCCTTTTTCAGCGCCGGAGACAGCAAGCCCTTGTTTTGCGCTGGAACACGTGCTGCCTGTTACCCGCAGTCACGTTTCTCCCGCGCGTTAGCGCGTCACCCCTACCTGGTGGCCAATGAAGGTCAAAGCCTGGCCTGATTCCATCCAGTTGAAGTCAGGTCCCGTCTGCATCCCACTGGGGCCGGGCTGCTCCACATCGCGGGAGTCCCTGGAAAGAGAGGGGACAGGGCAGCCCCAGAGGTGAGTAACGGCCAGAGCTGGGCGGGCAGCGATCATCCAGAGGTTGCTGGAGTTTGTGTGTGGAGCTTTGCAGTAAGAAGGAAAAGGAGAAATGTTCTTGGGGTATGACTGTGTTAAATGCTCGTGTGTTATCACTGCGCTCGCTCTTTCTGGCTGTCAGGGCTCACCTGCGGATGTGCGGCGGTAATCGTTCTGGGGTGGTGGTGCTTACTAGAGTCTGGATAAAAGTTTGTGGAGGATCTGAGCGAGTGCCAGGCCCCAGTGATGGCAGTGTTGGCTGCGGCTCGGTCTGGGAACGGGAGGGGAAAATGGTTCTCACCTTCCCGGTGCTGCCGGGGGGCTGCCGATGGGAGGTCCCGGGCCGGGCTCTGGCTCCGCTTGAAGCTGATGCAGGGAAAAGCAGCGGTATCTCTGGTCCCCAGCAGAGCCCCCCCCTCCTCCCGGTGCTGGTCCCGGGGGGCAGGACCGGGCTCACCCACCTGCAGCGCGTCCCGCACCGTCTCCCGCTGCCTGCGCTCGGCCTCCCGGATGCCGGCCGCCATCTGCGGGGAGAGCGGGGCGGTGGGGCCGGGCCGCTGCGGGCCGGGCCCGGGGCGGGGCGGGGCGGGGCGGGGGGTACCTGCTGGATGCGCTCCTCCTCCCGCCGCCGGTGCTCGGCCAGCGCCCGCTCCAGCCCCCGGGCGAACCGCTCGTACTCCTCGGCCGGCACCAGCACCCGCTCCCGCAGCGCCGCCTCCGCCCGCTGCTCCCGCCAGAACCGCGCCGCCTCCCGACGGTGCTCGGGCCTGCGGGGCACCCGTCAGCGGACACCGCTCGCCCGCCGCCCCCGGCCCTCGGTGGCCCCGCCCCGCCGGTGACACCCCACCCCACCCCCGGTGGCCCCCGGCCGCCCGCCACGCACCCGGCCAGGTGCCGGAGGAGGCCGGCCTGCGGCAGGGCCATCCCGCCGCTCCGCCCGTCCCGCCGCACGCCGCGGCCGCACACCAGGCACCAGACGCGCCGGCCGTGCTCCGCCGGGTCGTAGGGCCGCAGGGCCGCCTCCCCCCCCGCCGCCGCCGCCGCCCGCGCCGCCGCCACCGCCTCCTGCAGCTGTGCCAGCGCCTCCTGCAGCCGCCGCCGGTGCCCGGCGCTGTAGAGGTGCCGGCGGCCCGCGAAGGAGGAGCGGCGGCACAGCTCGCAGTAGTGCACCGCCATGGCGGCCCCGCCGGGCCCGGGCGCAGGCGCGGCGGCAGCGCCGGCCCCCACCCGGGCAGGGCCCCGGGGAGGGTGGGACCGCGGGGGCCGCTGCGGGTGGCCGGGGACCCGCGCCCGTGTGACAGCGGGCGGGGGCTTCTCGGTGCCGTGCGGGGACGAGCCTGTGGCGTGTGTCACCCCGGGCACGGCTCAGGCTTTTTACTCGGTTGCGGACTTTGTTCGGCTGTTGTGCGCCTGGGTCGGGGCATCCCCAGCGCAAACCCGGGCTGGGCGGAGGATGGACTGAGGGCGGCCCGGCCGAGAAGGGCTTGGGGGTGCCGGGGCGTGGGGAGCTCAGCACACCCCGGCACCCTGCGCTGGCGGCGGCCCAGAACCCCCCGCAGCCTGGGCTGCATCCCCAGCAGCGTGGGCAGCAGGGCGAGGGGGGGAGACCCCCCTTTTTGAAACTGAAAGATTTAGATGAGATGTGAAGCAGAAATTCTTGGCTGTGAGGGGGGTGAGCCCCTGGCCCAGGCTGCCCAGAGAAGCTGTGGCTGCCCCATCCCTGGAGGGGTTCAAGGCCAGGTTGGACGGGGCTTGGAGCAGCCTGGGCTGGTGGGAGGTGTCCCTGCCCAGGGCAGGGGGTGGCACCGGGTGGGCTTTCAGGACCCTTCCGACCCAAACCATTCTGTGATTATTACGAACGCTCTCTGGAGACGCATCGTACATCCCCAAAACGTGCTGACATCCTACCTAGCTGCCTTTTCACCAGTCTGGTAGCATTGGTCTGACATCTTTGTTTTCCTGCCCATCCACAGCTCTACCAAAACCTGTTTTTGTGTTTGGGGGGTTTTTTGCATTCAGTAAGAGCAGAGGGTGCTCGTGACCTAGCCTGATGTGACTGAAGGAGAGCACCTGAACCGCAGCACCCAGGTTATCTCAGTGCTGCCATCCAGCGCAGCCAGGCCTCCAAAGACCGTTGGCCGTGGATCAGGTCCCGCTCAGACAGAGGGACAGACAGCCTGTGCCGCCCTGCGGGGGGCTGACAGCCATCCTCTCCCTCCCCCTGGCTCCTGCTGTAGCTCGGGTGATGTTAGTGCCCGGCTGAGCAGACCCACCCTGTCCCAGTACCTGCGCTTAGACCTGAGCCTGGGGATCAGTTCACTTTTAACATGTCTGGTTTTATGCTCCAGTGTGACAGGAGCTGATCTGCAGGGTGCCCCAGCCAGCCCTGCCGAGCGTGTCGGGACGGGTCGTCCTCCGGCATCCTCGCCCTGTGGGTCAGGTCTGGGGTACGGCCCCGCAGTGGGCTCCAGAGCTTGTGTCATGGCTCTGTGCTGTTTGTCCCCTGTGACAGGCGCC
Organism: Fratercula arctica; assembly: GCA_947846985.1. Lineage (NCBI taxonomy): Eukaryota > Metazoa > Chordata > Aves > Charadriiformes > Alcidae > Fratercula > Fratercula arctica. The sequence continues at coordinate 8,035,682 of CANTUZ010000019.1, forward strand.
CCGGCTCCTGCTGCTCATCGTGGATGTAACTGGACCCATCACGCTGCTACTCCAGCAACTGCCACAGCAGCCAGGAAGAAGGTGTGACAAATCTACTCTTCTCGAACACTAGACACCTGGTACCTGCCTGCATTCTGGCCTGGGGACCTGATTTTCCTGCCTTTCGCTGGAGAAGCCGGTAAGTGAACAGCACAACAGCAAGCCCCGACTGGCTGGTTTTTCTCTTTGTTGCATCCTTGCCTCTCTGAGATCACTCTCTCCCTCCTTGCACTCTGCAGCACCTGCCAATTTCTGCCAAGGGAGCGTTGCAGAGATTCCAAGCGCTCTGCAAAGCAGCCAGCCCAGCAGTTCTGCGGATCCTTTGCCTGCTGGTGTTACAGCAGCTTGGGATGACCTCTGCGTGGCGGGGGCTCCTCTCAGCCAGCTCACGCCGCCTCTGCTCAGCCCCTGACCTTGGGCTGGGACCCCTGGTAGGGAACAGACCGACTTTCTCCTGCAGCTTAATCCTCCACACCGCAAGAACGTTGCACAGGGCAACAGCTTGGGTGGAGGACTTGGTGTTAAAGTCGTAGCGGGTGCCACATGTCAAAATGGCTCTGCAGCTTTAGATGTGTGCAGCTGGAGAGAAAACTTGCCTTTCTGAAGGAAATGAAACTGGTCATCTTTCTCCTCCCCCTCTTCTAAATTTGAGCCCTTACGTCATGATGCTCATAATTTCCACATGCAGTTCTTGGGAAGCTACCTGGGGCAGCACCCGAGAAAACAAGCTTGGTTTGAAAAGACATAGTACATGTTTCAGGAGCAGGGAGCCAGAAGGAATCATAGGCCAAACAGAGATCTCATGAGACCTGCAAAAGATATGGAGAATGAAGTTGCAACAGTTAATTGGGCTGTAATGACAGCTCGGGCACTGATGCTACAGCCTCAGTTCTTATCCACGTTAAGCTGGGAGGTATCGCATTGCTGAGCAACGCAAGAGCGAGGTGAAGGCTCTGTGATTTAATGCAGTCTGGCGCGTTTCTCCCGCTGTGTTGGTTTCATTACAGAAAGGTCCTTGGCTGGTCTGGTGACCAAACCCTGCTTGTGGGGGTATCACTACAGGGGTCCCTGAGCGTCTGGTAGCATCTCCCAGACCCCAGTGTTTGGGTGCTCACCTGTAACCCTCCCACCGCAGCCTGACTCCCTCTGCTTTTTGCGGGGCTCCTGCGCTCTGACACCTACCCGGGTCGCTCATGCTTTGGCGCACCAGGTCGAGAGCCTCTTTGGGCAGAGCCTGGGCTTCCTCCTGGAACTTCCTGCGTCCTTCTGGAGTCAGTTTCCACAGGCAGGACTTGCGGTTTCCCTCTCCACACACAATGCCAGTGCTTTTCTCAAAGCAGCTGCTGAAGCACAGGTTGCGTCGGATCGTGCTTTTCCAGCCCTCTGGGGCCGTTTTGAAAAATGGGAAGTGCTGCCTGTGGAGAGAAAAGATTTGTCCCGGGCTGACCCCTGTGGTGTAAGGATGGTAAGACAAAACTAAAAAGCCGGCTCTCAAGGCTCCTGGGTTTGGGTGTTGACAAAGAGGGGAAGCAGTTTTCTCCGCGGTGTCTCGAGCCGAAGGCAGAGCTAAGACCAGAACGCAAGCCCTGGCTGCCACATCCCTGCTCCCCGGCAGAAGATCAGGGACTCCTGTACCCCTCGTTGTCCCTCTTCCCCTCACTCTGCACGAGGAGCTGGGGGGAGAGTGGGTACCGTGTGAACTGATAGATCTGCTGTACGGTCAGGCTGCCACTTGCGCTGTTGCCCAGGGCGAGGGTGATGAGGATGCAGTAATTCAGGGGGGGACGGGGCCAGCCTCCCTTGATTTTGGTGCTCGTCTGCCTGGAACACTTGAGCGTCACACTCTGAGGTCTGAGGACCACAGATTTCCAAGGCATTGGCATCGCCTGGAGTTCGGGAGTTTCTGGCATGTCCTGAGGAACTGGGATGTCCACACGTGAAGCCTCTTCCTCCTCAGTAAGCTGGGGAGAGGAAGGAGGAAAAGGATGTGGATATATTAGGATAAGCTGCTTTATTCTTGGGGAGAGTGGGTCTGGCAGAGAGCATATAGAAAGTTTATAGACTTTAAATTTCAGCCTCCTGCCCTGCACTTTGTACTCTCAGCCTGTTCATCAGTCGGGCTCCGTGCATTGACTGACCCCTGCTGAAACAGGAGGCAACCACTCGCGGAGCCGCTGAACCAGCTCGTTTGTTCCTGCAGGACCGTTAAGCACGTACGATGCTTCAGACCGCCCAAGCGGTTCCCTTTTTTGTACCTTTCCAGCCTGGCTGGAGGCTGGCAGCGCGTCCTCCTCGGAGCAGTCCAGCTTGGCGTTGTCCCAGGATGTGTTCGGAGAGGAGGTTTCCGTGGCACCCGTGACCACCGGGCTATGGGACCCGGCCGGGGCTGCGCCGGGGCTCTCGGGGATGGGGCGGACCAGGCTGGGCTTTACCCAAATCCACAGGTGGGGCTGATCGCCAGCTTCTAAGGAGAAGGAGAAACATCACTCCCCTGGTACTACCTGAGGACCGTTTCTGGACCCTGCTGTCCAGAGGCAGCCTGGGGAAGCTCTAACATGATGCAAATCCCAAGGCAAAGGTCCCGAGTTGCCTTCACATCCCTCTAAATACTGTCTTATTTCCTGTTTTGCATACAGCGTGCATGTCTGCCAGTTCTTGCACCGCTGTGGCCAGCCCAAGCAACGGTGCTCAGCCCTGAAATTGTACTTTCTCTTTCCCCTGGAAAGCCAGAAGAGTGTAAATTACCCCCTTCAGTCCTCCTTTCCCACATTTGTCTGCCCAAAAGGTAGCATTTGGAGGGAAGTGTGTCTGCAGGCACAGCTATGTCATTATGTCCTTGTCCTCGAGAGACGGGCTTCAACTTTTTCTAAGTAAGCTTAGAAAAATTCCAGTCCAGATGTTCTGGCTGGCAAAGGAAAAGCCCCTTTCCCGGGCCATTCCCTGAAGCGCCGCCAGCCTCTGCGGTGGTACCAGGTCCCAGCCTTACCCCTGGCACCCAGCACCCGTGTGCGGGGGCTCAAATCGGCACGGTGCGGGGTCTGGCCGGGAGCTGGCGGAGGGGGGAGCCCAGGGACACCATGGGGAGCCTTTTTGTGTTGGCATCATTTGCTGTAAGCTGCAGACTGACTTCGTGCCTAATTGCAGACACTTCTAATTTGATCTGATCACATTTAGAAATAAAGAAAATGAGCTTTTCGTTACCTTCTAGACTGGAACTTACTATTTACCAGATTCTACAGTTTTCACCTGCATTTTAGAGACGGGAATCTTTTTAAAAGGAAGCCAAACCAATCTGTCCCCTTCAGGTCCTTACCTTTCGGAAACCTTTCAGTAGTGACGGTGAGTTTGAGCTCCTCTGCCATATCCCAGTCCTCCAGGCCGTTTTTTAAATGCAGGCTTTCCCAAAACGGCTTGTTTTGAAAACTCAAGTACATTTTCTTCGTATGGCGAAGCAATCTCCAGGTGCTGAGTGCAGCGGGATCTGTGAGGGCGGCACAAAGAATCCCAGGAGCCTGAAGGGGGCTGTGTGCTGAGAGACTTGATTTCATATTTTTTTTTTTAAAAAAAGGGTATTGCACAGGTGGGTGAAAGGCTGGTCTCTGTTTCATACGTCTGAATACCTACTAAAGCCCCCTCCAGTGAGTAAATGGTCCATATTGGTGGGGTAAGCGAGCTGATTGAGAATAGATAGGTGGCAGCACACAGGCTCTGTTTTCTGCCCATTTACTTTGCTGGACCCTTAATAAATGAGCCATTCCTGTGTTCGTTAGGCTGACAACTGATTTTTTCCTGCTTCTGATAAAATCACAGTGTTACCTACGCTCTGCGGTGGACTTGCCCAACCTGTGAGCCCAAATGCCTCTGGAAGTAGGACGGATCTCTGAGGGATGCAGAGGGCGCTCGGGATGCGTTTGCAGGTACCGGGGAGCTCCCTGGGCGTGCAGGGTTTTAAGACTGGAAGCTGCTTTAGCTCAGCCCAGGCAAAACACCGAGGGGGTACCACGCTGGGGGGAAAGGAGCCGGGTTCAGCAGACACCGGGCGTGCTTCCGCAGCGTGTGTCTCAGAAGCTGTTTGTGCAGCTCGAAGACGCAACCTGACTTCTGCGCCTTCATGAATTGGTTTTGTTTCTTCGACTGTATCTTTCATACATCCCCCGGCCTAACCTGTGCCAGGTATTTCGAGTGAAGCCACGTGGTTTGTGCTATTGCAGGGGGTTGCAATACACCCTCACCCCGTTCGCCCGCTCCCCACCCCTCTTCTGCCCGGGGGGTAGGGGAGGTGGGTGGCACAGCTGGAAATGGAGTGGCCTCAAATCAAAATCCAAGCCCTGGCTTAGCACCAGCGGACAATTAGGTTTCAGACTCTCTACGTATGTTGATCTATTTTGTAGGAGGACACAGGTTGCGCTCGTAGCGGAGGGCTATGTCGGGGACTCGGTGGCAGTCTGTAGCAGGGAGATGGACAGAGAGAGGCTGGTTTTGGCAACTGCTGGCAAAGAATGCGCCACAACATGAGCATCATGATGTTGGGAGAGTCTCAGCTTAAAAGTGAATTCCGTGCCCCCTTGCACCAAAGGTTTGGCTTCAAGTGATGTAGGTTTTTTTCTGCGTGATGAAAGAAAACGCTTCTCCCCACTGCAGGCTTGCCCTGCAGTGCTGCGGGCCAAATGTTCCTCCACTGTTTGCTGCCGCTGTTCTCACCCCTCGCGTATTTGCATCTTTTGAGACGGGCTGTTGAAAAATAAGCCAAACACCAAACCCAGCTTTTCCCGAAAAGGTAACTTTGAAAGGGCAGAGAAGGACCTGTCATGCTCAGGTTTGCCTCTTGAATAAAAGCAGGCACAGTAGTTAGTACCGTACGTACTTGTTGGGCATTTCACAACTATCAAGCCAGTATGGCTTGGCTTTTGCTACATGCAAAAGGCTACAGTCGCTTTTCCCACCCCTGTGTGACAAAGTTCAGTTGTTGGCAGAGCCGATGTGCTCCCTGTCAGGTTCCTCAGGTGTGTGCGGGACCTGCTCGTTGGCTGCTTTCCTCGAAAAACGTCGGAGCACGCCCCAGTCAAAAATCCCTTCCCCTTCCTGAAACTGGAGCCTGGTATTTGACTTGAGATGTGTTGCAAACAATCCAGCTACTATAGTTTAATAATTTACCGCATATCGCTCGACCTGTCGCACCACAAAGTAGCTTTCCCCTTCCTATCTGGAGCGAAACTCTCAGGCAGTGGGGTGTGCATCAGCTGAGGCAGAGTAATTCATTAAGCCGGTGATTATCTGCAGGCATCCTCAACTGACGCCTCACCTACCCACATAACCTTTGGTACTCCAACAATAAACTCACACAAGAGTGCTAGACTGGATGCACTTTTGTTAATAATCTTAGAACTGCGTAAGTATTTTTTTGGGGGGAAAAGAAGTCCCGCGCCAGCTAGACCCTGCATGCGGATGAAGCATCTTGACCTGCTTGCTCCTCAGCCAGGCTTTGGAAAAGCGAGCAGGGCAACGTGCGAGGCACCGATGGGAGGGGAGGGAAAGACAGCGGGATATTTGGGGATGGAGTTGTCCCTGGGAAGGACACGGGTGTTTGTGCCGCTTTCCAGGAGCATCCTGGCGCAAGAGGCTCGGCCACAAGAGGCCGTATGAGCCGGCGTTTTGCAGGCAGCGATTGAATTCACCTGTAGCTGGTTCAGAGCCGGTGCCCCCGACTCAGGTGGGGGGCTTCCACCAGCAAAAGCTGCTCCAGAGCAATGGGGGAGATGAGAAACAGCTGCCAACCTGCCTGGGCCACCTGCAGCTCGTTAGAGAGTCTCTTCTCCCATCTTCCCCCAGGTCCCTCTGTCCTCAGAGAAGGCTGTACCTGTCTGTGGAGTCGGTGAGTAACACAAGGGAAGGGGAGGGTTATAACTTAATGTAATATAATACGATATGGTGCTCCTTCCAGAGAAGCCCTGAACAGTTGTGCTTAGACCCTCCCCAAAAAAAGATGTGAAAAGAGCTTGTTAATATTTGCTGCCTCTGCTGCAGGGATGGAAGGTGTTCCCCCGTGTGATAATGTTTGCTTCTTACTGGTAGAGATTTGAGGCGCTGCTTTCATACAAACAGGGAAATGAGCTCTGTGGTCTGCCTAGTGCGTGCAATGAAGCTAGCAAAACTGGGAGCAGAAGTGCTGGTTTCCAGCTTAAAGCCTAAGAATGTTTTAAATATACACAGTTGCAACCACGGACCTTTCCCTTAAGTCCAGGAAAAGACTAAAAGGCCTTAATTTTGCCTTTGCCTGTGCAGTTGCTGAATCCTAGTCCCATCGGTTTGTATCCTGTGTGTTCTGGGCAAAGCATCGTAACCCCTGAGCTCTGTCCTGCTGCCCCTGCTTCCCCAGGGGAGAGGGATCTCCATCAGACTGATAGAGCTGAGTTGTCTAAGGCTGCCGATTCTTTGTGCCCTATGGTTTAACCAGCAGCTCACACTTGCCTCCTAAAGCCATCTCATTTTCTGGTCCCCCTCTAGCTTTGGAAGGTGAAACAGGAGCTGGAAGGGAACCTGCTGACACGTGCAGAAGGTCAAAGTAGCCAGCGTCACTATCTGCATCATGAACGGAGCTGAAAATGTAGAGAGGTGACAAGCTGGAGGTGTCTGGGCTCGGGACGTCCGGATTCTTCAAAGCCAGCTCTTTTCAGGTGAGTGTTACCGGCGCGGAAGCCAACTGATGGTATGGTTTTACTGCAAACGGGTCTCACCTACTCCCGCACACATCGTAACCACAAGAATTCCAGGGAAGCTTTGTAAGGCTGCGGTTGGACTTGGGGGGCAAGCACAGTTCTCTTTCCTTGCCGATTTCCGACTCTTGGTGTTTTAGATCAAGACTTGTTTGCAAATCAAGAGAGAAAAGACATTTCAGATTTGAGATGTAACTGCGAGCGTGCTCAATTGCTTCTCCGGGTGTGTGACTTTTGCGTGTGCGTGGATGTCTTCGGCCAGGCTTACGGCTTCGTGTGTCTGCTGCACGTGCTGTGCGAGGTCTCCTCGGCAAGCCAGAGAAACTGGAGTTGCTCCTGTTTCTGAAAGATGTTGGATTTGAGCTCGTGCTCTCCCCTAAAGAGGGGGGAGCTCTGTAACTTGGCTTCTGACTCTGGGTTGTTACTCCAGTCTGGCTTGAATGGCTCTTGTATTCCACAGCCCCCAAAAGCTTTGAATTTGTACGGAATGACATCCGCTTGTCCATGGTGAAAGGAGGGTATTGCCTCTTGTCTTGGCTTCCCTCAGCTGTCGGTGTTTGTATAGAAACCAGCTCAGTGGGCTTGGGAGACTGGGCTTGTGAACACTGGTCATGCCAGTCAACTGTGTTCTTTATATATTTCTGTGGTAGAACAGAGATTAATTTCCAATTAAGTAATTGGTACTTTTCCCCATCTTCCTAGTACGCGGTGTACAGTAGGCGCCTGGCTTGTCCTCGCGCGGTGCCACTCCTGCTGGGTTGGCATTGCTCCGACTCCCCGTGCTGCAGCGATGGCTGATGCTGTGACTACGATACAGAAAGAGCTCCCAGGCTTGGCATGGGCCGGGGTTCAAAGCAGACCTTTCTGTTAAAGAAGAGGCAGTGGGGAAAGCAGGGGCGGGCAGGGGGCAGGGAACACGAGGCAGGGAGGAGGCTGTGGACTTAGGGGGAGGGTCAGTTGCTCCATCGGCACTGGACGGGGGGCTGCATCAGGGCGCCCGGTTAATCCTGCGTGTGCCTGGCTCTCTCTCTGTTGGTACCGTAGGCAGATGGTGCTGCTGCCATCGTAGCTGTTTGGGGCCTCCTCAGGACGCGAGGACTTGATGTGTACTTGATGCGTACTTGATGCGTATCGCAGCCTTTTTTATTAGCCGTATTCTATTCACTCTGAACAGATATGCTATTTTTCTGGTGGGGGAAAGGCAGCCTCTTACCCCCCACATCCTCAAATTCTGTGAAGTTGCAGTAAAAGAGCTGAACTCGGGTCTCTGCCCCTCCTCCCTGATTTTTAAAACCACTTCAAAGGTGAGCTGGCGGACGATTGAAGCGACCGGTTCTGCCGGGCTCGCCGCCACTCACCTTTCGTGCCGCTCCCCCGCGGAACAAAGCGCGGCGCTTCCCTTTGATTTCCCCCTTTGAAAGCCATAGGGGACAGAGTCTGAAACGCTCCGCAAGTTTTTTGGCGACTCTGCTCCAGTACCTTCCTGAAGTGCCGGGTGGATGAGGACAGGGCTCCAGGGAGGAGACCTCGCTCACAACTAAATTAGCCCTTGGCGCAGGGTGGCTGATGGGATGCCTAATCCCTCCTGGATGCCGCAGCTGGCATCCCTTTTTTTTTTTTTGCAGGGAGGGCAAAGCAACACTTGCAGTGAAGGGAAGAAGGAGTCACAGAGCATCTCGGAGTCGGTGGCTTTGACCGACGCAAAATGGGGGTCCCTGCACCCAATCTGGCTGCCCCTCACTGGCACTATGTGCCACCTCCCGGCTCAGCCGCTGCCCGAGGGAGGGGTCTGCCCTATTCTCCATTTTACATGCTTTCTGCCAAGAAGAGATGGCACACGGCGGAGCGGAGCACGTGCTGCCAGCCTCCTCCCGGGTGGGAAGGGGAAAAGGAAAGCAGCGAGTGTGTGTGCTGCAGCCAGTGCCCAAGGCACACGGGCTGCTGCTGCCTCTGCAGGGGATGCTTCTTGTCAGGAGAGTGGGGCTGGCTGGAGGGGAGGGTGGGAGAGCAGGGCTTGTCTTCGTGGTGTGAGTTTCCAAACCTTCTTCTGTGCCATCGGGGCTCGAGGCGTTTGCAAAGCTGTAACACGTAAGGCTGTCATTGTCAGGCAGCGATGGCGATGCAGCCCATCCCTGCATCGTGTGAGGGGGGTGAAGACCGCCTCGTACTGAGCCAACAGCCCCACCTGAGTGTCCCAGGGCTCTCTTATCGAAATACAAACAGCGCTTGTCTCTGCTAAGCTCTGGAGATGACAAGATTGCAGCAGTGCAGCTGCACGGCCAGCACGTGCCGTGTTTAGTGAGGAGAGACGCAGGTCGTGGCTGCGAAGCTCAGAAGCAGCGGGATGCTGACTTGGTGCAGGCAGCGGCGGTAATAAAGCAGTAGGAATTGGTCGTGTTGAAGGAAGTACCAGATGACAGACTTGGGCTAAGGTTAATAAATCTGATCTCTGTTATTCTGGCGAGACTCTTCATGTTTTATAGCCAGTGTCGCTTTTGTATGTGTTGCGGAGCTGCAGAATCGAGAGGAAACCTCTTGCCTGCTGGTTCAGGGCCAGGCTGGATGCCTGTACATGGCATCCTACAGGACAGCGCTGAAAAATCTCAACTCGTTAGTGTGTGTGTGTGCGCGTGCGTTCACCCCTCAGCCCCCCTGGGTGCCAGACCTGATGCTGGAATCACATTGAGCTGCTTACAGCAGGATGAGCCACGTATCGGGGCATGAGCCTCTGCGTGAGACCACTCTGTGTGATTCAGCCTCCCTCATCCTGCCAGTGGAGGGTCACCACGATCGGGAGGAGCAGAGGAGCACATCACTGAAAGTTTTGTCTAAAAAAAGCCCTTTTCTTTTTACTGCTGCTTGAAACAGGGATGTTGTATCTTTAAGGCACCCCCTTCTCACTCCCCTAATACCTCAAGGCCTCCGAGTGATTCTGGAGGAGAGGATCAGTGCAGGAGTTTAAGGCATCTTTCCCTGCCCTGCTGCACTGCTCACTTACTGCTCCGAAGGCTGTGCTTTGCCATTTCCATGGAAACCATTAGTTGCTAAGCAACTGGAGCATCATCTGCGCTGAGCCCTCGCATCTAATTATCCCATCACAGTGGCTGAGAGGGGCTGGGGGGGGATTAACTCCTCTACCATGGCAGATCCATTGACAACACTTTAGTCACATTTAAAGGGACATGGTCTCCCTTCTGCAGCACTTACCGACACCCTCTTGCTCGGGCAATTACTTGGTTTTCTTACACAGCTGGACTGTGGGGAGGGATGCGGGTTTCTGCGAGCGGCAGAGACACCGTCTGTGCTCGTGGCGTGTTCGCTGCCCGTGCACGGAGCTCTGCTGCGAGCTCTTCTTTCTGCCCGACTCGTGCGTGATGCGCTTTGCTGTATGTTTGCATCACGCAGTCCTTGCCTTGCAGACTCTGTCTGGGCCATACTTTCAGTCCTTCCTATATCGCCTTTGTGTTGCGAGCGCCTCGGTGCTGCCCTTATGTTATTGTCTGTGTCCCAAGAGCCTGATGTCATGTCTGCTCTGTGAAGTATTGCTAATTCTTCAGAGCTCGGCAATGGAAGAGGTGGGCAGCTCGCTGCCTTCGGTCTGCCTGCAAGCTAAAGCAAACATTGCCTGGCTCGATATTCAGTTTGGTATTTCCTTACTGTTTGCTGCCAGGATGGCTAGCGGCTAAGTCTTCGAGGAGCACTGAAAGTCTAAAGTGGAAAGTAACACCTAAGGAAAATCTCATTTCCCGGACCTCTGTAAGTGGACAAAGCCACCAGCTGAATGGCAAATTCTGAACATTCAGATAAAATAGTTGGTCTGAGAGCTGATTCCGAGGTTGCAAATCCAAGGCTGATGTTGTGCAGGACTCGTTCTCCCCGCCGTGATAGATCGCATCTGGGTGATGTTCCCGGACTTGTGAGGAGAGCGGTAGCAGTTTGAGTTACCTTCAGACAAACGCCTGAGCTTCGTGAGAGCCTAATGGCACCCAGGTCCCTGCTTCAGTAAATTCTGTCAGCTGCTGCCTGCTCCCACCTGGCTGGATAGGGAAGAATTTCTCAGTTTTCCCTTTCTCCTAGGAAATGGATGCTTTGTGATTAACTGAGGCTTTTCTAGTGGCTGGATCAGGGACGATGGGGAGGTTTGTTAAAAGTTTTCCCGTTTTTTTTACTGCATGGGTCTGTGAACCAGCTGAGTGTTACTGCAAAGCTTCCTAGCAGTGTTTGCCGTGTCTCGTATAGGTAGTGAGGACAGAGCTTCCTCAGCAGGAGGGTGGCCCATCCTTACCTTTGAAAAGGAAGAGTATCCCTAATACCTCCCTGATTTGTCTCTGTTTCTGTGTCCACCCTTGAATTGTAATGTCTTTCGCTGCAGCCAAAGCCTGCAGGCACCATCCCGCCCTGGCAATATGTTGTGCCAACCTGTTAGCGGCGCTTCCGCCCCTCTCCTTGGAATGGGACCAGGGCACGCGGCGCTCCGAGGACTGAGTGACCGGGGGCTCGGTGGGATGGGGCAGCTTGGGAAGATGGAGCAGGTGCCCCCCGCCGCGCTCTCAGGGTAGAGGGATGATGATGATTATTATTAGAGCTCTTGTAATGAGCTCGGGGAGGGGCAGGTGGAGGAGAGAGACATATTTTGTCATGAAAATGGGAAATGTAATTAAAGTCCACATGTTAATTAAGAGCTGGAGGGGAGAAGTAGATGGATTTGTGCCTCAAGTCTCATTGGCGTTGGCAGTTGGGCGCTTTGCATAATGCTAATAGATGAGGAAGGAAGGTTTTGGAGGAGAAGCATGGAAGACGGAAGCATTGCACAGAGGTTCCTGTGGCTAGGAGAGGAGCATATAGTGTAAAGGAAAAGCTTTGTTTTCCCCAGCCAAGGTTGGGAAGCCGAAAAGAGGAACGGTGTCCACAGCCTTTTGCTTTTGGTCCTTTGGCCATGTTGAGGCTCACGGGAAGGTGGTCCAGGCGCGCTAACCCGAACGTGGGTCACCTGCCTGGGCACCTCCCTGTTCCCTGCATGGGGATTTCCAGTCCCAAGTGTGTCAGACCGGCACATTCATTCTTTTAAAAGAAGTGGATGTGAGAGAGTTCCTGAGCTCTGCCCTGTCAACACTGGGCATCCCAGCCGACCCTGGGTCTCGTGCAGCTCCTGAGACACAAAGTGAGAATATCTCTTAGCTCCATGCAGATCATGGCAGCTGAAACCTGCTCATCTGCCCCTCTGGAAATGTGCGAGAATGTTAATCAGGCGTGGGTCCCTGGTGGTTTCAGATGCTCTAATAAGGAATTTTATGCCTGCTTTTTACTCGCGGGTCAGGAGTCAACGAGGTTACAGCTCCGCTGCTGTGACAGGCTGGTGAATGTCAGGGCAAGTTTAATGGGAGGATCTCGTAGGTTTGCATCTCGGACTCTTTTGACGCATAGGACAGATCTGCAGAAACACACGGGGAAACGATACCTGCCCTGTTTGTAGCGGGGTATTACTGTATTTAACGTGCGGATCGTCCGCTCCTTCATCTGTGCCTGTACCCCATTGCTATGGGTCTGGGGAATGGAAAGGCAGCTGAAGCACGTGGGAACGGGGTGGAAATGAGTAAAGGGGAGTCTGATGTACCTGCTTACGAAAGGGTATTGCAAAATCTGAGGGTATTGCAGAATCAGACCGTGTCTGTGAGAAAAGAGGGTGGTGGTCCCTGTGCGCGTGGTGCTGTTTGGGGGAGCAGAGGATGACTCTGCGTCTTCACAAAAGTGAGAAGAAGGTTGTCTGCACGCAGAAATTAAGGGAACTGTTCAAAACGTAGTTTGCCATGTGTTGTGGGCTCACAGGGATCAGGAGAAGCAAACGTGCAAGCCTCTGACTCACGCGCGAGGTCCCAGAGTCAGGAAGGAGTAATCTAAAAGCTGCTTGAGCCATGTGCGGAATGTTAATGAGGAGGCAGCGCTCACAAAATGCTGCAGCCTGGCTCCTGCCGCCCAGCGTTGCTCCCAGGGCGGCTGCTCCCCTGAAAAGAGCAAAAGGGCTTGTGCCAGCAGAGCCTGAGGACCTGAGCTGCCTGGGCTCGGGAGCTTGGCGAGCAGATGGGTTAGCGTCCCTCCTCGCTCCCTCCGCACCTGCGGGTTTCTGGGTTGAGAACAATCCCCTCTATTTGAGCAGAGTGTGGCATCGGGCAGAACCAGGGCAAAACTCAAGGAAGAGCATCGCAGCTCTCGTCCCCAGAGCATGATGCATTCGGCTTGTAAGATTGTCTGTGTCTGTCCTGGTGGATGAACGCTGTGCTGGAGCAGCACAGGTAACTGCAGGCACACAGTGGTTGGGCGGGACACAAGAAATTACGGTGAGGGAGGGAATTTAGGAAGACAGAAAGTCACTGCCTAAGTTGGAATTTGGCCAGGCCGCCGAACTGAGCAACCTGGCTTCCAGAAAATGTCGAGGGATTTGTACCGGCTTGTTTGAAATACGGTGCTGGAGGTATTGCAGCTCCTCCCGTGGCTGCCTGGGTGGGGGCTTCCCGGCTCTCGGACGGCCAGCAGCGTTTGCAGTTTGCTCCCTGACCTGGAAGTGGATCTGGGGAATGTCTTGCTCCATCCGCTCGGTTATTCTGCATCCTTGCTCTTCTGCTTCACTCGTGCCCTCTTCTCTTTTGCTTTTCTTTTCATTTCCTTTTGGCATCTCGGGGCTTAGAGCGTTTCCAAGAAGAACTGAAGTTAGGAGAGCAGCCGCTGAGGAAGCTTGCCAAATGCTCTACATCGGTTGACAGCTCTTCTCAAAACCAGATGGTTACTAATTAAAGGGAGTCAAGTGAGGAGGCTACGTCGGCCTTTCTTTTTTTTTTTTTTTTCCTTTTTTTTTTCTTCTTCCTCTGAAGAAAAGATTTCATGACCTTGGAGGAAGATCATCTTCCTCTGTTTGCAGGGATGTCCTCTTCCATGGCTCGTGGTCTGTGGTGATCCCAGTGCTATCTGCTGGGTGCAGGATCTTTGCGAAGAAAGCAGGGTCACCATTTGCCTGAAGCCCAAGGTAGCTGCCATGGGAGGTAGGACAGAAATGCGGTTGTAAAAAGAAAGCACAAAGCAGGAGAGCAGTTTGAAGTACTGGCAAGACCCCTTCTCCCAGATCTTCTGTGGGACCTTTCCTTGGAGCCTCATATTGGCAGCAGAAACAAGCCTGACGTTGTCATGCCGCCCTTTTGCCGAGTCTTGGCATCCTTGGGGAACTTGTCCTTGTTCCTCAGCCTGCTGCACCTTTCAGGAGTACTCTGAACTCAGTGGCTCTCAGGCACATGGGTTGCTCCACATGGCTTTTCTTCATGGTACTGGGAGCTGGATGGCTGGGAAGATGAAGGGCAAGCACAGCATGTTTCTCTCTTTATTTTCAAGAACGTTTGGTTTCTAGAGCCAATCTTAACAGATGCACTGTCAACGCTTAACGGTTCAACCTCATGTGGAAGAACTGTGTATGAGGAAAAATGTATTGGCAGTAACAAACACCTCCCACTCAAATTCATGTCCAAGAAAAGCGTAGCAGCTTTGTCTCAATTCACTTCCAGAGCTGTGGTCCTGCACAGGCTCCTTGCTGAGATCTTGCTCCTTCCTCCTGTTGGCATCACTGCTGCATGGCTGGATTTTGGGGGGCTTGAGCCAGGGCGCCTGGTCGTTCCTTCCACACAAAATTGCCGATAGGAACACACTTTGGTACTACAGGCCTGACAATTTTGCTGTTAGATCATGCTTGAGAGTTTCGGAGACGATCTGAGCCCTGCTCTGGGCAGTCCTGCGTCGTGCTGTTCAGTCCGTTTTCTTTCCGTGCTGTGGGGACACAAGTGCTCCTTTTATGCCAGGCTTTCAGAGCCTCTTAGGCAGGACCCGCTCCACGTATTGCAAAGAGTCAAAACAGGGATCTCAGACCTCGCTCTCCTTTTGAATGGAGGAAGCTGCATTGAGTGCCTGAATCAAAGGCCGCCTACACACTTTGTGCCAAACGCGGTACAGCCCCTCTGGAGATGTCTTGTCTGGTTCCCGTTGGATATTGTGCCTTTCTTGAAACCTGGGCTCCAGTTAGGAGCAACCATCTGGTTACATGGGGCCGGTTCAGCGTTCTGATGGGGTGTTACGGTCCTAGGGATGTCCTGGGGGGACAGATAGGGCTGTCCCTTTACCCATCCCCGGATCAGGCCAAGGTGCAGCTTTCTCTGCCAGGACATTGCTGCCAGGTTTGTGCTGGAGCTGCTAGCACCACCTGCGGCTCCTCATGCTGCTGGCCCTGCAGAGCAGAGGTAGGCAGAGGAGGTCCCTTCGCCCTTGGGGGGCTTCTCTTCTCGGTGGGTCCCTGGGGGTTGGAGAGTGCTGACCTGGGGTCTGTCCTTTTGTGTCCCTGGCAGCACTGCGCAAATCCACATCTGCAGGGTGCTGCTGAAGCATCCTCTCCCTGTCATGAAATATGCATGCCCGTCTCCAAAAGGGCTCCAGCACAGCAAATCCGCGTGTCCCTCCCGTGCCCCCCCCACACACACTGGCACTCTGCGGTGCAGCGAGGGCGGCTGCGGGCTCGCTGTGAGGTCAAGCCAGATCCAGGCAGCTGATCTCTGTCTTTGAGGAAATAAAACAGAGCAGAAAAGAAGTAGCAAAACCCCAGGAGGTGCTTTTGAGGCTTAACCCTTTCCAGGCTGGGAAGCACCATTGGAGAGGGGTTGCGGCGAGCAGGCTCAGTGGTGCCGGGAGAGACGGGTCTAGGGAGCAGCTGTGAGGCTGGAGTCCTTGCTCAGGCTGGACCAGGGGGCTCTGCTGCTGTTGGATGTGCTGGCTTAAATCCATCTGATGCCAGTTGCTGTGCTTCTCCTGGCTTTATTGAAGGCTGCCTTGATTTCACTGTATTAGCTCTGCAAAGCACGAGTCCTTGCTAGAATGTCACGGAGGAGGGCTGTTTCCCCTGTGGGTGGAGGAGCATAAATCTTGGGTCTCATGAGTTACTTCTCTGTGGATTTTATATTTTTTTTTTAATGTTCAGGGCATTTTTGAGCCTCCTCCTCATTTATGGTTAAGATGTCAGACAGTGAAAGTAATATATTGCATCAATTATAGGGAGACTGCTCTGCTCCGGGGAAAGTTTCTGGGCTGGGAGCGGTGGGACTCCCTCTGTGAGCCCTGTCGTGCCGCGGGGACCTTGCCTCGCTGGGTGACTCCGGAGCAGAGCGAGGTGCCGTACGGGGAGCTCTGGGCGAGTGAGGCAAGGAGGGGATTGGGTCCTGGGGCACGCGGCGCAGCCTGGCTGGGCTGGCGGATGCAACTGGTTCGTTCATCCCTCCCTGTTCATCCCCTTGATAATCCGATTTACATTCCCTTTTCTTCCCCTGGATCCTGCTGTTACCATGGGAACTATGTTCACAGTTGCATTTCATTGGCTTCTGGAAAAACTCCTTTTTGCCTTTCCCCCCTGTTTCTTGCCCCTTTTCCAGCTTGGACACGGAGCTGTGGCTGTCAGAGGATGGGGAAGCTTGCAGGGCTTCTGCTAACAGGGATGAAGGCAGGAGGAGTTGGGGGAATACAGCAAGACCGTTAGGGACTGGGTGAAGTAATTCTGCTTATGTGGTCTTTAGCTTGGCCTTTTCTGCGTCCCGCAGCTCTAAAGGGGGTCCTGGACACCCTCAGGTCCCCAAGGGTCTCTCCTCCTTTGAGTCTGACGTTGTCTCTGGTGGCCTGGGAAGGTACCCAGTGTGCTCTTCGTTATAGCTGAGGGATTTTCCTGCCTGTTTCTGCAAAGACGAGGCTGGTGCTGCGAGTGCTGTGTGGTTGAGAGACAGTAAGGGAGGAGACACTGCTCCAGGCTCTTGCACTGTCACCTTCTTGCTGCTTTTTGCTTTGTCCGGGAAAATTGTGCTTCAGCCTGGTAGATTGAGAGTGTGTGCAGAAAATAGCAATTGCAATGCTGCATCTTAACGAATTGTCACTTGTTGGCTTCTTTGTTCCTTTAGTGACTGCGCCTTGGTGTTTGCAAACCTATTTGCTTAAATGGGGAGAGTGGTTGCATTTGAAGGAGGAAGGGGCAGTGGCCAGGGGGAGATGTTCCCCAAGCCCCCTCTGTCACTCTGTCCCACGTGTGGTGGGGCTGGCAGCTGGGCTGCTTCGCCCTCACTGCTCTTCCTCGCCCCGTCAGGTCACACCGCTGGAGAGCCAGCAGGGCCTTGGCAGCCTCCCTCCACCTCTACCCCTCTACACCTGGCTGCTGCCTCTGGTTTTGTCCTGGCCGAGCACCTTGGCATCCATCTGACCTCGATACCTGTGGCCGGGCCACCCCCTGCATTTGGTGTCCCGGCACACGTGACTCTCCTGCAACCCCTCGCGTTCCTAACACCTGCGAGAGGACTTTGTTGCTTGGTTCTTGGTGTCTGCACCGCATACAGGGCAGTTGTAGAGTGCATTACGGTGCCTGTTACGCAGATGTTCAAGAAGGACTGTTGGCATGATCTAATGGTTCAGGTGCCGGCTGTAAGCCACCGCTGCTGGCGCGGGGATGGAGGGTGCGTTCCTACGAGGATGTATCACGCGCTGCGGAAATCCATTTCCTCACTTCTGTGCCTGGATGTTAAAGCTCCGTTTGGCATTTTCCACTGGAGCCACAGTTTCTCCCTTTTCCTCTTAATTGAAACATCCTCTTCTGCTATGTGCACATGCCGCTCTTCTCTCGCGCGTAGCCCTGCGTCTCCTTTGCATCAGCGTAGGGAGAAAACAGGGTGATTGCAATAAGGCGACGCGTTTCTCTCCGGTGCGTCGCAGCACGGGGAGCTGGAGGCGAAGTCGGGCTGCGGGGGGAGCGACCCCGCGTTGCCGGGCCGAGGGGGGAGCGGGGGCCCGGGCAAGGGCCTCCTCTGCCTCTCCTCTCTGCGGGGACCCCCCGCTCCGCCCGCCGGGGACCCGCCGCTCCCGGCAGCCCGCACGGTGCGCCGCCAGGGGGCGCCCCCGCGCCCCGCCCCGCCCCGGCCTCGGGGGGGATGGAGCGGAGGGACCGCACAGAGCCGAGCCGGGCAGCGCGGGGGGACCCCGCATGGAGGAGCCGCTCCTGCCCCGCATCCTGCGGAGCCTCCGGCGGGCGGGGAGGGGGCGTCAGAGCTGCGGGAATCGGCGTCACAGGAGGGTGGGTGGCAGGGGACCCTCAAAGGCCACCAAGTCCAGCCCCACCGCCGTGGGCACGCACATCTCAGAGCCCCGTCCAGCCTGAATATTTCCAGGGACGGGGCATTTCCCACCTCTCTGGGCAACCTGGGCCAGGGGCTCACCCCCCTCACAGCAAACAATTTCTGCCTCAGATCTCATCTCAATCTCCCCTCTGTCAGTGTAAAACCCTTCCCCCTCGTCCCATGGCTCCCCTCCCTGCTCCAGAGTCCCTCCCCAGCTTTCCTGGAGCCCCTTTAGGGCCTGGCAGGGGCTGGAAGGTCTCCCCGGAGCCTTCTCTTCTCCAGGCTGAACCCCCCCAGCTCTCTCAGCCTGTCCCCACAGCAGAGGGGCTCCAGCCTCTGATCATTTGCACGTGTGTTTTGGGAGACTGGGGCATAGATGAGGAAGGGCTGGATGAAAACCAAGGGAGCAGAAGTGCGAGAGGAGCCTGACCACACAAGTAGAGCCTGTGGCTTTCCTCAGACGGTCGCCCTCCCCGCAGCACGCAGGACAGATGGTTGGACTAGATGATGTGAAAGGTCCCTTCGAAGCTATGCAACTCTGTGATTCTGTGACAGAAGGGTCTGGCCCAGCAGCTGAGTGTCGGTGCAGAGGCATCAGCCCCATGTGCCGGGCTGAGCCCCCCACTCCTCCGCAGAGTGGGTCAGCCCCTGAGACACCAGGGGAGAGGCCTTTCCCCCGGCTAGGGCTCTGCGTGGCTGAGGTGTTCACACACTGAGGTGTAACCTGAGTGTCCCAGGGACGGAGACGGCATGCGTGGGGATGGGGGCAGCAAGTCCTGGTCCAGGCTACTGGCAACACGAGTCCCTGTCATGCTGGCAGATGGCGCAAGGCAGCAGCTCACTAACTTTTCCTGTTATGACCCCATTTACAGAGCGGTGATTTCAAGTGACCCCAAATACTAATAGAGACATTGAATAAAATTGAATTTGTGTCGGGCTTGTGACCTCCCTGAAAACTGGCCTGATCTCTGCTCCGCCACTCGCTGACACAGGTCTGCAGTGACCGAGCCTCCAGGAGTCCTCTGGAGATGAAGGTACTGAGTAAATAAACCAGAGGGAGGGATTGCTCCGTTCCTCGTTCAGCCTGACTGTAAGGCTGTAGTAGCAGGGACAGCTGAAGCTGTTCTTTCGCCTTCCTTGGCTCTCATGGGGGGGCCGGAGCGGTGTCAGCAGCGATGAGCGGGGCTGGCACCCCTGTGCCGCGCTCCCTTCCTGCTGCCGGTGGTTCCACACGCCCGCGGAAAGCGCGTCTGCCCCGGCACCGTCTCCGACACCCGCCGCTGACGCCTACGCGTGAAGGTTTGCCCGTCTGCGAGGCGCACTCGCCCGTGTGCGTGGCACATGCCGAGCCCGTGCTGGGGGTCCGCGATGGCTGGCAGGGACCGGAGCAGCACAGGCCGGGGGGCCCGTTTGCCCAGACCCGGGATCCCCTGCAGCCGGCCGGGAACGGCTCGGGGAGGGGGGATGTGGCGGCCGCGGGGGGAGCGGGGACCCCGCCGCCCCCGGCCCGGCTCGCCCCGCCCGCCCGTCCTTTCGGCGAGGGCTCTGCTGGCTTTGTGTCGCCGCGGCGCTGCCGCTCCAGCGCCAGCCCTGCCTGCTCAGTTTTTCCAAACCCGCACTCGGGAGAAGGCGCCGTATCAGGATAAGAGTCCTCCCCCCCCCCACCTCGCCCCCCCCAGTCCCCTCCCCGGCCGGCCCCGGCCCCGGGTGGCGGTGGGAGGCGCCGGATCCGCATTTATCGCGCTGGTGGCCTCGCTAAACGCTTTAACCCCTTGCGCCCCGCAGGCGCCGGGCTCTGCCCCGCTGGCAGCGGCCGGGGGGGGCTCCGGCTCCGCTGGCCTGAAGCTCCCTCCGGTAAACCCCCGCCTTTTCGGGTTCTGCTGCTCACCAGAGGCTGCGCTGGGTGGCAGCGATGCACCCAGGCCAGAGACAGCAAAGCAAATGTCTTTGCAGGGCTCTGGGTAAAGAGCTGCCCAAATTCAGGTGGAGCGTGTGGCAGAGGCTGCCCGAGGCCAGGCTGCTGTGGCAGGAGTGAAGCTCATCTCCTGTGCCAGTATCCCAGCGGCATCAGGGCTTTGTGGGACCTGGGGTGGCTTCCCCTCGGCTGCAGCGAGCACCGGAGGTGGTGGGAGGATGAGGATGGCGTTCAGAGCGTGCACGAGTCACAAGAAGGGAAGAAGGCTCAAAGAGCTGTGTCGTGCCTGCACCCATGCGGGCGTTACAAGTGTGTCTGACGCTGTGGGAATAGCATCTCGGATCGCGAGCCTCGGTGTATTTGTGATCCTGGAACCGAGTCAGGAGTTTGTCTTTGCTAGATGATGGTGTGGCAGCCGTGCTGTGGCTGCAACGGCATATTTCCATTTGGGAAGAGGACAGCTCAGCTTGATTAAATTCTCCGGTACTCCGGCGCAGGCTGTGTTTTGCCTTTAGGACTGCAGCATAGGAAAATCCCAGTGTATGGAGCGGGGCTGGGGCCCAGCTCTAGTGTGAGGATGCTGAGCAGGAGACCGTGGCTGCCTGGCTGCCTCGCTCCACGTGTTGTCTTTGCGCTCCCCGGTTTCTTCTGGCTGCGGTGGGTGAATGGCCTCGGCCTGCTGGAGGTGTGATGGTTAATAAGTTAGCGTGAAGGAATCGGGCTGGGATCCCATTTGAAAGGTGCAGAGAAGTCAAGCTGGGTGCTCCTGGTTCTGCCCAGGTCCCTCTGGCCCACGGGACAGGCTGCCTGGGCGGTGGCAGAGGTGGCGCAGGCTCCTCGCAGCTTCCTGCTGCTGGCGCCCGCCCTGCTCAAACTCCGACAAGCGCGCAATGAGGGAGCCCATTCTTCCCCAGCTGGCGGCGGGGCTGGGCACAGATCTGGGGCCTCTCCTGGGCTGGCTTTTTTCCCCTTTCCCTGAGCGATGGCTTTGTGGTACCATCAAAACAGAGGTGGGACTGAGACCTCGTGGCACAGCCCGAGGGAGGTGGAGGCACGGCAGGGACTCGCGAGGCTGTGGGGTAGGATCCGTGCCAGCGTCTGAGGGGAGAAGAGGGCACTGCGGCCAGGAGTCTGTGTCGGGATGGGCAGGACCGAGGGTAGCACGGGGAGAGCTGAAAAGATGTTTTTAGGCCAGAGTCTACCTCTGCAGCAGTAACGGAGCCTCTTCCGTTTCCTCGCTGGACCTTTGCCTCTCTGGGGTGAGTCTGTGTCGCAGGTCTGTGGATTTAACGCCACCAGCTCCCTGCTCTGTACCCTGTGGATCAGCAAAGCGAAGGGCTGCTCCTAGAACAGGCGCTTCACAGCCCCGGGCTCGTTTCCTTCATCCCAGTTCATCTGTGCACTTCCATCTCTGGGGCCTCTGCTGGGGGTTGGTCTGGGACTGGAGTGAGCCACTGGGGGACTGCTTTGCAAAGAGGCAGCTCCAGCTAACTGTGAGTCACATCATTAATTCCAGTATAGTTAATTGGACCTAATTAATCATATTCATAAGTGTAACGAGGGCCTCGCCCACAGGGGTCTCACGAAGGTCTGAGCTTGAGGCTGGCGTTCTGCAGAGGCGATGGGAACGAACAAGTCCCAGAGCCTTGCAGGTGGCTTGGGACGCAGCTTCCGTGTACTCCAGACATCCTCATCGGCAAAAGCACAGCGGGACGAGGCCAGTCCTTCCGACCCTGTATCCCGGTATGCTCTGCATCCCACAGAGGTAGAACATGTCAGGCGCTTCTGGGTGGCTGGTCCCAGTTCTGGGCTGGAGTCGTGGTCACAGCTGGCTCCCTCTTGGTCCTTGACTAGTTTGGAAGGGGGACTTTAGATTTCCTGGGCGTATGTTTTGTGGCCCAAAGGCAAGGAAAGCCCCGTGCAAGGGAGGGGCTGGTAACAGCCAGTCTGGGCACCTCGGCCAGGGGCTTGCTGATGCATCGATGTACCAGGCAGCTCCTGAGATGAGCTGCTGCCGTCGTCGTGGTGGTGTTGGCAGAGGGAGGCTTTGAGGAGCTCCAAGGACTCTGCTTCCCCGTCTCCTCCCCTCCCTGTCTCTCCTAGCGTGGGCGTAATGATAGAGGAGGGAAGGGGAGACTGGGAGTCGGAGTCAAGTGTAGGGAGGGCAGCTAGCCCGGCAGATGTTAATTAAAGACAGAGGCTCAGCGCTGAGCCGGCAGCGGCTGGTCCTCCCGCTGACCTTTCCCAGTCTCACTCTGCCACTTTCATGTGCGCGGGCTGGGAGAGATGCGAGGGGCTGTGATGTAGAAAGCCCAGGAGGCTGCGGGGAAGGAGAGGCAGCTGGAGGGCCTGGAGGAGGAGAGGTGGCTCCACACGTCCCCTCAGCACCCGACATGGCTGGAGGGAAGGAGCTGCCAGCCTGCCCCTGGCACCCAGCTGTTGTGCCAGACAGCGGTAGCTGGGCACTGGTTTTAACTCACTGCGCCTGTGCGTGCCGTCTGCAGGGACATGAGCCCAGTGCTGCTACTGGGAAGGATGAAAGAGTGAAACTATGTCACTGCTTGCTGATGAGGCGCTCAGGAGCTCACCGGGGAGGCGGGGAGATGTATGGCCTCTCTGCGCCCCGGTCCCTGGGAGGGGTACATCAGGGTATGGTTGTGTGGCTGGTGTAAGCAAACGATGCTAGATGCTGCTTTTTGCAAAGGGGTCCCCAGTGACTGCCCACCCGCGCAGCCTGCGGTCCCCCGAGGGAAAACCCAGGGCATCTGTCCCTCCTGTCTGCTCCAGCCTTGCCTGCTTTCCCGAGGCACTTCTGCAGACAGGCAAAGCCACCCTGTGCTAGGGGTAAAGATGTGCCTTCAAAGAAGAATGTCCCATCCTTTCTGTTTGGGTTTGGGAGCAGCCGGTGTGTTTCTGCCCTCCCTCCCTGCTGCCTCTTGCGCCTCTGCTCCCTGGGGGCAGGCTGGCTTCCTTGCCCCGAGCCAGGGGAGGGCGGGTGACGGGGGTCCCCGGAGTCCGGCCCTGGTGGTGGCTGTGGGAGGGCAAGGTGTGCTTCCACTTGCAATCAGGGCTGTCGCTTCCCATCAGCGGAGATGGATCGCTTGTCCCTGCATCCCCTTTAGCTCTGCAATGCTCAGAGATGCTGCCAAGTGGTCCCTGCCTGCAGCCCTCTCTTCCCAGCCCACCCCTGAGCAGTTAGTGCACTGCAGACAGGAAGGTGACACATCCTGGTTAGGATGCTGCTGGCATCATCCAGAAGCGGGTGGACCGGCTTAATAGCCTGATGTACGTGTGCACTTGTGCGGCTCCCTTCTGCCTGCCAGGGGGAGGGAGCGGGCACAGAGCGCGGGCAGCCAGCGAGCCAGCTGCGTCCTCTCCCAGCTGCATCCAGCAGCAGCCCCCGAGGTGGGTGGGGGGCTCCTGCCGCCCAGCTGGAGCTAAGGGTGTATTCGGGGTGGATGCTGTTTCCACCTGAGCCTGCACCCGGCTGTCCCCAGCTCACTCGCTTCCTGCCTCCCTCTGGGGTCTCTCCTGCCTCTCCCGGCTCCTGTCGCCCCCACCCCGGTGTAGCACTTAATGGAGGTCGTCGCTCAGGGGCAGAAGGCGGTTAACGCATGGAAAACTTGTTACTAAAGACAGTATCACGCTGCCCATCCCAGGTGTGGGGACCGGCCCCTCTGCGTCTGGCACGTCGGCTCATGGAGACGCGGCAGAGAGGGGCTCAGGTGTGGGGTCTCCCCCCGGCTCAAGAGCGGGATAGGCAGGGTGCCGACAGGGACAGAACCGGAGGCCCCGGAGCTTCACCCCGGGCGCGTGTTTCGGGTGATGGAGCCGGGCAGGGAGATGCTGGGCGGGAGAAGCCCCGGTGCTGTCGCGGGACGCGGTTCTGCTGCGACGGGTGACGCGGGGACCCGCGGGCGGCTGCGCGACACTCGTGTCCCCGGCCGGCCGCCGGCGGGGAGGCGGCCTCGTCCCTTCGGGGGGGGCCGCCGGCGGCCCGGGGCGAGCGGCGGCGGCCGGTGCTGGTCCCCGTCAGGCCGCTGGGCGGCCGGCGCGGCGGCGGCGGCGGTGAATCAGCGCGCGGGGCTTTTATTTTGACAGGGCAGCGCCTGGCTCGGCGCTCGGAGGAAAGTGAATGATCCCGTTTCTCCAAATGATTATTCAGGCTCCGGCGGAGAAAGGAGCACTCGGCACGCAGCGCCTCGCCCCCCGCCACGGCGTCCCCGCCCGCGCCCGCCCCGCCGCGCCCGCCGGCACCGCAGCCCGCCGCAGCGCGGGGAAGCCGCCCGGGGCCGGGCGGGCAGCCGGGGCCCGCCGCCGGACGCCCACCCCCGCCGGCGGGCGCGGGCTGGAGCCGCCGCCGCTGCCGGCGGAAGGAGCGGCGCGGCGGGGCGGGGGGCTCCGCCGGCAGCGCCGCCGCCGGCCCCGGCCCCGCGCCCCGCGGCGGGCGGCCGAGCCATGAGCGCGGCCCGCGCCGCCGGCCCCGCGCCGCCGGCCGGCCCTCAGCAGCCCGCGGAGCCGCGCCGCGCCGCCCCGGCGGGCTCGCCCGGCCTGCCCTGAGCCGCCGCCGCCGCCGAGGTGAGTTGCCCCGCCGGCCGCCGCCCCATTGTTCCGCCGCGGGGGGCCCGGGGCTCTGCGCCGCCCCCGCCCCGGAGCTCTCCGCCGGGCGCGTCCCGCCGCGCTGCGGCTCCCGGCGGGCGGCGGGAGGACGGCCCCGGCCCGGCGCTCCCCAGGCGGGTCCGCGCCGTCCCGCCGCCGGCGGGGGCCGGGGTGTGCTGTCAGCGCTCCCGCTGCTCCCGGCGCCGTCCCGGACATCGCCCCCGGCCCGCTTCGCTCGTGCGCTTCGGGGGCCGCTCTTCCCCGGTCCTTGTCGCCCATCGCCGCCACCTCGGTAATTCTTTGAGGACCAGCGAGCCTCGAGTGGGGCTCTGCTCTAGATCCAGAGAACTTACTCGCGTTCGCCCAGTTTTACTCGGGCTGCTCTGGATTTGGCAAGACGTTGCCGGTGCTGTTAAAGCCCCAGGGAGGGTTGGAACTGGGATTCCTGTAGCCGGGCTCGCTGCGTTTCACGTGGGGGTTTAAGCAAAGGTTCCTGTTGGAGCCTGTCCTGAGTGTTGGGGGAGACCTCTCCCCTCTCTGCACGGGGTCCTACTCCGTGGGCTCCTGGAGGTGAACCAGGCGTGCGGTTGGCTTGGAGGAAAAAGGGGGGAAACACCACACGTACGTGCTTTCGTTGCGCACGGAAAGGAACCCATGTAACAAAACCTTCCCCACGTTGTAGTACGGATGTGTCTTTAGCAGGTGGTGAACTTGTCCTAGCCCTGCTCTGCTAGCAACCACTTGCTGGAGTAGAAATGTGAGAAGGATGCATATCTGAACACATAAGTAATGCTGCATGACAGGGCAGGCTGCTGTGTTGTTGTGTGCGGCGTCTGCGCGCCTTGGGGGCAGCGCGGTTTGACAGGGTGTCGGGCTGCGGCGTCGCACGGCTGCGTCCGGGCTGCGCCAGGCAAAGGGCTGCCGACAGCGTGGCACGGCACAGAGGACCACCGCGCGCCTCCGCCTGCCATGCGTCCCTGCATCCCCATCGAGCAGGGCTGCAGGAGGCTCTGCTGCGCGCTTCCGACCTGCGGGATCCGTGCTGCAAACGTGGCTACCACTCGTTATCCAGCCCAAAGGCCGTTTCATGCCAGGCACGCGGTAATGACATGCGGCTCCTGCCAGCCGTCAGTCGCCAGGTCTGTGCGAAGGGATGTGTGTGCGCCTTGTTTTGCTACTTCGGCGGCAGGAGGGATAAGAGAAGTGAGTCACGGAGGAAGTGATTTCCCCAAGGTCGCATGGCGAGTCTGTGGCAGTGCTGAAGCAAGACCTCCCTCGGCTCTGGTGCCTGCGATAAGGCTGGCTGCTGCCGCACGTGGGTATACACCACACACCCAGGGCTGGTACTAGTGCAAAAATCACCAGGTCGACATCATTGGCCGATTCTCTCTCTTTCTCCTTGGTAGAAAGATGAGCGAATTGCTGTGCTGTATTTACAGCAGTTGTCTACTCCATCAGGGACTTTTTCCAGGGCATTCACACCCTAAATGCGCAGAAAGCTTTCTGGCTGTTTTCTAACATGGGTTTGCCGTTTTAGCTGGGTGGACAGCGTGATTGGTGCCTCCCCACCACCCTGACCTGTACCTTCATTAACTAGAAAATCCATTTTGTGGTGTTTGGTATTTTCTGTAGTCTAACGTTGTAGGTGTTACTACATCTCCCTACCCCCAAAAGTCCCTTTCCTCTTTCCAGAACCCCCAACGGAAAAAATAAAACACAGCAGCTAAAGGAAAGCTTGCTTAAAAACTTGAAGCCATAGTTGTTCGGTTGAAGAAAGTAAAATAGTTATGTTTTGTACTTTAAAGCCCTCCAGCTTTTGCCCCTCGCCGTGTTGCTGTCGGAGGGTGGCTCTCTGGCCGCTGTGTGACAGAGGGGACAGACGTCTGGATGAAGCGGCTGGGCCATCGCAGGCTGGAACTGCTGAGCTCGGCTGCATCAGGGCAGCTGCCGGGGATGCGCTGGGCTTGCACTTCAGTTCCAGCCAAACTCGAGCCCATGGAGCTATGGACCTTGCTTGTGCCAGCTTGGAGTCCCTTAGGGTCCAAGCTCAACTCAGCCTTTGACTTTTCCATTGCATCGTCAACCCTGCTGGCTACTTGTCCTCCATATTTGCTGGTTTTGGGGAAAAAACTTTGCTTTTTCTTCTCTTCCCTGCTGAAGCGATGTGAGCCCTCTCCCTCCCAGCAGCACTTGCTGTGTGGAGGGGTGAGGAAGGCAGCGATAACCAGAGAGGAGGCTCTTGGTTCCCACCGCGGGGAGCACCAGCAGTGTCCCCACCGGTGGCTGTTTCGTACTGCGTTATACTTCGTAGCTTACCCTGCTCATCTGCTGCTGGTTGCAGAGTCCCAAGTAAAAGATGAGTCCTGGGATTGTTTTCCACGCCCCATCTCTTCTTGGCACGATGTCCAGTTTGACGTTGACGTTGGGGCAGCCTTTGCTTCTCGGGGCTGTCTCAGGTGATTGCGTCGGGCTCGGCTGCTGCTAAGAGTGAAACTGTTAAGCCATTGGAGCGCTCGAGGATGCATCTGTGTCCCCTGCGGTCCACATGTGCTCTTGCTGGCAGTGGTTGTGTATTCCAGCAGCTACGATGGGTTTTCAGCTGCTCGGGTCTAACTGTTTCCCGGGGATGGCACAGGCTGGCTTCCAGCCCTTAATTCCTCAGGGCTCCATCCAGTTTTAAATACCCTGACGGATGGATCTCCCAAGCAGCCTCTTCTGGGGCAGTAAGTCCCCTGTGGAAAAGCACAAGTTTGCTGTTCCTGCGCAAAGGTGCGTTGAGGGTCTGCTGCACCTGTGAGCCTGCTCCCGAGCTTCTGCTGCTGCCTCCTCCCGGGGATGGTGGCCGCCCCCCATAGCCTGCGCCAAGCAGGAGCCCGGAGCTTGCCCTGCAAATGTCATTTTCCTTCTGCTGTTGCTCTTTTGGCGAAGACCCAGCATCTCACCAGTGCCCTGGATGAGGGGGAGCGCAGGAGAGTTGTGCTAAGTTTGTGACTACTTTGTGCATTTTTAGCAGGAAACGTGGTATGCAGATGCATGGATATGCGATATAACGAAGGACAGAGGTGTCATAGCGGTATGATGTACAGATGCGGCAATATTTTGTCAGTGTTATTTAAGCTGCATCAGCGAAGTGCTAGGAGGATTGCCAGCATGACTCTTCTGGCAAATCAAAATCTAATGCAGGTCAGGACTTGGTGTCACTCGGCTCTCCCTCCCTCCCAGGAAGATGTCAACCGGGAAATGTGCTTTCTGGCGATCTCGCATGTGGTTCCGTGTTTCCAGGGGGTGTGGGAGCTTTGGATACTGACTCTATGTAGTTGATCTCTATGAGGTTAAAACTACCCTACGAGGATTCTTGTAGTGCTGAAGCTGTGGAAAAGTACACCCGTCTGGGAGCCAGGGCCCGAGGAAGCATTGCAGCTGCTTTACTTCTCAGCTGTGCGTTTCCAGCAGCTCTGTGCGGTGCAAGGGGGTGAGGATGGCCCAGACGAGATTCCTTGGTTCTTCCCAACTTCTGTTTCGGAGTTGCGTGCTACCTTCTGGCAGGTCGGTTTTTGCTCCCCTGGTTTGGTTTCCTTTCTGCGAGCACCACCCCCGGCAGCCCCGAGTGGAAGGTACCCAGGAACTGTTATCGGAGGTTGGCGGGGGTGGTTTCTGTTGATGTATTTTGCCCTCCCTCAGCCTCTCCCCAGGAGGCAGCACCAGCCAGACCACGTGGCGTGGAGGAGAGGCACCCGTCCTCCTTCTGTGGTGCCTGTTCCAGGTCATCTGCTTGGCACCAGGCCCTTCCTGGGAATGAGGAGCTGGTTTTGTTTTCTCCCTACCCGATTTTCTTTGAAACTCAAAGGTGGAGAGGGTGATGGATTTTGCTCTAATTGAGACTGGTTCACAGTGGCGTTTGCCATTGCCACAGGGCTGTACTCGGCAGGAGCCAGCATAGAGGAAGCAGTTAGTGTCACTGGCACCTGCTTTTGATTGAAGGGAGAGCCACGCTACAGGGCGGCAGCTTGCCAGGAGCCCTGCGTGCTCCCCGCGTCCTTGGCCAGCAGAGCTGGGCTTGCAACTGCCCGGGCCAGTCTGGTCCCTCGTGTGGCAGGAGATGGAGCACGGGACACCTCGGCATCGCGATCCAAAGCCCGCACCAAACTTTAGAAATGTGCTGACATGCGTCCTGACCAGCTCCAAGTCCGGCTTGCTTGGACCCGGACCTCTCTTCCCAGCTTGCGCTCCTGCTGCCCCTCTCCCAGGGTGTGGGATGGGCTGTCAGAGACACACAGCTCCTCAACGGGCAGGGTTGCGTTGATGCCGGCTGTGACCCTCCGCTGGAGAAGGCGGCATGAGGATAGTGGTCTGCAGCACCCCAAAGAGCCAAGTGGGAACCTGTTCTGCTCTTGCTGGGCTGAGCAACAGACTTGCTCAGCTCTTTCTGGAGAGATGAGCTGGTTCTTCAGCAGCTCCTGGTGTCTGGGCACAAGTGGCTCCCCTGTATCCCGGTGTCCATGCTGGATCACCAGACGGGAGCATCAGGCAGTGGTTTCTGGCCCCTCTGCACTGCCCGGGATGGGAGGGCAGGGCCTTCGCCTGGCTTCTTGTCCTGCTGCGTCTTCCCAGGCAGCTGTGGGCAGAGGAACGTGCTAGCTGTGCCTGGGTGTCTTTGGGAGACCGTGCTTCCCTGATGTGGGCAGATTGTGTCCTGGCTTTGGCTGGAGCTGCTAGAGAAAACGGCGCTTTGTCGCTGGGTTTTGCTTCCGCCAAGAGCAGGAGCTGGGTTTGGGGCTTGGTTTTTCTCAGCTGCAACTCAAGATGCCTTGAATCCCAGCTAGGGGATGATGGGGAGCCTCCTCCGGTGCTGGGGTAATAGCCTCAAGATGGCTTTAAGACTGGGCTGTGCGCTGTGCCCAGGGGTGGGGCGTCACCCTGTTTGGTGAGGAGCTCTGCTGGAGCCGAGTCCTGGGCCAGAAGCCAGGTTTGTGATCCATGCCAGAGCGGGCGAGACTTGCAAAGCGAAGCAGAGCTCCTCCTGTGTGAGAGATGGCCTGAAATACCGAGCAAAGCCACAGAGTGCTCCTTGTTCCTGCCTTTGCCGACTGGTCTTCCCTCTCCCCAAAGTATGTGGGACGGATCTGTTGGGGAGCAGGAGGGCTGCGCTCTGTAGGCGCCTCTGCTCCAGCCTGCCTCTTCGGGCTGCTTGTTCAGTTGGGTTTCGGGTGTTTTTTCCCCTTCTAACCCTGCTTCTCTTGTTAGTGTATCGTCCCTCATCCATCCTTGCTGCTGCTGGTTTGAGGGCCACCTCCTTGCAGGTGGGCTGTCCAGAGCAACGCTCTGTGTGCGGTCGCGCTGCTGCTGCTGTCACAGCTCGACTGAGCAGCTTTGCTTCTCCTTGCTCGGCTGCTTGCTGCAGTGGCCGAGGCGAGGAATGGGCCAGGGTACGGCTTGCGCAGAGGCTGCGCGGCACTGCCTGTTCGCAGGCTCTGCGCTTCGTGGGGTGTAAGCAGAGGAAGAGTTGGGCTCTGCTGGGGTCGGTCTGTGCGGGCAGCGCGGATCCTGCGCCCTGGCTGTCCTGCAGCCTCTGCCGGGAGCGATGCTCTGTGCTGTCACAGGCCAGAGGAGGTTTCAAGCATTGTGCAGAAGCAAGGGCTTGTGTTTTTTCACCTCTGAAACAGAGACCAGGAGGAAAAGTGAAGGGAAATGACTTAACCAAAGACAGGAAGGGAATATGGGGCAGAGCTAGGGACAGAAGCCAGGATTCCCGATTCCTGCTCATCGCTCCGCTCCTACTCAGCTGTCTCTTTGGGTCTCAGCCTGCTGTTTGAGTCCAGGTGTACGGGGGCTCTTCCAGCCCTCTGAGAAGCTGGAGGTCAGGACCTTCTGTCCTGAAGTGTCCCCAATGCTCAGTGCGTCTGTGGGCTTTCCAGTCCCCAAGTGTCTCATCTCCGGGATTTGCCCATCTGAGAAGACTGTAAGTTAGAAAGCTACGACTGGTGTGGTTATAGCAAACGGTGTCCGTGGCTAGTGAGTCGAGCATCTGGTTTTCCAAGGAGCACCGTGGTCCTCATCTGATGCGCGCTCTGCAGAGAAATGCCCTTGTCCCAGAGTGCTGTACCCTTCTTTGGAGGGCCATACCCAGGTTTTTCCTAAGGACTTAAGTTGCTTCTCTCAGCTTCAATGTTTCCCCTCCTGAAGTTGGCTTCGTGGCCTGTCTTCCTTGACTTGCCAGCCGGGGCTTGGTAACTGCATGACTGGGTGTGCACCGGTTGCCTGGTTCTGCAGACTCTGGAGCGTTGCAGTCTTCCTATTAGAAAATGTATTCTTAATATCCTCTTTGGAAGAAAGGTGTTGCTGGAGAGCTGTGTGTCGGTGAACAGTTGTGCTCCCCTTCACATGGGAAGGGGTTTCGGCAGTGGGTGGAATGACTGTTGGTTGCTTCTGTTGTTATGCCGTGCTGGGCTCCTGGCTCCTTGGGAAAGGCACGGTGCGAGGCTGCAGTTGGTGGAGGATGCTGGCTTGTAAAAAGGCGGTTGCAAGGGTCCTGAGTAGCCACGCTGTAGGTCTCCTGTAGCCCTGGCGCCGAGGGGCTGGATGGGGAGCTCGAAGGGCAGTAACTGAGAGCAAGGGCTGCATCTCTGGGCGACTCTTCCTGACGGCGAGCTGGCCAAGGCTGTGGAAACCCCCGCAGCACTGGAGCTTTCACCACTTCCTCGGCAGGACTCGTTCCAGCACCAGTCTGCAGTGGGAGGATGGGGACAGACTGGGCCTGAGCGGAGCGGGTCCGGCCGCAGGCGAGCCTCAAGCGTGGCAGTTCGGCTGGGCTGAAAGCTGCCTGTGTCCTGCCTCTGCGCAGCCTTGTTTGAACTTTTCTCTGGCAAGGAGCAAAAGGCACCGGGGAGACCTAGGGCTGGTCCAAGCAAGTTTCCTCTGCTCTCCCCGCCCCCAGATGCAGCGGGGAGGACGGCAGCAGCTCCAGACTGCTGTCCCGGAGCGGAGCAGTTTGGGGGGGCCTCGGTCACTACAGCCTTTGAGCAAACGTGGGTTTTTTTTGCCTCTGGTGTTCCCTGCCTCTCGGGCTGCGGTGCAGGGAGGGGGAAGTGAAACTGTGGTTCAGAACAAGCCCTCTGGATGGCAAGAAAATTGCTGAGTAGCCGTTTTCCAGGTTGCCGAGGTCCTAACCAGGGCCCGGCGCGGCTGCCAGAAGCAACAGGCTTGGAATTTCCTCTGCCCGGTGCCAGCTCCGCTCGGGCTGGCCGCAGCACCGAACGCTGGGGCCGGGGCTCCTCTCGAGCCCCGTGGATGGGGCGCTCCCGGAGCAGAGGTTACATCGGAGCCGGAGCTGCCCCCCTCGCTCTCGCAGCCTGGTTTCTATTTTCTTTTCCAGGGTCCAAGCTGTTTTGAATTATGCAGCCTGCGCCTCCCGCGGGGCTCCTTGAGCAGCCGCCTAATGAGCTGAGCTCCTGACAAACTTTGCTCTGGCTACGCTTGGAAAATTTTACAGCCTTTTCAGAAAAAGGAAATGCCAGGAAAGGCCTGTCTCTTCTTATTTTTATGAGGGGGTCCCAGTTGAGAGGGGGCAAGATGGGTTTGGAAAAGAAGACAGGAAGGATTTTGTGTACGGCAGTGTATGTGCTTTCTAGTGATGGGGGCGAGCGGGCTCGGTGCCTCCTGCCGGAGCTGGGCACGGTGCGGGGCAGGTCCGGCAGAGCTCTCGGAGGGTTGCACGGTGGGCGCAGGGAGGCAGCGACCCCTCTTCTACGGGGAGGTGGCCATCTGTGTCTTCCCTCCCGGCTGCCAGCGTAGCTACTGGCTGTTTAATCTTTGCTAATTACGCTTTTTCTGAATGGCAGTGGTTTTGTTTCTACTGCGGTTGCAGGCGGAGGCTCCCACATGTGGGTACGCTGCATGTCGGTCCGAAAGGCTCGTGGGAGGGACTGCCACCGGACGGTGGGCTGGTGGTCCCCCCATCGTGGGGATGGCAGGGTGCCGGTGGGCATGGGGATGTAGGAACACAGGTGCCGCCAGCACAACGTTTGAGCCGAAAGGGACAGTCTCGTGTAATTTGCCCCTTTGGCTGAGCAACAGTAGGACAAATCAGGGTGCAAAGTAAGCTGTGACTTGCCTACCTTCCCTTGGTAGGATGGTGCTGAGAAGGGAGCTGGGAGCCCTCAGTTTTGGGTCAGTGCCCCCTCAGGGAGGTGCTGAGGGTCTGCCCTTGCGCTTTTCTGGTTTCCCTCAGCAGAGCCCACCCATGGCATCACTCATCTCCCAACCGTGTCCTAGATCCTGTTCCGATGGTAAAAAGGCATCTGCGGGGACCTGGATGGGGGCGTTGGTTGGAGGCAATAAAGCTGCAGGGGCCTGGGGAGCTGCGTAGCTTCTCCAGTGGGAGCGATGGAGGTTTCTGTGCGATCCGTAGGCATCAGCTGCTGCCAGTCGTAGTGGATGAGCGTCAGACGTGGGCAGCGATGGCCCTGGGTGGAAGGAGCCTCACGCTGGTCCTGCTTCGAGGGCTTTGCCTGCTCCGCCTGTCAGGAGCGCGGCTCTGGAGAGCTATTTGATTTGGCAGCCGGTGCAGGCCTGGCAGCCCTCGGCGTGGGATGCGGGCACCAGAACTGTGCCCTCCTCTCCCTTTTTGTCGTCACTCCTCCCATCGCCAGCTTTCTGCTGCGCTGGGCAGGAGAAAGCACCTTCCCAGGGCTGCGTCCCCTCCTCCACCTGGAAAATGAGTGAAATGTCCCTTTTCCTTTCTCGGGGCTCGCGGGCAGAAGCCGAGATCGTGTTTGACAGCGGAGGCCGAGCACCTTCACTCTGCTGCTGTCGAGTACGAGTGCACCTCTCCTGCCGGCTTCTTGCAGAGATGAGCTGCTCTGTCCCACCTCTTTCTCGGAAAAAGTATTCAAAAATTAGTTAAATACCCTTTTGCTATTGTTATTTATTTCTGTGATGCCCTCTGTGTATATCTGTTTTAGAATGGCTGAAGTGGATGTTTTTTGTACTCTCTAATTAGTTTCCTAATTGTCAGTGGGGAATCCCGTTTCACGTGAACCTGACACTGCAAGAGAAGAGTCCGAAGCCGTGTTTGTTGTCTTTGCTGTGAGCACAGTACAAACCCAGGGAAGGATGGATAAGCGCAGCAGCACGGCTGCAATTCCCTCAGTAGCAGCTTTCCTCCGGAAACGTTTCCCCAGGTCACTGCTCAGTAACGATCTGCCCAGGCTGCCCACCTCCATCGCACAATTCACTGTGAGTTTTGCTCCCCGCTCTCTTTTAAAAATCTCTTTAAAAAAAAAAAAAAAAAAAAAAAAATCACAGTATTCAGTGTTTGAATCTGCTTTGGAGCCTGTTTCAAAAAAAAAAAACCAAACAAGCAAACAAAAACCCCTCCCAAACCCCAAACCTGGTTTTGCTCACTGAAAGTCAGTTTCATGAGCTGAAGTTGTAAACGTTTTGTACAAGAGGAGTTACTTTGCCTTGAGCAGAACTTCAGCAAAGATGTCCTGCTACTTACAAATATTTTGCTATAAATGTAGTTTTAGCCCTGATTTGGCAGGTGTGTGTGTTATTTTAGCAAGAAGAGTGATTTACCCGCCTGAGTGTTTGTGCGATCGGGACCTTACCTGTAAGCGACTGCTCCCCACCCCACACAGCGCTTTTGGAACATTCAGAGAGTCTCAGCTACTGGTGGAAAATGTTTATCGGTTAGTTTGTTACGCTTTTTAATTGCAAGTAATTTCACAAAGTTCTAGTCTAATTAAAATGTATTACTTGCATTAGTAGGTTTTAGGCTTCTTTTTTTTAAGGGCTCCGGTTATTTTTCTGATGCTGGTGTGGACCCCTGTGCAACAGATCTAAGGGTACTGCAGTAACAGGCTGCCTTTCTTAAGTACCTTCCCCAGAACTCCCAGCAGTAGCCTACAGGCCCTTGGAGGTCCACGGTGGGGAGGTTTAACACCAGTGAAGCAAACCAGCGCCCAGTTCTCAGGCTGACGCTGGCAATGCCATGCTCCAAGCGCTCTCGGTGGAGAGGGACGATGTCGGCATTCGTCAGGGCTGCCGATCCCTGTCCGGGTGATGCCGAGCTTTGTGTTCATCTTGCTGCAACCAGATGGAGAGGTTAATTGTGCTGCCCAACCTCAGATTGAAAAGAAGACTGCAAACAAGGGTAGCTGTAGCCGATGGTTGGTTAGTTGGAAGGGGAGAGAGGAGAGGTGAGCGTGTCCAAGAGTAATGGCAGGTTTTGGGATTGCTCTTCCTCCACGTCCTGGTCCTGAGCGTGTTGGATGGCTGCTGTTTCCGTCTTTGGTCCGTGGCTGTTCCTTGCTGCGGTGGTGCAGTGGCTGGGGCTGTGGTTGCTGTTTGCAGTATATTTGGAAAAGCTGTCGGGAGCATGCAAAGAATCGATCTCTCTTGGAAATTGATAGAAGAATCCCAATAGCAAACATGCCAGGAGGCCAGGCTCTTGCTTCTCTTGCTACCTCCTTGCCTCCCCGCTGGGCACAGACATTGACGTGGGTGGAGCAGCTCTGTTGTCCCACGTAGCAGACTCGGGCTCAGCTTGAGGTGAGAGCCCAGCAGTGCTCCTGCCAGATGTGACGTGCTAATGGTCAGGGAGGGGACGAGGCAGAGCTGGGTCCTGGCTCCAGAAGAGCAGGTGCCACACAGGCTCCCTTGCAAGGCGTGCATCCACGAGTCCTCCCTGCTCTGGAGAGCTGTGGCTAACAGCCGGCCCTGAGCTTGGGAAGGAGGAGAGGCATGGGGGAGATGGGATCGTAGCGTGAAACAGTGGGGAATCTGTGCATCGCCTTTGGCCAGTAGGCTAGTCTAATGCCTTGTCTGATTTGCATATCAATTAATTTTTATTTTAAGAGGACTCAAGTGGACCCAAGTGCCAGACCGCGTCTCAGTATGCTGTCGGAGGAGCCCAGGAGCTGCTTGATTTGACCTGAACAACAAGCCTGAAGGTGGTGTCACTTAATGAGCCAAAGACCCCTCTGGCTGAAGTCAGTTCCTTTCCATCCCAAACGGGCAAGTGCCGATTTTTCTGGGGATTTGAAGGTGCTTTTGAACAGTCTGGGTAGAGAGGGTTGTGTAGACCCTGGTGATGGTCAGGATGCTGTCTCATGGGAGGATGGCGCTCGCCTAGGACCTGCTGCTGCCCTCGGGTGTTCCAGTGCCACGGGACCAGATCTCTAAGGTGCTGCTCCCACCACCCTACGTCTGTCTCGTCGGCCCGGCGCTGCCTGGCTCCCCGCATCCCCGGTGCAGGATGCAACCTGTGGGGTGGTTGCGGGGTAGCTGCTGTGTGCAGAGCTGCCCTGGTCGGCGTCGCTGCGGTGGGGTGGGGAGGAAGCCAACCTCCCCTGCCCAGAGGCAGGAAACGAGAGCCACGTGGGCCGCCTCTGAGCCCCGCCGGCACCTCGCACTGAGAGCAGCGCGGCTGGGCTTGGGCTTGCTGGCTGCCCGCCACGGCGCCGGCGGCCCTGTTCTGTGTCCTCTGTTTGCACAGGGAGGGGGGGGAATGGGGGCTGGTGCTCCAGCGCCCAAAGAGGGAGGCTGCAGCCAGGGCTCCTGGGCTCTTTCCCTCTTTCTGCTGGGAATCCACTGTGCGTCCATCCTCAGGCACTTGCCTGGGCTCTGGCTGTCAGTGCCCGGCTGTCGCATGTGCCAGGAATAATGGCAGTGTGTGGGCTGTAGCCCGTGGCCTCTGCCCGGGCCCCGGTGGCCAGACTCGGCCCCAGCGCGACGGCTGCCCCAGGGTTTGCAGCCACCGCTGCTTCCCGGCGAAGGAGGGGAGGGTCTTGGAGTCTTCATGGCAGGGCTTTTTCTTCCTGCGTTTGAGGTCTTTCGATGGCCACCCTGAGGTCTTTCTCTGACCCCCAGCTGGGGTCCTGGGTCTGCCGCTTCCCATCGCTGTAGCAGCGGTTATCGGAGGGAAAGGCAGCGTAAGCTTTCTCGTCAGACTGTCGTGTTTGTCCTGTTCAATTACAATGCAGCAGCAGTGGCACCAGCCGCCGCCTTCCTCCCCTCGCTGGGCTGGAGCGCTGCAGGCTCTCGGCAAATGCTGTCTGCGGACATCTGCTGCCTCCTCCCCCACCGCCTCCTGGCAAGCGGCAGCAGCTTCCCAGCGAACAGCCTGCTCTTTGCATCACCCCCCGCACGCCCGACCAAAGCTCCCTTCTGCTCCTACAGGCTCCTTCGCAGGACCTTGAAATGGTGGTTTCCCCGGTTGCTGGCTCGGCTCCAAGCAGCCTTCCGTCTCACAAGACCGTAGCTGAAAAAAAAAAATCAGGGTGCCTGATGGAGGGGAAAGGCTTATTAAAGGTGATGCCTACCCGGTTCTGGCTCGTGATTCAAACAGGCAGCCCTCTCCTTGGCAGGTCTCCAGCCAGCGCCTGGGGCCTGAGGCAGGCGTGGAGGCTGGGGCAGAAAGCTCGGAGCCATTTGACTGGAGCAGATGCGGCAAGGTCAGCCGTGAGCCGCGGCCCTGGTGCCAGAGCTGGATGCTTCGCTCCGCTGTCTGGCGCGGGTCTGTCCCGCGCCGCTGCGGGGGGGCAAAGTTCGCTATTCCAGGTATTCATCTGTCCCCTTCGGGGAGAAGGGAGGTTTGCATCTTTCCGCTGTGGCCAGGCGGTGGGATGGCATGCGCCTGGGGTGTGGGGGACAGCAGGGCTGCGGATTTCTGCCTCCTGAGAGCCACCCCCAGGCTCAGCAGTCCTGCCGCTTTGGCAGCAGGAAGCACCCTGCGCAGTGGCATTTCTCGTGACTTCAGCCTCTCGGCGCTGCTGCCCCGGGTTCCTGGCTGCGGGTACGTGTTTGGTACCAGAAGGTGTGGTGGTAGCCTGAGGGGAGGTCTTTGCCCCAAGCCAGTTCCCCAACAGGACAGTCACTGAGGTGCCCTGGCTGCACCAATGTGCTTCTAGTCTGGGGGCTTCTCCGGAGGTGAGAGCGGAGGAGCTGGGAGGGATGGAGCGGAAGGATTTAATGAAGAGGGCATGGGGGGGGTGCAGCAAACTCCTTTTCTCCTGAAACTGGTGAAGCAGTAGCTGGGAGCACGAAGGCAACGCTGGGCTGTGATCTTGGGGAAAGCCCAGAAGGAGGGCTGAGGTATGTGGATTAGTCAGAAGAGATGGTAGAGGATGAAAGAGGATTCAACAGCTCTGACTGTAAAGGCAGGTTTGGAAGAAGGAGCTGGAGGGATTGCAGGTGGGACATGAAAACAGGAGCTTGGAAGGATGGAATAAACGAAGCCGGTGGGGAAATTTGCCGTTTTGTACCTGGATCAGAAAGATGTGAGCACGATTCAAAGGGATTTAGACAAGAAGGCACAAGTCTATGTTTGGAGGGAGAGGGATCATCTTCTGCACTGTGACCGTCTTTGTGGTGGAGGGGGGCAGAGGCACAGCCAGATCCCCCCCGCCAGCACGGGGGAAGCGTGGTGTTACGGAGGGGCATTGCTCGGCATGTGCTCAGTTGACAGTAGGGTCCGTCCCCCGGTTCGGTCAGTCAGGTTGTGTTCCATGCCCGTGCCAGGCCTCGGTAGCGGGAGAGCTGGGCGGCTGCCACTGGAGGAGCCGGTGAAGTTCTCCGAGCGGCTGTGAAGGATGTGGGATAGAGATGGGAGCAGTGGGGCCAGGCTGGGGCAGGGCGCGTGGCTGACAGCAAACAGCGAGGGCCAGGCAGGGTGTCACCAGGGAAGGTCCCTGGTGCACCCATCGTAACGCTTCGGGGCGCTGGTCTGTGGCCACCGGGACTGGTGCTGCTGGAGGGAGAGGAAGGGCCAAGAAGGGATCAGACCCCAGTCGAGCGCTCAGGTCTCCTGTTTGCCTGGGCAGTAACCGCAGGCCCCTCCTCCTCACCGGCGCGGCGCTGAGCACGAAGGAGATGATGAAGCGAGGGAAAGATGGGGCATGCGTCTGAGAGGAAGATGAGAGATGCTGCTGAGAAACAGAACTGAGCTCCCTTCCTCTTTGTGTGCTGGCGGATACTCGGTGGGGTGGGGGCAGCGGGGCTGGGCTGCAGGCCAGAAACGTTCGCACACATCCCCGGGAGAGGAAGCTGAAATGCTGCAGGAAGCCATGCTCTCGCCTGCACAGGTGATCCAGAGCTGCTGCATCGCAGGGGTGAGACAGCAAAGCCATGCCTGCCCCAGCCTGCCAGACCCTGTCCTGGAGCCCTGCAGGCGGGGGCTAAGGAGATAAGGGAGCCCTGGCAGGCAGCCTTTAAAGCACCCCTGGGGAAACAGGAGCATCACCAGCAGCCCAAGGCACGACTGGTAGGTCCTGGTGTTTACCCAATGCTGGGGAGAAGCAGAAGGTGCCAGGTGGAGGCCAGTCGCTGCCTCCCCCAGGAGATCAGCAGGGCATGGCTGTACCCTTGGAAGAAAACACCCGAGAGTGGAGGCAGAGGGAGCGCCAGGGCCTGGGAGGACACTCTTCGCTTGAGCAGAGAAGGGGTGCCAGGAGCCTGGCAGGACCCTACCCATGGGAGCGTTCTCTCCCATGGGTGCCCCAGTCAGTGCCCCTGTCAGTGCCCCCAGTTGTGACTTGCAGCCCAGAAACCTCCAGCATCCCGGGCTGCATCCCCAGCAGCGTCGGCAGCAGGGCGAGGGGGGGATCCTGCCCCTCTGCTCCGCTCTGTGAGACCCCCCTGCAGTGCTGCCTCCAGCTCTGGGGCACCAACAGCAGAAGGACACGGAGCTGTTGGAGCGGGGCCAGAGGAGGCCCCGGAGATGCTGGGAGGGCTGGA
Organism: Fratercula arctica; assembly: GCA_947846985.1. Lineage (NCBI taxonomy): Eukaryota > Metazoa > Chordata > Aves > Charadriiformes > Alcidae > Fratercula > Fratercula arctica. Next base: position 8,074,855 of record CANTUZ010000019.1, read on the forward strand.
GCCCCTCTGCTGTGGGGACAGGCTGAGAGAGCTGGGGGGGTTCAGCCTGGAGAAGAGAAGGCTCTGGGGAGACCTTCCAGCCCCTGCCAGGCCCTAAAGGGGCTCCAGGAAAGCTGGGGAGGGACTCTGGATCAGGGAGGGGAGCCATGGGACGAAGGGGAAGGGTTTTACACTGGAAGAGGGAGATTTAGATGAGATATCAGGAAGACGTTCATGACTGTGAGGGGGGTGAGCCCCTGGCCCAGGTTGCCCAGAGAAGCTGTGGCTGCCCCATCCCTGGAGGGGTTCAAGGCCAGGTTGGACGGGGCTTGGAGCAACCTGGGCTGGTGGGAGGTGTCCCTGCCCAGGGCAGGGGTGGCACTGGGTGGGCTTTAAGGTCCCTTCCAAGTCTAACCATTCTGTGATTGATTCTATGGTTGATTCTGTGACTTGGTGCCCACAGGCTGCTCGGTGGGCAGTGGCGTGGCGGAGGCAGGTGTTTGGGCCGCAGGGACTGGTGCTGGGCTCCGGGAGGCTGATGCCGGCGGGTCCACACTACCTGCCCTGCTCTGCCTGCGCTGGAGGGAGGGCGGCAGGAGAGGCAGAGGGGAGGGATGGCCCTGCGAAGGGTTAACGGCGCGCTCGTCCGCTCGCAGCCCTAGGAGCGGTGTTTCGCAGCTTGCTCCAGTTGGCATCTTTCCCAGAATGCTTTGGAAAAGCGCTGCCCTCTGACCCCCAGTACAAACTGAGCCCAGCACGTGGGAGGCAGAAATTACTCCCAGACCTTCAGGCTCCAGGGTTTACAAGCTGCCTGCAATAAAGCAGCCATTTTTTCCGACAGTTACTAAATCTCCCCTTTTAGCTCCGCTGCAAACTTCTACCCGTCGTTCCCCTCCCCTGCCCCCAGCCCCGCGTCTTGCGCCTTCTGCTCAAATCAGAAACATCTCCGGCGGCGAGGCTGGGCTCTTCCCCCCAGGCTGACGGCTGGGGACAGCTCGAGGGTCCCGTCCTCCTGGGCGGCTGTCCTCACGTTGGTCTCCTGCCCATGCCGGTGCTGGCCGCGGCAGGGTCCCCGGCTGCCCCTCCACAGCAATCCCCCGGGGGGCCGGCCCCTGCTCCCCTGCCCGCGGGGTGGGTGCATGCCTGCACCGCTCTCCGGAGCCCTGGTGAGGCTGGCGCGGCGCTGCTGGCAGCCAGGCTTCACTGTTACTGTTGTACTGTCCGTGCTGAGCACCGGGAGCCAGAGGGCAAAGGTTTTCTTGACGTCTTTGCTGGTGGCTGGGAGAGCTTTGGGCAAGGCCTTGGGTTTTCTGTGCCTCCCTTCTGCTGTCTTGGGGCAGGAGTAAGAGCCACAGGGTTTACACTTACCTGTCGTCATCTCCTTAGGTAACTTATTCTGTCTGCACTCCCCGCAGTGAGCGAGGGATTAATCTCCAGGGAGGCTGGCCAGTTTCTATGGGAGATCACTGCGTGGGAGGCTCACGAGGCTTCACCAGCTCGTGTTTGTAATGCCTGCTGCAGCTGCAAAGTGCCAAGCACTGCTTGTTCACGTACGATTTCATGACTATCCAGTTGTGTGGAAGCGCCGCGCCGGCGTGGGGCGGTGAGCTCGGCGTGTCTGGTGCCGCACTGAGCGTGCCAGCGCGTTGCGTTGCCGCGGAGGGCGTGGGGAGCGCGTGTTCGTGTTTGTACAGCGCTTTGGGAACAGAAAGCACTCGTTACAAGCGGCTACCGCGCCATGGGCGCTGTGGGATCCAGATAAATAAAACGGGAGCTGGTATTTCAAAACAACCTCTTCCCCGCTCCTCCCACCTCCTGTGCGCATTCCTCCGGCGGGGAGCAGGCGAAGGTAGGGAGCTGCCCCAGCCCACGTCCTGAGAGCGGCCGCAGTGGCAGGCAGCCTATCGCACAGCTCCCTTCCCGGCAGATGCGGGACACCTTGGAGGCAGCCGGTTGCCCTGGCCTTGGCCATGCCACCTGATGGACAGGCGGCACCTGCCTGGAGACCCCGTCTCTAGCCCTGGAGGTGGCTGTAGGGAGCCATCTCTGGGGGCAGCCCTGGAGCCTCAGGCTTTCCCAGCACTTCTTTTCGGACCCGACATTTTGACTGGAGCGGTGCTGTGGCGGGAGCCTGGCGCCGGCAGCGCAGCAGCGGCAGACCTGAGCTGCTCCTTGCTCTGCGCTGAGCCCCTGGGCACCATGTGGCAGGGAAGCCATTTTCCGAAACACGTCTTGGGCCGGTCTAGGATCTGCTTGACATGCAACAAAAAAGCACATTCATCCGAAATCCCTTCTCTCCCCTCTCCGAGAGCTTGGTTTTGTTTTTAAATCTATATGGCAGGCGACCAAACTGGCTGAGTCAGTCAGCTGGCTGGCCACCAGAAGTAAAAATGCGGTTTTGTCCCCTCCCTTGTTCTCCCCCCTTCCCCCCGGATTTTTTTTCTCCTTCACTTAGCGACAGTTTCATGTATTGACAACAAACCTCTTTCTGCCTCCTTGTCTCTTGGGGCTGGGACAAGTGGAAGCTGGTTTTTGTTTTCAGAATCGGTGTAGGGGGAGAAGGTGTAGAATGGCAGCCTGGTTTTGCCGCCTTGCTCCTGCCTGCGGTGATGCTGCCCGGGAGGAGGGGGAGCTGCCCGCTGCGCCCAGGCCTTCGATGGCAGCGTCTGCTCTCCGACGGGCAGTTAGATGGCGGGATACGGAGTGGTGAAGTGTCTTGCCCGAGGCCAGGCCTGGGAGGACGGGAGCTGAGGAGCGAGTTTCCCTCGGCCGCTGGTACCCAGGATCCGTGCTGGCCGTGGGCTGGCTTTGGGGGGCAGGAGGAGGTCAGAGGCGAAGCATTGCTCCCGAGTGTTCATAAATGCTGCCGTGGTGCAGGTGTGGCTGGTTGAAATGCATCCTGGGGTCAGCTCTTTCACTGGGGAGATGGGAGCTAACAACCCCAGAGGTTGCCCAGAGAAGCTGTGGCTGCCCCGTCCCTGGAGGGGTTCAAGGCCAGGTTGGACGGGGCTTGGAGCAACCTGGGCTGGTGGGAGGTGTCCCTGCCCAGGGCAGGGGGTGGCACTGGGTGGGCTTTAAGGTCCCTTCCCACCCAAACCATTCTGTGATTCTGTTCTATAACCCTCCTGTGTGAAGGGCCCGACACCTTGTCGAGGGGCAGCCAGGCACTGTGTCATCGAGGGGGGAGCAGGTGTGTTCAGCCTCGGCTTTTCGGGGAAGCCCCCGGTCACTGTCCCACCTCCTGCCCCTGCTGTGTGTATCCCTGCACACAGATGTGTCTGGGCTTGAGCAGGAGCAGGGTGCCTGCACAGGTGGTGGTTTTCTGCCCTGTGGCTTGGCCATCAATGGTTTTACTGCCTTTGCATCCAGCTTCTGCGGGCGGCCTCGTGACCCGTTCCCAGGGTGAAGGGGAGATGGGGCAGGGGCTGGGGCTGGTGTGATCCCAGCGCTGCCAGCTCAGCTCCCTGCTTGTGGCGAGCCCGTGTCCCAGCCTGAGCTGCGTGACAGGTCGTGGGACCTAGCTGTGTGTCCCAGCTCCTGGGGGGTCACCAGGCGCCCGAGCGTGTGGCACCTCATGGGAGTAAAAATTACTGAGCCAACAAAGGAGGCTCCTCGGGCAAGAGCAGTTTTCAGATGCAAATTGTCCGGTTGGTTTTGGTGACATATTTTCTTAATTTGTATGTTGATTTTTGCTATTTTGGATGCATAAATCGCAGCAAATGCTCCAGCCTGACTCTGGCTTCTGTGTACTTGAGCAAGAGGGCTGCATGAGAGCAAGCAGGCAGCTGGCTGCTGTGAGCCATGCGGGTATCTGAGGATACCCGCGCTGGTCTGAACTAGTTTGCTGCTTCCTCCGTCATATATCACCGCTCAATTGCGAGACACACTTCCAAGGCAGCAAAGGCAGGGAAGGGGAGAAACTGATTTACTGCTTTTTATTTTAGCAGGAAGGCATGTGATGGGCTAAGAAATGTAAAAGGCAAAATAAATCCTCCAGAGTGTTTTGCTCCGTTGAAATGAAGGGGACTTAAAGGTGCACAAGGAGGCTTGAGAACGCAAGGAGGCTTGAGTCTGTGAGCTCCTGGTAAGGCCGAGCCTCTCTGCCACATGTCACGTGGGGAATGCAGATGTGAGGGGAACGATAGCTATCTCAGTCCCTAGAAGATGTCTCCCTGCGCTCTTAGCTGTGCCCCCACCTCTTCTCCGACGGTCGGTGGCCCTGCCTGTACCATACCGCTGGAGGCAGCTACACTGCAGTGTGCATGCGTCTGCGGTTCGTGCAGGAACTGTGACAGCAGGACAGAAGCGATGAGGAAAAGTGAGACGTGCTGCTGGGATCTGGTGTTTGTTGGCAGAGATTTCTGGGGCTGGAAATGAGCAGAGGGCAATGGATGCTGCACGTTTGCTGGGCACTAAGGGAAGGAGCTTTGAGGTCAGGAGGTAGCTGCTGGGGATGTGTCTCCTGCATTCATTCATGCGTGTGGTGCTTTTCGAGGTTGTCTGTGTTAGTGGGTACTGGCTTGATCCTGGTACTCACCTGCTTTTGCTTTTGCTTTTGCCGGAGAGAAAGAAGCAAGAGTTGTCAGTTCCATGTTGTCCTGGTCGGTGTCATTTTCCAGTTCTCGGGCCCTTGCCTGGTCGGATTGCAAACCTGTGGGGATCCTGAAATCCCAGTGCTCTTTCCGAGAGAAAGGGAGCGGGGAAAATAATCCAGACGTGGGTCTGCTGTTTAAATCCACCTTGTGATCTGAACCCTCTGACAAACTGCCTGGCCTTCAGCCCCCCGTTTACACTCTAATTGCGCTGTACTCCTCACAACGCCGGTGCTGCCTTACAGCTGTTTGTGGTGCTCCTCCACCCAGCAAGATGTTTTTTAATGTTGGGGGAGCGGAGGAGGGAAGCATCCCCGAGGGGCTACTTAGCTTCCACACCTGCTTACATTCTGCTCCCCAGGCAGGTGACCGGAGTTTGGCACAGTCTGTTTCTAACCTCGTCACCAGGAAAGGCGCCTGTAACAAGGTCTGACCCGTGGGCAAACTTTTAAACAAACACAAACTCCTGCATCAAATCAATACCTGGATCAATGGGGTTTTTTTCCCTCTGTCAGAAATAGAGTGTAGCTCTGTTGACTCGGTCTGCTGAGGCTGTTTCCCAGCACATCTCCCCGCCAAAGCCTGAAGAGAAGAGCTGGAATTTCAAGCTCCTTCCATTTACATTGTCACCGGAGTTGTAAGGTGTACCTGCATTTTAGGCTTCTCAGAAAGTCTTGCTTATAGTTCTTGGAGATAGCTGGCTATCACGAGTACATCAGTGGGCTGGAAGAGACTGGGCAGCTTGGCAAACCCTGAGCAAAACTGTGGTGGTATGTACTTTCTGCCCTCTGACCTTCCTACCTGCCAGGTTCCCTTTGGAATGCACTCCGGGAAAAGCCGAATGACACGCCAGTGGCGCAGCGCTCTGGTATGGCAGCCTCGGTCCTTTCCACCAGCCCACGTGTGCAGGTACAGTCTTGAGAGAGCCCCCGCAGTGTTTCTCACCCGTGGGCTCTGTGTGTGTGCGTTGGTCGAGGAGGTTTAGCTCCGCCTGTGCCGCGTTGTGGCAGCATTCCCCACCACCTCGCCGTGGGGCTTAGCGACGGGCGGAAACGGAGCGCCCTCAGACAGCCCCGTCCCGTCCCACAGCCAGGCGCTTCGGGGCTTTGCCTATAGTTTTACTCGGTCTGGAAGGGAAAGTCACTCTTGCGGAACTAGTTAGAGATGAGAATCTAGTTGTGTGATCCTCGGGCTGTCATCACTATGTGGAGGATGGACACGGGCTGTCCCCTCCCTGTGGCTCTGCGTGTCCATCGCCCTGTGATGTGGTGTCAGCAGGGCCAGCAGTCGGGGATGAGCTGCTTTGTGATGGTCCCCACTGAATAACGGGTGCTTGAATATGAGCTGCGCTCGGCGCAGAGCAGGTGGACAGCACTGTGCCCTGAGGATGGTCTGCTCCAGGACAATATGTCTGGATTTGGGAGCAGACAGCTAATTTCCCATTTTGCCTTGTGAGCCTGAAGATGATCGTTATCTCCCGGATTTGCCGGTGTGGAGTGAGACTAATGGCCTTGGCAGTCAGAAGGGTAGACCTGCCGATGTCTTTGATATTTGGAAAGAGCTATGAGAGACTTGGAGCCCACTGTGCTCCAGGAGAAAGCTGTCATGTCTGCAGCAGGAGCCTTGCCCCGGCTCTCTCCGTGGAGCGCTTGAGGAAACCCTGCAAGCCCCAGCTGGATGTGAGCAGGGTGGCGTGTCTCCGGCCTCACGCAGATCAGGCTTTACTTGCTTTTGCAGCAAGGTTCTGGTGCCCGGAGGTGGAGTTGCTGAATTTGCTGAGCCAAGCGTTGAAGGACAGAACCGGCGTCCTCCCTGCCCTGCTGTGCCGTAGGGCGGGCCGGCTGGATGGGTTGCCCCCTGGGCCGGAGGACAGCGGGACCTCGCAGGACAACCTGGTTGACGCTGAGGCCAAGCAACGGGAGAGGTGCCCGGCCGTGTCCCAGGGAAGGGGGCACGGCAGGGCTGCCGTCGCGGCCGCTGGCGAGAGGCTTCCACGTTCTCTCACGCCCACGCGCCGGCACAGACGCGCACACGCGTACAGATGCAGGTTTGTACCAGCGTGAACACGCTCGTGCGGATTCGCATGGCTCCGCGGTTAAGCAGGCACACCCACGCCAGCACGGATGCAAATAGAGCCATGCTGGTGCGGGCCTGCTCGCCATCGCGGAGGCAGACGTGTTCGTATCCGCACAGCTCCGGGCTTGTGCCGGCAGACATGCTCCTGCGCTCGCAGGCGACAGAGCTGAGCCACAGCGCTGGTCTATTTTTGGGAGCACTCCTAAGAATTGTGAGCGTGTTTCAGATGTTAGAGTCTTAGATGGGGGAAAGCTAGAACAGATGGCTGGAGGGTTCAGAGCAGCAGCCCTGCTGAGAACAGATATTTATAGGCAGATTTAACCCTTGTGTGGTCTCTGGAGCCATGTTTAAAGGAACAGCCTCCGAAGTGAACGTGGTGGAGCCGGGCGGTGACCTGTGAGGGTGTGCTGTCCTATCTGGTTTCTGTGAGCCGATTATCAGCGTAGTCTGGAAATCCCATCTATGCTCTACCTCTTTCTCGAGTGCAGGGTTGCGGCTTTCCCTGGACCATAGAGCCGGGTTTCTATAAGCCTCGGTGAAACTGGGCCGGTCGTGCTTATTACTTGCTGTCCGAGCTGGGGCAGCAGGTACTGAGGCCGCCCTGTGCTTGCGTGACCAGCAAAATGAGGACAAAGATTGTTTTGTCCCTCTTGCCCTGATTTTTTTTCTTTTTTTTTTTTCTTTTCTGTTTTTGCCAGAGGTTACCCAGATTTTTCCTTTTCCGTGTTGGAAGAAGAGATTGTGTTTTCTCTCAGGCATGCTGTCTTATAAAGATACACAGACGAAACCCTACCCTGTCAGATCCGTCAGTTTTTACCTGCACTTGTCTTGGGCCCTTTTGCTCAAGTATTTAGGGAAGAACAAAATCCATCTGCAGGGCTGCGCTGGTTTGTTGAACGGAGCTGTCTGCAAAGCGGGGAGCACAGCACGTTTACGTTGACAGATCTATTTGTAGCCCTTTCTTTGAGAGCAGCCAGCCTCCTATTGGGACCCGAAGCAGTGTTGTATTTAACTTGTATAGCATGTCTTGAAGTGGGCTTGGTGGAACTGGGTAACAGCAGCAGGAGAGAGCGATCTGGGGGCAAGGAAGAAAGCGATGCCCTCAGGTGGGAAATGTGAAGAAAAGACGGAATAGTTATCTGGGAGTTGCAGGGGAGAAGGCTCCGGCTCTGAAAGCATGACCTGGGGTGCAGCCCTAGGGAGCTGCCTGAGCCCGCTCAGGCTGCTTGTCAGCCTGGCTCCAGGAAAATGAGGGAGCAGTGGCGCTCCTGAGCTGCTGTGGGGCGCCGGGAGACTGGGTGGAAAAGCAGCGGAGATGGAGACTGCTGGCAGAGCTGGTGCTGCCAGGCCGGAGAATTGTGATGGCTGGTCTTTGTGCTTCTGAAAATGGGAAGATCGAGCCTAGTTGTGAGATGGGGGAAGAAGCTGCCGTGTCGAGTGGAACAGGACACATCTCCCACATGGATAGGCAGTCAGTCCCGTAGGGTTCGAGCTGCAGTGGTTGTGCGCAGCAGCATGCACGGCGTGCACCCGAGCCGCACCTTCCGCTTGTCGGAACTTGGATTAATCCCGATGTTCGGAGCGGCACTCTGCAGCATCGCCTGCAGGATTGTGTCCAGCATGGGGGGTCCCGGGGAGGCAGTGCCGAGCGGTATGGGGCTGTTTTACGCTTTTCCTTGCACTGCTACGTTCCTGTGGACCAGCTGGAGCTGCGCCTGATGTTGGAGGCAGCATGCGGCGGCTGTAACTCGGGCTGTTCATCCAGAGTCAGGTTCCTGGCCGAGGGTTTCACGCAGATGCTGAGTGTACACTTCGGTGAGCTTGAGTTCGTTGTTGTGTACCCTTGTCCCATGCCCAGGGGGGCACGAGGCTCTGCTGGAAAGTCTGGGAGCATGACAGAGTGCCTTGGTGTAGGACTTCCCAGTGGTGCTGCTGCTGTGGTGGGGATCAGCTCTGTGTCTTGGGGGTGTGAATTCGGAGCATCCCGTGTTCTCTTTGCTGTGACATGCTGGGGCCGGGAGATGCAAATCTGTAGAGTGGGAATATGCTGGAGCTGCTTGCCCACTTACTTATTCATCCCAGTTTCAGACTGTGGAGGCTTGGAAAGCCTCACTGTCATACCCCCGTACGCAGCATGTTCTCACTGCTCTCCTGTGTGTCAAGGCGAGGAGTTCTCGGGTTTCCCAGAAGTTCTTGGTCCCAGGTCAGCACTTGCATCCACCGTTGAAATGTGACTTTGGGGTGAGAAAACCCTGGTTCCTCCTGCTCCAGCTCCCCTGTAGTACGTCCCGAGCGTGCAGCTGATCCTGCTTGGAGACCCAGGTGCGGTGCTGGCAGTGCTCGGCAGCCGGCTCGCAGTCTGGTCTGCTGCATGCTGGTGTCGGCTGGCAGCTTTGCGCCTGTGGCTGTCTGGCTGCATTTTGTACCCAGACAAATTGATAGGAGCGAGGTTGCTCGGCAGGGCCACCGGGCATGCTGGCATGGCATTCCTGCGGCTGAGCTGGCCCTGTTTTCTTCCAGGGTGCCTGGCAGCCATGGCTCTCCTCCTACCTGAGCGAAGAAGGAGGAGAGGAGGAGGAGAGTGCGTGGCAGTAAGAACCCACCCAGTGGGTAACTGCCAGTCCCAGGGATCTGCCCACACTTGCCTGGCCTCCCACAATGGCCCCATTGTTCCTGAGAGGGCAAGGAGGAGGCTGCCTGCAGCTCCCTGGGCATCGTTAACCCTCTGCCTGCCAGCAGCAGGGTGTGCGTGGAGCAGGAGGTCCCCAGGGCAGGTGGAGGTGCTCCTGCCACCCTTGGGAACGCAGCGGGGAGCTGCAGGGCAGCGGCTGCCTCCAAACCTGCCGGTTGTTGCTGCTTTGCTATCACACGCCTGTGGGGAAGATGTACATGGAGAGGCAGGGCTCCGCTGAGCCTTGATTTCCTCCGACAAGGCATAGGGAGGCTCTGTGCCTTCATCCAGGCTGCTGGCTGCCCTGACCTTCTTTGGGAGCAGCCCTCGGCCAGCCCTGGAGTGGCTGCCGGCCGCTGTGTTGCTCTGGCCCCGGTGCGCGTGCCAGAGCAGGACGCATCGATAGGAACGGAACGTTTGGGGTGCCGAGGTGCTAATTCCAGTGGCTGAGGTATCGGTGTGGAAGCTGTTTAAAGCGATTCCAGCCTGATCAAAGTGCCTTCTTCCTTCCTGTCCTGTAACGTGATCGCAGCCCAACGAGCTGCTGGTGGCCTGCTGTGGCTTCTGGTTCCTGTTGTTGTAAAGGCGCAGCCTTGGAGGGTGCGGGCATGCCTGCCGGTGTGCCGACGCTGCCGGGGGGCAGGCACGGAGCCAGAGCATGGTGTCCATGTGCCCCAGAGGACAGCAAGCACCCTGTCACCAGCCAGAGGAGCTGGACACCCGCAGCCCTCTCTGCTGGCCGGCTCCTGCTGCCCGTCTTTTGGTAGCAGTGATGCTTCCCTGCAGCTTTCTGCCACGCTTGCTTCCCCAGGGATGATAGGGCTGCCTCAGCACCTCTGCTCTGTCACAGGTTTCTTCTCCAGAATCCGTGGGATGGGGGAGAGGAAGAGGCATTTGGCTGGCATGCCAAGACTGCGTACGGGGAAACTTACTGTCTGTTGGTCTCCAGAGATGTCAATCCTGGCATGTCTTGTGCGAGTTCAGAGACTTGTGAATCGGCTCAGTAATCCAGACAGCCGAGAACTTTGAAACCCAATAGATACCGTGTGAGCATCGCCAATTAGTTCAACTGTAAACCCCGCAGCTACTTTCCTTATATCTGAACCTAAACAGTTACCCTGCTTCCTAAAGATACGTTATCTCCGCTTCTCCCACTGGGTAGCCTTTGTGCTCTTCCCCCCTCCTTTGTACCTCGGTCTTTGTTGATGCAATAACTTTTCTTTTTGATATACTCTGGTTTTTAAATAACAGCACAACTAGAGTTGAGTGTGGAGGGCCAAGGGCTGACCTGGGAGCGCTTGATGGCCCCAGTTACTGTACCAAATGCAAACAAAACTGCTGCAGAGCTTGATGTGGCTGAGTCCAGGCACCTGGGCTCTGGCCAGAGACCACTACAAGCCCCAAAGCCCCCCTGTGAGCCTCAGGCCTGAGGGCTGGGGGAGCGCCAGAAGCCGGTGCCCACTCTGCGTGGTGTGAGTTACTGAACCGTCTCGGTCACGGTGGAGAAGGGGGGCTCTGTGCAGGCAGCCCCCAGGACGGGCTGCTGTTGGGTCCCTCCTCCCTGTCTGTGGGTGTATGGCTGCTGTTCAACAGGGGTCTCACTGTCCCCCCCCGGAGGGCTGCAGTTAGTGAGACGGGGCAATTTCTGCCTCTTTCTGCCTATTTCTTGAGGGGCTGTCGGAAGCCTGGGTCAGGGTCAGATCATAGTGTGTCTGGAGGAGCTCGGTGAGCTGCGGGGGGGGTTGTATTAAGGGCAAAGTAGCCCCTGGGGCTTGGGGCTAGGTCTGTGAGGGGAGGCCATGCCTCTTCGCACCCCCTGCATGGGAAAAGGTGGGGAATTTCAGCTTGAGGTGCGGAGGAGGCTTCTGGGAGGTGAAGCATGGTGAGGAGGTGGAGCAGCTGCCCTTTCAGGCTGCGCAGTGGGGAAACCCCGCTCCGGAGCGGTGCAAGCCCAGGCTCTGACGGTGCAGCCAGGCGGGGGGAGCACGGGCTCCCCTCTCCCCTGCGCCCCTTCCTCCCTCTTCAGCCCAGCGCTGGGGTCCCAGTGCCGCCCGCGGCAGCCGCCCCCGCTCAGCGGTGGGATCTCCGCTGCCCGCGCCGGTACGGTCAGCGGTGGGAAGGTGAAGGGTTTCCCAGGGTGGAATTTCCTGCGAGGCAGATGCGCGGCCGCTTCGCCTCTGACCTTAAACCCCGATGTGCCTTAGTCACGATGGCATGCAAATAGGAGAGGCGACGGGGTGGGGGCTGGAGGGAGCTGCTGGGAAAAGGAAGTGACCTCAGCCGGGGTTTAAATATAGAGCCCAGGCTGCGCTGCGTGCTGGGCCTGGTATTTATAACCCTGCAGGAGCGCTTGGCGATGCTCTGCGTCTCTTCTGGCAGAGGGCAGTGCCGGGGCAAGGTGCTGGAACTACCAGCCTCGCTTTCCCCCCTCTTCCCGGCGTTCCTCTGTTGGCTCCCCTTCCCCAGGTGAGCTGGGGTCCCTATGTGTGCTCAGGAGTGCAGACGCAGTGCGGTGGTCCGGGCAGTTTGCTGCCCACAGCTGCCCCTGCCTTTGCTTTTTGTGCAGGTGTGTCCTTTGTACTTCGCATTTAGTGCCAGGACAGGGCACAGGAGGGGAGCCCAGCTCTGTTTCAAGAGCAGGACGAGAACTCTGGGACACCGAATGATCTGAAAAACGCCTATAGTTGGGTCAAAGTAGGGCTGTCAGACCAAGCCGTCCCGTATGTGGCTTCAAATGTCTCATTTTCTCTGCTGAGAGCATCCTCAAATGCAAACCTGCTTGTTGCACTGCTGGCCATTCTGTGCAGCGCAGCTGGGGTACACGGCGGCGTTGAGGGATGTCCTGCAAAGATTGTGCCCGTCCTCAGGCCAGAAAGTGCCGTCGGCTTGCATGGTTGGGCTCAAAGGAAGAGCTGTTGTTTTGGGGGAGGTTTTCTGTGAGGTGGCATCGGATGTCTAGCCCTCGCTCACACCATGCAACAGGCATCTCGGTGCTGCCTGTATCTGAGGGAGTGGGGTAAGCGCCTGCTGCAGGGGTATGATGCATGGCTGTGCCCTCCAGCACACCCCTCTGCACCCTGGGGAGTCCCCGGTGCCAGGGCTGGGGCGCAGAGGAAGGCCTTGGTCCGGGCGCAAAGACCCTGTGCCAACCGGGAGGTGCAGTGAGTTCGCCCGTGCTCAGCCCTGGCGGGGCTGCGGGTGCCCTGGGTGACGGTGACACCTAGTGGCTTCGTCTCACAGTCTCCACCTCTCTCCACCCAGAGATGGGGCACCGGGTGCGACACCCTGGAAAATCTCCCGGTCCTTCCTGACACCCGGCATGAAGCTGGACCAGCTGCAGGCAAAAGATCCCATGGTGCTGGGGAACCTTTATGTCTCTGGCTTGGAGACAGTGTGCAGAGAAGGGACCAGGCGCGATGTCCTTGTTGACGACAGCTAGTCCGTCATGGAGCCCTGCAGAGAGACTTTCTACTAAGAAGAAGAGCAGAAACTGTTGTGTTAGAGCTCGGGAGCTCCTCATGAAGCTCCAGCATCACTGGGTTCCAGTCCTGCATGCTGCTGGCATCTCACAGGCTTCTTTAGTTATTGCTGAAGGATCCCAAAGCAGTTACTGAACTCCAGGGGCAGCTGAAAGACCCTCCTTGTAGGCTTAGCTGCATCAGGGATTGACCCGACACGCGTGACTCTAGGCAAGACGTGGCTCCCTTGTGGCGTTTGTGGGAACGTTGGGTTTTCAAGGTCTCGCCTATGAGCCCTGCTACTCAGAGGAGCTGATGTAGCAGAGGGCGGGTCACCAGGTAGGCTTTTAAGCATTACTCACCCAATCCCAGTAAGCCTAGTGCACAAGCACAGTGGGAATTGCCTGAGGAGGTCTTTTAATCCCATGCAGCAACTGGATAGGGAGATCCGGGCTGTGGCTGTGCATTGCAGCCGGCGGTGTTGTCTGCCGTGATGGTTTTCACGCTGAAACCACCCCTTTCCTGTATAGATGGGCTTGTCATTGTGCACCCTGGCACAGCTGCGCTGATGCGGTCCAGGACGGTCTCCTGCCCCGAGCTGGGACAGCCGGCAGTGGGTGTTTGAGGGGGTCGGACGCAAGGTGCCCGCTGCAGAAGTGTTTTGTGTATCCCAGTGTTGCTACCGGCCCGAGCCACGCCGCTGGCATCTGCGAGCTGAGATCCTCGGGGCGTTCACCTAAGGCTGCATTGGGTGTCCAGCTGTCACAGCAGCCCCCGACTCTGGCCAGATTTCACGTGCTATGGGAAGAGATCCTGCCCTGGAGGAAATCGAAGCTCCTTGAACAGCAGCAGTACCTTTGGAAGAGACTTCTGGCTTTTCTCCCTGCCCTGTTAGATGCTATTCCACCACCGCAGCCCGCTGAGCTGCAGCGTGCAGCTGCTGCTGCTCCCTGCAGGTCTCTCGCTGTCCCGTCCCCAGCAGGTCGCACGAGCTGGTGTACAGAACAATTCCTCGTTATGATCCCCGTAGACCTGTGTGTGACTGTCGAGTAACGTCTGGCACGCGCAGGGTTTCTGTAGGGAACATGCCAGTTGGACTCAGAAGCTGGAAGGATCTGCAGATTCGGTGACAGACCTGGAGGTTCCCTGAGCGCAGGACAGGGAGCCAGGCTCTGCTGGAGGGTGCGGTAGGCAGCAGAAGAGGGGGAGAAACTGTTGAGCTGGAAGCAAGGAGAAAAGCTCTTCTAACCCTGACGGATTGAAGCTGCGGCAGGAGAAAGGTAATAGGACGTGGGGCAGAAAGCAGATGGCATTTCTGCTTCACCTTGCTCTCTCCAAGCCTCAGTTTCCACCTGTGTTGCCCGGGGATGTCTCTTCCTAGGTGGAAGGCAACGTGAATCTGAGGTTTTGTCCTACTAAAGACCTTTGGGACTCATGGCCAAGCAGCCCCGCTGAAGTGCATCGTTCCTGAGGCAGCTCCAAATGGCAGGAGATCAGCAGGGCCTGCCAAAACGACGCTGAGAACTGGTAGGACTCAGCAGAGCTTTATTTCTCTGTGCAGGTCTTTTGGATCCCACCCAGACAGCTTGTGAGGGTACCACCTTTTCTGCAATTTAAAAGGGCTTGAGAAGGATACAAGAAATTGACAGAAGAGCAAATGGGCTTCTCTGGGCTATCCGTCGTGACGGTGTAAGAGCAAAATAATTTCATGGTGCATTCAAAACGGACGACTCTTGCCATCGGGAGTGTTGCCCTGTGGAACTGCCTGCTTCCCGATGTCTCCCGGCCCGGTCGTCCGAAGCAAGGCTCAAATGAGAACGCCTTTAGCAGCAGCAGCCTGGGTTAAGGCTGCTCTTGCTGGCAATAAACACGCTCAGGCGAGTGCTCCCGTACAGGGCTTGGGGAGTCTCTCCTGCCATCGTTGGTCGCTAAATAGTGTGCTGGCTCGGAGCGGTGCTTCTCGGGCTCGGGTGGGTTCCAGGGCTCGTCGGAGCCCATTGCTGACTCTTGGCTGGAGCTGGCTGGCTGACAGCAATGCTGTTTTGCTACTGTTTTTGAGGGTTTTGTTTCTCACTGGAACAGACTCAAAACCCGTTGAATGGTCTTGCGAAAAGGATTGTTTTGGAACAACCATTTTTGCATGGAAAAGGTCAAGTTTCTGATTCTGGTCTTTTTCTTAAATCAGAAATGATCCAAGAGTCTCGGACTTCAGAAATCTTGCTTCTGGAAAGTTTGTTGTAGTCTTTGCCTCAGTGAAACACTCTGGCTTTAATGAAATAGTATGGTATTTCTTTGGAGGTGTTCCAGCCCCTTCTGCTGTTAACCCTGGGAGGACTGGTAATGTAGGAGTGGTGTTCGGCAATGTGCCCGTGATCTCATCCAGACTTGGGGTGAGAGGTATTTCAGGAGGGGGTGGCGGGTGTTTCGGGTCTCTCCTTTTGCTGTTCTCTGCCTAATGCCTTTCTTCAAGAAGCCCTTGAGCTTGCTTAGGACCTCTTGTTTCCAAAGCCAAGATGTTCCGCTTGAGTTCGTAGTGGTGTCCGCGGGGTGTTTTGGATCTGGCTCGTCCCAGGATTGCTGCCTGTAGTGAGCAGGTGGTGGGTTATCAGCATGGATGATGTGCTTAAAGGGTGTTTGCAGTAGCAACCTGGTCTTGTAACTGCCTGGACTGGCTGGCAGAGAGGGGCTGGGTGACTTTCTGCTCGTTGCGTCACTCTGTCACGGCCCATCTCGTCTGGTAGGTTGGCTGTTCACGATCTGCGGGACATGTCAGCACAGCTCCGGAGGCCTGGGTTTTGGCCTTCGCCGTGTGTGCGCAAGTCAGGAGTGGTCTGGGTTTCGCAAGAGCTCTCCTGTGGTGAAGCTCCTTCCTTTTGGAATCGTGGCGACTCTGGTCTCCCGGCTTCCCCTCTGGCCCTTTCCCCCGATAGGGGTGGCAGGGCAGCAGTGCCCGCTGGCACCCGGGGCCGGGGGCTGCGGGGCTGGCGGCCGGGGGCCACCCTGCCCCGTTGGGAGGCGGGCGCGGGCTCCGCATTCTTGCGGCAGCGTTGGGAATCTGTGTTATCGTCCTTGTGAGCGAGCGGGAGCATGATTCACCAGAAAGTCCTCCAGGAACGCAGTGGGGTTTCAGGTTTCGTGAACTATCAGCCTGCAATTCCGGGATTGGGAATATGTCAGCCCAGTCTCTGCTCGCCTGGAGCTTCCTCCTCCCCCTCTGCTGCTGTTCAGGCTGGACTGGAGGAGACTTACTGAAAGCAGGTTTTGTTGTTCTGTTTTGAGGTTTCTTGTCTGCTAAGGTCCCAGTCTTTGATTTAAAGCCGTGGCTTTTCAGATGTACCAGGCGCAAATACTCTCCCTCTGCATTTAGATGTAGCGCTTCGTTCAACAGAGATATTTCTTGTGCCTTGTAAACCTCCCTCCCTGCATGAGGTAGGCTGGGTTGTCACCCCGTTTAATGGCAGGGGAATGGAGGCACCCAGAAAAACAGTACATCTCGCTCAGGGTCACTCGTGAAATCGGTGGCAGCCGGGGGTAGAAGCCAGGAGTCTCGGCTCCTCGCTTTAACCACTGGGAATTAAGTTAGCTATTGTCTTGAAAACTACTGGACTGGAGTGGGTGTGTTGCTGAATTGCAGAGGGAGCCAGATTTCTATGCAATCTCCTTTTTGTCATGTTCTTTTCAAGATGTTTTGGATCATTTGTCTCCCCGTGTCAGTGTATCTACTTTCTTATTAATTCTCTTCTGTGGCCCAGATGTGTGGCATGCCTGCTGGAATCCAGTTTGAGTCCAGGGGCGTGTGCAAGGAGCAATTGAGATGCCTATCTGTGTACTGCAACCAGAGAGGTGGGAGGCCGGGGTGGATCCCCGCTATCCATCTGCATGAGGATCCAACTGTTGCTGCTCCCGAAAGCAGAGCAGAATCTGCAGGCAGCTGCTTCTGGCCTTGTTCCCATTAGGATTTGCGAGGGGAGTGCGGTCGGACTCAGGCTGGCTGGAAGAGGGGAGGGCTTCCCAAGGTTGAGCCAGGGCCTCCAGTCAGCCCAGGGTGGCTTCCCATCCTGTGACTGGCTCAGGCAAGGCATTGGATGTCCTCCCTGGAGCACCAGCCTATTTCCAAAAAGAAGGAAGAAGGTAGATGCCCCAAAAACATCACGCTCTGGAGGGACCTCACAGCCAGTGAGGCTCATCCACACTGCAGGCAGCGTCTGAAGGTTTCGCTGTGGCGGCTGCCAGGTCCTTGGGGATCAACACGTGTGTTCCCTGCAATCCGACCTGAGAACTGGAGGGGGAAGGGGGCGCATCTTGAGCGTTAGTCTCTGCACTCCGCAGGCATGGTCTTAGCAGGGCCCCGATTTTCTTCCTCCCTCCCCAGGGTACCCACATGCCCGTGCCATGCTGTTCTAGTGTTGTGCTGCAGTGCTGCTGAGCGTTCACATTTTTGGCGAGGCGCTTTGGCAGGCAATATTGTGCCCATGCAGACATGCCGCGGGCAGACCTGCATCTCCCGTCGCTGAAAGGGACGGCGGTGGCAGCACCTCCGTGACTGGGCTGGCCGCACCCTGGTGCCGGTCGGTTTGTGGCCCTGGGGACTGCGGTGCAATGTGTTGCGAAGATTGCGGCGCAGCAGGCGGGGGCTCTGGGCCACCAGCAGCGGGAGCTGCTGCAGGGCTTGCTTTCTGGAATGCTGTCTGGCAGCAGCCTCTTCCAGCAGGGCTGAAGGCTCCCTGCGGCTGGCCAGCCAGCGGCTGCAGGCAGCGTGCGTGCTTAACGCTGCAGCTTGTGCCATATGGACCTTCTCCTCCTCCCTGCTTGCCCTCCCCATGTCTCCTTCCCAGCTCCGCTCCCTTCCCCCTGCAAGCGGTTTGACAGAGCAATTGGGCAGGCACTGGGACGGCAGCTCTGACATAAATCTCTCCTGGTGTGGAATGAGGGGTATAAATATCCAGAGAGTGATGTGATCTTTCCAGCTGCTATTAATAGGTCCCTGGAGAACAAGAGCGAGCGAGCGAGACTGGCTGACACTTAAAGGGCTAGCAACTCCCTTATGTGCTGTGAAAATTAATCAGCGCTGTGGCTCACCATCTTCCTCCAGGCTAGAGCAGAACCCTCGCCGAGGTGCATGGGGAGGAGGTGGAGGAGGAGGGAGAACCGACGACTCGCTAGTTAGGAAGCAGTGATAGGCCAAGCTGTGCACGAACGATCACACTAACTAGCTGGGAATGCCTGGGTGGGCTGTGCGATGGCACCGCTGGTGCGGGCTGCTCGGGGTCAGTGCGGCAGCGTGCCAGCCAGCTGCCGGCTCGGCCTGGCCTGGCGCGGAGTCAGGTGCCGAGCAGTCCCTTGTGCGGGCAGGGAGCTCGCCGGCGGTGGATGGCGAGCTGCAGCCTGCGCCTTGTGGTGATCGCTGGCTTTCGGGGATTTATGGGTTGTCTGAGTGTGCTTTGCTCCTTGCTCGTGTGCTGTTCTGCGTGGGGTGTTTTGCCCGAGCAGAGTGAGCCGTTGGCTTTTGCCAACGGTGTGTCTTCAGGCCTGCCTTCGGCAAGCCGGGAGCGGCGTGCGCAGGGCTGCTGAGCTCTTGCGGCGCTGTTCGGAGATGCGGGGTTTGGTCTGGAGCCGGTGCTTCCTGTCCCTGGGTGGCAGGAGAAATCTGTGCGCAGCATCTGGCCCGCTCAGTCCAGATGGGAGGAGCAGACCACGGGGCCCAGTAACGCCCACGGGCTGGGAAATTTCTCTGCCTCTGCACAGGAAAGGTTCTTGAGTGCATCGTGGGGGTGTCATGCAAAGCATGTGGCAGACATAGGCGAACAGAGAGTAGTACCTCAGCTTCCACGAGCACGTGATTTACTGTCCTTCCCCCTTACCCCCTGAGAAGTAGAGAAGGCTGTGATGGGCAGGGGGGGTCTCTGCAGCTTTGGGGTCACTGGTCACTGGCTGTGTAGTGAGGGGGCTGTAGCAGAGGAATGTGGAGCCCTGATGCAGGAAGAGTTACGTGCTCTAGATGAAGAAAGCCAGGAGTAGTTCTCATGGAGATGTCCATCTTTCTGTGATGTGACTGTCTCTGAGGGCTTAGCAGTGAACAGGGTTCAGGCCAGGAGGAGTCGGTGTGTAAGAGTCGTGTCCAAAGGTCAGGGATGTCGTCTGCCTGCTCTGGTAGCCCCTGAGGTGAGGCTGGCTGATGTCCCCCACTGCCTGTGCCATGTTGAAGAAGGCTACTTGCTGCAGGCAGGGAGGTACTCACAGGCCAGGAGGGATGCACTCTGCAGTTACCAGGGTTGTCTGTCAAACTGAGGATTGGGAGCAGCCTTCCAGAACACACGATGTCCTCGGGTACTGTGGAGCCACATCCTGGTCATATCTGATGCTCGTGCAGAGCTCCAAGGGGAAGAATCCCAGCGCGAGCCTAAGAGATTCTGCCAAGGCGAATAGATCCTGCACGGAGGGCTGCTGCAGCATTGCTCCAGCTGCACGCGCGTCCTCCAGCCCAGAAGCCTGCGCGCTCTGCCCTGGCCGCCGCTTCCCTGAAAGGCCCTGCCTCAGCCTGCGGGGCTGTTCAGAAGCTGGGCTGGATCTGGAGCAGGAGAGCCTCACCCTGCTGTCCCGGCAGAGCCGTGGCACGTTGCATCATCCTGCTGGGCTGAGAGCTGCCGCTGAAGTGGACGCTCCCTCTTACCCAGGGCCTTGGAGCAGGAGCCGGGATGGTCCCTCAGGCCCCTGGGAGAGACGGGGATACGATACTGCTTAGCTGATGAGTGCCTGCACTTCCCTTGCCTTGTAACCCACGGCCACCACCTTCTCAGCTGCCTCAACCTTCTTAGTCCTCCCCTGGTCCATCTCAGCTTTTTCTTTATAGGTTTGCATCAAGACCATTTTCTGTCCGCTCAGTTGTCTCCTGTGTGTTTTGCAGAGCACAGGAAACTTCCTTAGCCATGGAAGGGGTCCCTGAAACCAGTAGGGCACCAGATTTTTCTGTTCAGGGTCACAAAGTTGTGTGAGCTCCTGGAACACCTGCAAAACATCTCTAAGTATCCTTCCTGCTTAGCAAAGGGCCAGGCTGGCATGGAGCACCCCATTTTCATTGTGGCCTCGGAAATGAGGGCCCTGGTGTCCGTGCCTGTGCCCTGGGGCTCTGGCAAGCCTGCCGCGCCTGGATGGGAGTTCGCTGCTTGTCCGCACACAGCTCACTGCGGAGCAGGGCCCTTGGCTCGAAGGGGCCAGGGCTAATTCCCGGCAGGAGCAGCTCTGGGTTGTGCCTCGCCGCAGGCGGTGTCTGGCCCTGTGACCAAGTAGCATTCCCCCGGCCCTGGGCAGTGGCCCCGGCATCCGGGCACACATGAGGGGCACCGCGCTCACTCGCTGCCTTCTTCTCTTGCAGGTTTCTGACCGAAGGGCCTGGGAGCTCCCTCCACTGGCGCTGTGGGAAGCTTTAGCCAAACCAATGCACCCTGACAACAAACTGCCCAGCCATGGCAAGGCAGGCAGCAGCGGTGCCCCGGCCCAGCACCACAACGTGAGCCAAGCACCCACCTGCAACCTGGGCTCTAAGGGTGTGGGGGCGGGCAGCCATGGCGGCAAGGCCACTCAGATCTCCCCTGGCAACTCTGGACTGAAAAACAGCCAGAACACTGTCCCAAACTTCAGCTCCTTGAAGGGCAAGGTCAAACGGGAACGAAGCATCTCGGTGGACTCCGGAGAACAGCGAGAAGCCAACACCCCTTCACAGGACGCAGAATCAAAAGGTAATACTCTCCTAAACTTTGCCTCGGCACGTCCTCCTCGCAGTTGCTCCAAGCGTCCTGGCAGGACCTGGGATGGGAGCAGCTGTGAGCATCTTGGGTTTCTGTGCTGCGGCTTCTGTCCGGGCTTGTCCTGGCTGCCTCTGCGTCTTTGCATCACTGCTTGTCACATCCGTGGTTTTGGGACCGGAGCGGCTGAGCGTTGTCTTTACGTTTCATTCCCTAAACTGTTTGTTACACCGAGAATCTGGGACTCTGGTTTTCATGGGCTACTGAGGCCAGCTAAGCAAGAGCGTGGTTCACGGAAACTGCACCGAACACCTCTGCTTTGCAGTGTGCAGACTTTCAACTTGGGACCGTGTTGAGTTGTTTTCTGTCTCCTTGCTGTTGGCAAAGAGCTGGCTTTGTGGTGTTCTTGCAGCTGCCTGACGACTTGGTCGTGGTTAGCGAGGAGGTGCTGCAAGGGTCGCTGTCTGAACAGTTCTGTGGTTTCGTCAGCAATGGATGACTCTTGTGTTACAGCACGTGGCTTCTGGAAAAGGGCTGAGTCAGTGCTTCCAAACCCTCTGGCTTCCCTGTCCTCACCAGCCTTCCCTGTAGCCTCTTGCGTTCCACCCAGCTCTGTGCTCAACGGCTGCATGGGGCGCTTGAGCATCTCGTGGGGTGTTCGCAGGAGAAATCCCAGCGGTGCCCTTGCTTCCAACCAAGACTCACACCCAGCCACCTGAAGTTGAGGTCCCCAAATGCAGAGCCGCTGTTCTGGCTCATGCCCCGAAGCATTTGGTTTCGCAGCATTTTCTGAGAAATGGAGGGAGCATCCCAGTTTACAGGGGGCATAAAGCCCCTGCCTGATTGACATCTTGGCAGAGTCTGTCTCTTGTTCCTACAAAGAATGTGAACATCCGCTCACATGCCACTTTCAGGTTTTAATTGCTAAATCACAGACCCCGTAAATTTCAGGTTAATATCCAAAGCTCTCCAGTTTGGAACAGCAGTTGGACATGTCCTGTGTTTGCAGGCTCCTTTCAGACAGTAAGAATACGTTGCGTTCTGCATCGCTGGCTCTCACAGGGGAGTCTCACCAGGTCTGGCTGCAAAGACAAGGAGCCCAGACCAAGCAGATGCTTCCAGGACCTTTTCCCGGGCTGGGCAGATGTTGGCGCAAGGCTTCTCACCCAGTGCATCCTGGCTGGGTTGGCAGTGCCGGTGCGCGGCCCACAGCTGGGCAGGGCCCCAGCCTTCCCAGCCCCTGCCAGGTCTCTGCAGCTCTTCTGATGGCTCTGTCCCTTCGCAGGTGAGGTGGCTCCCCGTAGCAAGCGGCGGTGTGTGCTGGAAAGGAAGCAGCCATACAGTGGGGACGAATGGTGCTCTGGGCCGGACAGCGAGGAAGACGACAAGCCCATCAGCAGTGCCCACAGTGAGTGTCTACCTCTTTACCAGCTCAGAAGCTTGGCCAAAGCCAGGTCCCTCCTGCAGCTCAGAAGGGCAGACGGCGCGGGCACCTCTAGCTTTGGCTGTGTGTGCTGAGTTAGCCGGGTGCGTGGTGTGGTGCTGGGCCATTGCAGCTGGCGGTCGTTGTGCTGTAAGAGTGTTTGTGGCCATGCAGTGAGGTGTGGGACCTGTTTTGTGAAGATGGTGCCGAGATGCTGTACGTTGGCCACATCAGCGGCAGAATGGCCCTCCTGAAAGTGTGCCTGGCTTAAATGTGGTTAAGCATGCCTGCCGTGGTCACAGTGGCAGCCAGACGTGCGTTGCCCTTGTTGCAGCAGCTACGCCTGTGCCAGGCCATCCACCCGGCTCTCTGCAGCTGTGCTTTAAAGGCAACTGAGGCTAAAGGGGCTCTCGGTGTCTTGACAGTGGTTCTGGCAGGGCTGAGCTGGCCACAGTGTGCACCCTTTGGGGCAACAAACTGTAGGTCTCTCCTGTTCACCAGAAGCATCCAAACTCTTTGATATTTTTTGCATCTAGAATTCAGTTTACTTTCAAGTTGCAACAGGGAGAATATCTGAGAGGACACAGCAAGGTCCTGTGGGGCCCAAGGGCCACAGCCAATGGAGAGCATGGAAGTGTATGAAACCAAGTAGAGGGTGGCCTTTGTGCCGGCCAGCGCCCCGCAGCCATCCTCTCCAGGACATCCCCTTGTGTTTCTCTGCACAGTTCACAGCCCTTGTGGGAAGGGAGAGTGCTGCCTCCCCGTCACAGCCTGCTCCGAGACCTGCCTAATGAGAGCAGGTCGGCGTGGGGCTGTCCAGGCAGCGTGTGTGTCCCCACGCCAGATGTCCAGTGGTGTTTCTTCTCTTTAAATGCCGCTGTGCCAGGGCTGGGATGCTGACACTGGTGTTCAGTAGGCCTGTTGGGAGGAGAGCAGGCGAGCCTGCCTTGGTGGGTGTAGCGTGTGTGAGGAGCTCGGCAAAGGGAAGGCGCTGTATGCCTCTGGTAATTGCAATGCTTATTAATATTAATTAGAAACATTATTTAATAACGGCTGACGATTAATAGCCACGACTCCGGTGGACAGCATCCCCTCTTCCCCCGCTCCCGGGGACAGGGAGAGGGGAGCATCGGGCCCGTGCCCGGGCACCGGGAGGCGGGAACGGGCGGGCGACTGCTGCCACCTCCCGGTGGCCCGGCCGGCGGCTCAGCCTCTGCCCCGCAGGTCTCTGCCCCGGCTGCCTCCCTCCTGCCTGCCCCTACACCCGCTGCGCTGCCCTCAGCCGCTTCTCCCTGCGCTCCCGCAGATTGTAATGTAGCAGATCCTGCGATGTCCACGGCCTCGCAGCTTGGCCCAGGGTCCAACCCGCTGCCGAACCTGAACGAGACCAGTTCTTCCAGCGTGCCTCATGGTGCTGCCCCTGGCTTACGGTCAGACGCTGCAGGAGGTGGCGGCGGTGGAACAGGAAAGCAGCCCTCGCAGTTCGTTTACGTCTTTACAACGCACCTTGCTAACACGTAAGCAGTAAACCCCGTCCATCTGTCCTCCGCTGGCACAGGGCCGGCTTGCCACGCCTGCCTGTTGGTGCTGCCTTGAGTACAAGAGAGCTGGACAGACCCACGTCACTTTGGGCACACAGAGTGGGTCGCCCCTGAGGTTAAGGAAGTTTGCTGGCAGCTACTGCTGGTGTGCAAACTTTGTCTTAAATGCATGTTTCCTCCCAGCGATGCCCGGCACTGCGTTCTGCGACACGTGCCGTTGAGTACACCTAACCATCCAGCGAAAAGATTCACCCACAGCAGCATGGACTGCTGCTCTGATTCGGAAGTATCCAAGGGGCTGGGTGTCACGGGGAGTGCTGTGTAACACTTGGTGTCCTCCCTTATATATCCTTATATATCCTCCCTTCTCAGTGACCTGCAGAGATTTCCCTCTTCCTGCAGGACTGAAGAGCAGAGATGGCACCTGGGGCCTGGGACGGGTGGGATGGGGCACAATGCCTGTTCTCGAGCGGTTTGTGCTCTCTCCCCAGAGCTGCAGAAGCTGTCCTGCAGGGCCGAGCTGACTCCATTCTGGCCTACCATCAGCAGAACGTCCCGCGGGCAAAGCTAGACCAGGTATACCAGCTATGAACCAAATGCTGCTGTTGGCACCTGCTGCTGACTGACCATTCCCTTCCAACGTGGCTGTTCTCCCCTGGCTCTCAGCTCAGCTGTGGAGGAAGGGGCTGTCAGAATGCCCTTTCGGTGGGGTGGGAAGCTGCTTTGCTGTGGAACCTCTTTGGAGAGTCCTGGCTGCTGTCAGCTGTGAGAAGTTTGGGATGTGGCCCCGCAGCCATGTGAGCAGCATACCTATTTGTGCCTTTCCAGGGCATGCAGAGGGCCTGCTTCCTCCCCACAAGGAATGAAGGTGAACTGCCATGGCGCACATTTTTGGGACAGAGAGATCTGCTGAGAGGTGCAGGGAAGAACACCTGCCCGGGGTTTTTCCTGCTCACGTTTATTTCCTTTTTCTCTGCCAGGCGCCAGCTCCTAAAGTGCTGGGGGTTGCTGAGCCGCTTCCAATTAACCCTCCTGCTGCCAACACTCCACAGTCCCAGCCACCAGCACCTCAGGCGAGTCAGCCACAGCCGCAGCCTCCACCGCCGCAGCCTCCGCCGCAGCCTCAGACCATCAGTCAAGCACCTTTGCCGGCGCCCAGCAGCCTGCCCCAGGAAGGGACAAGTGAAGATGGCCGGAGAGATCTGACTCCCAACTCTTTGGGGAACAACAGCGGCAGCAACCAGCCTGGGAGTAACCACCCAAATACGCCCACCGCGTCTGCCAACACCATGCAGCCTGGGCAGGTGGACTCCTCTGCCACGTCCAGCTCTGGCCTCCTCGGGGAGGGCCCGGGTCCAGGGATGCCGGGGAATGGGCAGGCAGGCCTGGGCCCCAGGAACCCCATGAACTCGGAAGGGCTCTCAAAGGAGCAGCTGGAGCACCGGGAGCGCTCTCTGCAGACCCTGCGGGACATTGAGCGGCTGCTGCTGCGCAGTGGGGAGGCCGAGCCCTTCATGAAGTCCAGCCAAAATGCGGGTGAGGGCGGGACTGCCCCTCAGCCACAGGCTGCCCCTGCCCAGCCCCCCGCACCACCCCCCAGCATGAAGAAGTATGAAGAGCCTCTGCAGTCCATGATCTCCCAGACCCAGAGTCTTGGCGGGCCCAGTCTGGAACACGAGGTGCCCCACCACCCAGGCGCTGACATGGGGCAGCAGATGAACATGATGATGCAGCGGCTGAACCAGGACAGCCTGACGCCAGAGCAAGTGGCCTGGAGGAAGTTGCAGGAAGAGTACTATGAGGAAAAGCGACGGAAAGAGGAGCAGATCAGCATCCACGGCCGGCCCATGCAGGAGATCATGATCCCGCAGTCGATGGGGAGCATGATGATGCGTGGGCCCCCGCCACCCTACCACAGCAAGCCTGGAGAGCAGTGGCCGCCGGGGATGGGCAGCCAGCTGCGGGGACCCATAGATGTGCAGGACCCTATGCAGCTGCGGGGTGGGCCGCCCTTCCCAGGGCCACGGTTCCCTGGGAATCAAATGCAGAGAGTCTCTGGCTTCGGAGGGATGCAGAACATGCCCTTGGATGCTCTTGGGCCCATGAATGCCATGCAGAGGCCAGTCAGGCCCGGCATGGGATGGAGTGACGATATGCCTCCTATGGGAGGCCCCGGGAACTTTCCGCAAGGCACCTTGCCCTACCCATCAGGGCAAGGGGACCCCGAAAGGTTCATGAACCCCCGTGCCAGGGAGGAGATCCTGCGGCATCAGCTGATGGAGAAACGCCCAGTGGCAATGCAGAGGCCCATGGGGATGTCTGGCAACTCCATGAGCCAGGGCATGGAAATGGAGAGGATGATACAGGCTCACAGGCAGATGGATCCATCCATGTTTGCTGGGCAGATAACAGGGGACAGCCTGAGCAGTGCCCCGATGGGAATGGATTTTGCGGGCACGCGGGGGATGCTGAGCCCCCCTATGAGTCAGTCAGGCCTTCGGGACATGGATGCACCCATGGGCCCTGGCAACCTCAACATGAACATGAACGTCAACATGAACATGAACATGAACCTCAATGTCCAGATGACCCCGCAGCAGCAAATGATGATGTCGCAGAAGATGAGGGGCCCCGATATGATGGCCCACCAGGGCATGAGCCCTGAGGAGCTGGCCAGGGCGAGGGCTCAGAATGGCAATGGCAGTGCAATGCTGGGGGGACCGCAGAAAATGATGATCCCCTCTCAGTTCCCCAACCAAGGACAGCAAGGCTTCTCAAGCGGGCAAGGGCCCTACCCCAACATGCCCCAGGAGATGGGCAGCGGCTCGGACATGTTCAGCCCTGAGCAGGGCACCATGCCTGTTGGGAGCATCAGTGGCACCACCAGGCTCAGCCACATCCCTCTGCCTCCAGCCTCCAATCCCACTCCCGCGCAAGGGGGCAACCTGGCCAACATGCACCCAGCACCTTCCCGGGGTCTGGGCCGCCGGCCCTCTGACCTCACCATCAACATCAGCCAGATGAACTCCCCCAGCATGGGTCACCTCAAGTCTCCCACCCTCAGCCAGGTGCACTCGCCACTGGTCACCTCCCCCTCTGCCAACCTCAAGTCCCCGCAGACGCCCTCGCAGATGGTCAGTATGCCACCTTCAAACCAGTCTGGACCCCTCAAGTCCCCCCAGGTGATGAGCTCCTCGCTTAACGTCCGGTCTCCAACTGGCTCACCCAGCCGCCTGAAGTCCCCTTCTATGGCTGTTCCTTCCCCCGGTTGGGTGCCCTCTCCCAAAGCCACCATGCCCAGCCCAGGAGTCAACCAGAGCAAGCAGACCCTCAGCATGAACTCGTCTACTTCCATGGGAGGACTGGATCAGGGTATGCTGGGTGTCTTGTGTGTGTGTGTGCTCGGTTTTGGTGAGTGTGTGGACAGTGTTCCTCTCCAGCCCACGTGCTCTCGCAGGAGCAGGGAGACACTTGTGCCTGTGCGTGCCTGTATGTCTCGTGGAGCAAGTCTTTTTTCCCAGGAGTCCAAACGGGGCCTTTTCAGGTAGACGGGAGGCTGAAAAGAGCAGCTTTTACTTCAACCCTGGCTCATGCTCTGTGACACGTCAAAAGATGTGTCTGTGCTGGGCAGTCAGGGGCAGTTTGAAGTGGAGGTCCATCACCGTTCTGGAGTGGTGTCTCCGCATGAGCCTCCCCAGAGTCCGGAGGGTGCTAGGCTGTGCCGGCTCTGGGTTTTGCAGCTTCCTCTGGTCGCTGTCGTCGGAAGGAGGGGATGGGGTTGCTGTCTGACGGGAGCACGCCCCGGTGTGCAGCCAGTACTCATCTGGTCTTTGTCTTGCTTGCAGGTTCTCTCCCTTCTGGGCCTCGGAGCAGCTCTTCCGCACCAGCCAGTAACACCTCTAGCACCATGAATCCCAACATGCCTTTTACTTCCTCTCCAGATCCATCCCCCTCCCAGAACCCCCTCTCGCTGATGATGTCCCAGATGTCCAAGTATGCCATGCCCAGCTCCACACCGCTTTACCACAATGCCATCAAAACCATCGCCACCTCTGATGACGAGCTGCTGCCAGACAGGCCTATGCTCCCGCCTGGAAGCATGTCAGGTACACACTTCTAGGGCTGGGCTTGCGAGGGGTCAGACCGTCTTGCGGTTGCCAGCAGACCTGCAGGACCAGGTGGAGGCTGCATTGGAAACTCTGTTCTCCCACCAACCTCCATGTAAAGTAGCTTAAATTTGTCCTCGTTCATAACAGTCTGCTCACTTCTCCACCCTGTGCCCAGGCTGTCCAGCAGCTTTTGGCTCGGGTGTGCCGTCTGGAAGGACGTGAGCCAGTCTGGCATTTGAGGCGCCCTTCTTCTACCAGCTCTGGAAGTTTGCAGAACTGCCTTTACCTTGTGCAGATGCGTTGGCCCTGGATTTTTGTGGCTCCCAGAGTCACCTCAGGCCCTGGACTTGCAGGCAGGGGTCTGCTGCTTGGAGCCCTTGTGTTCTTGTGTAGCGGGACAGGGATGCTCTGAACAGGGTTTGGGAGTCTGATGTTTTGAGTGGAGCCCAGCTGCCTGCACAGGCAAGGCTATGTCATAGCATAGTTCTGATTTCAGTAGGCAACAGCCAGATACGCTCTGCTAGCTGGTGGCGCTGGTGAGGACAGCTAGGCAAATGAGTGTTTTTCGTCACTTGGTGACTTAGCCCAAAGGGGAATTCCAGCACGCTGTACCACTTGATTTAGGGGGTTAAAGCTGTCTGATAAATATTTTTGGCAGTTTTCAAAATGAAAAATCAACTTTTTGACTCTTCCACTGCTGAGTAGTCACTTAGGTTGACCGCAGGCATGCAAATGCATTGGCTCCCTCCTAACCCAGACCCCTCCGGAGGCGCTGGTTGCTCTGCTGTACCGCTGAGCACAGTCCTCCCTCCCGGACACCACTTGTGTCGGGCTGACGACTCTTTTGCTTTTTTTTTTTCCTCCTCGCCACCCAAGGTGGTGTGGTCACGGGAGCTTGCCGTGTGGCTAACCCTGCAGGCAGGCAGTGGTGAAGGGTCACTCCTCGGTGCCTCCCAGGCAGCTGAGAGCCCCGCTGAGATCGGGGTGTAGGCTGTCCCAATGTGCAGAGCCAGGTGGGATTCTAAAATCAGTGGGCTGTAAGGAGCCACAAATCCAGCGTGGGACTGGATGAAGCTGGAATTAGCACTCTGCTGCTCGCAGGCTTGGAGAGCTGGAGTCTGGGGTACTTTTTCTTGGCATTGGTGCTTTGCAAGCCCATCTTGCGGCTGCTTACCGAGCATCACACTCTGCACTCGGGGCTTTCTGAGCAGGAGCGCTCAGCAGGCTTCCAGGGTGTGGATTTTGCAGCCCTGAGAGGTCTGTGGGCAGAATTTAACTCTTTCTCTCTTTTTCCTCTCCTTAGGTGTGACGGGGAATCAGCCGAATCAACTGCACTTGAACTCTGTGGGGCCTGGATCCTCCCAGAGCCCCATGGGAATGAACCTGCCTGGTCAGCAACCCCTCTCCCATGAACCGCCCCCCACCTCCATGATGTCCTCCCCAAACCCTCTGGGCTCCAACATTCCTATGCACCCGAGTGCGCCGGGGGCGGGCGTCCCCCCCCAGAACCCCATGATGCTGCCCCCGGGGCCCCAGGACTCGTTGAACCAGCAGTGCGGCCCCGTGCCCAACAGTTCGCAGATGATTCCTTCCAACCAGCTCGTGTTTCCCCGCATGCAGCAGCCCCACAACGCCATGCCATCTCCCGCCGGAGGCATGCCCATGGCCCCTGGCGGGGCAGGCGGCCCCGGGATGCAGCAACATTACCCGCCAGGGATGCCCTTGCCGCCTGAGGACCTTCCCTCCCAGCAGCCCGGCCAGATGCCCCCTCAGCAGCACATGATGGGCAAGAACATCCCTCCTCGGATCGGTGAGCCCTACCCACCTGTGCTTCCCGGAGTGGCGTCGGTGCTGAACGACCCCGAGCTCAGCGAGGTCATCCGCCCCACGCCCACGGGTATCCCCGAGTTTGACCTGTCCAGGATCATCCCGTCAGAGAAGCCAAGTAGCACCTTGCAGTATTTCCCCAAGAGCGACAGCCAAGCGCCCAAATCACAGCCTTCCAACCTCCACCTCATGAACCTGCAGAACATGATGGCTGACCAGCCCCCGGTGCGGCCAGGTATGAATGCCCCCAGCCTCCCCGGGCAGCAGGGCGTGCAGAGGGGACTTGGCATGCCCATGTGCCATCCCGGACAGGTGCCCATGCTGGGCAGGACAGGCATACCGCCCCAGCAAGGCATGATGGGCAACAGCATGCACCAGGGCATGATGTCTCCGCAGCAGAGCCTGATGGCCCAGCAGAATTTCATGCTGATGCAGGCCAAGCAGAGGAGCATGTCCGTGTCGGGGGAGATGTATGCTCAGACGGGACACATGATGTCACCTCAGGGCTCCCTCATGGGGCCCCCGCCTCAGCAGAACCTCATGGTGACGCACCAGATGAGGCAGCGGAGTGTCTCCCTGGACAGCCAGATGAGTTACATCCCCGGGCCTGGGAACATGGCGAACCTGCCATTCTAACCCCGGCCGGCGCTCAGGGGTGGGGAGGGGACCCGGCTGCCCGGACAAATGTTTTTAAGCCTTTCTTTGGGGGGGGAGGGTTGGGGGCCAACGCCGGTGGAGGACACCACGTGGGATGCTTTTCATATCGGATTCGCCTCTACACAGAAAACCAGATGTGCAGTAAACTTGATGTGAATTGGGTTTCTTTTTCCTTTCTTTTTTGGGGAAGGGGCGGGTGGAGGGGCTGGGAGTGGGGCTGTTACTTTGAACCCTGCGTGGTGACCAGGGACGTCCAGACCCTGCAGCAGTTTGTAAAGTTTTCATTTACAGTTTTCCTCTGTCAAGTGTTTTTCTTTCCCTTTTTTTTTTTCTTTTTCCCCTCTCTCTTTTTTCCTCTTTTTTTTTTGTTTGTTTTTCTTTTTAAGCAACCAAAATGTGCAAGAGGGTTTTTGGAACTAGCTGTAAATAGGTCGCTGGGAAAGGCAAAACTTGTGCTGGTTTTTAATTGTTCTGTATTTCTGTGTTTTAATAGAAGCCTCAAAACATGTTTTAAAAAAAAAAACAGAAACAAAAAACATGCTAAAGGCAACAGTGTACAAGGATTGAAAACTCTCCCTGGGGGAGGCAGGAGGATCCCCCAGGGTGCACAGGGCATTGAGAGATCCCATTGTAGAGTGACTCTGTGTCAGACCTGTGTTGTTCACGCATCTGAAGGGTTTGCATGTGCGGGGTGTATAGTTTCACGCAGACCTTAGGCCCCTGTGGAGGCTGTGCCCAGTACACGAACACAACCAACGACCGAGGACCGTCGGGGAGGTCAGAGCTGTGGCCCCGGTGAAACGCTGCTGAAGCAAGTGCTCATCCGGCAGGGCAGAGGCCGTGGCTTCCCGGGATACAAGCCGTCGTGGCTGGGACGGGGATGATGCTGGCCCCTCAGCTGGGGAAGCAGCGAGGATCTGGGCTTCACAGGTGATACCATGCTGGACCCGAAGGTCTCAACCAGCCATGTCACCTCTAGTCCCTTCTCTTCCCTTTGCACTGTGTCCCCGGTGGATGGACGGGGTGGTGCGGTGTGTAGGGACAGACGAGCTCCGAGATGAGCGAGGCGGTGCATTCCTGTGCTTCCAGGAGAGACTAGCTGGGAACCCTGCTCTTCCGCAGCCTTCCTACACCAGTCCTTTACCCATCCATCGCCCCTGGCGACTGCACCACGCCCCCTCTACCTCTGCCATTGAACGCTCTCCCAGGTCTTCCTCACGCTTGTCGATCCTCCTTCTCCGGAGTTGCACAGGCACTCTTCGCTCCATCCCGCCCTGAGCTACCGGCAGCAGCCCTGCGCTTCTGCACGATAGAGGTCCAGCCGCTGAGTGTGACCTGTCCCTGCATGTGACACTCCATCTCAGCATAAGAGTTGTCTTGCAGCGTGGCCGTCCTGCAGCTTTGGACAGAAGAGGCCAAGGTTGCGTTGCAGCCACTGGTTCCTGGGCTGGTGGAAGCATGCTGTTTGAACAGCTCCGGCTTCTCTGGATGCGCTCCACCCTCCCCATCCTCCACTCCGTAAGGTCTTCCTGCACGCCGCACTGATGGTCTTTCCTGTGTTTGCTCACGGAGGGGACTGTGGGGTGATGTGCGTGCGTGTCTGCACACACTGCAGGAGCTCTGGACCTCCTCGGGGACCACATTATCCAGCGTGGTGTACCCTGTGTGTATCCAGCGGTGAGCTCAGGGCGCACGATTGCCCGAGGACCACCAGTTGGAGGATTATCTCTGCAGAGCCAGACTTAGTGTACTACCTCTCTTGTAACAGAGTCCACCTTTCCCTACTTGCTGCTGCGGGGAGGAGAGGGCTTTCGGAAAGGGAGATTGAAAACCAGCGAGCGAATGGCAATGCTTTTTATTGCTTTGGAAGCAGATTGGGAAGGCTGGCACGTGCTGAAACGTCAGCCCATGGCTGTCTTGATCCCATCCGTGAGAAGGTGGAGCCACAAAGTCCAGTTAGGAATACCTTGAAGCCTTGGGGCGTTTGTAGTAAGCAGTACTGCGTGGGAAGCATGGGCTGGATTTGAGGAAGGATTTCGCTCTGGTTTCCTGCTGTGTGTGGTTTTGTTGTGTACGATGTGAGCGAGCAGCATTTTTGCAGATGGCAAAACGGGAAT
Source organism: Fratercula arctica (assembly GCA_947846985.1). Lineage (NCBI taxonomy): Eukaryota > Metazoa > Chordata > Aves > Charadriiformes > Alcidae > Fratercula > Fratercula arctica. The sequence continues at coordinate 8,107,047 of CANTUZ010000019.1, forward strand.
AGTCCCGGGAAGTGCTCATCCCTGCCTTGGCAGTTGGAGCAGAGGAGTAATCCTGAGGCCAGGCTAACCAAGTGTGCTCTGGAGCCGACGTGTTAGCCGGTTGGGTTCTCCATCCTTTCAGAGTGCGCGTTTCACGTGGGAGGGTGTCGCTCGAACAGATGTAGCTCTTTCTAAGCTTGACTTGCCTGAAAGGCTGTGGCTTCTCTTGACTGCACTTTGGGGTGTTGGCTGCTGGTAGTTTCTCATAAACATCCAAATACCGATGCCAGCCCCAAACCTTGCTCGCCACCACCAGCCTAGTCTCAGTTAATTTGAAGCCATAATATTTTCTATATGGGAGGTTTTTTTGTTTCTCTGTAGACAGCTGTTGTTTTAGCCCGGTTGAGATCTCCACGTGTCCGTACCTTCCCTGTTGTCCCTTTCGCCCGGCCCAACTGTGAGAAGTTGCCTGGGGCTTGTGGTCCCCGCTCTGTCGTCAGCGCGTTGTCCCCGTGTCGGCCGGAGCCGCAGGCTGCGGTGCACGGCTCTGCAGTGCTAGGGACAGGGCAGCGCCATGCTATTTCTGCCTGGCAGCAGGAGGGAAGACCTGTCCTTCGGTGACAAATGAGCAAGAAGCAAAGCCTTTTGACTCAGCAGCCCTGGATACAAAAGGGAAATCCTGACGCTAGGTCAGAGCTGGGGACTTCGGAGCAGCAGTCTGCGCTCTTCCGCAAAATCCCACCGCCCTGGAGCCAGCCCTACCCCCACTGCTGCGATGGCCGAACGACGGGGAGAAGAAGTGCTGCCGAACACCCCTCTGCCCCGGGCGCCGCTCCCAGCCGCGTCTGCGAACAGCAATATGGCAGGAGCTCCTCTGGGAGCTCAGTAACAGCCAGGCCTCGTCAGACCTGGACAGGGTTTGCCACCAGCCGGGTGCCCACTGCCGTGAGCTGTGTCTAGTCTCGTGTTTTGTAGTTTATTGCTCGGCTTCTCAGCTTGAGTTCCGTGTACTGACTCCACCTGATCACAGTAAAAGGTTTGCCCATGTTTTAGCCATGACTTCGCCATGTTTTTCCAGCTCCAAAAAAAAGCGAATGCTGGGAAACCACATCTTTCAGTACGTCAGATAATCACACACCCGGAATTAGCTTTCACGTCGAGGTAATGGTGACTGACCTGTTCTCTGTCATCCCATGGAGAAACTTCCCCAGTCATTTTGTACCATTATATAAATATATATATAAATATAAATATATAAATACAATATGTGAAGACATCTTATTGGTTTTTATTTGAAACAATTTTTAGGCTTGTTTTTGGGTATCTGTGCTGCCTGTAATGTATTGACCTGTTTTATAGGTGCCTTTTTATTAAAAAGACAAATTTCAGAACCTGACCCTGTGCCTGTCTTCAGTGGGCTGTGACCAGGTGTGCTCAGCCCAGCCCGGGAGCTCCGCTGCCATCACCTGTGGCACGTTGGGGCTGATCAGAGGGGCTCAGCTGCCCCCACTATAAATACCTGACGGCTGCCCTTTGTGAGATGGCTGCGAGCTTCTTGGGGGAGCTGGGCTGCCTCTGCTTGGTACAGACCCGCGTGCACCCCTGTGTCTGCTGCTTACAGGCGGTGGAAGCTGGGCCGGGACCTCAAACTACCAACGTGGGACAGGACAGTCCTCCCAGGTAGGTGGAGGGGCTTGCACAGGGCTGGTGGGGGGCAGGCAGGGCCACCCTGGGCACCTCGAGTCCTTGGGCAGGACTGCAGAGCGCAGAGGGGACCTAGAGCAGCGACTCGCTGCCCAAGCTGGTGCCTGGACCCCCCTGGCTCCCCCCTGTTCTGGCATCCTGTGGCCCGGCAAAGCTCGTCTGCGTAGCTGCTGCGTGCCTGTGGGGGGCCAGAGCAAATGCAGAGCACGCTGTGATGGCAGCGGGGTGAGAGGCTGGTTTTGGGGGCTCGGAGAGAGAAAAGGGACCTGATGTGGTCTGTGCACAGTGCTGGGGTGGTGCATGTGCCGTGCTGCTCAGCACCCAAGCTCATGGGCCTTGGTGGCCATGGTGCCCTATGTCCAGGGCCGTCTGTGCTCAAAATGAGGAGGATACGGCAGGCAGCAGTACAGATACTGAAGTGCTTGAGCATCTGTTTTGTTCTGGGAGCTTGGGGTGAGGAAGTAGGTTGTCGCTTTGATAAGGAAAATGAAACTCTGTGTGAGTCGCAGGGGGTGCTGGAGCTGCTGGGAGGGGTGCGAGGGCGTGGGGGGAGCCCCTTCTCCGCAGCACTCCCAGGCACGTGTTCGTTCATGCGTTCCCTGGCTCGCGCTCCGCGGTGTACGCTCCGCTGCTTGCCACGGCCCCACGATCACCGTGCATGTAGCAGGATGCTCTGCTGAAACACCCCAGCTCTGTCCCCTGGGAGACTCGGTCACCCTGCAGGACACGCAGAGCAGCTGCTGTTGTAGGGGCCTTGGTGTCCCCCTTCTTTGGGGTTGCCTTCGGCAGTGACCAGGGCTTTCTCTGGGTTGTCTTGGGTTGCAGAGCACAGCCCGGGGTCACACGAGTGTGTGCCGTGGATGGTGGTGACGTGGTCTTTCCCGCATGCCACTCAGTGGCGGTGGGCTGGGGGCCGAGCAGAGCTCCACAGGGGAGGCTGAAGGTCTCTCTGAGGGCTGCAGTGTCTGGGGGTGGCTCTGGTGGTGTCAGCACTCAGCAGGGAAGCCCCCTCTGCGCCAAGGCATGTGACGGCCATGCAGACCTCGGGGAGACGGGGAGGATTTCACTGAGTGGAAAGCCCAGCTTCCTCTGCGGTGAAGGAGAGTTCCTCTTGCTTTCTTCTCATCGCCATTCAGCTGGCTGGCTGCAGTCAGCTGTGGGAGGAGCAATGTCCACTCTTTGGGGAAGGGTCTGCCAGCTCTGAGCCAAGCCTTCCCCAGGCTGGCTGGGCCGAACGCGGGTGCAGGGGTGGCTTTCCCCTGGGGTTATCAGCTGCTGTGAAACCGGGAGTTGCTGCAGTCGGTGGGAGAGGCCCTGCAAAGCAGGGAGCTAACGTAGGTCTGAGCTGACCCCAAGCACAGCGCAGCCTTCTGTGGCACTGGTGAAGGGGAACCTGAGCGAGGCGCTCTTACGAGCCCTGGGGTCTCCGTGGGTGCAGCAACGCTTGTCAGAGAGGTGCCATCAACCCACTTAGAGCTCTCTGATGCATTTCACTTGCAAAAGTGACGCAACTGCAGACAACTGCTTACAAGCACTGTACAGGAGAAGATGGTATTTTATTTAACTGTTTATTACAGCTCACGTCAAAACTTTCTAAAAGTTTACTAAGATACCAGTACTAAAAACTATGGTAACAATAGATACCAGTACTAAAAATTACACTAATCTGTTCACACGTATTTTTCGTCCAGATTTTCTTTTTACCTTGTGAACACTGTAAGAATTTTACACTCTGACTGTTCATTTCTTCAGTTACATTTTTGTGTAGGAACACAGTTCCCATCAGAACCGGGGCTGGGGAGGTGTTTACGGTGTGTCTGCAATGGGTTCGCTCACCAGTACAAGCGTGGAGATGGCGAGGGCAGGTTTCAGAGAGCTGCTCTTCCTCTGCCGCGTGTACGTGCTTGGACAACCGCAGTCGCCATTACCTGCAGGTTTCGGCTTTGAAGATGCAGGAAATGGTGGGCTGCCCTCTGTATAAAAGCCTTACGCTTGGGGAGTTTTCTCCTCGAGTCAGGGTTTGAGAGCGAGCTATTGAGATCTCTGCCTGAGCCGGACTGATGTAATGTGACCCCTTCTGTAATGACTGGCCTTTTTAGCGGGGCCCTTGGGCACGGTGAAGTTCGGCTGCAACCGAGCCCTTTGTTAGCGGGTTGGACTTCAGAAGTGAGCGTAGCACACAGTTCCCGCTGCAGCAGAAGAACTGATGTTGTTCTGACTTTGTTTACAAAGCGAGGTTAATGGTAGAGTGGATTTTAAAGTGTGCTCGTGATTCTGGTCGCGCTGGCGTGATGGTACGTGTGTCTCTCGTACTGCGCAGGCCACTGCACCGACAGCTAGCAAGAGAAATGTAATGGAGCAGCGCTGTGTATGTGCTGCCATGTTGAGCTGTGACAAGACCGATGGGGAAGCAGCAGGATGCCCGAGTCCGTCAGGGCTGCCCTGCATGCCAGCTTGCGGTGCAATAATTAATGACAGCAAAAGCTGCTGCTCTTATTTTGGACCATATCGTTATCAAGCAGCCTTGATCTGAGCAGTTGCTGGATGCTCGTGGTTCAGGGCAAGATCAGCGCCCAGGTTTGTTCTGTGTAAACCTGGATGCACTAAACCTCTGAAAGTCCCGTAGGTGCAGGTGGAGCAAAAATATCAGAAAGCACAGTACAAAGCAAAACGTTACGTCCTCTTTCAGCCTGCTAAAAACAAACAGAAATTATGCAAACGAGCTCTTTTCCTTACTCTGGGGCAGTGGTTCTCCTTGCTCTCAGAACCCACAAAGTGCTGTACAAGTAGCTGCAAAAAAAAAAAAAGTTACACCTTCTGCCTCACAAAGATGTGCGGTTCATCTCTCCTGTGCTTAGTCACAAGATAGAAGCCATCTCTCCAGACGGCTTTATTCCTTAAAGGAAAGCTTTTGCATAGTCAGGCATTCGGTTCAGCAGTCACTCACTGGAGCTCTGAACAGCAGTGAAACAGATCAAGCGAGCGGGAAAGGATGCAGTCGATGTCAGGAAAGGAATCCGCAACAGTCAAATCTTAGAGTCTGTGGCAGGACTGCCTGGCCTGAGCCAAGCTGGGAAGATCAACGTGCCCTGGCCAGCCAAGGGGATGTCATGCAGCAGGAGGAGCGATATTGCAGCCAGGGACCATCCAGCACCGTGTGCCCACGCTATCGGAGTGAGCTCTGCACCCCCCGCTGGTCCTACCTGCATCTCTGGTTCCAGTTGTCGTGGCCATCGAGTCCTGCTGCTTCCTTCGGGCATGTCTCTGCCAACCTAAGTCAGTGAAATGGAGACCTGCTTAGCTTTATCCTCACTTGCTGACATGACTCCATGTTTACTTGGCTGCACTTTTTTCCTCGCCCCCAGCACCCCAGTCTCATGCCTGGCTCCGTGCACAGGACACCTGCAGTCAGTTTTTTCAAGGGAGAAGTGGAAACATCAGGTTCAACACGCTCAGGTTCATCCGTCCCTGCCAGAGCGACCATCGGACAGCCAGCGCTCACCAACAGCTGCCAGACAGATTTCTACAGGTATGAGAACCAGGAGGAGCCAGGGAAGGTATCTGGTGGGCTTTGGGTGTTTGGTGGCTACTGGACCTCAGTTCCCTGAGGAGTGGAGAAAAGCGGTGGGGGACGTTTGTGAAACTTGTGAGTGAGGCCACAGCACGTGTGCCACCGGGAAGGCAAACCCCAGGCCGGTTCTGTGCCGCAGGCAGCCTTTCCCAGCTAGAAAGTGGAAATAGAGGTGGTGTTGTCAGACTCGATCCCGCTGCCCTTCCTCGCCACCTCCAGGATTTCCTGCAGGGTCTCCTGGCTTATGCAGCCGACCTCCTGCAGGATCCGGAAGAAGTCATTACGGAACTTGACTCCGATGAAGGCGTAGAGGACGGGGTTGAGGCAGCAGTGCGTGAAGCCGATGGCCTCTGTCACCATGATGGCTGTGTCCAGCTGGTCTTCCAGGAGGCAGTTCTTGGTGAAGGCTTCTAGCTTGGTAAGCGTGTTCAGGAAGATGACGATGTGGTATGGGCTCCAGCAGAGCAGGAAGACGCCTGTGACCAGGATGGCCACGCGGACGGCTTTTTGCCTCTGCAGGCGCTGGGACTGACACAGAGCCCGGACGATGGCCATGTAGCAGTAACACATGACCAGCAGGGGCACAAAGAAGCCCACGGTGTGGTAGAGGAAGCGGGTCGCTAGCCAGACATTGTTGCCATCAATCCCAACCTCTGGAAAATAGCAAATGCTGCGGTTGCTGTCGTCTGTCCAGACTTCCATGAAGATGAGATCGGGTAAGGTCAAAAGCAGCGAGCAGAGCCAGACAGCCATGCAGGTGAGGTGGATGGAGCGAGCTCTGCGTTTGCGGTAGGTGTGGATTGCATAGACGATGGCCAGGTAGCGGTCCACTGCGATGCACCCCAGCAGCATGCTACTGCAGTAGAAATTGATCTTGTGGACAGCACTGAGGATCTTGCAGAGGAACTTCCCAAATACCCACCCGGCCAAGCTCTCCACCACGCTGAAGGGGAAGGTGAGCAACAGCGCCAGGTTGGCCAGGGTGAGGTGGAAGAGGAAGTTTTCCGTGGTAGTGCGAGACCGCTTGAACCTCTCTAAAATGACCAGGACCAGGGCATTGCCCACAGTCCCCAAGACAAACATCAGCAGGTAGATGAGGGGCATGAAGACCTTTCTGAAGGGATCTCTCTGGTTGCCGACCACGGATGAGGATGGGTTGAAGCAAAAGTAGCCCTCCAAAGACGGGGTGCTGTTCTCGGCTTCATAGTAACCACTCAGCTCCACCTGGCTCTGGGGAAGAGAGAGAGAGTCTGGTTACCAGAGAGGAGTTTTTGAACATGAGAACCCAGTCCCTCAGCTGCACCTGGCAGACCTGGAGCAGAGCATCCCCATGTCCCGCAGCCCACCTGCATCAGGAGGAGGTGCTGCCTGGCTGCAGCGTGACGACCCGGGAGGCCCCTCTGGTGCCGGGCCAAGGAGGTGCAGCAGCACATGGAGAGGGTCGTCCCAATCTGCAGTAGCGAGGGCTGCTCGGTCTGTAATCTTTGACTAGCGTATTCGGGGATGTTCTGGTGTCCAGACAGATGACAAGTTTCATCTTCTGGTTCTTGCCGAGTTACCTGTTTGTTGCTTTTTCTTTCTCACACAGCACAGAACCCTCCTTTAGCAGCTTTCCCGATCTTTCCACCCATTTCTGACACTGGCTGTCCCTGTCCTGCCCGCTGTCAGGTACAAAGATGGTGGGATCCACCGCAGAGCACATCTGTACCTCAAGCTACATGCATGGATCCTATCCCCTTCTGCCTCTCCTCCTCGGAGACCTCAGAGCTGCCTGGGGCAGAGCAAGGCGAGGTGGGGGCAGCAGCAGCCATGCTTGGGATCTCTTTCCACGTGTGGGGCGGGTGTTCAACCACAAGTGGAGAGATGCCTCTGAGGCACTGCAGTGCTGTAGCTACAGGAATGGATGCTAGAGAGAGAAATCTGCTCTGTTGGTAAACCTTGTGGTTCTGAATTAATTGCAGCCAGAGCAGGAAAGGGAATCTGAAAACACCACTGGGACCCCGGGCTGATACCCGGTAAGGAAAGTGTGACAGAGCTGCCACAGATGTGCTTCGCGCTTGGCCTGCTCCTTGGCCAGGTGAGCAGCCTGTATTCGGGCTGAGGCTGCACCCAAGTCCTGAGTACTCGGAAGCTGCCATCAGGCTGGGGATGAGCTCCCCAGACGGGGGCCACGCTCCGGCTGGCCTCGGGCACCTCACAGGAGCTGGGCATTCCCTAAGGCGAGGGGCTCAGATGCAGATGGGCAGAAAAGAGAGCGGCATGGAAGGCTTGTGGCAAGCTGAGAAATTGGTGACGACTGGGAAGAGCTCAGCAGCAGTTGCCCTGAGCTCCCCCACCCACACCCTCTCTGGAGACCAGCGCCGAGACTTCAGTGTCAACCACAGCGGAAGTCTCTGCTCGGTGCTTTCATACCTTTCACTGCCAGCTGTAGCCGTTTGCACCTGCCGCTCCTTCCCTCGTCAGCCAAAGTTCCCATCTAAAAATACTAGCCCTGATTTAAACACTTTTAGGGCTGATTTTGGGGGTTTTTGCTCCCTCCACGTACAAAATGACCGTGACCAGCCTCCAGTTCTGTGTTGTGCCTGGCTAGAGAAGGGCAATTTGTGTTTCTCTTCTCTCAGGCGCTGGGTGCCTCCGCACGCGACTGTCTGGGGTGAAGAGGTGACAGTGCAGTGGCAGCACTCGTCTCGAACTGCTGAAACCATCTGCGCGGCTGCAAGAGGAGCCCAGGCATGTTGATGGGGAAGAAGTCTACGGAGCATTACCGAACACGCGGAGCCGCCAGCTGGCTCAGGCGGTCCCCGAGTGGTGGGCAGTAGAAGGATGAGAGAGCTCTTGGGGGAAAGCGTGGAATAAGCTTGCCTGGCTCTTGCACTCTGCCTTTGGCTACTGCCGGAAAGAGCGTTGAGCCAGACAGACTTTGGTCAGACCCAAGTTACTCTTGGTGCATTCATGGTCCCATTCCCCACCGGCTCTGCACCTGGCGGCGCTGCTGCTCTGCCGTGATGCCACAGTGCTTCCAAACGGGCGAGAGCCAGTCCTCTCAGGGGCTGAGAGTCCTCCTCCCGGCCCAAAACCTCAAACGCATGTGACTGTCTTCCCCGAACGTAACAGTGGGGCTGCAAGCCTTTGGAGAGAAACATTCCTATTCCCAGAGAATAATTATTTTTCCAGTTTACGGTATGATTCTGGAGACAGGAGATTGCTGCTAAAGTCTTTAGAAATCCCTCCCAGTTTGTTTTTGCACTAGCTTGAAAATATTTCCTGCCTAGTCCGTACCCACACTAAGCGTCAGGAGCTACCAATACGCACAGAAACCTGTGATGTGTTGGCCGTGGCCAGATCCTTGAATCTCCCCAAAAAACCTAAACCCAATCCAAAACTCTTTGCAATTTGTTACAGCAACCAAAGCAGGCTGCTCAGGATGCATGGGTGACCATGCTGAAAACCCCGAAGAGAACAAGTGTTGGAACAGGTAACTTCACTGGGGAGAGCTGGAGGGTTCCAGCTTTAAAGGGGAAAAGGAAATGATGGGAAACGGCCGGGTTTGATGGCTGGAGTGTCGGAATGCTGTCTGGAGCCACACCAGTGCCACTGATGACGGCGGATGGGCAGCCTGCATGGTGTTCAACACCTTTGGCTGCTGGACGGTTTTCAGCATCACCTTGCATTCGGAGCCGGAGGTGCGGAGGCTGAGCGCCACTATCAGACACCATCTGGTTGCTGATAAGATGGCAGGTAGGGCTCTTACTGTAAGCCACTCGCCGCGGGCAGGGGAAGCGTGCGCTGAGCTGTGTCTGAGGCGTCCTCTTATGTGCATCTCCGAGCGAGTGTGGGTGGGAGCGGACAGAGATGAGTTGGAGACAATAAAAGAGGATGAAAAGTCAGAGTCCGGGCTGAGACAGGAAGGGCAGGGGCCAGAGCTGCAGGAGAGGCACTGAATGTGACAAGCCAAGGCTTCTGGGGACTCTGCTGCGATTCCCATTTCTAGGCCTGGAAGCAGGTGGCTGCCTGATCTGGGGTGGGAGAAACCAACAGTGTGCACGCAGCGGGACGTTTGCACTGGTCTCCGGCAAGACAATTGCAGCCAGATCTGGGGGTGGGCGATAAAGTGGTGCCTTTTTTTGTAACTGAGCAGCCCAGCACATGCCCAGGAAGCCCGTTCCCGTGTGCTCTTTGTTCAGGGATCCCTTTTCCCCTCTAACCCACATCTCAGAGTTATTCCGGTCTCCCCGTCTCAGCTGCTTTTCTCAGTTCCCCACAACTGCCAGCGACCAAAACATCTGGCTGCAGAAGAGAAGCAGCTTGTGCACTATTAGGGATTTTCCATGTGAGTCATTCCTTTCTAGCCCATGCCAGGGCTGGGAGAAGCACATTTCATTCCTAAGGCCTTAAAACTGAAGTCGCCTACATCAGTGCAAGTCCCTGACAGGGCTTCTGCTCATCCCCTCTCTGGCTGAACTCGGGAAACCCACGAATAAGAGCGACGCCTGTGGAAATGCCACATTTCTGTAGAGCAGGTGCATTTATAGCTCTTGAGTCACGTCGTCCCCATTACAATGAAAACTGGCCTGCAGCACCTCAGGGGACCCGGTGGAGATCTCGGTGGTCTTTCTGCAACTGTGTTTTTGTTTCTCTAGTCTGCAGCTGAGGAAGGTTAAGCAGGCAGAGCTTTCTTGCTGTGGAGAAATGGGGTTACTGTTTTGGGTACGTTACTTTTGTGCAGGGTTACAGAGACGAGTGGTCCCGTACGGTATCAAAGTTTAGGTGAGGCTCTTGCTGCACTCGCTGGGTGATACTGAGATAAATGCCTTTTTGGTGCAAATATTCTCATCATTTCTCCCTCTGCACTTGCTCAATTGGTCGAGCAACCCTCTCTGGTGAGTGCACAGGGCAAGGTTTGTGTTGCCACATCGACAGGACACCGCTGAGGCCTTTTTTGCAAATCTCTGTGGGTACGCTGCTGCTACGAGCACCGAGCGTAAGTAAAGCAACATGCGGCGCTGCCAAAGCAAATGTGGTTATTGCTCGTGTGAGATCTGTGGCCTCTTCCAAGGAGGGAGCCAAACCTGGGAAGCTCTCAGGAGGCAGAGGTGGGAAACACATGTCTCGAATTCCCGACCATGGAAAGTCTGAGAAAAGGTATAAAACTGTTCTTGCTGTGGCACCTGACTGTCGGTGCTTGGTCTCAGGTTTAGCCGAGTTTCCCCCCTCACGTGGGGTCTCCTTTACAGCTTAAAATAATTCACAGCAGAGGTAAAAATCTCTAAGCTAAGGTTCATGGAAAGTATACGCAAAGCACAAATCCCACTGCTTCTTAATCCCCCTGTGTTAAAAATGATGTGGTTTTGCCACAGGCAGCTGCTTGCTTATAGGCCATGAAGGGCTGCGGGCAGGTGGATGGCATGCTTCAACCTCGCTGGTTTTCTGGTGGTGGGACAGATTTCCAATGGAGAGTTCAGCTGGAGGAACAAACCAGCACGGAGATGAAAAAGGTTTGAGTTTGGTTTTAACCTCTCGGCAAGCGTTAGCGCTGCCACTGAACTTCAGCAGAGGTCAGGGAGAGAAGTGCCTTCTGCAAAAAAGTTCTAAAGGAATGACCACTGTTTGCAAAGGATTTTTATACTGGATGAATCAGAAAAATAAGGCGGGTAGGGCTTGCCCCCCCATCTCCTTCCTTCCCTGGTGTAGGGGACAAAGGAGGGACAGAGAAAATGGCAAAAATTAAATCCAGCATTTCTCTCTTTAGAGAAACTAAAAAAAACCTGAGGTCTGCTGCAGAGAGACACTGTATTAAAATATAAATTCTGAAGTGCAACGTTTGAAAAGCAGGCTAATGATAGCGCTGCTGTGGACTTCCCCTTGGATAGCACAACATACTCTAAAAGGTGCAGCTGCTGTCTTTTACTTGCAAAGGCAGGGGAGAGAACTACAGGGCAGAATACAGACTGTCATTGCTCCCTATTACAAGAAGTACTTGCAATTTATCTTCCCCTTTTTAAAATTCCCCTCGTGTAAATACACTGTTTCAGCAGAGTCTATGGGAGTCCGCTGGTGGAGAAGGCAAGCAGGGGTAGGAGCGTGTATGGTCGTACCAAACGTTTTCATACATGGAGAGAGAGCTTTGGGTTTGCTTGGGTATTCCTGTTGTGTAAAGATACTAGATGAGGTTTCCAGGGCTTTGCATGCTGCGTGCACAGTCATTTATGCCACCGAAGGCTGGTGCGAAAGACGCACGACTCGGGACGAGTGTTTTACACCCACATTGTGTCAATGGCTGTGCAGAGAGCGGGGCAGCAGGGATTGAGACTGGGACACGCTGGCAGCGCAGGACAGGGCTGCAGCCGCCCAGCCCTTGGCGCCGACCCTGCTCTCAGTCCCCATGCGAGGTTGGCGCTCAGGCTCGGCGCCCACAGGGATGTCTGCGCGCGAGGTGCCAGTAGGTAGGCGAAGGAATTCCCCAAGGGAATACCCGGCACCCTTGGACCACAACGTCTGCAGCCCCGTTACGCTGGCTCTCTGCAAGTCCAGCGCAGTCGCTTGCAGTCCCCTCATCGGTCAAGTCCGGACTTGAGGGATGCGAGGACTGGCTGTGCCGGCGTAAGAAATCACTCAAGCTCTCTCTCTGCCAACGGGAGGGTGAGAAAGCAGACAGATAGAAACCAGGTCTTTCAGCCCACCCCAGCTCTACCTGCTCTCCCCGTTATCCTCTCAAACAAGCAAAGCCAAACTCACCAAGTCATAAGTCTCTGATGAGTAGCTGACAGGTCCCATGGTTTCAGGGGCAGGATCAGTCTCTCCTCCAGCAGTTTCAGCAAAAGTTCTTCTTTTTTGGGGTGGAGTTAGTAATTTAAGTGAGTAGGGAGGGACCCAGCATGTAACAATAGAGTATTTGCAAGGCAAATGAGCTCCAGGCATAGAGTGACCTAATTGATGTGAAGATTAGCATCTAGCATTATCATCTTTTTCTTTAGTGATGTAAGTTGATTTTTAACATATGGTTTGAAGAATCCACGTTCCTTTGGCCTGTAGCAGAGAAGATCCAGAACATCTATGGGTCTTCCCTGGAAACCTCCAGGGCTCTTACCCATGGCCATCCTTGTCCCAGGTGATCTGAAAGGCTTTGGAAAGCTCTGCGCCAAGGGACACCCTTACCAGAAATCTCCCCAGATCCGGGCACCTCTCGCTGTGCAAGACTTTGAAGCCACCTGAGATGAAATGCATGGGTCTGGTCAGTATGATCAGTGCCCTCTGTCTCGGGGTCCTCCAGGCTGCGTTACCTCAGTGACCTGCGGATGTCTTCTGCTCCTTCTCCTGCTGCTTCGCCCCTCTCCTTGGCTCAGGGGGACAGTCTGCTGCTGCAAGCAGCAGCTTGCACAGGAAAGCATGGCCTCGGTGGCCACTCGGCAGGTCTAGTGAAGGGCACTAGCTATCAGAGGCTGGTCTGCTGTACCACACACAGTGAAGCCCCTTGATTAGACACCTTCCTGCAGTGCTCGTCTTGCCCATAACAAAGATAGGAAATCAAGATTTCCTTTGCTCAGGGAAATGGGCGTTTTGTCCTGGTAATGTTGCAGCCATAGATTCATGGTGTGAAAGTCCCAGTCTGCGTCAGGATAGGATGGCATCGCAGATGGCAGTTTGGCCAAAAGCTTTTCCCCTGTGAGGAGCTAAGGCAGTTCGACAAATGCAGTGCCTGTCTTCCTCTTGTCTGGGCACAGCTGCACTGAAGCCTATGCACCAGCAAGGACTCTGGTGGGACTCGAACTGGCAGAGGAGGAGGCAGCGTTATTTTGGTGAGCACCCTTTGATTCCTTCCGCTCCTTATACTTCTTAGCAGGAGCCTGGTGATCCTGACTTGACGGGGACCTGCTTCCCTAAGGATGTTTGTGGGCACCCACACGTGCCCACCCGACACACTGGCCTCTGGGCACCCCTTCTCCTGAAAGTGAGAGGACAGAGAGCAGCAAAGCCAGAGGGAGGGCACGGGGTGCTTGCGCCGTGCCTCGCATCCCCTGCCTGTCCGGCATGGCTTGGCTGGCCCGAGGCCCTGCCCTGGCTGTGGGGTGAGAAGGGTGGTACTGCTGTGCCCGGGAGACAAAGAGGTTAGGAAGGATGTTTTCACTCAGCTAGAACTGGAGGGTGGAGCACTCAGCATCGGGGACTTCCTTTAAGGGCTGGCAATGAGGGTGCTGCTCCCCGCGGCAGGGCGTGTTTGGGACCATCTCTGTGACCTTCAACAACTGCTGCCCCCTCCCAACCCCAACCACCCCGTGAGTGAAGCAGAAGTACCGTGCAAAGTAAGGTACCATGAAGTCCGTAGGTGACAGTGATGGCACAGAACCTCTCGGGTCAGGGGGACAGCCTGTGGGATGCGGCCGTGGGGAACCGCAGGCTGGAAACACCCCCCACGCTGTGAGCTTGGCCCTCAGGTGTGGTGAGGGGATGACAGGGGTTCAGGGAGCCCACTCCAAAGCAATAAGCACAAATTATTTCACTTGCAAACACATACTACACTGAGGAAAGGACTGTTACTGTACAGATGTGACCTATGGGGATCCATGTGTTGCTGTAACGTGAAATGTGTGAAAGATGATAGAGAAGAGCATGGGAGAAAAATAAACGGGGAGAAAAGAAATTTACATGAAAAATAGTGTCACTTTGCAGGCAGGTAAGGAACTGACTATGGAAGAAAATCATCACAGAAGTCAACAATAAGTACTTAAGGAGTGTTTTGGTGTCTGTACATGGGAATTCCTGGCTGGACTCTGATTTTCTGCCACAGGTACACACTCTCACTGGAGAACTGTTCTTGTGTTGTCAGGAACAAAATTTTGTTAACTTGGTTAAAGTATTCTGATAATAGGAAATTATTCAGCTTCATGTAAGGATGATAAAACGCACTACTTGTGTATGAAGTTGCTCTGTTCTGTATGACTATGATGTGACTAGCAAGCACATCTAGTGACCAGTTTGACGTTACACTGACTTTCTGAGCTCTGCTTGAGAAAAGCCAGATTGCTTCTGGCTCCTGAATCTTCTCACCTCTAATGTTTTCTGTTTGTCTTATTTGCTGTTACCATAACTAAAGCTTTACGAAGCATGTGCTGCCTACGGATGTTACTCATATTTACTAATCTGTTAATTTCTGGTGTCATTTGTTCTTTTAAGGTTAGAGCATGTGACTTCCTGTATATCTCACTGTGAAGTGCGATGCTTAGCCCCACGAAGAGCCGAGATGAAACACTGGACCCTGCATAGCAGGGCCAGGGTGGCAGCAGGCACCGGAGAACGAAGGTCATGCCCAGTGTGTGCCTCTGACTGTGGGAATGGGGGAGCTGAGGCCTCTCCAGCCATAACCATTGCGCCCTTCGTCCAACAAGCAGCACAACAAGCTGGCACAGCAAGAAACAGGTGAGATGTGGCTTTTCTACTCCCCTGGCATTCAAAGGCACAATGCCTGTCTCTTCAGGTTCTTTTTTCTCTTGCCATGCTTGGAACAGAAAGGTGGGAGAGAGGCTTGTGAGGGAACTTGGCACCAGGGGTGACCTCTCTGCCCCAGGGAACGACAGTTGAGGATACAGCAGCAGCCCCACAGGTCGGCTGGAAGTGAATGAAAGACAGACAAGGCCGTGCTGATCTTATTTCCCATGAGAATTGGGCAGGAATATATGAAATTATTACACTGGAAGGGTTGTCAGGCCCAACGGGGATGATTATGCTGTGCGTTTTGCTGTTGAGGGTAGGGATAAACAATGATCTAAAGGTGGCTGTAGATGTGAGGAACTAGGAAAAAATGGCAATGTGAGGGGAAGCAAATGGGTTTCCCTGTCTTTTTGTGTTTCTTTTGGAAAAACATTTGAACAAAAACTTGTCTGCAAAACAGTTCTGGAATTACCAGCATTTTTAGGTTTGTGTTTAAGATTATGTTCACAGTATGCCTGTTTGTCAAAACCCTTGTCTAAAAAACAGCTATCTAAAAAGGAAATAACTATTTCTAACCTGTTGTGCTTGGTGGTTATGGCTCTTGCATGCAGTGGGCGAGTCTTTTATTCTTGTGTTTGTGTTAGCTGTGTTTTAATGACTACAAAAAGAAGTCGTGCTAACTTTCCGGGCTTTTTCTCGGGAAACAGGAGTGTTTGTGTTGGCTTTGTTATAAGGTCTGAGACATGCTGCTTCCAAACAAGAGAAGTCATCAGTGCTGTTGGCTTGTATTTTTGTCACAACGTGTCCCACTCTGCTTTAGAGAGATATAACTAGGCAAAAACGCTTCTGTAGCTGCAGGAGCAGTGCTAATAGAGGATCTGGCTCCCTCTACTCAGAAATATTTATTCTTTGGGTTGGTGATGCGGTTGACACGCCTGAGGGATGGGATGCCACCCAGGTGGTCTTGGACAGGCTGGAGAGGGGGCCCCGTGTGAACCTCGTGAGGTCCAACAAGGCCAAGTGCATGGTCCTGTGCATGGTCCTTGGGCCACCCCCAAGCACAAATACAGGCTGCGTCCAGCCCTGGGGTGTCGGCACAGGAGAGACATGGAACTGTTGGAGCGGGGCCAGAGGAGGCCACGGAGACGCTGCGAGGGCTGGAGCCCCTCTGCTGTGAGGACAGGCTGAGAGAGCTGGGGGGGGTTCAGCCTGGAGAAGGCTGCAGGGAGACCTTATTGTGGCCCACCCTGTGTCGTGCCAGAGGGTCTCCTCCTGCCACCACTGACGGCCCGTTCTGGCCGGGGGGAGGTTCCTCCCTCCTCCGCCCGCCGCCGCCTTCAGGCCTCCCCGCGCGGCCAGGCCCGGGCTGAGCGGGGAGCGCCAATATGGCGCCACCGTCCCGCCGCGCGGCACGCGCGATCACGTGGCCGAGGGAGCGGCGTGCGTGCGTGCGGGGCGTGGCCGGCCTGCCCTGCCGGGAGGGGGAGGGCGCACGGGAGGAAGGAGGAAGCCGCCATCTTGGAGTGTCGAGTCGCCATAACAAGGCACCAAGGGGGAGCGAGAGGATTTTATACCTGGGCGAGGGGGGAGCGCGGCTGGTGGCGGTGAGGACGGGCCAGGGCGCCGGGGTGGGCGCGGGTCCGCGGGAGCGGGGCGGCGGCGGGGGGGGCGCTGCCGCCCGGCCGAGCCTCACGGCCTGCGGCGGGGCCTGGCGGCACCGAGGGCCCCGAGCGGGGCGGGGGCGGCCGGGCGGGCCGACCCGGGAGCGACGGGGCGGCGGGGCCGCGGGGCGGGGCGGCGGCGGCGCTCGCTGCCGGCCGGAGCGACGGGGGCCGCGGGCGGGGGCCGCTCCATTGTTGGTGGGCGGGAGGTGCCGGTGTGGCGCAGCTGCCTTTGGCGGGCGGCGGGGCCCGCAGTGCGGCCCGGGCTCACAATGGGCACGGCGGCCGGGCCGGCTGCGCCGCCGCTTTGTGTCGGGGCCGGCCCGGGCAGGGAAAGGGAAAGGCCCCCCGGCGGCTGCCCCTTCTGCCGGCCCGCCCGGAGAGGGGAGTCTTGGTGCGGGGGGGCGCTTTTTTCCGTCGGTTTGCGAAATGGTGGCGCGTCGAGTCTCTTTCTCTTGTTGGGCTCGATGAGGCTGGGCGTTCTCCTTTAATCTCCGTCCTCTTAAAGGGTTGTTACGAGCGCGGGAGGTGAAGGGACTGAGAGGTTCCATCTCCTACGATATTGGAGAACTCCTCGGCGTTGCGATCCCGGCCCTGGTTACTTTTGTGATACGTCCGCTTTTTACAAAGTTAATGGGTAGGAGAAATATCTCTTCAAAGATGCCTTGAAACGCTGCTTCCAGTCAGGGAGGTAACTAGCAGAAAAACCTAGTTCTGCAAACTTTTAAAGTTTTGCTGTGAAGATAAAATTGACACGCTTGGAAACAGCTGGGAAGTCTGGGAAGAGTCTGAATTCCTTTTCCGTGCTCTTGAATGTGCCTTTTATTCGCTGGGGAAATGCACATTTTTTTGGTGGCCGCTGAAGTTAGGAAGCAGTAGTCTGCTGGTTTTCCCTTTGCATTTTCCCAAGATACAGATGTGTTGTGACAAGAAATTGTACAGGCAAGCCTATTTTCTGTTGCTTCCGAAAGGTGTCTGACTAGGAATGTTTTGGCTCCCTAATATTGTTGTAAGTTTTTCAGCTGTGGCCATGCTTACTTTACATTGTAGGGTGCAGACTTTGTGTTATCTCTTTGCAGTTTTGCCAACCTTTCTGTTAAATACGGTGTCAATATTAAGTCATGTGTACCAAATGTTATCTTTTGAGCACAATATGAGTTGTTACTGACAGCTGGAAGGTAAGGTCATGCAGAACACATAAGCAGGAAGCTAGATATCTAGTGTAAATGTATATTACTCACTGCTTCAGTTTAGACTTGCTCATTTAGAGTTAACAAAACAGGAAGCTACTGTCAGTTCAGCTTGATGATATTGTTAGTTTTGCTATTCTGAATGGTGTTAAATCAATACCTAATGTAAAAGTTGGAGTAAGCTTGTTGAACCAAGTTTTTGGGTTGGTGGAGGGTAAGCTGTTTTCTAGGTGTCTTTTTTTTTTAATAATAATAAAGTAATTTCAGTTTCCCTTTTGAAGTGAAAAGGGTGACGAGAGTAACTAGGGTTTCGTCAGTTCTGACTGGAATGTCCACTTGATAACTGTGGTCTTGCTTCCTGTCACAAACTTGTGCATAACGTTGCTGCTTAGCATTTAGGGCTGCTTTGCTGTGTCCCAGCAGTGGGGGAATTTCAAGAACTGGCAAAGCAATTGATCTAATTCATGCTTATTTTACGGGAGGGGGGACAGGTAGTATTTTTCAAGCAGTTACTCACTGGAAGGCTGCTAAAAGTACAGCTGTTCAGAAAATAATCTTTGGTGATTGAAGGCGGTGGGCGCAGCGTTATAGAAAGGGGAAAAAAGCTTTATGTGTGTCTTGATAGTTATCACCAAGAAAACAGAAAAAGCAAGTACTGTTATTGCACTCTACCTGGGAAGAAGTGATTCTTAAAACACAAAGGTAAACTGGCATGATTTATGTAGGAAAAAACCCACATGCTAATCGTTGTCATCTGCTTCTCTTTCAGATTGAAGCGAGTGAATTCTGATACAACTCAACTTTGGTAGAGGGCTTTTTTTAAAAAAAAGTTGATCCACAGTGCATCAGAGCAAGTTACTACTTTACTTTTGAGTGACTTACAGGTGCTTGCCTGCATTGCAATAACGGACTCATATATTGAGCAAGACTTATTTATCTCTTCGTTTTGGAGAGTCTAATAAACTGTTATTACAGTTTCTGTACTGACTTTCAAAGTTTTGAAGTCTAAAAAGACATCTTTAAAAATAAAAACATGAGCACGGCCAGAACAGAGAACCCTGTTATAATGGGTCTATCCAGTCAGAATGGGCAGTTGAGAGGCCCTGTAAAACCCAGCGGGGGCCCAGGAGGTGGAGGCACACAAACTCAGCAACAGATGAACCAGCTGAAAAATGCCAACACAATCAATAACGGCACTCAACAGCAAGCACAGAGTATGACCACCGCTATTAAGTAAGTGTTTGTATGAGCTGCCACAAAAGTAATGTGTAAAAGTCACGTGTGGGAAAGTGTTCTCGGGTTCCTGTGTTTAAAAAGTCATCTTCTGTTGTTTTATGACACTGGTGGTTAGAAGTGTCCTGTGATGGGCATTATGAAAAGAAAGCTCTGTTTCCACGTGCGAGCTCTTCTCTGACAGTGATCTTTGTAATGTGTTTGTTGTGAAAATCGAATTTGACACTTTGCTTTTCAGAGCATGTAGCTGCCTGTCAGAGGTAGCCCACTGAGCAGCAGCAGCAGCATCCTGTTTTCTTTGCTCGTTGTGAGTGGTGTGAGAGGGAAGTTGGGGAGTGGGAAGGAACTGAACTGAAGTTTAAGCCAGAGGAGGAAACACCCCCTAGTCTCAGTCCAGTTGTGTATGCTTTTCAGTTGTTTGTTGCAGTTCTTTCTCATGGTGAGAAATTCTTTAAAATTTTTTATCTTTTGTCATTGATCTAAAATAGTAACGCTTGCTCTCCTTTGTGTAACGCTCTGGCTTTAATTCATCAAAGCCTGAGCTGAGATAATATTGTACCACTGTGATAGCCTCCTACCATCAAACTGGTTTTGGCAGTGTGCTAATAACATGTGAGTGTTCTGGTTGGAAATTCTGAAGGACGTAAAAGACTTGGATGGTATGGTAACATGTTCCTTTTTTTTTTTTTCCCCCCTGTGATTCCTCCTCCCCATGAACAACATTCACTTTTATTTCGTTATTCAGTTATTTGCAAAGGAAATGTTAGCTGTCATCAGAGGGTGCGTAATGAAATACTCTACTTCTTAAAGTTTGCCTAACTCATTTCCTCTTTTTTTTTTTTTTCTTTTCAAAATGGGTTACTGTAATGAAACTGGTGAGTTAAACTCTATGAAATTCACTCTTGACTTCCTGGAAGTGGGAAAGAGAAGGACTTACTCGACTCTATACAATGGCTTTTGAGAGAGGATGGGTGTCTACATCTCATTGAGAGCAAATGACAACATTTGATCAACAAGTGGAGCGTGTTCTCCACTTAATTTTCTCCCCAAAAGTGTTTTTTATCTTCTCATATTACTCACGGATTAAGAATGGATGTTCCCTGGGCAAGAGATTTTAATTTTTTTTCCTTTTAAGTGATGAAATATTCTCATGTGGATTTATTATAGCCAGTTTCTGCCATATGACTGAGTCAGTGCTCAGTTTTGAATCTGTGTTCTACTGGATTGATTCAGTGCCCTAAAAATGGGACTTGAATCATGACTGGATAAAGATTTCACAAATTCTCTGTGAGCTTGGCAAACTGCTGATTTTCTGTGTTTACAGTTTCCTGCCTGTTGTATCCTGCTTAGCTCAGAGAAGACTTGAGCTCATGTGTAGGCGCTTTTAGCTTTCAGGAGGTGAAAATATTACATGTTCATCATTGTATTGAAGAAAATAAAATGCAACATAAAATTATTAAACCAGATTTTTATTTAAAAAAAAAAAAATTATTTTATTTTTCCTATAGACCTGGTGATGACTGGAAGAAGACTTTAAAACTCCCTCCAAAGGATTTGAGAATCAAAACTTCGGTAAGGGTGGTTGAATTGTGGGAATAAATACTAAATAAAAGATGTGGGAGAAGCTGCAGTGACAAAATATTTGTCCGAAGCAAAGATTCAAAAGCAGTTCAGCTCTTGCTGTTTTAAATGAAGAAGTAATTTGTTCTACAACTGCTTGTGAGAGATGCTTCTCTCGGAAAGCTCAAAAATGGAGTTTACTGTGTGTTTCTTACCTTATTAGCGTTAGGGCATGGGACTGATTATTTTCAGTGTCTCTTGCAAAGGCTGATCGAAAGATGTCAGTATATGTTTGCAGTACTGTATTTGCTTGTGGGAAGGTTAATGCTTCCTTCTCCACTGTATGATATAGCACAGATTAGTGGAACTCCTGTATAGTGGAATGCACTTTGTGGTCTTCTTGCATAGGCAATCTCTTCATTGAGTCAGACCAATCTACAGCTAATCTTATGGATGTGCTTTTTTTGATTATTCAGGACGTGACCTCCACAAAAGGAAACGAGTTTGAAGATTACTGTTTGAAACGGGAGTTGCTGATGGGAATTTTTGAAATGGGCTGGGAAAAACCATCTCCTATTCAGGTTATTTACAAACAAACTACTTCAAAGCAGCATTTAATTTTCATAAATTTATTTAAATTCTTATTCATGCTTAAATGTCAGATACTCATGTCATGATTTGGGAAAACTGGTGTTTTGAATGGTAGAACTTGGTGGCCCTTGGGGAAGGCGAGAATTTCTAACACCTGACTAAATCACCAAGTCATGCAATGGGTGACTTAGAGATGGGACTGGCTTATGCTTTAGGGAAGTTAACTTGGATTTTCCTTTTCACCCTGGAAGCATTACTGTGTTAATCCTCTGTTCAGTAACATCCTTCACGTAAGTAGTCCCAGTGAGAACAGGGCTGTTCTGTAAATTTTGTGGAAAACTGAGTTACGGTAGGCTGCATACCTGTAGTTGTTACAAAGATAACTATGGCTTTATCACACAGTCTGGGTGCTTTTATCATAAGTGTCTGAAAGGAGCGTAATGGAGATCATGGGAGAGACACTAATATGTTAACAAGTTTACTTTTCTGTCCCTCCATCTTTTACTTTGAAGGCTTGTTCTGTTAAAAACTGTTGATTTGTAAACTTCAGAGGGTCAGGGAGGTTGAACTCTCATTCAAATACTCTTTGGAGGATTATCACTGACACACCCATGCACTTTATCTTCTTAAGGCAGGAGAAAGCTATGGCTTTTAGGTAAATTGTCTGCTTTAAAACAGATTCTAACCATGCTGCCTTTCCAGAAGGCTGAGGGGTCTTCAGATGTTGCTGTAAAACGCAGTAAAATGAAAAATACTTGGGTCCTGTGTTTGAATGGCTGAAGTTTCAAAAGGAAGGATTTTATGAGACGTATATCACAGGACCGTGCAGGTTTGAATTACACGGGCTGAGGTAGTTTTGATGTTAAGATATAGGTGGGTTTCATTTTCCACAGGAGGAGTTTGCTAGTGGCTGTCATTGTCTCTTCACTTTTTTTTCCTAATTTTTCACTTTTTTCTTAATGTGTCAGTTTTATGGGTTTACCATTCCTGTGGTACCTGATCCCTGGTTCTCTTATTACCAGGCAAGATAAGGACTTTTAAGGGGAATATGGGGAGCAGAGCTATTGCTTTGTTGGGGAACCAATAGGTTTAACTCCCTGTTGTGAGTGTGTGATGCTTGCAGTTGCGGGATATTCTGTTCATGAAAGAATCTGATTGCACGTGGTACTTTTAGCAAGGAGAGTTAAATTTGACCAGCCTCTTCCGCGAGCCTGGCTTATGATTGCTCATGCGCTGTCTGTCATTGCGTTTCAGGAGGAGAGCATCCCCATTGCTTTATCTGGTAGGGATATCTTGGCTAGAGCGAAAAATGGAACAGGCAAGAGTGGAGCCTACCTCATTCCTTTACTTGAACGGCTAGACTTAAAGAAGGACAATATACAAGGTCAGTTGAGATAGATCTTGTTTAGCTGTAACCGGGTAATGGTATTGGTCGCTACGTGGCAGACTTGAATGTAAAACTCGTCAACGACATTGTGCAGTGTGGGTTATCTGCTTGTACTGTCAGAGGGAGTTCATGGGGAGTGGTGGAGGGGAGGTGGAATTTTTAAAGTCCCACAGTTGCTTTCAAAAGTGTGAAATGCCAAGCGTCTTCTGGACTTTACTGTCTTGCCCTGGAAAATGGATTTGGAGTAATAAGCAAGCGTGCTGACTGGGGCACTCGCTCAGAGGGAATATCAAGGGATGGAGAATCTTTCCATGGGTTTGCCTTGTCGTAAGCAGTTTCTAGGTCTTGTTCAGGGTATCCGGGGTGGAACTCCAAAACCATAGAAGTATAGCTTTCATAAAGTCTTTGTCTCCTCTAAGGATTAGTATTTAAGATACAGTGTGTTACTAGTAACTCACAGTGATGTTTTTAACTTTCAGCAATGGTGATCGTTCCCACCCGTGAACTAGCCCTGCAGGTCAGTCAAATCTGTATCCAAGTCAGCAAACACATGGGAGGTGCCAAAGTGATGGCAACAACAGGAGGAACCAATTTGCGAGATGACATAATGAGGCTTGATGATACAGGTTGGAGCACTTCTGCTACCCCACAGTTGCTGTTTGTTCATGTCTTTTGCAGTCTAGCGGTGGAATTTCTGCTGGTTATTGTTTGTCTGTTGCAGAACAGACTACAATATGTCTTGTTCGCTGTTTGTATGCTGTCATTATTCTCTTAAATTGTTTGTATGACACGTGGCCGTGAACGCTGGAAACATTGTTTTAGTCACCTTAACCATTTTTTTTGCTCTTCTAACCTTACAGTGCATGTGGTGATAGCTACCCCTGGGAGAATTCTCGATCTCATCAAGAAAGGAGTAGCAAAAGTTGAGCATGTCCAGATGATAGTATTGGATGAGGCAAGTTGCTCGTGTTAAACATTTCGGGATTTTAACACCAAGTCAAAGCAATGATGTGTCTCAGCGAGTCTCCTTGTTATGCACAGCAACAAATCAAACTTTGCTTAGAGACACTATAAGGTTATATAGCTCATTCATTTCTCAGTATTTTTGAGAAGGTATTCTGACAGAAGAATTTTTCTGCACGTGAGTCTCTTAAGAAACCAGCCTAGGAAGATTTGCCTTTCCTGTCGTCTTTGCTATTCCCGAAGAATAGATTGTCTATTCTGAAATGAAGGAATGCATTTCATTGGGTTTCAGTTTATAATGAGTGAGCTGTGCTTACCACATAATTATATATAAAACTGATATATGAACATCCAGTAGTGTACAGGCTTCTGAGTGGGAGGTTGAGAAAATAGTTGTGCGAGAGGTTTTGGAGGACTCTGATAGGAACGCTGATAACTGTTTTCAATTTAAATTCCATTTACTTTTCCTGAATTTGATTCTGTTTAAATCAAAGTGCTGAAAACCAGGAGAGGATAAACTTCCTTTTACTGATGAATCCTGTCTCCATCAGCTAAATCACACATCTTTTGGAGTGTGTTTTGTGCTCCAAAGGGGAGGGTCGGATCAGGAGGGCAGGGAGAATACTCTTGGTATTTTCGTTTGGGGTTTGGTCATCCCCCATCGTGGTACTACCAGACGACTGAGATCTTGTCCCATTAATTTAACTTACTCTTTATCACTTCTGTTGTTACAGGCAGATAAGTTGCTGTCTCAAGATTTTGTTCAAATAATGGAAGACATTATTCTCACGCTACCTAAAAACAGACAGATTTTGCTCTACTCAGCCACTTTCCCTTTGAGCGTACAGAAGTTCATGGTGAGTGCAGATATATGTGTATGAATGTATGATGGTGGTGACATTGCACGTGAAGTCTGTGAACGGCTGGTGTATAGCTGTCGGTGCTCAGTTTTTTAATGCAGCCAAACTTCACTGCTTTAATCTAAATCAGTATAAATCTTTGACCCGCAATAGCATTAATGAGAAAGCTAGGTATGCACAGTTCTCACCTGTAAGGTACTGTTTTCCACTTTGTACATCAGTTACGTGCCATCTGCGCTGATTTGCTGCTAGAGGGTGCTCCTCTTTGGCCTGTTTGGTTGCCTTGGATTTATAAGTAATCCTTTGTGAAATTTTACCTACCCTGTCTCTTTTGTGTATAGCATGAAGAGTGAGTGGCTAGGTAGCGCATCCTTGCCATGGAGAAAGTTAAATGTGCCAAAGAGTGGGAAGTACTTGTGTTGTTTTGCATGTAGATATGCCCGCTTTATCCTTATCTTTATTTTTCAGAATTCCCATTTGCAGAAACCCTATGAGATTAATCTGATGGAGGAGCTGACCTTGAAGGGAGTTACCCAGTACTATGCCTACGTAACTGAGCGTCAGAAAGTACACTGCCTCAATACATTGTTTTCCAGGGTAAGCAGTAGGGCTGGTTCAGGAACGTACAGAAGCTGTTCTCCTTTTGGAACCAACAGTAAGACTGAGGGTGGTGGAGACGGCTTAATGACACCTTTTCCTTGTCAGAAATGTGATAGTCTTATGATACAAGATAAGCTAAAAATACGTGCTTCTTGTCCTGCACCTTTGTGTTATAGGACTTTGTTAATTTTTACCCCCCTTGTACAAAAATATACATAATGTAAATTACCATCAGCATACCTGCTTTACTTTCTTTCTGTAAGGGTTTTAGAGTTATGTCTTGGATCATGTGTTAGTAAAAAGGCTGCATTTACTGAGCACACTACTTATATGTTCAGCTCCAGATTAACCAGTCGATCATTTTCTGCAACTCCTCTCAACGGGTTGAATTGCTAGCCAAAAAGATCTCCCAGCTGGGCTATTCCTGCTTCTATATCCATGCTAAAATGAGGCAGGTGAGTATGAAGTGAACAGCCATTTATTCCACACCACCCCAAGCTTTATTGCATAGCTGAATTAAGTCTCGTGCTTTCTTCAAATTTGCATGTTCTTTGAAAACTGAAACATGTATTGCTTTGCTACTGATTTGTTTTTAGGCGCTCCTTTTTCCCCCTCCTTAAACCACTCTCTAGGCTATTCGGTGTAGCTGGTCAGTTGGTATGTAAGAGTATTTCATGTCAGGTTAATTAGTCCAGTGTAAGCACAGGCCTTGACCAGAAGGCACAGTTCTTACTGCTGTGGCCTTGGTTTTGCCAGCATGGGGAGCCATGGTAGACTACATGGTGTAACTGACACAGATAAAAGCGAGCCTGACGTAAAATAAATGACAGAAAACCCAGTAGTCTGCTGATTGAGTGCCCTGTGTGGCTTTGCAAACAGTAAATCTTGCACTGTGACTGCAGGGGAATCTGAGAAGCTGGGAAGGTGGTTTTGATCAAACCTTGTGGTGAAAGCCGCAACTGCTGTATGGCGACTGAGCACCTTTGTGCCAGTGCAGCTTTGCTGGTGCAGAGGTTTCTGTTAATTGTACGTTAGCTCACATGTTCTCGAGCTTCGTACTTGTAATTTCCGTGTTTTCAGGAAGTGTACTAAAAGATGTCAGAAGGTTGAAGTGAGGCGTGTAAAACAGTAGTACTTTGAAATATTTTTTCATTTTATGTGTAAGCTAGAATAAATTCAAATGAAAACATTAGAGGAAGCCTATCTTGCTGTTCATGGACCTGACAGGTAACATCAATGTTTGCTGGGCCATATGCAGACTGGACCAGTAATTAATTAAGCAGAAATAGAAGTGATGTCCATATTGAGAACAGATCTGCAAATGGGCTCCTTGAGGTCTGATTTTTGTATGCTTTTGATCAGTCAGTAGATGATCTTTGTGGCCAAATGCAGGTATGTTTGTGCGGAAACCTTCAACTTGTTCGTTCCTGCTGTTAATTTCACTCCTTAACAGTGATACTACTTAATCTTTGTGTGGCCTGAAGTGACTTGTTTGTGAGACAGACACAGACAATTGACTCATCCCACCCTTAATTCTGAATCGGTAGTGAACAATACTCCATACTAGAAAAGGAAGTTACTGCTGGCTTCAGTTTTTAAGGAAATGAATAAAACATGCATTGAATTTTGACAGGGAGCTGGGGGAAGATGATAGTCAAAATATCAGTTAAACTTCCTTGATGCATGTTTCATGAAGTTATAAGTTAAGATAATTCAGTTCTGAGATAGCTTTGATGCAACTGTAGGAGGCTTTAAAACACTGTCAGTTAAGTGTCTTTGTCTAGAAGTGATACCAAGGGCCCCTCTGGTAAATTCTTTAGAGTATAGGGGTAAGAAGTGCTAAAAAGTATGTACTAGGAGCTTTGTTTGACTCGGCTGTTCTCTAATGACGAGAAATTCGGTGATTGAAGTTCAGTGGTTGTGACTTGAATATACGTGAAAGTCACAGCTGTTGGTTGTTTTTGGTTGGTTGCTTTGCTTTGCTTTGCTTACATATATATTTATTTTTTTCAGGAGCACCGCAATCGTGTGTTCCACGATTTCCGAAATGGCTTATGCCGCAATCTTGTTTGCACTGGTAAGAGTTCCTAAACATTCTCCTGTTTAGAAAAGATGTGGTAGAAAGTGGATTAGCCGTTAGCCGAGGTGTTATAGATCACTGGATTTGTAATAAAGCAGAACAGAATGTTTTGTTATGAAGTCTTTGTCAAGCCTGTGTGTGGCTGCAGCACTCCTTCGGGCATGTAGATTTTGTCTTTTGTGACAAACCGTGAAGGTGCAACTTGCTAACAAATCCTTTTACTGTGATAGTATTTTCTGCACTAGTTGTTTTCTGTATATTTTCACATGTGAGTGCTTTCTGAACTGTTGGGCCGTAAGGTTTACAAAATCTAGGTAGAACTGCAGCTAGGATCACCCAAGTGAGCTTTGCTGATTCTTAAAATGTTCGTAGCTCATGTTTTCTGAATATTTTTATAGTTTTGATTGGCCTGCATATGATCGAGTTCTACATTGTACGACCTGTTTGGGCAGTACTGCAGCAGTGTCTGCTGATCACTATGTGTGTCTGGGCCGTCTTAACAAAAATCACTAGAGGCAGAAGACAAATACTCAAGCTAGTGGGATGTAGTTCAGCTCTCAAGTCTGTTGTGACATTGGCAATGCACAGTCATGCGCGAGGAGATGCTTCTATAAGACCACCTGCTCAGAGATAGTCTAACGTGGAAAAAACTAGCTTTGTGCTAATTACTTGTTTGGAATAGATGTGCAGATCTGGTGTTTTGGTCGTTCCTCTTGTATTATTCACGTTTATAATGGATAAAGAGCAAGAAGATGACATAACAGAATTGTATGTAAACTGTGTTTGATATAAAGGAAGCTTATATCTGGAAACTAGTACAAACCAATGTTAATTAATCATTGTTAATCTTTCTACCTTAGGTACTGTCGGCATTTGATCTCATTGAAATTAACTGTCTTCATGACCCGAATTGTCTTTCAGATCTGTTTACCCGAGGTATTGATATCCAAGCTGTGAATGTGGTGATAAACTTTGATTTCCCAAAGCTGGCAGAGACTTATCTCCATCGTATTGGCAGATCAGGTGAGAGGAAAAACATCTTTTTGGTACAACTTTGCTGATGACTGTGATGTTTGTTAGGCTTGAGTGGGCTTCTGGTTTTTATTACTGTATCTGAGAATTATTTCAGGTAGCTTTGATTTTTATGACAGACTTATGTATTGCCTAAGATCGTTATCCTCACAAATATATGAATAAAGGGCTGTTCTCTTGAAACTGGACTGAACAGCCTAATGAAAAAGCACATTTTGCTTTGCTCTCAGGAAACTCCTGTTTTGCAATTTGGGAAAATTCTATACTGAAAACAGCTTCCATAGTGTCTTAAATATATTCTTCTGCGTATGTTCCAAGGTATGTTTGTAATGTCTGGACATCAGCAAAATATACTCTTAAGAAAGGCGGTAAACAAAGGAACTCGGTGTACTTGAACTTTGTAATTCAGGCATGTTCAAGAACTCTTGTTATGGAAGAAGGGCTGGACGTGCATAATGCAGTAGTGGAAGACTTTTTGTTGGTAATTAATAAGAAGGTTTGGTCGGAGCATTTTGAACCTCCTGGGTTTTCTTACTCCTATAGCAGTACAAAGCTGCTTACGAAAAACTGATGTGAAAGCTGTAGCGACTTGTGGCGGGGTCTGGATTTGCTTTTATCATCAGAGAGCAATGTTGTTAACACCACGGTCTGCAGACTTTTTCAGTCAGCCTTCTGTTACTCAGTTAAGTCTTTTTATGATTTACTTTATTTTTGTCAAGGTCGATTTGGTCATCTTGGCCTGGCCATCAACTTGATCACCTATGATGATCGATTCAACCTGAAAAGTATTGAGGAGCAGCTGGGAACTGAAATTAAACCCATACCAAGCAACATTGACAAGAGCCTGTATGTGGCAGAATACCACAGTGAACCTGTAGAAGATGAGAAACAGTAAACATGTGCGTATGTAAATGCCTTCCTGAACAGAGGAGTTGTGTTGGATGAAAGAAGAGCCGATGTGTGAATGTTACTGCAGGGGAAGAGGGAAACCGATGTGCTGAAGGAGGCTCTAAATGTGAAAACAAGGGTTTGAAATGGACTGTCAGTGCAAGGAATTCTGTGGATGTGCTGAAGCTGGGAGGATGAGTAATTTTAGTTATTTTAATTGAAATGCTCACCATATGCTAAGGATACCAAAAATGGGGGAAAAGAGGGAATGGGGAATGGTGTTTGGAGAGGTCAGAGTGGCTACTAGTGCTAAAATAAGAAATTGGTGAGGAGCAGAGAGGAAAGTGGCGCTCAAAAATGCGAGGGGAGAAAATGGATAGCTTTGAGAACAGAGCAGCAACAGAAGAGCGTAAGTGCCTCCCCAGTTAGAAGGAACAGGTTCAAGCTGAAGGTGCTGCATCTTTTGCATCCTCTGGTTCATAGAACTCTTGCAAATAAAGTAGGTAACAAAGCTGTAGTTCATCTTTGCTGCCACTTGAGGTCGTCTACATAGCTTTAAGAGAAAATGGGGTTTCACTGTCCGAGACTGTTAAGTGTGTGCCTTTTCTGATCATTGTCCGAGGAAGAACTGCTGTGTCGAGTCCTTTCTTAAGAAGAAAACTCGCCCTGAATTGCAGTCAGGCAAAATAGCGACAGGATTATGTTTGATCTGGTTTTAGTGAAGGTTGCTCTATCATGCAAGATCAGACACCATACGGTTTGGGTTGGAAATCATTCTTTTGTGTGCTCTTCTTGGAGATGGTGAATTAGAATTACAGTGAAGCTGCTGAAATTCTCAGGTGACAAAAAAACCCCTACGTGGCCATAGAAGCAGACCGCTGGATACCATTAAAATGAACCTGTGCCCCTTCTTTGAAATCAGTCAAGGGTAGCCCTAGCCAGACACACCAAGCTGACTTGCAGCCTCTGCTTTGCTGGCTGAGCTTTCTCCATGTTTCATAAATAAAAAAAAAACACCCAGGTGATGAACTTGGAAAAGGCTCTTGGGTGGTTTCCTTAAGCGGAATGCTGTGACCTTGCCTAAGGAATGTTTGCCACTTCCTAAAGAACAAGAAACCAGTAGGTAGTCGTGCTCCGTAGGTATGGTAGTGCATTAGCAGAACCTCTCTCTGCAAAGCTGTGCTTGAGGTTGAGCTGTTCCAAATGCCCTTCGCTTTTCCAGAGCTGTTACATAGTCAGTGTGATTCGTTGCTTACGTTCTGGTTTTGCATAGAATTGATTTAACTGTGGGTGTTGTGGTTGTTTTTTCTGGTTTGCTTTTTTTAGGCTTTGATTACACATGACAGAAGGTGAAGCCCTTTGATCCAGATCTGTGACACATCGTTTCTTTGGGGATACCCTTCTCTTTGTGGGTTTTTCTTCGTCTTTTCATTTCGGAACTATGAAGACTAAAGAGCTCGGCCTTTTTTTCTTTTTAAATTTGGCAGCAAGGAAGAAAGAAGATAAAAGGAGGAATGTCTTTTTGTTTTTCCACTTGTTTGCACTGTGTGCTGATTGAACATTAGTTGCACTAACTGCTGGTTTTAAATTTTTTTTTTTCTTTGGGTGGGAGGGGCAGCAAGGGAAGAAGAGAAACCCTGAAAAGAGAAGAATCTTGATGAACACGAGCTTGTCTGCGATTTCAAATTCTTCAACCATCGACTGAGTGCATTTCAACTTCTCCCTGGTTACTCATCTGTTTTTAAGCTAAAGAGCTTGTTACTTATTCGTGCAAAGTGCCTTATGCTATGAGACCATTCAGAATATCACCTTTCCGACACAGCCCAAGGAATCAACAGCCGTTTTTTGGTTTCAGGTCAAAGTTCCCCTCTCTTCCCCCTCTCCTCCTCCCCAAGTACTCAAGCCCAGGGCTGGGAGGTGAAACGTATTGGTAATACTACTTCTTTCTTCAACTTTTTTTTTTTTTTTTAATTGGAGGAGTTGATATGCATCTGCAGTTCACCCACACTGTAAATACCTGTATTTAAAACAAAACCAACTTAAAATCTGGGCTGATTAGGTGCAGCATCATAGCTCCAGAAGGAAAGAGTAGCCTGTTGTCCTTTGCAGGAGCCATAAGAAAAGCCCTATGCTCTAGCAGAACACTAAAGACTGGTTTCCATAAGTCTCCATTAGTAGTTACAGCACTTGATATGTAGACTTGTTTCAGAGCCATGGCCCTCTTTCCTCTGGTGCAGTGTGTCCCATAGAAAATCAGATGTGTATATTGTACAAACTTTGTAAATATGATTTTTTTTTTCTGTTTGGGTTCATATATAACTTTTTGTTTTGTGATGAAGGTTGCTGGGGTTAAAGGGATTAGACTGATTATGGGAGCAGCTAAAGATGAGAGGGGCTCAGTTTTCTGCAACACTAAACAATGAGAAGTGCTCTGACCTCCCTGAAGAGCAGGCCTCTACAAGTGTCCGTTATCAGGGTGGGTTTGCTCTCGTGCTAGCAATGCTGTCCTGTACCGCTCGTGTGGAAGAGATCACTTGTGGGGCTGGGAGGCCTCAAAATCTGTAGCTCAGCCTGTTGGGAGATGCTTTTTGATTTCCCCCTTAGAAACTTCAGGAACTTGACAAGCTCTGAAGGGGGCCATGACCTGTGTTCCACCATGGCGTGAGGGAAATCCAGCGGGGGTCAGAGTTGCTGAGCAGTATCTGCATAAGCTGTGGATTTAGGTTTAAGAGAAACCATAGACAACCAATTTACATGCATAAACTTGACAGTTCTGGAGCTCTATGGGATTGATTTACTTCCTGCAGCGTTGTGCATTTTCTGCCCAGAGCGGCCTCTATACAGACTTGTGAGCAGGAAAGGGCAAACCCCTGTTAATGTCAGAAGCTGCAGAAAGCTGCTTGCCATCTCCTCTGTTTTGGCATTAACTGCTGTCTGTCATTTTGCATTGTATATTGCTGAGAAGTGCTTTCTGGTCAAGTAGTGTTGCTTTAAATTGTGCCCCTCCCAACATGCTTGATGTTTGGCCTGATCTACAGGCAAAAGGAGTGAGACAAATCAAAAACTGTACTCTTTTTAAATTCCCTTTTAGCCTGTTCACCAACACTGTCAGGAGGCACCTGGATGAATGCAGTCCTTTTTTGCTCAGTCATTTATTGTGTATACAGATGCTGCACTCACACCACGCTTGCTTACCTTTGAGGCAGGAATTACTTGTCTTAATTTCTCCCCATTTTGACCCTTTTTTTTAAAAATTCAAGTACAATTGTTTGGAACTATGAGGTGGGCTTAGCCATCCATTTCCTTGAGGATCATAAATAGAAGCCAGGTGCCTCCTGACAACTTTACAAGATGGAAAGGTTTTTGTGTTTGGAATTATTTTTTCCTTTTGTCAGCAGTGACTCCATAATTGTAGCAAATGCTGCACTAGAGTACAAACTCAAGAGCTTGGTCACAGACACTCTGTGAGCCACACAGCTTACATCTGACTGGCAGGTACTAAGTGTAAACAATTCTGGGGTGCTTTTTGGGGGTGGGGGGTGGGAGTTTGTGGGTGGTAACTTTGACCAAAAGTAAAATCTTGCTCTTGTACTGCAGCCAGCTTTTGATTTTCCAGAGAGACAGAAGAGGGATCACTTTAGTGCAACAAAGACGTGAAAAATGTAAATAAAAGTTTTGTATCTTACCAGGGCACGCACATGTAACAAGAACAGGATAGCGATGTCGAGTCAGGCGTGCGTGCCCTGCTTGGATTTGTGGTAGGTTAGCCTGGTGCCATGCGTTGATGGTCCCTCTTGAAGCACAGAACTTTTGAAAGTATTACTTTAAACTTGGCCTCTAATTGAGGATTGGCACTTACCTAAACTATCAGGGGCACCATTTTTAGGTGGCTTCTTGTCAAGAAGGAAGCAGCCTATTTTTGGTGCTAGTAGGCTATCTCTAACAGATGTGATCATGCAAATGGAAAGATGCTCCAAATGACTAGGATAATCCTAGTTTTTTTTCTTTTTTGGGTGTTTTTTCTTTTTTTTTTGTTGTTGGTTTTTTTTTTTTCCCCCTACCCAGGAGTAAGGAGCATGTATAAATCTCGGCTTCCTGAGATTCCTTGCGAGCTCCTGTTTTTGCTGGTCACGTACCAGCCTGTACATTTATGTATCACTTGGAGCCTTCAGTGATGAGCCCTAGGTCAAACACTTCCTCTGACAAAGATGAAATGGATGAGAATCTGGTGTATTCGGTACTTTTCCCCTCGCAAGTCTAAAAGCATCACTCTGTGAATCTGATGAAATGGAGCTTCGCAGCTGGGTGAAGAAGTGGCTGTGAAGAGGGTGGCACGAATCCTCAGCCAGCTTACTTGAGAGAAACCGTAGGCTGGTGTCCGGGTGTGCGCCATCAGGAGTGCACTGCAGTTGCTGGAGGGCTTTTCCCAGAGGGAGGGGGGTGGGTTGGTCTCAAATACACGTTTCAGTTTCCAGAATGAGATGGGAGCATCTTTCCTTTGCCCTCTGTGACTTTTTTGTGGTTAAGAACAGGGAAGCTCAACGTGAGCTCATGTTGTGTACACGTTGGTATCAAATCATCTCATTCTGATCTTTTGTTCTTTATTTTTTACTTGGGATGGGGGAGGGTGTCTGCTCCAAGGATTTAAAAATGCTTCACGCACTTGGTTGTTGGTTTGTTGTTTTTGTTTTTTTTTTTTTTTTTCAAATGACTGATAGGACGCAAACCTGAGCAGGCAGCTGTCCTGCCTTGGTTTATGTTCTAGAGGTTACGGAGATGCCACGCCACATCTGAGCTGCCATTGCAGTGGTTCTTGTCCTGGTGCTGGACTTTGTCATGCCGCTGGGGCAGAGCAGCTGTTGCTTTCGAGGATGGAGTGAATTTTGTTCCCAGGGCTCCAGCGGTACAGCCACCATGGTAAAGGTTGGGCAGCAGTAGTCCGCACAGGGAGCTTTCTCACAGGCTGTGAACTTTTGGTCTGTCTTTTGTGAATCACAGTTTCTCTTTGTGATAAACTGGGTCTCTGGACCAAAGAGCATGCATCCAATATTCAAAATGAGGCTTTGGCAGATCACCCTATAGGTTTTGCTCAGTTCACAGTTGTGTTGCTAAAATGTCCCTAGGTGGAAGCATTGTTAAATTCTGCTGTAGACAAGTCAGGGAAGGGTAAGGAGGGGTGGGGGGAGGGATGGGTTTATTAAGATACAGCCTTGCTGTATTTTAACCAATAATTATGGGGAAGGGGTGTCAGGAGAAGAAAATAGTCACTGTTCCCTTTATTGAAAGAAACTGGAACTTCTGTTTCAAGAAAAGAAATTATTTGCAGTTCAGGTGGAATATCATAATCCACTCGTCCCTAGTCAAGAGGTTGGTATTCTTACTGTTAACCAGCAAACAATATGGACTAGTCCTTGAAATCATTCAGGGGAGGGAGGGGAAAATTGGCTTTCTGTTAAATCGGTAATTGGCAAACTTTCCAGTGGAGCTCAGATTTTGTTAAGAGTGTATTTTTCTGGCTGTATGTGTGTTGTAGCACTGACTTGTGAAGAGCTTCATGAGTTCCAAGTGCAAAAGATGAATGGTAAAATCCTGATTTTGTTGATTAAACTCAATAAAAGCTCCCTGGAACTCCACTTTGGTCTCGTTTTTTCTTTTAACTGCACTGAGCGAAAAGAGTGCTGAGCTCTTTATCGAGTGCCCTGGCCCATGTCGGATACTCACAACGAGCTTTGGAGAGAAGCGTCAAGAAGAGGAGTCAATTTTGGTAAATGGGAAGGTTTTCTGCCCTTGGGAGTGAGAGAGCCACAAGAGGCGGTCTCTTTCCGTAGCAGCATGTGCTCTTCCTGGGTCTGATGCTTTGCAGTCTCATCTCAACTGGGTGAGTAGACTTTACCTGGCAGCTGGTTGAAGCGCTGGACTGTCCCCGTCTTTGACAATGAGAATTTCTGCAAGGGGCCGGAGCAAGGGGCAGAAGTCTGCTGGGGCTGTATCTTTATGTTGTTCATCTTTCTCTTCCACAGGTAAAGAGACGATGTGGGACGTGACAGGCTCTTCTCACCAGAGTCACTTGTGCTCTCAGCTGAAATATCTGTGAAAGGTGCACTGCTTTTTCTCACACCTAGGGGAAAGCTGCTGCCACGCTTCGGTGTATGCAGTACTCTATTGCCGACCCACTGTCCGTTCTCTTTTTGCAACCAGAGTAGCTGAGTGCCATCAGCAGTTACAACAAGGAGCAAGGTAAAAACTTTGTGTATCCTCGTGGAAGAGGCCTTATACCTGGCACACACAACCAAAGCGTAGTGTGAAAATTTTACAGCAAATCTCAAAAGTGAGACTGCAGCTTTTGTTCAGAGAGCTCTTTCAGTCATTGGGTGGAGGAAAAGCGTTGTCCTGTTCAAAGCACTTTGTGAATCTTGGGCTGGTAGTGCTGTGAAAGCCTTGAAGAAAAGTTTGTAAGCTGTGACCGAGGCTGTGTGACAGGGAATGGTGTGAGACCTCCCCGAGACTGGAACTTGCTGGCTGCTCTTGGAAAACCTCACAGGTAATTGTCTGGTGTAAACACAGTAGTAATTGTCTATGTGGAGTGTCTGATTTAGTAGATCCTGGAGTTCTTACATCTGTTGGATTCTTTAGCTAGAGCCAGCCTGATAAGCAGCAGCTGCGCTCGAGCAGGGTTGCATAAAACTCGAGGCATTTTCTCTTCTGTACTGGTTGGTGAAGAAAAGGGAGTAAAGACCAGAAAGAAAGTAATTACAAAGGACAGTGACTTTTGCGGGCTTGTAAAAATCTGTTTGAGGTTTTGCTTTCAGATGGCTCCGCTGTCACCTGCTCTGGGTATAAATTCCACAGGGGAAACATAGGTGAGCCCAGCATGAAACGATAAATTAACACGGCAGCTCTTTGGTTGCTGCTAAACTGAGGTTTTCTTTAATCTACTTCCCCCCTGCCCCCGCCATCGGCGAGCAGGCTGGGGGTGCGCAGAAACCGGGGAGGGGGTGCCGCGGGACGGGTGAGGAGAGGGATGTCGGTGGGGTGCGAGGCCGCGGCTGGGTGATGGAGGCTGGAGCGCGGCGGTGGCGAGGGGACGGCCCGGGTTACGGTTCGAGTGTCCCCGAGGAGCCCTTCCGCCTGCTGAGGCCCCGCTTCGCCGCTGGGAAGTGGTGGGTAAATTCCTGATTCTGCTTTGCGCGTGTGCCCGGCTTTGCTTCGCCTGTTAAACTGCCTTTATTTTGATCCACAGGTGTTCAGCTTTTGGGGAAAAAAAAACCCATCTGGTAGGAAAACTAAGTGGGGGTGGAGGCGTGGGCCTGGTAACAAGGAGGTCACTGCCCTTAATGGCTCCCTCGAGCCGCCCCCGCCCCATTGTTGGGGAGGGGCGGGGGGTGCGCACGCGCGGGGCGGAGCGGCGCGTGCTCTGCCTCGTGACCGGCTGGGGCGGTCACGTGAGCGGCGCGGGGGCTCGGCCCGTCCCCAAGATGGCCGCCTACCTGCAGTGGCGCCGCTTTGTCTTCTTCGACAGAGAGACGGTGAAGGAGCCGCCGGGGCCGGATGGGGCCGGCGGGAAGCCCTTCGCCCTGCCCCCAGGCATCGCCGTCTGCGACTCGGGCCGGGGCAGCCTCGTCTTCGGGGATATCCTGCGGGAGGCGGCGGGGGCGGGCGCCGGGGCCGGCCGGGGGCTCGGCGGGGCCGGGTTTCCCCCTTAACTGTGTGCCTTAACTGTGCTCTACATATGGAAGGGCAGATCTGGTTTTTGCCTCGCTCCCTCCAGCTCAGCAGTTTCCAAGCTTACAAGCTACGGGTAACGCACCTGTACCAGCTGAAGCAGCACAGTATCCTGGTTTCTGTTGGGGAGGATGAGGAGGGCATTAACCCCTTGGTAAGTCAAAGAGAGGACAGTGCGTTCATATTACAGGCCTTTCGTAAAACCGCTGTGATTACCTTGGCCAGCCTTTCTTCCGTTAAGTAGCTCGCTCATTCTGTTACGTATTGTGCCGGGTCTTGGCCTCCTGTACCTCGCGTTTTGCTTACGCCAGGCCGTCACTGTTTGTAGGTTAAAGTCTGGAACCTGGAGAAACGAGACGGTGGCAATCCTCTTTGCACACGAATTTTTCCAGCGATACCAGGTAATAAGCCCACAGTTGTATCCTGCCTCACCGTCCACGAGAATCTTAATTTCATGGCTATCGGTAAGTAAAACTGAACTGTAAAAGCTTAAGAAAAACCTTGCAGTCCTTACGTAAGGAAAATGAATAAATAGCACAAAAATCACATCCTGACTGTTTTTCTTCTTGTGCAGTTTTTACGTTATGCTCGCAGAGACATAGTGTATCCTGCACTGTTAGAGAGCTTGAGAAGATAAATACGTAAATTTAGCCTGAGTCTGTATATATTACCGTAATAACTTTGATACTTAAAAGGGAAGATGTATTTTTAGTTGATGTCATCTTTCCACGACAGTCAGTACAGTCATGCATTTATTGAACTTAGTACTAAATTTAGCTTTTGTTGCAGTGCAGGAAAAAACATGGGGTTTGTGATATCTAATGTTTTAGGGAGGTTTTTTTCAAGCACTGCATAGGACCTTTTTTTTTTTTTTTTTTAAAGAAAAAAGCCACTTTCCCTTTTTGGGTGTAACCATTCCTTTGTAGTATTTCGTGCTTAACTTCTGACAGACTAAGAGTAGTAATGTTGTGCGGTTACAAGCGCTTTCAGTGCGTTGGTCCCAGCAGTGAAATCAAAAAGCTTTCTGTGTGTGTGCTGTGGCCTTCCACCCTGGAGCAATTTGCCAGACTGGGGCTGTTGGCAAGCTGTGAAAAAACACGCATTTTACTCGCTCCTAGGAAATCTCTAGTCTTTTTACAGCGTGTAGTGTGCTTCAAATAAGGAAGTGAATTAAAATGATAGTTGCAGTTGGTGGATGAGAAAGCTATTTGTAAAATAAAACACAGACTCAAACAAAAATAACCTGCAAGTGAAGTTTGTGTGTGGAAAGCAAGTTGAACCTTGCTGAATGGTGACATGCTGCGTGCAGTTGGGTGACAGCTCTGAACCCTAATGGGCATAACAGAGTTTTGGCACATACTTCCTTCACGCAAGAACCTGTGGCAATCCCATTACTTCATACGTTGCTGGCGAGCAAAGTGTTGTCGCTGACTGGAGCTGCCCTAACTTACCCTGGATAGTATTTCAGGTGTGCCATGTAAGTAACAGTTTAGTCTGTCCCCTTTGCCAGGATTTGCGGATGGGAGCGTTGTTCTTACAAAGGGAGACATCACTCGAGACCGGCACAGTAAGACCCAGATCCTACATGAAGGCAGTTACCCAGTTACTGGCCTTGCTTTCCGACAGTCTGGCAAAACAACACATCTCTTTGTGGTGACCACAGAGAACATCCAGGTGGGAAGTTAATTGGAAAAAATGAGGCTCTGACCTGCAAATTGCCTTGGCTTCAGAGTCTAGTTCGGAGCGATCCCCAAAACCTTGCGTTTCCTCTGTAGTCTTATATGCTTTCAGTGAAAGACTATCCTCACCTGGAGCTGGATACTCATGGCTGTGGATTGCGCTGTTCATCTCTCAGTGACCCCTCCCAGGATCTCCAGTTCATCGTGGCAGGGAACGAATGTGTGTACCTTTATCAGCCAGACGAACGTGGCCCCTGCTTCGCCTTCGAGGGACAAAAGCTGATTGTTCACTGGTATCGGGGGTACCTCATCGTTGTCTCCAAGGACCAAAAGACATCTCCAAAGTAGGGCTCCTTGGAACAGATGAGTTCTTTTTGCTCTTGCAGCTTCCTGCTTTCCCTCTTTTTCCTTCTTCCCTGTGAAGGTTAGCTCTTGGGGGCTGAATGTAACTTTGTCAGAGGTTGTTAAGATTCATCCAGACCCATATATCGATTAATTTCTATTGTGAGAGTAGCACAGTTAAGCATGCTGAATGAGTGGTTTTTGGTTTGGGGTTTTTTTTCCAGTCCTGTGAGTTTCTCAGTCTAATGCATAGATGGAATTTGTTTATAAATACACGGTGTTTTGCCTCTGGGTCCGCCTAGTTTAAGCGCCCAAATGAACCCCCTTTGTCTTGTTCTCTGGACGTCCCTAGTTTGTGGAGGTGTCAAGAATTCACGTTACGCTCTCCCTGTTTTCTAAAACTGTCTTCTGCTCTCCAGGTCAGAATTTGCTGGGAACGAGGCACAGAATTCAGACAGACAAGTCCTGAATATCTATGACTTGTGCAACAAATTCATTGCATATAGCTCGATCTTTGATGACGTAGTGGATGTCTTGGCAGAGTGGGGTTCTCTGTATGTACTGACCAGAGATGGGAAGATTCATGTTCTGCAGGAGAAGGATACACAAACCAAACTCGAGGCATGTCAGTCTGTTTTGTTATTAGTCCCTGCCCTATATCTGCAAGATTGTACTGGCTCTGCGGGTTGAAAAGTCGAACCGTTCAGGTATTTGAGTTGCATAACAAGTGACCTGGTAGCTTTAGAGCATAACCAGGGTTATAAGGCATTTGGTATACTTAAAAGCCCGAGCACATATATGCATACAGCACCAGAAAGAAGCAGCGTGTTTTGTGGGGTGGTGTTTCCCTCATACTGATCTTACCGTGTGTTTAACAGATGCTGTTCAGAAAGAACTTATTTGAAATGGCCATTAACCTGGCCAAGAGCCACCACTTGGACAGCGATGGCTTGTCAGAGATTTTCCGGCAGTATGGCGATCATCTGTATAACAAGGGGAACCACGATGGAGCCATCCAGCAGTATATCCGGTAAGCAGGGGTCCTGTGGAGCTATGATGGGGTCGTACAGGTAGGAACTATGGAAGCCTCGATCTCTATTTCAGCCTAGGAATAAAAGCAAACCAAA
Source organism: Fratercula arctica (assembly GCA_947846985.1). Classification (NCBI taxonomy): domain Eukaryota; kingdom Metazoa; phylum Chordata; class Aves; order Charadriiformes; family Alcidae; genus Fratercula; species Fratercula arctica. Next base: position 8,146,642 of record CANTUZ010000019.1, read on the forward strand.
ACAAAAAAAAAAGGCAACACATGAGGTGAAAATTCTACCAGCAGAGAGAAACATGTCAGTGAGATTAAAAGTCTCAGAAAAAGTTGCTTGAAAACCGCTCCATACATCTTAGGATAAAGTTCTCCTCTTTGATTATCTTTTAATGTGAATAATGAAGGCACACTGCGATGGAGTGGGGTCTGATGACATCATTATAAAAAAGGGATCGCTCTAGGTAAGATGGATGATGTGATTTGACCGTGTATGGCAGTCTTCTTGGAAAATGCTCAAACAGCTTAATGTCAAGTTTAAAACGTCTCAATTTTTTTTTTTTTGTTAGAGCTTGGAGCAGGCTGTTTTGGGGCTTGCTGAAAACTTCAGTCTCTTTAAAATGGCACAAAGTGGTTACGTTCATGGGGAACTGAAACTTTTGAGTCCCAATGTTTAGCAAGAGTCAGCATGTATTTTATTGTCATCTTGCATTAAGCATCAGGATAACTGTGGCTAAACTGCTCCGTGTGGGCATGAATGTTTAAAGCTGACTTGGAGTGATGCGACTGAAATAAGGGAAAACACAGCTTTTGTTCGCTGTCTTTGGGCTTTCCAGTTAGCTGTGGGCAGAGCATAGTCCCATCTTCTCACTGCCTCCTTTAAAGGAGGGTTAACTCCTTGTGTGCTGTCACTGTCGTCCCGATTGTGGCCTTTGTAGAGGGGTTTTTTGTTTTGCCGTACGTGTGGATGGGTGAAATTTCACCTTAACAAGTTGTTGCTTTTCATGCATAGCTGAGTTTGTCCCAAGTGGGTTAGTGCCTACTGAAGTTAAGGCATCTCTGTGCTCTGTCGTTAATTTCCCCATTTATTTTGATTTCCTGGGTATATGGTCTCTTGTAATGTAACTCTTCCCCTCCCAGAACTATAGGGAAGCTGGAACCGTCTTACGTTATTCGGAAATTCCTGGATGCTCAGCGTATCCACAACCTCACCGCGTATCTGCAGACGCTCCACCTGCAGTCCCTGGCCAATGCAGACCATACTACGCTTCTGCTGAATTGCTATACCAAACTCAAAGACAGCTCCAAACTGGAGGAGTTCATTAAGGTATTGGGGGAAGGTGAAATCATGCAAAGGTGTTATGTCATAAGAATTAAAAATGGGTAGCGGTGACACTGCAAATTGGCTCCTGTGGGACTGTTGAAAGAGAGAGAGAGAAGAATGGATTTGTCCCTCCGTAGCCCTGTCTTTGCTCCTTTATTTCCAAGCTCTGGTTATGTTCTCAGTTTGGCTGGCTTGCCATTTGAGTCTGGAGTGTGCTGGCTTTTGCTGGCAAGCAAATGAGAGACAGTTAGACTACTTCCTTTCTGCACATGTGGCCTTTCCCTTGTGGAAGAGGTACTGAGTCGTCCCTGCTCTGGCTTTCCTCCTCTTACAGAAATGATTTCCACTTGTGGACTGTGGGAATATTGCTGAGGGACCATCTTTCTGCTTTTGTTCTTGTAGACGAGTGAGACCGAGGTCCACTTTGATGTGGAAACGGCGATCAAGGTGCTTCGTCAAGCGGGTTACTACTCCCACGCTGTGTACCTGGCAGAGAAGCACGCGCATCATGAATGGTACCTCAAAATCCAGCTAGAGGACATCAAGGTGAGGAGATGTTACTGCTCCCGTGTTCTTACTGGGGAGAATACCACTTCTCTAGCCTCCTCTTTAGTCGGAATACCGTTTCGCTGACCTCTTCCCTGTGGCTAGTGTGCTGACAGGTCTGCTGAGGCAGCAGTAACAACACCTGCTGCCGCTTGTGTGTTGGCTTTCCTCTTTCAGCTTCTGCAGTAGACTAGGGGTGGTAATCAGAGGGTCGTCTTTGTTCTGTTGCAGATGTGGCTTTTTACAGTGCCCTTCAAGAGGAGGGAGGGTTGTTAGAGATCAATATAAATTGCGCTCTCTTTCCCCTGGACCACAGCCAATCTTCCTCCCTGAGGAGGAAAACAAGCAGGAATAGTGAAGTGAGTGATAATTCAGAGCTAACAGTGTTCGTGGCATACTCGCAGCATATCTTCAGTGCTTTCTGTTCTGACCTTGAAGTGGAGAGCGGAGGCCAACATCATGTGATTATTTTGCTGGTTGCCTCCACAGAACTACCAAGAGGCTTTGCGCTACATTGGAAAACTGCCTTTTGATCAAGCAGAGAGTAACATGAAGCGGTATGGTAAAATCCTGATGCACCATGTCCCTAACGAGACCACAGAGTTGCTGAAGATTCTTTGCACTGATTACCGGCCGTCGGGAGACAATGAAGGCCCTGGGATGCTGGAAGGTAAAAAGGTACGATTTGTGCTGACTGGGAGTTGTTGCTCTTGAGTAGTAACTTTGCAGCAAGCTCCTGCGCGCCTTGTGGTGCAGACCTGATGTTCTAGGTGTAATGAGAAGCCCCGTCCTGGTGTACTGGTAGTCCCAGAGACGAGAGACTGCTTAAAACTGATTCCTGTTGTAATTGGCATCCCATACTGTGCTGTATCCGTCACATCACAGACTCTGGGAATGAGTGTGCCGCATGGCAGGGAAGAAGCACTGGTCTGGTTGAGACTGATCTGTGTGCTTCGGTTTTTCTGGCTGTGTTACAGGCTAATTCAGAGGAGTTCATTCCAGTCTTTGCAAACAACTCCCGGGAACTGAAGGCTTTTCTGGAGCACATGACTGAGGTGCAGGCTGACTCTCCACAGGGTGTCTATGACACTTTACTGGAACTTCGGCTCCAGAACTGGGCACATGAACAAGATGAGCAGGTTCGAGTTCCTCCAGTTTTGTGTTTTGAGAGGGAGATTTTGTGTCTTTGAATCCTGTTTGCATTCCTGCCAACCCACTGATAACATGAGGCAGTACATACGCTGTGCTGGACAACGGGCACATAAATGGGAAAGCAACCTGCTATCTGGGAGAATACGCCTTTCAGTGAGGCTGAGCTTGTTTTGTACGAATCTCATTTGAGAACAGATTCCAGACAATACAACCTCTGTCGGCAGATGCCTCTTCCACAAAAGCAGCTCTGTTTGCTTGCCTAGATCTCTGAGGATGCTGACTGTTTGGGCAAAAGAAATCGCATCCTGTTTGCTTAAAAGGGATAGAGGGCAAACAGCAAAACTGTCCCTCTTTGCAAGAGCTGCAAGTTGTTGTCAGGTCTTAGTGCAAAATGTTCTCTGTGTGTGCTGCCGTACCTGACCTCTCCCCCTTCCCTGTAGGTCAAGGAGAAGCTACACAATGAAGCCCTCACCCTCCTGAAGAGTGGAAGGTTCAAAACAGTCTTTGATAAGGCCTTGGTCTTATGTCAGATGCACAATTTCAAGGATGGTGTCCTCTACCTCTATGAGCAGGGCAAACTGTGAGTGTTGCTCGTCTGTAGAGTCCTGTCCCTCCCCTCCCACTGCAGGGATTTCTGAGCCGTAACTGTTGCTGTCTTATGATGGTAACTACCTCTTTAGTAACTCAGGATATCTTGTTGTCAGAGCAGGGCAGTTACGTAGAATCACAGACCTGCCTTGGCTTCTGTGTGAATGTCTGGGCATTGTGTGGCTGGGTGAAAACCTGAGGTCCCTGTAACAAGTCAAAAGGAGAGATGGATTGGTGCAGCTGATGAGTCTTTCTTTCTCCCATAGTTTCCAACAGATTATGCACTACCACATGCAGAATGAGCAGTACAAGAAGGTGATTGAGGTGTGTGAGTTGTATGGAGACCAAGAGGCTTGTCTCTGGGAACAGGCTCTTGGCTACTTTGCGCGGAAGGAGGAGGACTGCAAAGAGTATATTGCTGCGGTGCTGAAACACATCGAGAACAAGAATCTTATGCCTCCACTGCTTGGTAATAATAAAACGTGGCATCCCAGAAAAAAAACCCCAAACCCAAACTAGTTTATAGTACTCTCTAGATTAGAAATTTGAGAGAAGTATCAACAAAGTTTGAGCCCACCATTTGAAGTGCTCTGTTCCCTGCTCCACAGAGAAAAGTGATGTCAGTCACAGCTCCCAAATTAGGGAAAAAGATCTGTGATACAGATGTCTGTACATGATTTCTGTTCCATCAGCGTGGGGAGGTAAAGGGCTTGCTGAAACTCCTGCTATGCCTTGGTGGAGAAGTTGAAATGGAATCCAGTCCACGAGATCCTTGCTTTGCCTCTTTTGCTCCAAGCTATAGCTATCCAAACATGCTCCCAATCACCTGTTTCTGGAAGAGATCAAACTGAAATTGAGTCTTTAAATGAGCTCTCATGATTCAGTAAGAATGCTGATTGTCTTTGCCTGTAAGTGGCCTTTTACAGGAAAGCGATCTGTTCGGTTAGGACTAGGGTGGCTGCAGTTTTTTTGCTTGTGTTGAAACTAACATCTCTATTGCTCTCAGTTGTGCAGACGCTGGCTCATAACTCCACAGCCACACTGTCTGTGATTAAGGATTATCTTGTCAACAAGCTGCAGAAGCAGGGCCGCCAGATAGAGCAGGATGAGCAGAGAATTCAAAAATACCGAGAAGAAACTACAAGGATCCGCCGGGAGATCGAAGAGCTGAAAGCAAGGTGCGGGACTGTGTGCTGTTTTGTCTTACATATAGAACTGTTGTTGTCTTTTACTAAGGAAAAATATACTCTGTGTCTCTCACCATTCTGCTTCCTCTCACTCTCTCAGTCCCAAGATCTTTCAGAAGACCAAGTGTAGCATTTGCACCAGTGCCCTGGAGCTGCCTTCAGTCCACTTTCTGTGTGGTCACTCCTTTCACCAGCATTGCTTTGAAAGTTACTCTGAGAGCGATTCAGAATGTCCTACTTGCATGCCAGAAAATCGCAAAGTGATGGACATGATCCGAGCCCAGGAGCAGAAAAGAGATCTGCATGACCAGTTTCAGCATCAGGTAGGGTAACATTGCCTGTCTTACCAAGTTTAAATAAATAGGGTTTAGATCTGTTTACAGATTCCCAGAGGCTGGTAGAGAAGTGTAAGGCTGCAAGTGTTTTGTAAACAAGGTTATGTTGTCTGTGATAGTGAGGCATTAGGCCCTACCTGGGTGACTGCATTATATATGGGGCATAAAGAGTCCTTTGCTCTCCTGAAACTCACCTGACCCCAAAACTGAACCCCCCCAACTCTCTGTCTGTCCTCACAGCAGAGGTGCTCCAGCCCTCTGATCATCTCTGCGGCCTCCTCTGGACGTGCTGTTAACAGGTCCCTGTCCAGAATGGGGCATTAACTAGAACGTGTTAATGCACGTGGAAACTAGAGTAGCTTTCCTGCTTAAGGTAGTTGTTCATTACCTTTTCAGCGCATACCTCAAATGCAGGATTGAAACAAGAGGAGGAACAGTCAGGCAAACCTTAGTGGAGGAGGCCACTGGTGCAGGCCTTGCATTAAACTAGAACAGCCAAGGAGTGTCTGGGCCTCAATAGGAAGGCTGCCAGCACAGGGGGTGAAAGGAAGGGGGCCGGTGGCTTTTGCTGATGCTGCTGCTTTGTGTCCGGCAGCTCAAGTGTTCCAACGATGGCTTCTCCGTTGTGGCCGACTACTTCGGTCGAGGTGTCTTCAATAAGCTCACTCTCATCACAGACCTGCCCTCGGGAAAGGCGGCCGCCACCATCGAGGCGGGCCTGCAGCGGGACCTGCTCATCCACACCAAGCGCAGCACCTGACCGCGGCACCCGCGCCCGCTCGCGTTGTACGCGCTCCTCCCGCTCTGTCCCTCAGCCCCGCAATAAACGGACCAGCTGCCAGCATCGAGTGCCGGGGCTGCGGGGGCGGGCGGGCGGGCGGGCCGCCTCCCTCAGCGCCGCCGCCATGACGGGGCGGGGGCGGGCCGAGTCACGTGGGCCGCCGGACGTGACGCCGGGTGTCGGGGCGGGGCCGTGGAGCGCTGCGGGACAGGCGCAGTCATGGCGGCGCCGGGAGCGGCGGCCGGGAGCGGGGCTCAGACGGGGGGCGCGGCGCTGACGCGGCCGTCGCTGCACGGCGAGAACGGCGTGGGCGGCAGAGCTGTCCGCGTGGGCACCCGCCGGAGCCAGGTAGGCGGGATACGGTGCGAAACCGGTTTGTTAGCAGCGCGGGTGACCGTCGGTTCCAGGTAGCGCGGCTGCTGTTGAGGTAATGGTGGGGGGGGAGAGGCTCGGTAACGGGGATCTCGCTGTGGGCTTTTAGCTGGCGAGGCTTGTGCGGCTCCTGCAGGGAGGCGGGAAAGAGAAAACGGCCAACGGCCGCCCAAAAAACGCTCCCAAGGACCAACGGCTTCAGCTGGCGCAGGGGCCGCGTCCAGAGATAGAGCGGGTATCGCCGGCCCGGAGCGGCCTCGCCCAGGGAGATAAACCCCCTTCGGGCCTTCGCGCTGAGATAACCGTGTTCTAGGAAGAATTCTGTACTTTCAGGGAGGCAGGGGACGCCGCCGTGCGTGCCTGCTGCCGCTTTCTCTAACCTGAGGCTCTGTGGCACTTTGCAAAGGGAAGCGGCTGCTTATGCTCTTTTTGCGTGTAGGGAAACTACAGCGCTGCAAAGTCGATTGCCCCGGGCTACACAGCTCATCGGTGGGAGAAAAGCTGAAACTCACCTGCGGTTGCTTGAGTCTGCTGCTGCTTGTGTGTGGAATGAGACTCTGCTGGTGTAATTCTCTTTATGTTTTGCTTGCTTCTGTTGTTCTTACGCAAGGGAGTGTTCTTCCTGCATTTTACTGCTTTAAGATCTGCTGCTTGCTATGCATGCAGACCTAAGCTGTTACTTTTGTTTGTTTGTCTGCAAGATCTCTACATAGAGCTCTGATCTTACAGAGGATAAGTAACTCATATTTGTCAGTAACTATAGATTTCCCGGTGGCATGGTGAAATCCTATTGGCTTCTCCCAAAACCTGCAGCATTGGTAAAATTCATACTCTTAGAAAAAGCAGAGGGTGCCCAGCGTGTGATGTGACTTGTTCTTTCATCACTGAGCCAATGGGAGGTTTAGCTTATCTTTCTGCCCGCTGGCTGATGAGCGGGCATCTTTCAGCAGTCACAAGCCGCAGAGGTGAAACCAAGCCGCTCAAGTTAATAGGTAAATACTGTCTGTGAATTAAAGCGCCAAGGTGGTATCAAGAAATGGAATTTCTGTCTGGGGGACAGCTAGTGACCTTGATAACACAGCTGGAAGTAGAGTGTGTGAATCCTGACAGTCTTCTGCTCTAGTTGCTCTGATAAATTCTTTGCTTAGCCTTGTTAGTGCTTGGATCACAGCAGTGCTGGGCATGGGGAGATGTTATTCTGCCACTCTGGTGAAATGCTGTGGTCATGATATGAGTTCACATTGTTCAAGGAGTTTGTACATATGAGCGATTGTACTTGGGGCTATGTATTTCTAATGCTTTCGATTTAAGCAACGTAGCGGTCACGCATGCCTGACCATTGAAGAATGGCAAAGTCCTTTCTAGTTACTGGGTGGTTGATGTACTCTTTATGTAGGGCTTTGCTTTCTGCTTCTTTGCAGCTGGCCCGGATTCAGACTGACAGCGTAGTTGAGATGCTCCGTGAGCTGTACCCCGACCTCCACTTTGAGATTGGTAAGTTTTTTTTGGATGCTGCTATGGGGTGGACGGCAGCAGGAGCCAGCCACTTATCGTTGCGTGCAAGAGGTGTGTGTAGAGTGCTGTCACGAGGAGGAAGAGATTCAACCCTGCTTATCTAAGAGTGCCATCTGAATTCAGTTAGGTTGTGTGGCTGAGCAACTGCTGCTGGTTTCTTCTAGGGAAGAAAGGTGGATTTTATAAGCTCCTGACAATTGAAGCTCTGCGTGTGTCATGCTGATGGTGTTAGGTTGCTCTGTTTGAGAACTTAGTGTCACTATGGCCACAGCCCGCTGTGCGTTAGGGACATTTTCCTGTCAGGGGCATGAGGTGTTCAATAGCGGAGGAATAACAGGAGCTTGGCCTTGCACTGAAGAGAACTGCTGAGTACCTGTTTACTGGCACTCCAGAGAAAGACCATGGCAATTCCCATTGGGTCAGCTCTTCCCAAAACCTGCCCTCTTCCCCCTCGCTCTGTTTTTGAGGACAGTGAAGGAAATCCAAATCTCGCTTGTCTTGAGTGCAGTGTATTTCTGGATTTGAGCTGCTCTTACATTTATCTTGAGTCTGTGTTCATGTAGCACTGTGTGACGCTGTACTGCTCGTTACACATTACACAGATATTTCCCATCTAGTCCTATGTGCTGTGACCAAGCCTCACGTCTTACCTGTGCTCTCTCTCTGAGCAGTTGCCATGTCAACAACTGGAGACAAGATCTTGGATACGGCACTTTCCAAGGTAAAGGTTCTCTTCTTCCTCTACGCATGAAGTAATTGTATTTGACATATTTGCAAATTTTTCTTTTGTGATCTGTGTTCCTCCATTTATGTGTAGATTGGGGAGAAGAGCCTCTTCACCAAAGAGCTGGAAAATGCACTTGAAAGAAATGAGTAAGAGCTCATTGTTTTCTCTTCCTGCTCTGGCACTTGTGGTGCTCTTTGGACATCTTTGGCTTGTTGCGTATGTGATCTAGTTTCTTACTGCTCTGATACCTCTCTGGCTAAGAAAGCCTTTGATAAGTCAGTATTGTTGACTTTTCTTTTTTTTTTTTTTTTTTTATTCTTCTCTCTACCCTGGGCTTAGGCCGTATATTTTTAAGTGGAGTTGTGTTGCTTGGTCTGCCACGGTGAGGTTTTGTCTCCTGTAATTTATGTGTTTACATGTGCATCAGAGATGATGTAATCTAAGCTAATTCCTGCTTGCAAGTACATTCTTTTAAAATAAAACTTTGCTTGGTGGCGTTAGCATGCTCCATAACATATTTAGTGTTAACATTTATTAACATATTTGCGTGTTAACTATGCAGGAGAAATGGGCACAGGCAAGTTGTGCTGCTTTCTGGGCATCCTTCTGCAGAAAAACTCAGTTCTGGCTCCTGCTGGAGCAGAGAGAGCTTAGTGCTTTTTTTTCTTTCTTTTTTTCCCCTCTTTTTCAATATTCTGAGGAGGGTTTCAGTGGTGCTTATGCCTTAGTTAAAGTATGTTTAAAGACAAAGATATTCTTCTGCATCTCTGGCACGTAGGCATTGCATTTTTGAGTAAAGTCAGTGGAAAGAAATACTGGAGACGCACACATTTACAGTGATATTTGTTTGCCTTGTAATGAAGCAGATAGGTTTTACTTTGGGTAGCTGTTATTTTTAGTTTGAAGCATGATACCAGACAGCATACTGGTTGCATATTGGTCCAATGAGTCTCCACGCTAACATCTCCAGCGTCTTCCCCTCTTTCAACCCGATTGTTGTAACGTGTCTCACGTTGCTGCTGGGAGGAAGGCATTGTTTTAATTTTACAGGTTGGAAAAGAGGGACAGAGAAAGGTGAAGTGGCTCTTCTGGAGTAACACTGGAATTCTGTAGTAATTCTGACTATAGAACCCTGAAATTCCTCCTTCTTCTCCAAAGTAATTTCCAGGGAGGATTCACACTTTTCTGTAGATGACCTGCAGACCTACGGTAGGTACCATGTGAGCTCAACCATCTATTCTGTGATTACTCTCCTTTAATTTTTAGAGTTGACCTTGTGGTTCACTCCTTGAAGGACCTGCCAACTTCTCTTCCCCCGGGCTTTACCATCGGCGCTGTCTGCAAGTAAGTGTGGATGCGAGGCTCGATTTTCCAAGGGACTTGCATTTTACGATGTTGGTAGTGGTAGGAAAGCAAAGTCAGCTTAGGTCCTTTTAGGTGTTCAAAGTTTGACCACCCTCTGAATAATCTCTAAAACAGTGGACACACTAGAGCAGTCCTAGTGTTTTGTAGCCAGGGGATTTGCTGGAACTTCTTGCTTTTGCAATGATGATGGGGTGTTTTGGAGCCAGAGGCAGTTCCTTTGGGTGTTAAGCTTAACGGCCTTCCATGAAGTGATGTCTCAGTCATTCTGTGCTTGTATTATTTTGCAGAAGGGAAAATCCACTTGATGCTGTTGTCTTTCATCCCAAAAACTGTGGGAAAACACTGAGCCTCCTTCCTGAAAAGAGGTGAGTGGGGAGAGGAGGGGGAAGACAGGTATAAAAATGGGAGGAGTTGGTTGATACTTCCCAATGGTGAGTCAGTGAGCTCCTTGGTTTGTCCTGTAGTGGTTTTACACTGCCTTCCCTTAGCTTTCCATAGACATTACACTAAACCCACTTGATGAAAAGAGCAATGCTGCCTCATGGGAGTGCTGTGCGCCGAGCGAGGTTGGATGTCTCAAGCCACCCTTGAGTTCCAGTCATTTTCTCGAGTTGGACCTTTTCTTACCAGCCTCCAGAGTGAATTCCTGCTCCTTTGTATTGTGCTTACTGCAGGGGAATACGTACAATCCAGATGGGGTGCCTGGTGCGGTACTTTAGCTTGCATGGGCCTGAACTGTGCTCTTGTTCTCACCCAGCCAGTTCCGATTTCTTCTTTTTTTTTTTTTTTTCCCCGCATCACTTTCTTATGGTTCTGCTGGGACCATGAACAGTTTCTCCATTTTGAATTGCCTGACTAGCGTTCCCTGCCTTTTCGTAAGGTTATTGGAGACTTTTGTCTGAGACAACTGAGTGAAATTACTTAGATGAAGGTAACTATTAGAAAGATATTTTTTTTTCCTGTGTTAAAGTAAAAAAACAAGCCATCTGTGACACAAACATAGACTCGCGCTTCTGTGCATCTGGATAGCAGGAAAATCATGTCTGGTTGAGGTTCCAGGGTACTAAGAAAAGTGAATAGTGTACATCTCTAGAAAGGAAATGCTTACTGCCCAGACTGGCAGTTTTTTGTGGTTTCCAGTTATGTGCCCTACTGTTTCCAAAGGTTCTCCTCCCACTGTGTTTCTGTCACTGATGAAGTCCCTCCATTTTAGTTACTACAGTTGTCTGGCTGTGTCTGGTTATGTCTGGTTCAGTTTGGGGCAGTCCGGTCTTTTTTTTTCTGCGACAAGTGTTGTGGTCTTTAAATGAGGTTTCATCAGTCCATGGCAGTGGCTGGGGGCCTCTCTCCAGAAGCATCTCCTGTAAATTGGTTCTTTGGGAGCGGCTTGCCTGCATCTAGCTTCAGCCAGGCTTTATGCTAAACCTCAGGCAGTGGTTTTGTTTCTTGTAAGGAGATATAAGTCACTGGCAGGTTCTTGGATCTTCATGTCAATAAAAATAACAAAAAAAGTCGTCATTTGTTTCCTTGAAAGCTCTGACATATCTCTGTCTGGAGGCGACTGTAGGAGTATTCTAGGTTTCATTGCTTTTATTTTCCCCACAGTGTGATTGGAACCAGTTCACTTCGGAGAGCCGCCCAGCTCAAAAAGAAGTTCCCTCAGTTAGAATTCAGGGATATTGTATCCTTTTCTGGCAAAATGTGGGAGCTGGGTGAAACTAAAACAGGAAAATATAATTTAATGTGAAATCTAGAATCAAGGCTGATCAATAGCAGCGGACCTAGAAAAACAAACTGCTTCCTAAAAGGCTGCCCTCCATTAACCTATTCTGAGAGGGGTCTATAGCGTGCCATAACCCATTCTGTCCTCTGGTTTCTCATGAGGCTGCAGAGAAGGGGACAGCCTTAATCTATCTGAGACTCAGGTTGCAGATGAATTCGTACATTAAGGAATGTTCGAAAAACTACTTGATGGGTGCCTACTGTGTGTTTGTCACAGTGGTGTGGCCAAATGCCAATTGGCTCCCAGTACCAGGATTGTGATTTGGGCCACTAGTTCTGATGTGGGCCACTGACCTAGTGGTAAAAAGCATCGTTACTTCAGACCTCATTCTTTGCTATGCAAAAGAAGTTGGTGTTGTGTGTTAATAATGTACTTGAATGACATATAGAACTTTTGAGAGTCAATGCTTGAATGCTCTGCAAAATTCTATTTAAAGAAACAGTCGTCTGTATTGAACACTTCTTTCAGAGTGGTACTCTGATTCTCATTTGGAGGCTGTTGGATTCTGTACTTTCTGTAAACACGCTCAAGCAAATGCTAAGTGTTTATAGGACTGTGTGCCTGCTGTTTCTATGCTTCCTTAATCAGTTCTACAGAGAGGGAATTTAAATACCCGCTTAAAGAAGCTAGATGAGAAGGAAGACTTCAGTGCCATCATCCTGGCTGCTGCTGGGCTGAAGAGAATGGGCTGGGAAAATCGCATCGGCCAGGTGAGGAGCAGCAAGTGTCGTTCTCTGCCGAACCATCAACTGGGTGCCTTTCAGACCTTGCAGTTGTCCTGTCAAAGATGAGCGTGAAGTCTGCTGAATCCATTGCCGCCTTAGCTCGTGATTCGATGCGCTTCAGGGAGGATTATTTTTTTTTCGTGGTTGGTTGGTTAGTTTTGTTTTCTTGGCACAGAAATCTATACTGTTCAGCTTTCCGTGGTGCAATAACAGTTTGTAATCTGATTGTCTCCCAGCATTTCACAATGCTTGAGTCCAGCAACACAGCAGTGTGTATGAGTAAGATTTTTCTGTTGGTAAGATTTTTCAAATTCGCAAAGTGTTACAGTCCAGGTAAAAGAAAATGGGGGTGGAAACCCTGACGCATGGGAAGAGGGGGGTGATATTTCTTTGGTCAGGTGCAAAAGCAATTGATGTTAGAGGTGAGCATAGAATTTGTCTCTTGCTTCCTGTATTCTGAACAGTGCAGCTTGAGTTGACTCTGATGTTACTTTCTTCCAGCTCCTAAGCCCTGAAGATTGTCTGTACGCTGTTGGACAGGTACGTTACAACTTCTGTGTTGTAACCCGTACTGTGTGTTGAAAGCTGGCAGCAGTATGATGCGCCAGAGTGATTAATTGTGCTGAATACTTCTCATGTGTTGGTTGCCAAAGAACCGCTACATTGATCTTTTTATTGGCTGTCACGCTGTTTTAGGCACGGCATGTGGGAAGAATGCTAGTCGGCTTTGTTACCCAGTGTGGTGGGGGCCAATTTCTATCAGTAGTGGAAAAAACAGTAAATGGTGAAGCTAACGTGTCACAGCTACACTGGGACAACACAGCAGATACGGGGCAGGCTCTGGCAGGGTCAGTGTTGCGCTGTACCGGGATAATGGTGCAGAATCACTGCAGTATCTTTGCCCTGTGACACTTGGTATCCTAACTCCCGTAGAGTGGAGCTGAAACACCTGCCTTGGAGCGCATTCTTAGAGCTCTTGTTTCTAGGCAGGCAGACCTGTGCTGGCCGTGTGGCCGAGTTTACACCGGGCTGCACAGCAGGTGTCAAACTTGCGAAACCCGAGCAGGCTATGCATTAGTGATTGCAGGTGATGAATCTACAAATTCAGTCTGAAATTGTGATTTTCATCATGCGTTTGTCAGGGTGCAGTTCCTTCCCCCCACCCCCATCTCGTTTCCAGTTTGGGAAAGAATTGTTTTGTCACTGTTAGTCATTCAGCACTTGCTCTTTATCTTGAGATAAGGTTGGGAAGCTTGGATTTATCCAGCCTCCTCGTCCTAAAGGGACGTTGGGGTGGGTGTTTCTACGTATGCAGTCATAACTGAGAGGGGCTCTGGAATGGTTTGAGGTGACAGCATGATCTTGAACACTTGGCTGAAGTCAGTTCAAATCTTCCGTTTACAGCAGCTGCTGTAGGATGGCTCTGCAACCAGTGAATTGTTTCGTAATTCATTTCTATAAATGTCTAAACATCACTCCCTTAGTGAAATGCATCCAAACCTCTGAGTTCTGTTTCATGATCAACGCTGAGTGCACACAGAGATGGATGAAGTTGAGGAAGTATGATTATGTTGTGTGTTTCTTCTTATAGGGTGCCCTAGCAGTGGAAGTTCGTGCCAAAGACCAAGAGATACTGAATATGGTATCTGCCCTGCATGATGCAGACACCGTGTTACGCTGCATTGCTGAGAGAGCCTTTATGAAACGTTTGGTAGGTGTGGTGTCCTCGCTCTTCTGCCTGCAGCAGTAAATACTGCCCTGCTGGTTGACCTGATGCCATAGTATGGGAAACCTGTTACACTTTCCTAAAACTGCAGAGTAGAAATTGGTTCTGAATCAAGAAGGACCTAAGGAGCGCTAGGCCACGGTTGTGTGCAGCCTAAACTTTTCAGAGGCTTTGAAAAGCCTTGAATGTGTTGGGTAGGAGCCTCCAGTGTCGGCTGCTTTCTGTTTTAGGAGGGTGGATGTAGCGTCCCTGTCGCTGTCAACACCGAGCTGAAAGATGGCCAGGTGAGGAGTACTTGATATTTATCTGGCATTATTTCTGAAAACCTATTCCAGTGCATGCATGTTCCCTGATCCTTCCCTGAAGGCAACTCCAGCAGATACCTTTATAGGCTCCTGACTGAAGCCTTCATGGTTTGCGTCCAAAGCAGGAGTATGAGAACGGGTCTGGCTACTGAAGCTCAGGCTTCCAGAAAAATCCCCTTACAATAAGTACCAGATTTCCACCCCACTCCCTTCTTTAAAGGTGGTGTTGCCCTGAGATCTGAAAGCCTCGCTTCTGACCCCAGAAAATCAGTGTTTTTACACAACGGAGTGTGATTAAGGAGATGGGAAGCTAGAAAAAAATTGATCTTTCTCCTTGGGAAGTCGCCTGTTCCCTAACAGGGATTGCTTTTCTTATAGTTGTATTATACTGCTATTCTTGCTGATCCCTCTGCACTACAAAAGCCTTCCCCTCCAGACTTAGCTTTGAATGTTGCATGGTTGGTTGGGGTTTTGTTTTTGTTTTTTGTTTTAAAAGGGCGCAGTTGGCTTTCTGATTGTTAATGTGGTATTAATCCGTTCTGTATGTCTTTTCCAAGTTGTATTTGACAGGAGCAGTCTACAGTTTGGATGGATCTGATAGCCTAAAGGAGACTATGCAGACCAGCGTTCATTATCCCCAACAGGTATGTGCGTGGCTTCAAAATCCAAACCTGAAGCTGAATGACAATACCAGACCTTTTGAAATCTATTACTTTTGGTCTGGTTCCTTGGAAACAGTAACAGTGCGCTGTTCTTGAGGCTCCTCAGACCCCAGATTTTATCCTGTTTCACATGTGGCTCAAACCATTCATTGCCTGCTCCTTCCTGCTGCCTTATGTTCAGGTGTTTACATTTGCAGAATGAAGATGGACCAAATGACGATGTGCAGCGTGTTGGCATCACAGCCAAGAATGTCCCTGGTCAGGCCCAGGAAGCTGCAGAGAACCTTGGTGTTGAACTAGCTAGCTTACTTCTGAGCAAGGGAGCAAAGCATATCCTTAGTGTGGCGAGGCAGCTCAACGATGCCTGCTAAACCTGTGGTGTGGTTGGCACAGTTGCTATGACTCTAGTCTTTGCAGCTACACTACCATCCTCTTTTGGAGGAAGGGATTTATTTAAATGTGAAGCGGTCTTATTGGATGTTTAGGCACAAAAACTTGAAATACTAAGCTAACTCACTCAAGTAGTTTATGCTGTTCAGGGTTTTCACCCCCTTATGCATTTCTCTAAATTGCAAAGTATCTCTATGAAGTTTTTTGACAATTCTTGGAGCTAGGAAGTTGAAACAAAACAAAAAATTAGTCTGTAAGTGTTCTCCTATTCATTTAGGAGCAAGGCACTCATTACAGATTATCATCGGAGATGCACGGTTGACTGTATTGAAGTGCTGTACTGTGCTGACAGCACCAAAGTACTTTCAGTAGTCACCATTATTATTTGGGCCTGTTCACTCATCTGAATGCTGAAGACTGCTATTAGGTTCCCAATACTGGGTTCCTCATAGTAAAGTAGTACAGATGCTGTGTCCATCATAGGTTATGGTAAGGAATTAGGTTTGCAGTTATTCTCGCTGCAAATTTGTCAATTGGCCAGTAATAAATGGGGAAGTAAGTGGACAGCCAGTCTGGTTTCCCTAGCATGCTCACCTACGTGGATAATCTTGAGACAGTCATTCATCTGTGCCAACCAGTCAAGGGGGAGCTGAAGAGAAGCCCAAATTCAGGCTATTGTGCCTTTCTCTGCAACCGTTTACCTTTTCCTTTTACTGGAAACTGGGTACCGCTCTTCTCTTGGTGGGGCTCATGCCTTACAGTGCCTTGTAGAAAACACTGAAATGGCACCTTACTAGGGTCCCGTTTTAGAAATGAAGCATTGTTTTATTTTCTATGCAACGTCCATTGAATATAACAGGCAATAAATACAGTGAAATTACACGCACACTGGTGTAAGCGTGTTTATGGAGCAGCTCGCCTGTTCAGTTTTTCTGACCGGACTCGAGCAGGCTGGTTCTTCACTGCCCCTGGGCCTGGCCGCCGGTGTCCATCCACCCCCTGCCCCGTCCCCCCCGCGGATCGCAGCTCTCCCGATGAGCAATGGGGGTGGCCCTGAAAAGGGCCTTTGTGTCGTGCCGGGGGGACCGGCCGGCCTAGTACTCCTGCGACTGCTGCCCGCTGCCCTTCTTGCCGGCCTTGCTGGGGCCCGTCCCGCCGCCGCTGGTCTTCTTGGGCAACAGCACGGCCTGGATGTTGGGCAGGACGCCGCCCTGCGCGATGGTGACGCCTCCCAGCAGCTTGTTGAGTTCCTCGTCGTTGCGGACGGCGAGCTGGAGGTGACGGGGGATGATGCGCGTCTTCTTGTTGTCGCGGGCCGCGTTGCCCGCCAGCTCTAGGATCTCGGCCGTCAGGTACTCCAGCACGGCGGCCAGGTAAACGGGGGCGCCGGCCCCCACCCGCTCCGCGTAGTGCCCGCGCCGCAGCAGCCGGTGAACGCGCCCGACGGGGAACTGCAGCCCGGCCCGGGACGAGCGAGACTTGGCCTTCGCTCGGGCCTTACCGCCACTCTTGCCACGGCCAGACATGGCGCTTCGGTCCGCTGTGGGCACGGTCCTGTCCTCTGGAGCGCCGCGGTGAAGTGAGGTGAGAGGCCTCGCACCCAGCCCTTTTATAACCTTCCGTAAAGTAGGGCTCGGCTCATTGGACAGTGCCGCGGCGCCTCGCTATTGGCACCTCTGCCGGAAGAAGCTTTTCGCTGATTGGTCGTCCGTGAGATGCCACGGCGCTTGCCCCCAGTCTATTGGCCGCGGAGACCGGCCAATGAGAAGGTAAGGCGCCAAATTCATACCGGCTGAGGCCGTTAGTGCGCGCCGCCGGCGGGGAGGACGCTGAGGGGACCGGCGCGGTGGCAGCGGGCCTGCCCGTGCCTCGGGGCCGCTGTGCTGTCAGCGGAGGGGCCGGGTACGCCGCGGATGTCGGCCTCCGCCGGCTGAGTGAGCCGGCTGTCACGCGGGGGGGGGGGGTCGTGCTTCCCGCCCACCCGTAGGCGGCCCAAGCGCCAGCGCGAGTCCTGACAGAAGGCGGTGAAGCCTCTAGAGCGGTTCTGTGTCAGGAGCTTTGGCTGTGCCACCTCAGGGAAACTGACTCGAAGGGCTGGGGGAGTGACGGGATGGGCACGTCGATGACGGAACCAGCCCGATGCTGCCCTGGTGGGGACGCTTCCAGAGCCTTTTGAGGAACTGGATCGCCCCTGGGCCCCGGCCTGGCTCCCACCGTGGTGAGATGGGGGGTACCCGGGATGCCCGCAGACCAAGGGGACCCCCATCTGTAGGACTTACAGTGGCACACAGGGGGAGAGCAGTGACAGTGAGACACTTTTTAGGGGATTGTGGGAATGTGCGAGATGTATTTTTGGGTTGTTCAAGGGAAGCACCAAAAGCGGGGAAGAATTCAAAGCAGACTGGGAGGAAAAAACAGGGGAATAGAGAAGAAGTGGGGTAAAGAAGGTGATCATGCATGAACATGTTGCTGAGTGGTAGCCTTTATCTTTGCAGTCTGTCTTGTCTCACTAAACTCCATTTCTAGCTTTTTTTTGAGGGTGAGGGGACTGTCAACCCTGTGTGTACATGTATGTGTGGAGGACTAAATGCCAGCAACCGACATTAGGGAACAGGGCCAGTGTATTTGTGGTACCAGCAAAAGGGAATACTGGAGCATGTGCAGAGGGGCGATCAGGCTATGGTGGAATGCCGGTGTGTGTGATCACTAACAAGCAAGCAGAATAACAGGTTTTGGAGCCAGGAATCTAGTACCAGATGCGGGAGAGATCAGGGTCAGCAGGTTGCTGACTGGAGGTAGGTCTAAGCCAGCTTACTGGAGAAAAATGGGGTGGGTGTCTGAGAGTCGGCTACTGGAATGCCACACATGTGGATCCGTTAGAGATTAACTTCTCTCTGCTTTCTAGGTGAAAAGATTTGAGTGAGAGCAAGTAGAGTAGTATTGTGGACCTCGAGTGTTCATATGGCCTGGTGCCAGGAAATGCAGCAGCTAGTTACTGGACAGAGTGTTTAAGGCCAGCTACAGAAGGGGTTTGTAATGTGTGTGCGTACACAGATGTGTTGATATGAATATACTAGCAGCCTTCCAAACTGATTGGCTAGAGAGGAGGAGGAGGATTTGGACACTCATCCCATTCATGTTTGAGTGCTGTGTGTTTTCTGTGTTGATCAGTGTCGCTGGGCATGTGCATTTTTGCCTACTGGGAACACGTTCCCAGCCTTGCTACTGGCTGGACTTGAGGGTGTGAAGTGCAGCAGCCTTGTCTCCATTACAGTACCAGACTCGGCAACTTCTACTGTCACTCATCTCAGTATGGCTGTGTTTCCTGTTACATTGTTTTGCTTTTCACTCCTGGTATTCTCATGCACACTCTTTAACCTGGTATTCTGATGGCCGTTATGTGGGGTTTTTTCTGTCAGGTAGGCAGCAATTCTGTGGTGAACTATGGTGCCATATAACAACTTGTATTTGAGGAAAAGGTAATTGTAGCTTGCAGGGTTTTAGTTCCACAATAATAAAAGGCTTTTACTGATGTCCTCCATTAGACAAGGACACAGCGATCCTTACTCTGCTAGCCTGTTCCAGACGTGTCCTGTTCCACAAAGGAAGGCAGGAAGACAGATGATAAAGATGTTCAGGAATAAAAGCTCTTCGGCAGGAACATTCCTGGTAGCTGTGAAAGAGGAGGGAGTCTAGTGCAGAAATGATCAGCCTCCTAGCAGTGTAGAAGGCCAGAGATGTACCGTGTAACCTAGTTTCACTGCGTGTCAATATTCTCGAGGCAAAAGCACTGAAGGGGAAAGGGTACCATGAGTTATTTTATTCTCAGAGCGCTCTGAGTTTTGGGTATGGTTTATAACATGTTACTCTGTGTCCATGGACCAAAGACAGGACTGGAGAAATCAGGAGAGGATTCTGGTTCGCTTGCTCTCCTGTATAGAGTCTCACTGAAATTGAAGTTTCTGTTTTCTCTCTCAGGGAATGGTAACATGCTTGTTAGATGTATAGAGATTTCATCTCTCACTTTCCCTAAGTGCTGTGAGTAAACATTTGGGTCACTTACTTCCCAGTATTCCCAGGAACCGTAATGTCCAAGTAGCAGAGAATCTTTTTTGTCAGCAGAATTGGACGAAAGCCTTCCGCATACAAAAAAAAAAAAAAAAAAAAAAAAGACAGTTCAAGGCTGGCCCACGCAGAGTAGTTGCTTGCATTTTGGCAGGTGTCCTGAGGTTCTCAGAGGGCCAGAGAAAGATCAGTTGAATCATTTGGTCAGCAATTGGAGAAAATCAACTGGCAGGTACAACTCTATCCCCTGCTCCCAGCAGCCCAGTTAGACGTCATAGAACAAACGCACCAGTTGGTACCGGATTGAAAATGCAATCGTACTGCCCAGGACCTAGATAAAAATCAGACAGAATGGAAATGGTGTTAAATAATTTACAGGCTGGCAGATTCCTCCTTTCCAGGTGGATTTGCTATGCTTTCCAGCATGTGTCCTTTCATTAAATAACATTTAGGCTAATGTTTTAGGTACAGAAAGATGAAAGGCAGAAGTCTAGCCAAAGTCCTTCGTTCTTTGTCTGAGAACTGTAGTTATCTGCAGGGGGTTTCTGCTTGTGCCTGCACACGGTCACATTGTGACAGCAAGTGGACAAGGTGAACGGCTGGGAACGCTTTCCTTCTTAAAGAGCCTATATTATACCGTAAACCCTCTGGTTTGTAAGGCAAAATACCTCGTGTCAAAGCTGCAATTCAGCATCCTTACAAGAAGGCGCTGCCAAGACTTCTCTGCTGTGACTGGGCTCAACATCAAGTGGTATGTACTCCCTGTCCTCTCCCAGCCCCAATGCAGTCCGATAAGCCCTGTTCAGCCTCCAGGAGGGAGGGATGTTTCCTCCTTGAGCTATGTAAACCTCTGATTCTCCTCAAGTTCCACAGCTCAACTGCATCTTGTGTGAAGAACATGATACTTTACTTCCCCCTTTCCCCTTGAAACCCTTGAGCCTGATTTGGATCTGTTTCTATTGCAGAGTACACCTTTCTACCAGAGGAATTATTTGTCTAACCTGAATGAGTAGCAACAGGAGTGTGAGATTTCGTTCGTGGGTGGGTCCGATCAGCTTTATAACAAAGTTAATAAGCGTCATATTATTGCACTCTGTGTATTCGCCATCTTCATCTGTTCCACTCCTCACATCTACTATGTGCAAGATCTTGACTGCCTGGGGAAAGAAATATTGCACGCTATTTCACCAGGTACGTTTGGTGCTCACCGGCTGGTTTTGCTCAAGATCCCTTTTTTGCTGTACCATCCCTGAAGCCTGGCTCATGCTTTCACAGGACAGGCTCATGATGGTCCTGGGCCACTGCTACACGTGGTTATTCTGAAAGATTGACCGTTAACACAATCAAGTGATCGCAAGGAATGGTGACAGACTAAGCAGAATAGTTTCTTCTGTATTTGAGCCAGGAAATAATTAGCGAGCCCAGAAGTTTTACATTCCCTCCCATTCTCTTCCTCTTGCATTTGATCACCACCTCAAAATGCATCTGGATTTTGAATGTTTTACAGATATTACCTTCAGAATGTATGTTCCCAGGGCAGAAAGGCTCTTAGTTTTGAATTTGGAGTAGCTCATCTCCAACTTCCCTGTACTAGGATTGAGCCTAAAAGAAACATTAAAATTTTAGTCTGGATAGAGCAAGGAGACAGAAAGGTCCTATGTAAGCAGACTTAGAGCCGTAGCTGAGCAGTTGAGAGAGACATCCGGCGGTGCAAAAAGCAGGAATAATCCAATACGCTAAACAGCAGCTGCCGATACCTAGTCCCTCAGATTGGGCTCAGTCAGGAGGAGATTCCACAGGCCCAATATACCCATAAAGCTTTGTAGTTTTAAAAATAAAATAGAAGACTCTAATATGTGCAGAGAAAATTGCTGATATGGCATAGTGCCACTGAATGCTTGCTACTCTGAAATCTTAGCAGATCCCACTGCAACAGCATTAAAAGCAGCCTGTATCAATTTTTCTTAGTCTTGGAGCTGAGAATAATCATACTCTAACACTACTAAAAATCATTCTTTTGTATCTGGGAGGGTGGGGTGGTCAGAAAAGATAACTTCTTAGAGAAACCTCTCCTGTATGACTTGACCATAGCTGGCAGAGCGAGCCAGATAACTTTTAACTATAAAGCTCACTTGGATGGCTTTTAAAAAGAGCTCCTACTACCATCTTTCTCAGCTGGTGCTGGAGATAAACGGCACAACCTGTGGTCCCGTTATAGGTCACTTGGGTACATTACCTCGGCAGCCGGTGACGGGGACAAGGAATGATGTGGAAGAGTTGAGGCAATGAGTAGAGGAAGTTGAGCACTTGCGGGATGAAAAAAAGCAGCATTGTTTTGCTGAAGTGCCCCAAGATCCCCACCACGGCGAAAGTCATGCCAGCAAAGTAGCAGAAGGTGTCCCCAACGAACGCTCGAGATGGGTACCTGCAATCCACAGGGCAGAAAGGCAAGTGATGGCTGTTGCTGCAAAAACCACTTTCTAACCACTGAATGTATTCCCACATGGCAGGTCGGGGGCCAAGAGTGAACTGCAGTGGATCTATGCAGTAAAACCAACAATTGCAGGTATTTATGCTAAGAACTGTGGGACTGGAACCCACAACCTGGCTTTCACAGAATAAGGTATGAAAAAACAGCTAGCGAGACCTATGAGGGAGCATATTCTGTGCATTTTGGTGAGATAGCATGACTAGAATTGTTCTAATAAAAAGAAAAGCTACCAGTGCATTGGTGTTTTGTCAGTTCTTGGTTTCCTTGGTTCTACGTTCCAGTGTCCCACCTGCGCATCAGTAAGTGGGTTTTTTTTGTTTGCAAAGGGAGAAAGTAATGGAAAAGGATGTTTCCAAAGAAACAATGAATGTCCATCCTCTTACCAGTTGTGGTAAAACAGGCCCAGGGTGGTAAAAAAAAACGGAATCATGAAGTAGAGAGAAAAAATGTGATCATCTCGATAATCCCCTATAGAAAAAAGGAAAAAAGATATGTTTGTGATAAGGCAGGGTTGGTTGATTTTTAGTAATACCAGCTATTGAAATCTAGATTCCATCTCCCTTTGTTTTTTGCACTCGAAAACGTGTATGTTATCTTCCTTACCGTTTAATTCCACGATGTTGAACACGATAATGGAAGCAGCTATCACCAGCGACTGCCCTGCTTCGATTCCGTTAATTCCAGCGAGAATGTTGATGGCGTTAGTGCAGAACACTGCGAGCATGCCCATGTACACGTAGTAGAGGATACCTGCGGATCAGAGCGAGCCGAGCGCTTTAGGTATTCACAGGTGAAGCAGGCCCTGCTCCGACTCGCCCAAGCTCTCGCTTCCTGCTTTGTCCGAGGACCCATTACCCAGCGATCTCGGTGAGTTTTGGTGGCTTCTGGTGGTTCGGAACTTACCCAGGTCCAAGTGCATGCCCAGCAATACCCGGAAGGGCTTCGGCACCACGATGGTCGTGTTCCCAAAGCTGGTGAAGTAAACCATCAGCAGCGGGAGGGAAGCCATGGTGGGCAGCAGGAGCTTGTGGCGCCAGCGCAGGTTCAGCACGTCGTCTGCAAAGCCCAGGAAAATCATGCAGCAGATGGCAAGGAGTGAACCGATGAGCTCCACGAACTGCGGGACAGAGAACGGGACCCTGGTTACCGGTGGCCGCGCCCTGGCGGTGCCCACTGTGCTGCCGGCCGGCCTCACCTCGTCATGGGGAAAGGCCGCGCACTGCTCTTCCACGAAGCACCTCAGGAAGGGCACAGGGATGAAGCAGAAGAGGATGATGAGGAACACGGCCCCGCTGATCACGCCCTGCGCCTCGGGGCTGGAAGGGAGGTAAGGCGGGGAGTCAGCCCGGCCGGCCGCGGGCCCGGTGCCGCCGCCGGCCCGGCGGGGCAGCGCTACTTACACGGGCCGCCGCGAGGCCTTGTTGAGGTCTTCGCCGAAGAGCCGGGCGGCGAGGAAGCGGTCCTTGAAGGCCGGGATCAGTGTCAGCGTGGCCGCGAAGCCCAGCAGCGACCCGCCGAGGTTGATGAGGAGGGGGACGGCGGGCCAGGTCGACATGTCCGCAGCGGGCGCTGCCTCTGCCAAGGGCGCGGAGCGGGGCCGGGCGCCTCCCGCCCCCTGTTTCCAGCCGGACGCCGAAGAGGAGGTACCGGATGCGCGGGAGCCGCCATCTTTGGCCCTGGCGGAGGCCGCCGGCCGGGGCCGGGCAGCAGTGCTGGCGGGCGGTCTCGTAACACGGCACGGCTTAAAATCCTTTAGCCCAGAGAACTGGTATGGAATGGTACTTCAACCCCCGAGCTACTGGATAAAAAGAGCAGGGGAAGGATCTCCCTCCACACTGCAGGTTTTCTGAAAAAAAATTAACTTGAGGAAAACCAGGTGAAACCATGAATTCTGCAGAGTTTATGTATGGTTTTAGGGTGACTGAAACTGAACCCTGAACCGAAAAAATGACCTCCTTACCACTGTAAAACTGTTGCGAAGATGTTCTTCCCGTGCCTTTGATTATTTTACAGTGTTAATGCGTTTAGGAATACAAGGTTAAATTTCATGTTTGGACATGGTCCCTTCACTCTTTTCTGGAAAGAAGCAGCTGTTGCCCTCATGAGAAGGTCCTCAGCGTGGTTTAGATGTTTGCGGCTCTTTCAAAGGCTTTCAGGAGAGCAGCGGGCAATGCTTCTCTTTAGCCTCTTTTACAAAGGGACCAAAACATTAACCATCCCAGAAGATAACGAAATAGAGGGGGAAAAGATATTTATAATTAGGGCACAATATGTGGAAGTACCTCTCTTTGACTTTGCCCACTGAAACGGAGATGTAGTACCAATTGTGACAGACCTTATTATTTATAACGAGACAACCCTTTTCCTTCTCTAGCCATAAACGGGGCGGAACAAAACCCGATACAACGTCTCACTCGAGATCTGCAACTGCTGGGAAGGCCGTAAGGGCTGTCGGAGCCCCAGGAGATTATTTTTGCGCAGCTTGTGCCCGCGGATGCCCCATCGCCGGGGAGCCGAGGGGAGCCGAGGGGAGCCGAGGGGAGCCGAGGGGAGCCGAGGGGAGCCGAGGGGAGCCGAGGGGAGCCGAGGGGAGCCGAGGGGAGCCGAGGGGAGCCGAGGGGGGCGGGGGTCCGCCGGGCCGCGGGGGGGGGCGCCCCAGCGCCGGAAGGAGGCGGGGGCCGGGTCGGCGGCTGTGCGCAGGCGCCTCCCGCTGGGAGGCGGCAGCGGCCGCGCCGCGGCCCGCCCGCCGGCCCGCCCTGAGCCGCCATGGGGCCGGATCCGGGCTGGGCCGCGCTGGTGCTGCTCTTCGCCGCCTCGCTGCTCACCGTCGCGGCCTGGCTGCTCCAGTACTGGCGGTCGGCAGGCCTGCGGGCGGGGCGGCGGCGCGGGGCGGCGGCGGCGCAGGAGGCCGGGGCCCGGGCGCTGCTCGCCGCGCTGCTCGCCCTCCGGTCCCTGCGGGAGCAGTGGCAGCGGGCCTGGGTGCGAGCCCTCAACAGCCAGGCGCGCCGGCACGGGGTACGGCGGGGCCCGGGCGGGCGGCGGCGGGGGAGCGGCGGTAGCGGCGGCTGCTTTGTTGGCCGGCTGCGGGGAAGCCTGCTTGGCCGGGGGCTGCCGGGCCTCGGCCGCTTCTGGTGTCTGTCCCCATCGGTCTCCCGGCGCTACCGTTGTAGTTTTGAAGTTCGCGAAGGAGAAAAGGCCTTGATGCTCCCATATGGAAAGAACCGCACAGCAGCTTGCACCGCCCGCAAGGCTGGGACTTCTGCCCACGAGAGCTGAGGTCCAAAGTCTGCCACAGCCTTCTCTTCTCTTTCTGTCGCGTCAACGGAAAGGGGGAGTCTTTTTGTTAAGTTGCGTGGGAAAATCAAGAGCTGAAAAAGGTTAGCACGAAGCTAATGTGTTCGAAGAAAAGGAAATTAAGGTCTTGAAGAATGCGATGCGAGCCTCTGTTTGAGTTTTCCAGGAAGATTGGAAAGCTCTCTCCGGTTTTGACACAGTGAGTTAAATTCTGGGCTAGAGGCAGGACAGAACAGCAGGTCTCTTGGTGCAGCACAACCACGTTGGAAAGATCAGGCAATTGGGAGGTGGGGAGGAATGAGAAATTATTACTCCACCTGCCCCCAACCGTTGTTAGGTGTAGCAGCGTACCAGGCTTTGTAACGTCTAACCCCATAGGTAATGTTATGACTTTAGCTCCTTTGGGAATGTTTGTGCAGCAGTGTTTCCAGCATATGTTCTGTAGCTCTTCATTCCTCTGTATTTTCATTTGCCTCACTAATCCCCTGATAATAACTTGCTTGGGTGAGATGAAGACATTGGATCTTTGAGGCAGGCAACTTAGGAAGAAATGCTTGGTTTTGTTATGTGTCACCTGTATGGTATCTGTCTGCTTTTTCGGGGAAGTCCTTTTATATACAGCCATTTGAAGAAAGGCTGCAGAACCTGAATGAGCACTCTCTGAAGTCTGACTGAAGGAGGGCTTTATCAGCAAGTATGGAGCAGTTCAGTTTTTGCCTTTACTTTTCCTGCCTAATGTAGATAGTGTGTTGTCTGGCATCTTGAGATCAGATGGGTTAATAAGGCTTGTTAAGCAGTTGCACTTGAAAGTAACCGCACAAGACACAACAAATCTTAATTGCGTAGGTCAAGTGCCGTGTTCTTGAAGTTCAGTAGTCCTTAATTGTAGAGAGCAGAACCCTTTTTGAAAGGATTTAATCAAATGAGCTCCTTCAAAGTGCAGAGCGAGGACTGTGATTATTTTCAGATGATGGTTGCCTCCTGGCATTAGGAAGTACAAAATGACCAGAATGGGATATTTGTGCATAGTAAGCCACTTCTGTGTTCCTTTTTCCAGCCTCAGACTGAGAATGTTTTTGTTTCACTGGTATCAAGCATCATAGGACAGAGAACGTTTAAAAATATTGTCCACTGCTCCTTTTGAAAGGATGTACGAAGTCACCTAAGACCAGGTAACATGGATTTTGAGCATAGACTGTTAAGGTTTTGTAAAGAAAATCATACCTGGTACTGCTTGGTTCTGGTACCCCGTATGTTGACCATGTGGGAACAATGAGTTTCCTGGGAGACTGTCATCTCACTTCTACAAGGTGACATGGTTGTGCATTACAACTGGGAAGAGCAGCGTGTCTTGTGGCAAGTTTTGTTCTCTTAAGAAATACATAGAATCGGCCTCTGCAAGTATTGTGCAGGTATGAATGCGGATGGGCAGTCTGTGTAGGATTGCAGACCCCTGTTACTCGGCTGATGTTTTTACCTGCTGAATTATATTTTCTGCCTGTTACAGATGGATTAGGGAATTGACTTGTTCCAAACGTTACTTGTCTTACGTGTGTTGCGTCTTCCTATTTCAAGATGTGTCAGAGACCCCGCTCCTGAAGCAGGGTGTTGCTTATTGACGTGGTTTTGGACAGATTTCGTTCATTGGACTGGTCTCACTGATGCTCCTTGGCTAGTTTTGATTGTTTTCCTTTTGAAGAAAGAATTTTTTATTTTAATTTTTCCACTGTGTTCAGTCCTTTGCTTTCCCACCTAAGGTTCTCTGTGCTCCATGCGTGGCATGACTTCTCACCACCTCCTTTGCCTTGTTAGATTGACTCATTAAATGTTAGATTGACTTGGAAAGGTTGGCATAGTTTTTCCTTTGTTGCTGCTTGTGATAAGTGAAATTGTCCTTTTTAACAGAAGTGTGGCAGCACCTGGTCTCTCTTTCCTGCTGGCTAGCGTTAGAAAATGGGAATGGATCTTTGTATCCCTGTTCAGGTTCTGATGGTGTCAAAGGATGGAGTACTCAAAAGTTGTTCATTGCTTTTAGGATGAGCTTATGCTCTGACGGGTTTTCAAGAGATCGAGTGTTCTGTTCCCAAGAGGTTTGTGGAAAAATGCATCTTTCCACAAAGCTGCAGTTATCTGCCAGACGCAGGGATAAAGATCAAGTTAACTGTCAAACTGTAAGCTGGGCCTGCTTTTTGAATTCGGTCATTCCTCCTCTGTTGATTCTTTGTTTTTTAATTTCCTTTAATGTTGTCAATTGCCTACGCTTATTTGCTGGGGACTGAGAGACGTCTTTTGAAAGAAGTTCGGTGCAATTAGGTAAAGTCAGCCTCAGGTTGACTACAGTCTTCTCTGCGTAGTCCGTGCACGCTTTCTGAAGCCTATGAAACGGACTTGTTCTGGGCTGGGGGTATGTTAGGTTTTTCTTTTGTTTTGTTCTTTTAGTGAAGTTGTGTAAAGCACAGTACTGCAATCTGCCGAGATCTTGAAGGAGGAGCTTTTCTCCTTTCTTGTGGTGCAATCTGGTTTTCAGGTAAACCTCTATTTAGAATCAGTGGCAATTCTGTTGTTGAAAATGCACTAGCCTTGGTCATAAAAAGCATTCCCTTGCTCCCCCTCACACGCCCCCCCCCAGTCCCTGTCTCCTACGAAATTATTCTTGCATCCAGTTGAGGGAAGGGACATAAGGCTGATAGCGCTCATCACAATTGACAGCGGCTCCTTCCCCGCTCCCCGTCTGACTCCTCCTCTGCTCTCCTTTTGAGTCCCAAGGGGAGTCAGGGACAGATTTATGCTTGGAAGCGAGTGATCTCACTTTCTCCTGAGTAGACTTATTCTTAGCTCCTTTTGCTGTCATATTTGTTTAATTTTAGCTGTATCAACTGACAAAAAGCCGTATGGAAAGGCAGCTTTGCAAAGCTAGGTTTGATTATTGGGGAGGAGCAGATGGTTGTGAGTAGGTCAGGCTCTCAATGTGGACACAGAATGGTGGAGGATCTCGGCCCTTAGATTTATAAGCCCACTTTCACGTGTTTGCTGGTATGCCTGGGGAAGAACCATAGATTCCTCTCTTGATTGCCTGTTCAAGAGCTATCTTTACCATCCTCTGAGTGGGCTGTCTCATTTTCCCTTGTGCGTAGTCCCAAGAAAGGGAAAGGAAAATGCCTAAACTGTGGTAGAAGTCTCATGGTTCACCATAAAAGGATAATAGAGGGAGGCTAGCGTTCCAGAGTCCTAGTCCTGGAGGAACGCTGCACAGATGCTTCCTTCTTGATAGTCTGTTTCCTTCTGTGGTTGTGTTTTTTCTGCATGGCTTCTTTCAGCTTGGTGAATTTTAAAAGAATATATCCTGATCTCAGGTCTAGATTTGCCCATGTTTCTGAATCGTGGTGAACATGAGAACATGAAGTATGTGGTAGGAGCTTTATAGGAGCGCATTTGTGGTCTGAGCACAACAGCATCTGAATTTGGGTGGATTCTGCTAGGAGCATGATCCAAGGGTGATGGCAGTGGGCAGATGAGGGTCAGTCTGCCTCCCAGCAGTGTCTCATTCTCATCCCTGGTAGTCGAGAGGGTGGCTTCAGTCACAAGGCGTCGCTTTTTTCTTTAAATGTTTAAATGATCTTTAAACGTTAGCAGCTGGTATTTCATATTTCCTAGTCAGATTTCAAGTTACTTGCCTTAAAATTGGTCAAAGACTTAAAAGGAATTGACTTGCCTCTCAAGCATATACTACCCACCTTGTTTTATTTTTCCTCTGTGTTTTCTCCCTGCATTGGGGTTAGATTCATGCTACCTTGTGCATGCTGTTCAGTCTGAGTAGGCTGAGTAATGAGTTCTTTTGAAGTTGGCCGGTGCGTCCCAGTTCAGTGAGACTGACGTATTGGGAACAACAGGGCAGCAGTTTGCCGCTGATGATTATATACTTGAGTCATGGGGCAAAGGTTCTGGTCACGGAGAGAAAGGGCTAATCTGATAATCTGAACTGACCCAGGTGGGCAAACACGGCCCTGGTGGAGGAGGCTTGCTAGAAGAAACAGCAGGCATCACTAGTGTGAAGCAGCAGGGAGTGATCTGACTGGTTTCTCCGTTAAGTCTTTCAGTTTTGAAATTTGGTCACTGGGAGAGCTGCCTCATGCCTGCATTGAGAGGAGGGCATGCGTCCGAATTAATTTTTTAGGGGCAAGCGGCTGTTCAGGTTGTAGTATGTATTCTGGTCAGATTAGCATCCGAGAGCCCCCTCCACCCTCCTTCCTTCTGTCACCTGGGTCTGTCTGTTGCATGGAGGTGGTGGCGCACAGTCTCATTCACTTGAGAAAAAGAGTGCAGTTTCCCACACCTTTATGTTCTCTCTCAGTCACCCTGGCCCTAAAACATGAGCAGCTTGGCAAACAGTCGTGTCCTCGTGCTGAGATTGCCTGCTTGCTCTCTCTTTTTGCCCTTTGTAAGCAGAGGGGAATCTTTGAGGGATAGGTTTTGTGCAGGGATGCTCGCAACTCTTAGTCTTGTATTTCCAGAGAAGGGTTCTCTGTAAGGAACCGGTCCTGTTATACGGGGAAATCCTCAAACAAAGAAGAGGGATGCTTCCACAGTGGAGACTGTAATCTAGTAAACCAGGAGAGGGTGGAAAAAGGGAACAAGCCAAGCGTGGGAGCCAGTGTACCATATGCTGAGGGTTGATTTTGTTGTTGTTGATTGGGTTTTTTGGTTTACTTAGGGCAGGATTAGCACCGAGGGGGGAGAGAGAGAGAAGAGAAACAGCAAAGCTTCTGCAATGGGGAAGGGTTAAGGCACTTCACTTATAGTTGATTGCTATCCAGAACAATTTTCCATTCTCGTTTGGGCTTGCCTGTCTGAAATTAATGTCGTGTTTGTGAGTCTAAGCCTTGTCTGCAGACCTCATTCCCTTTCTTCGTATGGACAAGCCAAGGTGGGTAGAATTGCGGCATGTGATGGTTCTGTGTGACAGTTGGATTTATGGAAACGGACCAGAGTATCTCTGGGGCCCTGCGTCAGAATCGTTCATCCTCTTTGAAACTATCTGGGATACCTTGACCACTGGGAACTAAAAGAGTTCTCTTTTTTTGTAGAGTTCAGTGCAGATCACATTTGAAGAGGGTCCTCAGTTACCACCAACTGCAAATATAAGTTGTGTGACGTGCAAGGGACAGTCAGACCACAGCATGGTAAGGTTTTCCTGTTCTGAACTGTATGGTGTGGGGTTTCTCCGTTGACTGACGGCGTGTTCTGTGGAGACTGCTGAGGCCTGCATGTTGGGGACGGTGGAGCTGGGGAAGTTTTGGGCACGGTCTGTTGCTGAGTTCAGAGGCCTGTCGATGGGCTTGTGAGATTGCAGCTCTGGGGCTGTGTGTCGGTGAGCTCTGGGAGAACCCGGGGGGGAGATGTGTTGGTGGAGCTGGGACGTATGGATGCTGAGCCCCAGCATCGGGGTCCTTCAGTGGAGAGGAGAAGAAAGCTCCTGTTACCAATATGTCTTTACTGCCTCAGAGTCTGAAATGGCAGGTTTGCAGCACAGAACTGGGTCTGGGAGTAAGCCTGGTATTTCTTTCCTGCCGTGATGGATCAACCTTGCCTGTTGCTGTTAGAGGTTTTGCTATCGCATGGCTGCCTTTCACCAAGGATATGAACTCATCTCCCTCCTTTTCTCTCCAGGTGCTATACTGCCGTCTGTCTGCTGAAGGTGTGAAATTCCCTGTCTCTGTTACTCAGCAGTCCCCAGTTGCTGTTTCTGTGGACACCTATCATGTCACTTTGGCTGTGCTGCAGGCTCAGGTAACAGTTGTAAAAAGTTAGCCGTTGAACTTGTTCTTTGACCCGGCCCCGCACCGATCGAGGAAGGAGGATGCCATTTAGTGCAAATGAAGGCCTCATTGTGATGGAAGAAGCAGGGTGCTGTCACTAATGTTTGGCAGGGTGGCAAATATTCCCAGTCTGTGTGCTAAGTCCTGTTTTAGGAGTCTTGTTCTGCAGGTTTTAGCTATGTCACATAGCCGCCACAAAATCCAGAGAGGTTTGAGGCATGGCAGCGTTCTGTACTGTGTTTTTAAGCATGTGTTTAAAAAGCAAAACCTCCACAGAGTTCAGTTTCCCTCACGGTGTGATGGATTAGGGAAAGATGAGTCCTGTCTGTCTGTACAATTATGGTGTTGTTATGGTTGTTGGTGTGAAAAAGAAATCCATTGTGTAGACTGGTTTGCTTGTCGGTGCTCCCCTTAATACATTCACAACAGTGTGATAAAGATTTTTTTTTTTTTTTTTTTTTGGTGTTGAATATTGGAGATGTCTCTTCCAGAACAGAAGCTCTGTGAAATTGCAATGGGTGGTAACTCTATAGGCACTTTCTGGCTGGATTTTCTTCTCTGGGATATGATTTTGTTCCCGTCGTGAAGAAGGGCGTGACACTGGAGACAATATCTTGCTTGGGGACTGTGTGCTCGTTTTTGCTATAGGGAGACATGGTGAAATTAGAATTCTGTGGTGGCAGAAGCCAATCTCATGCTACTGCAGGTATCGCAGTTGGAAGGTTGTCCTAGAACCCTTTTGCTGTCAGAAGCTTTATTAAAATTTTCAACGTACATTTATCAGATCCATCCTGGTTTGGTTTTGTGCCTCCATTCTGTGGTCGTTTAAATAGCTCCCCTCTCTACTCGGTGTTGAGCACTCCTGCTGCTGATCTAGTTGTGGGCAGCAACTGCGGTCGCTTCTAATTTTTGTGTAGTCTCTGGGAGCCAGGTGGCCTTTGTCACATCTCATCAAATTGCTCCTCTATTCAGTGGCATTTTCTAGGTCTCCTTGTCTGCCCCTGCTGAAGTTTTGGGTTGATTGTTCTTGTGGAGAATTGCATGTGGTATTCTAATTGATGTCTTGCTGCTGCACTGTGAAACGCTGGTAAGGTTACCATATGCCTATTGGTCAGAATGCTTCAAGTTTGGTATTCCCAAATGTTTCTTGCCTCTTATATGGACCTGTTACTTACCTGGCTACCGTGTCCCAGATCTGTTGCTTTTGACTGATGACCCTCTGTGTTCATGGTAAATAAATGTTAGTCTGCCAGTTACTTTAAAACTATGTTAAATTTCATTCCCCTGTTTTTACTAGACATATTGGGCCAGGAGTTCTTCCTGTGTGGTCCTGTTCCTGTCTGTTGCATTAATGATGACTTTCGGGTGTATGGGCATGCAACTTTTCAACTGAACTACAGGATGGTGTACAGTCTGGTTTGTCGTTGCAGACTGTGGGTGACCTGGAGGAGTTTTCAATCTGAGGATGATCTCCTAGGGACACATTTCTAACTTACAAATGGCCGTGCTTAGGTTTGGCAATGGTTCATTGCTGTAGCTCAGTAAATATCACGTGTCGGTGCTCAAGTTGCTCTTTTGGATTGTCCTGACGGCTTTTTCTTCAGCAAAAGAAATAACCTATCGTTTTTCCCTCTAATGGCACCTGGGCATCCAGGGGCAGTGAGGAAGCCAGATCTCGCTACGAAGTGATGAGGCTTCTGCAGCTGCTACTTCCCATAGGCCCAGGACCACTTGTGTTCTTACATTCTGTCTCTTATTGCACTGGTGTGAGGACTTTTCAGTTGCTGAGTTTGAAGCGGGGCAAAACGCACCTAATGGAAAGAGAAACTGTTCTTGACTATGAGTTTTTGTTCTGGGCCAGGTGGAGATCCACTTGGAGGAGATACAGAATGAAGGTCTCCTGGTGTCGTGGACGTTCAAGGACAGACCAGACTTGAATCTTTCGGTTGTTCCGAGACTTCAACTTCGTGAGGTGAGCAGCAAACAGTGGGAGGCTGGACTCGCATGGAGGAGGGGCAGGAGGGGCAAAAACAGGGGCTGAGCCAGGAAGAAGGCTGCTGCGGAGGGGAGAGATCAGCAACTCGCTGTCATGGCCATTCAGGGGATTCTTTTGCCCTGGAATCGATACTAGCTCAGCGCTCTCAAAACAGCGCATCCTCAAGAGGGCCGAAGCAATACTGATGTCTGTTGTCCGAGTTTGGTATAACAGCTGAATGGAGTATGTGTAGCAAAAAAGGCTTTCTGTCTATGTAGGTCCTCCTGCTGTTATCAGGTGTAGAGCTGCAAAATGAGCTGGGTTGGCTTGTTTGGGGTGTTTTGGTGGATTGTGGGTTTTTTGTTTGTTTGTTGGTTTTGGGCTTTTTTGAGAGGTTAGTGTGCAGAACCTGTGGGTATTAGAGGTTTAACAAGGTGAATCTTCTGTGATCCAAATAGATTGGTTTTTTTGTTTGTTTTATTGACACTTGCATTGCTTTATCCTGAGTAGATGTAGGAGTTTGGCCATTCTCCCAAAAGTATGGTAGTACCATCTCACGAAGCGGTGAGGATGTGGGAAACTGTAAAAGGTATATCGTCAAAATTTGCAATTGTTAGTCTACAGATGCCAAGGCTTAGTTTATCTCATTTAGAGAGCTTACATTTGCCTGCAGCTGTTAAACAAAAGCTTTAAGCACTGGGAAGAGCGAGTACAGGATATGGGAAGAGTACCTGGGAGGTTATTACCGGGAGGAAGACCGCTTAGCGTCTTAAAGGCTTGAGAGGCAGTTGGAGCTGTATAAGCAGAAAATATGTCTGCCCCGTTATGACTTTCCTGCATTTCCTCTTTGATTTGCGGAGAGAAGAATGAAGGGAGAGCGGATCTGTCCACCATAAAGGACCTGATCGAGGATACCATTGTCAGCACGCAGCCAGCCATGATGGTGAATCTGAAGGCCTGCACCACTGGAGCCGGTGCGGTAAGGCTCTCTCCTCATGTCATTCTTGTGCCTCAAACACTGCCACAGGGCAATTCTGAGGGCCCATGCTCAGGGAGGAATCCAAGTGTTGAGACTCGCTTCTGGGTGACAACCACATCCTGACCTGTGCTGTCATGGGAGTTGGGGTACTGTGGCATGGGGAGTAGGGATCAATAGAAACTACTCTGAAGGGCAGCTCTGTTTGTACCTTGTTTCCTGAACACTGAGCGCCAGTTGCGTTGAGGTGGAGCCAGACTGCCTGAGAGGCATCTCTACTTCGGCAGTCTCTCTGTTGCTCTGAACACAAGACTCTGTCCAGGGCAGCCTTTACAGGCATGGAATGGTCCATGTTTTGTCGTCTTCAGTTGTCCATCTGGTAGCTAGCAAGCATGTTCTTGTCTGTCTCTTTTCCTGTCTGCCTTAAATTTCCCATCTTAAGTAACATGTGGGCCCCCCAGAATAGCCTGAGGAACCTGCAGCATCTCTTGATGGCTCTGTGGGTATTGACATATGTTGGTGTGAGGAGCTATTTAGTAGATGCAAGGATGAACATCATGCATCTTGCTGCTGTCTGCTGGCAAGTGAACGATAAAGGCATCGGTCTCGCTCTCATCATTTCTCAGGTACCCAGCAATAAGTTGACTCGAGAGTCCCCATCTGGAGTAGCAGCAGCCCCTCTGGGTTCTAAGCTGTTGCTCCGGAATCTTCGAGTGCTGAACTTGGGCTGCCAGGGGAAGGGAGGTAAGCGTGAAAACATTGCTCATCTGCAGGGTCAACTGGGCAGGTGGTGAGATTGGAGTGAGTGGCTGTTTTGGGTGGGTTTGAATGGAAAAGAGGGGTGTGCATCCAATGAGATGCTGCCTCGTGTTGACGAGAGCGTGTGTGCGCTCTGTCCCTCTGTTGCAGGAGCTGGGGAGATACGCTGCGTGGCAGAGCTAGACAGCCCCCCGCAGCAGAAGCGGACAAGGCCAGTGACAGCTGGCAGTGCCGGTGCTGCAGCAGAGATGGAGTGGAATGAGGAGCTCTTTCTGTAAGTGTCTGCCCTCCTTCTGGCTGGCGCAGCAGAGGCAGACCAGCATGGTCTCTGGGTGTCATTACTGCACTGTAGTAACTGATGCAGACGGCGCAGAGGTGAAGTCTGCTCTGCAGGGCAGCGTGTGTTTATGCTGCCCACATGCCAGGCTGCCCATTCCGGTGACTGGCCCCAGCTTGCATACATATTTCCTGCTGCCTTGGATGCTTTGTATGTTAACTGGATGGGCAGAAATGCTGATCGTGGGCAGCATGTGAGAGCGGCAGGTGCAGAAGACCTGGAGCGCAAATCTCAGCCTTCCAGACAGATCACACTCTCATCTTCCTCTGGCAGCCTACACAGCCCTTCAGGGGACATAAACCGGAGTTCTCTTCTGTGTAATTTGCTGCTCCTTGTCGTGTCCTCCACAATAGCACAGGTGTACTGGAGCTTTGGAAAAGGTGACGAGGCATGTGAGATTTGAGGGAGGCAAGACACAGAATGGAGTTGCTTGCTCTGTGGCCGTTTTGCAAAGATTGCGCGATACCAGCCCATCTTTTTCTGTTTCAACAGGGAGTTGGGACCTAGAAGTAAAGAGCTGAAGCTACAGGTGCTGGGGAACAATGACGGAGGGGGAAGTGAGTACAGGCAGCTGTAAGATGGATTGTAAGATGGGGAGACAAAAATGACTAAGGGACTTCCTCTGCTTTGAGCCTGTGGTAGTTCTGTGTTGGTACCATGTGTGATGAAGGCTGCAAAGGATTTTTCATATACAACTTTACGTGAGCCTCTGACTGCGTGAAGTAACTCTGGAGTCTATTCTTCTTAGTGAAACGCTCTTACTCTGACCTTTTTGGTACCTGGGAGGTTCCCGTGGCCCACTTGTCTCCACTCTGAAGCGGGAAGAGGGATGCGGGGATTTGCCCCTGGGTGTTGGTAGAACGTTACAGAAGCTTCTTAACTCTGTTCATTTGTACTTGGTCAGGGACTAACCGCAGCACCTATTTCTGATGGAGGCCACACAACGGCCGCCTCTTTGAGGGAGCTGATGTCTGGATTGGTGAAGAGGAGTGGAGGAGCGCTGCCCGCCCCCTCCCCCCCTCAAACCCGGAGTTGTGGGGATCTGCTTCGTTGGCCCAAAGGGTTGCTTCCCAAAAGCAGCCTGGGTTGACTGGGAGACATCTGAGGTGCTGAGGTCACGTGGTGGGTTTTGTTTTCCTGTTTCTTGCAGATGTGCTGCTGGCACATGCCACACTTTTACTTGATTCTGTGGGCAAACAACCATCTGGGAGACAGGTCTGCTCACTGGCCCCAGCAGCTGGGCAGTCACTGGCAGCTGAAGCTACTGTTATATTAGAGGTGAGCTCAGGACTCCATATGCTTCGCACAAACGCATGCTCCAGAAGCGTTCGCAATGTAAGCCTCTAGCTGGAGGCATGTGTGATTAGGCCTGGGCTCATGGCAGGGAACTGGCAGACCCTTAGGCGGAGGAGAGGTGTTTCCTGGCCCTTGGTTTCTGAGCCTCCCACCATTCAACCGACATTGTAGCGGGGATGGCTCCTTGGTGCCCAGAGCAGTAGCTTTTGTCACCCAAATGCCTGCCTTTCCATTTGGGAGGAGGAGAACCTCTCTGAGCTGTGCTTTACTCTTTGTAGCTGCTGTTCCAGGAGTCTTCTGCATCTTTGAATGCTCAACACGCTACATCTCTGCGAACCAGCATCACCCCCACTAAGAAGGTGGAGATGGACCGGACCATCATGCCTGATGGCACCATTGTGACTACTGTCACCACGATTCAGTCCCGGCCCAAGGCAGACTGCAAACTGGGTGAGGCTGCCTTGTGACAGGTGTCTTGTACAAGTGGCTGCTATTGGGGCACAGACTCAGCCATGATCTTCCCTATGCCGCTCGTGCGGGCAGTAGCAAAACTGTTTAGCCATTGTATGTTGTGGTTGTTGCAGACTCGCACCTTGTGTGGTGCTTTTGGCTTCTGGGTCGGAACGTGGCCATCGTCGCCATTCCCTTAGCATCTCGTGTCTGGCTGGAGACTCACGTGTAGCCTTGGGGGAGGGAACTGATGCAGCCCTGTGTTTGGGGGAAGGTGAGAGAGGGACGAGCCTCTCTGACAGACTTTGGTGGCGGGAAGTCCTGACTCAAACATGTATGCTGCTGCATGCATACCTGCATGATGTCGGGCTAAGCGTTTTGCCACTCTTCCTCTACTTTCTTCACTGCTAAAGAAGTTAAGCTGTATGTACTGAATGCAGAGCTGAAAGCATGTTGACCTTGCTTACTAATGGTTGTTGCTCCTTGCAGTCTGATGTCCTGATGAATGTGGTGGTGGATATTCCATGAGGTGGGGCTGAGAAACGGCATGAACAGGGTCTGACGATGGGACTGCTTCATGTGTCTTTTTCCAATAGGCATCTTACTACTTCAGTGCTGCAAAGCCTCATGGAGAGAGCCTCTGCAGGCTCTTCATGTGCACTTGAGTCTTTTTGGGGGTGTGTGTAGGGGACTGCGATACAGTAGTGAAGTTGCCTAAGCTTCATCTGCACTTACTGGAATCTCTGTCTCTCTGCCTCTCTTTCACTGTGAAGATTCACCATCAAGGTCGCCTTCCAAGGTGGAAGTGACTGAAAAGAAGACGACAGTGCTTTTGGAGAGCGGCTGCCCTCGCGGACCCTTGCCCAGCAGTAGCCGTAAGTGCATGGAAATCCCAGGTTCTTACTGGAGTGACTGTGTTTTCAGCCTTTCTTGGAGAGTGGCAGTCTGAATGTGGGTGGCTGAACTCGTCTGCATTTACTGCAGAAGAGAATGTCCAAGTGCCCAAGTGAAGGCAGGGCCGTAGGGGTGGTGGCGGGTGGGGCCAGGTAAAAGAAAATCCACTTTGGCTATCCAGTCCGCGACTCTCGGTGTTCCCTTTCTCGACATGAACATTCTAGGCTACCTGGACCCAAAGACCTTTGCTCACCCTGTACTCAGGGCTCTGTTTGACTTTGGAACAGAGCGCTGCGGCTGTTTTGACGGCGTGCGGCCAAGATTGTCCAAACTCTTGGGAGTCTTTGTAAGTCTTAGTTGAGCGGGAAGGGTATTTTAATGATATGCCTAGTGGGAAAGCTATATGGAGCTTCCTTCCTTTGGTGTATTTGGGCAAGTCTGTAATAAATTCTGTTCTCCACCTTCGTGCACATGTCATTGCCTATTACAAGCATTGCGGTCAGCGAGTGACCTCTTGCCTGTGCTGAAGATTGCTACTTCAAGCGTTGATATCTTTCTTGTGCTCAGGGGATAGCCATATGCCCAATGGCTTGGATCCGGTGGCCGAGACGGCAATCAGACAGCTGACTGAGACGAATAACAAGCCCGCCAAGAAGACCCCAACAAAACGTAGCACACTGATCATCTCAGGAGTTTCCAAGGTATCTGGTAGTTAGGGGGCTCCATTTCCAATCTAGGAGGTTGTTTCTAGGGATGCGTGCATGAAATGACCCTGTCCTTTAGGGACCAGTGTGGGAAGGTTCCAGCACAGGTGACTTGCTCAGCAGAACCCTTTCACTGCTTCCTTGTGGCTTGTCGCTGCTTCCCAGGAAGTGTCAAAGGTACCTTGCTGGTCTGCAGGGCATCTGCCAGTAGGAGTTCACAAAGGGCAGCCGCAGAAAGGGAGGCTGCTGCCGTAGCTCTTTGAGAACCTCCTGGAGAATCTAAGGAGTTCTCCTCAGACTCACCTATGGGAGTGAGGGATGTGCTGCGGAATGCTTTGGAATTGGCCACATTCCAGTATATTTCAGCAAAAGAGTGACGGTTGCGCATCAGTGCTGTCTATCACTGATGATCGGAACAGGAGCATCCGGATGGAAGAAGGGAGATGAATGCAATCCTTTAGACCCTCCCTTCCTGTCTGTCTGACCTTCTAACCCCCCTCCAGGTACCTATCGCTCAAGATGAAATGGCACTTTCTCTGGGTTATGCTGCGTCCCTGGAGGCCATGGCGTATGGGGATTCTGCAGCAGAGCGCGCACCTGACCAGATGCACGATTCTACTGAATCGTCACAGCTGCTGGAAGCATCGCCATCAGGACAAAGGGCCAGTCAGGAGCTGGATGAGACAACGCGATCGGACATCTCTGAGAGACCATCAGTGGAAGATGTTGAGTCTGAAACTGGCTCCACAGGAGCCCTTGAGACCAGGAGCTTGAAAGATCACAAAGGTAAGGATGAAACGTTAGAATTGAGCTAACGTTAGCCTGTTGTATTGAGGACAACATGATATCTGAGTTTCCCACCCGAACGCAGGGACTGCAGCCAGCTTTCAGCATGGCAAAGAGCAGTTTCTGCTGGAGTGTGGAAGAGCCTGCCTCTCTTCTACTTTCCTGGTGGAGCTGTTCCAAACTCCTCTATTTGCAGGTGTCCGATTCCTGTGGCCTTTTCGGTTTCTGTGCTCTCATAGATGGGAGCCCTGTGCAGTTTCCATGTTCCCAAGAACCTGTTTTCACTCCCTGGCCTCTGGGTCTGCAGATCAGGCGCGCGTCCATAAATAATGATTTCTCCTCTGAATTCAGCTTCCTCTGGCATGGAAATGGAGGCCACCTGACAATGTGGATTGTACAGACCTCGATGCCCTCCCTCTTTCTCAGTTAGCATCAAAGAAGCTAGCGCCTCTGACCTGTGGTACCGTAGGGTGTCCACACAAACTCTTTGCTTTTAAACAACGGAGTTGGCCTGCCCTAACTGAGATGCTGTTCTGGACTTTCCAGGCTAGTGTTGATTAGGCAGATAGCGCACCTTGTATTTACCTGCTTGTAGCCATGACAGTTTCAGTTAGCTACAAACTTAGATAATCAAGTGCAAGCCAAAATCTCAATTGCTCAGAATATGAGAGTGGGACAAGTTTTGGGGGGTTGTACCCTGGTACAGCCAGGTACAGTTTGACCTGTGGTGGTCCCTTGTTTGCTTGTCAGCAGGTAGAAAGGTGTGTGGCCTGGATTCTTGAGAGACTTGGCGGGCAGGGAAGAGAAGGAAGTAAACACAAAGCAAGCCCCCTGTTGTCTTGTGAAACTGCGGGCAGTTGTTCTAGGAGCTTGATGACTGGCTAATCCGGGCATCCTTGAGATGGTCTAGTGTGAGAGGCCTTTTCCCTGTTGTGTGCTCCTCCCGGCGTCTCCACATGCAGACATTCTCACTTGTTTTCCATTCGTATGAGTCTTAGCTTTCTATTGCAATTCTGCACGCTTCAACTGAAGGGAGGACATTGTTGCGTAAAAGGAGGTTTATGCAGAGGGGGCACGTGATGGTGTGCTTAGTGAAGCAGCTTGTTGGTATTGCAGTCTGTCCTGAACGTAGACTTTGCCTTGCAGTCGGGAGCCGGGATTCGCCGACCTTGCCATGCACTTCTGCTGTGTGGGACGGAAGAGGTCTTTGCTGCTCATCTGAGAGCAGCCAGGTGTGTTATTGCCCCTGACACTCACCAGGGCAGGATACTAATCGTGGTTTCCATCTCCTTCCTTTCTGTCTCTGCAGTTAGCTTTCTTCGGAGTGGTACCAAGCTCATCTTCCGGAGGAGAAGCAAGCAGAAGGAAGCGGGCTTGAGCCAGTCACACGATGACTTGTCCAACGTCACCGCCAACTCCACCACCAGGAAGAAAGCTGGCAGCTTCTCTCGCCGCCTCATCAAGCGCTTCTCCTTCAAATCTAAATCCAAACCCAAAGCTAGCGACAGCACAACAGCAGGTGAGAACTGAAGGAGGGAGAAGCCTGTTGGAAAGACTGCACAGAGATCCTTTTCTAGTCTCTTGTCTTCCCACTCCGTGGTATCTGTGACCGCAGTCCAGTTCCTTCCAACCTTGGCTGAGGGAAGACACCCCAGTGCTTTACGCCATTTGGGGAGTGGAGGTGGCGAACCCAGGCTTAGGCTACTTGTCTGCCTTGGCTTAGCCTTCTCCGACTGTCATACCCCACTGCGCTCTCCCAGAAAATCCAGGTGACATGCTAATCCCTTCAGGGGTCCCAGGAGCTGCGGAAGCAACTCTGCCTGCGTAGCTGTCTGGCATCACCGGATGCATTCTGGAAAAGCGGGGGGGGTGGGGAGGTGGGGAGCGGGGCTCTCAAGTGGCAACCCTCAGATTTAAAGATCGAGTAACTACCGGGTTAGCTACATTGCCAAGAAATGTGGGGTGTAGCCTCGCTCAGCTCATTATCGAGAGTGAGTGATGGAGTCACTGGCCATCTAAATGCTCTCATTGCTTCTGCTTGGTGCAGAGGCTGTAACCTGACTGAGGTGCGGTGTGGCGTGGGGCGATGCGTTCTTGGGCTTTGAGCTGTGAGGAGAACAAGCTGTGGTTCTCCACCTGGCTCTGCCACTGGAACAGTCTCCGTTTCGGACAGTGCTGGGGCTTTCTGTGCTATACTGATGAAGGAAGGAGTCTCTAAGAAGAAGGAAATTTTAACCACTGGACGAGTTTTTGTAGAAGCCTGGACCCTTGCAAGAACGTCTGGTTGGTGCTGTCAGTGCTGCAGCCCTGTGATGCAGCCCTCCTTCTGCATCTATGTTCTTGAACGGGGAAGGGACCATGCTGCACGCCTGCACCAGCTGTGGTACGAGCGGAACCCTTTCCCTCGGGGCTGGTTGGGGGTGTTGCTGGCAGGGTGCCAGGCAGTCTTACGGACCTGTGAAGCGCCTGGCCTCTCACAGTTCTCACACCAAGGACAGCAGGGAATGGGGCGATGCTAGTGAAAGGGCAGTCTGATGTGGATCCTGAAGCCATGTGGTGGAAAGAGGCAAGAATTTATATGCTTTCACTGATGGAAAGGGTTTCCTGGAGTAGAAGGAACCTTTCTTGATTGCGTCTGGTATTTCCTTTCTTCTAGCAAACCTGATCCACCATGTTCAAACAGTAGGCATTTCTGCAGCAGGTATTTGCGGAGGGAGAGATGTGCAGGGGAAAATCGACTCCTTGTGCAGGAGACTGGCCGCCTAGATGAACGGTTTACCGATCTTGTGACATGTGCACACTGCAAATTTCCCCAGGGCCCCCATTTGGATAGTGTAACGATGCTCTTTGGAGAAACACTCGTGCCCTGTCAATGCGCCTGGTTTGAACGGAAGCTCCTGCTCTCCTGTGGGTTGTAGAGTTAAGGAGACAGGGCAAAGGGGAGGAAAGACCCCACTGAAGAGGGATCACCTAGGCCTGGATGGATTCACTAGCTCTGCTCTCCTGTTACAGTACCTCCCGAGGTGGGGACTGTTGCCCCACCTTATGCAGGATGCAACCAACTGAAAAAGCAGTTGTTCTCTTAATGGTGCGCATAAAACAGTGTGTCGTGTTCTTCAGAAGGAGAAGTCCTGGCTTACTGATAATGGCCATCGTGTGCCATTTCCAAAGACCAGAATGTGTTTGGTATGCCTCTGTGAAAGGATTTACAGGTGGGAATTTCAGGGCGTCTCTTCAAAGTGTCCGGTGGTAGGGAAGGCCAGAGTCACCTGGGGCTTGGATTGAAAGTGCCAGTGCTTGCCAGCAGGAGGGATTCTTTCCTGTTTTTCCTGCTGATTCCCCACGAGGTTGGGCATGTGAGAGAAATCGGACTGGTCCAGCTGGCTGACCAGGAACCTCTTCTCCATCTGTTTGGTTTGATCCGGGAGTCTTTCTGTCATCCCTGAACTCTTTCATGTCTCTTATCCTTTGTTTCTTTCCCAGTCCACACGGTACTGTGCCTGTGTTCGCAGCTCCATGCACTGTTTCTCACTGAAAATAATTTTCCTCGATGCGAGTGACTGGTTCCATGCTGCATTGCTGGTGGAAGCTGGCAATCTGCAGCTCGCCTCTGACGATCAGGCTGCCAGTCCTTCCTTTGCTGGGTCAGTGCGACGTCACACGCGGCGCTGGCCTTCGCAGGCACGCCCTTGTTCCCAGAGCCTCAGGGTTTGGTTCCCGTTTGTCATTCTCTCTGGCACCGTCCCTGCTACGACTCTGCCTCTGTCGCTAACAGTACTTGACGCTCCGTTTTTGCTTTTTCTTTATTCTTTTTCAAGATCATGTCAAAGTTGCTTTGAACGAGGAGTGCTGGCTGAGCCCAGACAGCACCCCTTCTCTAGTGGGATTGCTGTGAAACCTTGCATTAGAAGTGTGCGTTTGAAGGGGAAGGAACTTTCAGAAGAGCCAGCAGCTCTTTAGGTGGGGGTTTATCACAGGACCTTCTATGAGTCTTGTTTAATAGTCCTGTATTCTTTAAACCGCAAAAGCAGCTCGTGCTGTCTCGGTGCGGAGCAGCTGGAGGTGAATGCCCGAGGCTCCCACCCGCGCTTCTGAAGCCTGAATCTGGAGCTCATGTACATGAGGAGGGCTGCAAGGGCTAGCAAGCAATGTCCTTGTCGCTGTAGACAGGAGGTGGAAAAGGTGAGTGAGGTTTGTGTCGGACAAACACATATCTAGACTTCCACCTGAATATTTTGGCCTGGCTCGAAGGAAGGAGGCAATAGGAAAGCTAGAAGTAAAACCAAAACTTGAGTTCCTCACCGGCCTTGGAGTCCAAGGATTCCTTTCTAGCCGTGTTAAATGGGCAATTCCTGCCATGTGTCTGTATGGAAAGAAAATAAATGTCTTTTGTATTTAATCCCTGCTTGTGCTTCTGGCTTTAGGACAGAAGAAATGCTATTTGAAATTTGCTTTTCCCTGTTTAACTTCTGGATACCCTTGCCTTCACCTCGGTGCCCTTGCGGGGTCTGTGGCATTTTGTTATGCCCGGCACCACGGAGCAACCCCAGTGTGCAGTGCGGGCCACCATCTAACGTTTTAGGCTCAAATGATCTGCAGTTGCCAGGTTGTTGTCTCAGGGTAGGCTCAATATTTGCACCTTGTGAAATCAGTTCTTTACCAAGTATGTGGGGGAAGAAGAGCGGCAGATCAGCGGGCTTGAACGCACGGAGGCTTCTGAAGGAGTTCAACCCCGGTTATGAGGGCCTGCGTTCCAAATGCTGCATTTCACTGCCGGCTATACAAGTAGAAATGGTGACTGGTAAATGAAGCCAAAGTATGTATTTTGGGGGGTTGTGGGTTTTTGGGTTTTTTGTTTGTTTGTTTGTTTGTTTTCTATTTTGGCTGAACAGAGTTACTAGAACTTACCTATGCTGTGTATTTTTACTTCTCTGAAGAAAATAGATTTCTCTAGCTGTAAGTATGCTTGTAAGTATATTTCTGTCTGGATACATCCTCTCCCCATTTTTTGGTAAGGCTTTTTAAGAGCCTGCCCATCGAAGCATCGGCCCGTGAGGGTTATCCTCTCGAGGCGAGAGAAAACAGGCATGGGAAGAAATGGGGGGGAACTGCAAAACCTCAGTGTTTTGGGGATGCCGTGGGCTCTAGCATGATGGGTGTCTGACTGAGGCCTGATACTTGGAGAGGGCACTAGAAGGCCACCTGTTTGAGGGCAGAGGGATCA
This sequence comes from Fratercula arctica, assembly GCA_947846985.1. Taxonomy (NCBI): domain Eukaryota; kingdom Metazoa; phylum Chordata; class Aves; order Charadriiformes; family Alcidae; genus Fratercula; species Fratercula arctica. Next base: position 8,190,942 of record CANTUZ010000019.1, read on the forward strand.
CATGTGTGTTTGCATGCACTTGGGATTAGAATACACTCTGCGAATACCGGTCACACTGCAAAGTGACTGAGGACAGCAGGGTGGGGCGGGAAAACAGCCTTACCAGCTTCTGTGGTGTCCACAAAATATTTCTTACATGGACCTCCGCAGGGGCAGACTTGAGCAAGCAAGTCCAGGTTCTGCCCCTGCAAGCACCCTCATGCTGCGATGCTGAGTTGGGTTTTCAGCTGAGGATGGGTTTTTAGGCAGACCGGCTGAAGAGAGGGAGAGCGAGGGGAGCCTGCTCGGCTAGAGAGCTAGTCAGAAGACCATTCAGTGGAGGGGAGCATAATGAAAACATGAAAACTTCAGATCCGATATAAGAGGGCCACAGGCATGTGCTGTTTCTAGCCTAGAACTGGGTGCATGGCAAAGCATATGCTTACACTGTTTTCGTTCCGCTTTTTTTGTCTTCAGCAATGATGCTTCCTTCCTGCGATGACTTCTCTTGGTTCATTGTTTGCTAAACCTACAGAGGAGTCATTTCTGGGTAGCTGTCAAGATACTTGAATGTTGGGTGGCTGGCATTTGCGTGTTTTGGGGTCTTTTGCCTTGTTTTCCCCTCCTTCCCTCCCTCCCCCTAGGTCACGGTGAATGTCATGATAGAGTAACAATCCCAGTGGTGGTCAAACTTCTGGAAAAGGTCTTTGTGTACTTGCAGTATTGCAGCTCCTTCTACAGGCATGACTGCTCCACACCACCTTTCCTTGCTCGTACAGGTACTGGACCAAATACCCATGCTGAATTTGAATTAGCGCCTCTCCTTGTGCGTGCTCTTTTGTACTTTGATGCCTTTTCTCTGGGTGGATTATTTTAACCCCAGATTGTTTAGAGGGGGGAAAAAAAAAAGGAACTGTGTTATCTATTTAAGAGATGAAAATAATATTGACTTATTTCGGACTAAATGAATGAAGTTCTTGCACCTTTGTAAATGTTGAAGAATTCCATTGCTGTGTAATGGCTGAACCTGTTAACTTATTAAACTATATGGAAATCAGAACCTGACACCGAGTCTGACTTCATACCCGTGTGAGTGGGGCAAGTTGGGCTTTGGCTTTCTGGATGCTCAGGGAGGGGTTTGATGTGGAGCCTTCTTTTGTAAGACTGGTGTTTCTGAGCAGCCTTTTTTGCCAAATGCAGCTACACGGGTTTACAGGCTGTAGACCAGGGCAAGGGCTGTAGCCTTTGCAGCATTTCTGGGAGGCAAGGGATTCCCAACACGTCAGCCCTGGGAAGCGTGAGCAGTGCCGAAGCCTTCGGCTCACCACGGCCATGCGGCAGGACCCTGGGAGGATCGGTTACAGTTTCTCGGGATGCCCGAGGGGCGCGGGGAGAGCCCTGCCCTCTCCTTCAGCCCTTGTCCTTGCCTTATCGTGGCAGGGCCTACAGTCCCAGCTGCAGACAAGGTAGGCCAGAGAGGGGTGGCTGCGCATTCTGCTCCAGGCAGGGCTCATGCTGCGGGGAAGGAGGTGATGGCGGGCCGACACGCTGGCCTTGCTGCGGGGGGCGGGGAGAGACCGTCGCCCACCCTGTTCCTGCAGCGGGAGCCGCCGTCTGACCGCCGTACTCGGCGGGGCGGGAGGGGCGAGCCAGGGGGCGGCCATTGCAGCGCGGCTACCGCGCATGCGCGACGGACAGCGCGGCGCCTCCGGGCTGGCACGCGGTCCTGCGGCTCGGCCTTGGCGCATGCGCAGCTCCGCCTTCTCAGCGCACGCGCAGTGGCGGGAGCAGCGCGGCGGCGCGCGGGGGGAGCTTCCTCACGGCGGCGGCAGGTGAGGGCCGCGGCGTGGCCAGCGAGACCCTTCGGTGGTCGCAGGCTCGGGGGTGTCCCCCGCCCGCCTGGGAGTAGTGGGACGGTGGGGCTTGGCACCGTGGGTCGCGGGAGCTGTTGGGAGCGGGCCAGGGCCTTGCCCGTACCCCGTTCGGTTGTGAGAGACCCGTTGCCGCCCCGGCAACACGGATACAGACCGCTGGAAGCCCCGGAGAAGGGCAGGGGCCTGGTAGTGAACAGAGAAACCCTGTCGCTTTGAGCGAGAAACGATGCCAAGTAATAGTTCTCTGTAGACTATATCGCTAACGTAACACAGTGTCTGTATATACATCCAAAGGTGCGGGACGTCCATGTAGCATGTGTGTATATGAGAGAGAGACGTTCTGCATCTATGAAGTCTCACACTTAAAGAGCTGTACTCTTTGAGGGGACTGACAGTTGGGTAACTGGGCCTACAGAAGAGGAAGGGGGAGAGGGTGCGAGAGGGAGAGAGAGGCGTCCAAATTGTACATTTCTCCAGGCGTCACCAAGAGCAGGAGCTGTGGTCTGGTTCCCTGTTCCCAATTTCTAATTCCTCCCTCTGCCTCTCATAGCCTGTCTGGATTTTTTTTCCTCAGTCTCTCTCCCAGTCTGGCTCCCTCTGTTTTAATTCCACATACTGTCCCATAGCTCCACACTACTTGTTTGTCTTTTCCCATCTCTCTCTGGTTCCCAATCCCTGTACTTTCATTCCGCCTCTTCTTTGTAGCCTGCTGCTATTTTTTTTCCATTCTGTATTGTGTTCTGTTGGGTCCCCTACCTCTATTTATCAATTCCTCCTTCTCTGCCCTGCGGCCCATTGCTTTTCCCCATTTTATTTCTGCCTCTCACTGTCTGTCTGGCTCCCTGTCCCTGATTTTTTAATTCCTTCCTCTCTGCCCTGTTGCCCATGTGATCTTTTGCTTTTCTCCATCTCTCTCTGGCCAGCTCTCTGTCTCTGTTCATTAATTTCTCTCTCTCCACCACGTATCCTGTCACTTTTGTCTTGTCACTGTGGAAGGAGAGGTTTCAGACAGGGATACTCTACGTTAATAGTGGTCACTGCTGCTTCTTTCCCTCTCCCAGAGGCCGAACTGAGGATGCGGTTGTCTGTTCCTTCCCTGAGGATGCCGTTGACTGCGCCTGCCTCAAGCTTGTGTGGGTTGTCTCTGCCTGGGCTCTCCTCACACCGTGGGGCGAAAAGGGACAGGCGGAGCACTGACTGACTGGCCGTGGGCAGGAGCTCCCACGGCTGAAGTTGGAGAGGCCAGAGAAAGGTACAAAAGAAGGTATGGAAGGCCATCGGCTGGCAGCTGCCTCCCGCTTCAGGCAAGAGAGAGCCTGCCTCCCTGGGTGAGGAGGGGTCCCTCTTCATAATCTGCGGCAGCCAGACAGCAACGTGCACTGCAGGGTCTGTCCGTAACTCAGAGTATGGCACTGCTGTGGAGCACAGGAGTGAGCCAGGCTATGTGTCTTAGGAAGCCTCAACTCATAAGAGCTCTGAGACACCTCCACCTGTTCTCTTAGGTGGAGTGTAGCCAAGCAACTGAAGAGAAAGGGAGGAGAGAAGAAAGAAGTGTCTGACCTGTCAAATTCTCCCGGCAGTGACAAGAGTGAGAGCTGCGGTAAGTTCCAGGCTCTTGGGGCCCTGTCTTCCCTCTCGTGCGTCTCGGTCCCTCCCTGCCCCTCTTCTGGCCCTCTCTCTTTCCCACACTGCTGTGATTTGTTTTCAGGCACACGAGCGGGAATGTAGGCACTATAGAGCTTAATGGTTTAATGGTATCAATTCACAGCTGTGCAAGTTAAATTAGTGACAGAGGAAAGTCAAATACTTTAATAGTCTAAATCTTTTTATTGGATGTATATAAACATCGGCACACCTTTTCAGCATAAAGTGAGCGACTGAGCTTTGTTCTTTATTGTTCCTTGTACTCTTCAAGGTTTTACCCTTCCCTCTCAGCTGCATTGACCCAGCAAGCATTGAGGTCGGCATTGAGTGGGTGAGGTGAGCCAGCAGCAGCACAAGGGCTGTAGCTGTGGCAGTGGGTCCATCAGCGTCGATTCTGGTTAGAGCACAGCCTGGTCCTGCCACCCTGCAGGGTGATCTCCCTGTGGCCGCAGTGAGAGGAAGGGGCCAGGCATTTCCCAGTGCCAGCCAGAGGGTTTACAGTTACACTAAGAACATGTTCAAAATGATATTGATTGGTCTTGATAACAACTTTAAGAGTTCAAATCGCTCTGGCTTTTGAAGGCTGTGCTGTATTTTGAGCTGAGCTGTTTCCCTGGGATTCTCCTGTAGCTCAGCTTCTGTCGTATCCGTCAGTCTGATGGAATTCCTCTAATCTCTTCTGTGCTATTTTTTATTATTGTGAAATATAATTGGGGATTTTTGTTTCTCAGCTGCCTCATTGTACACGTCTCATGCTGCTCGAGAGATGCCCCAGCCCAGGTTTGCTGTTGGGGGTGGAGGTGAGGTGGGAGGGTCGGGGCTTCCACCAGCATTTGGGGGGAAAAAACCACAGCTTTGCCTCCTGGCACCTTTGGTGTGGGAGCAATTGCTGAACGTTTGATATTTTTGACTCGGCCCTGGGAGAGTGAAATAAGGTGTTTTTGAGGATGAAGTAGCCAGAAAAGCGACTTAAGAGCCCCAAGGTACCTGTGAAAGTGGCTCTAGTGCAACTAATCTGCCAGTGAGTCAAAAAAAGCAGGGTTGTCTAAAGAATGCAAAGGCCTAGTGGCCGGCATCAACAACTGTGCCAGAGATGATGCCAAACACTTTTTCCTCCGCTCGGCTGTAGTCTTCGCAAACCTCCGCGAAAGAAGGAAGCCTTAGATTCCTACCCGGCTTTGTGCTAAAAATTTTTCCCCTCTCTCGGCAGAATGTCAAGTGCCAGCATTTCTCCGTGGTCACCCTTTTGTTGTGCTGTGACAGTGGCGGACAGATGGAAAGGATCCGGAGCGCTCTGCGAGTACGAGGTAGGTCTGCGATGTGCGTCTGCTTTCTTCCTAAGGTCCTTGCAGTGTGGACTTTGAAGTTAACACGAAGGCTTTGTCAGCTCTCCTTCTGTAGTTTTTGTATGAAAGATTTTAAGAAAACACTAAAAATAATGTGAGGTCTGTTCTGGAGCATTCGCCGATCTGCCAGTCTGTTTTGGTAGCCTGATGGATGGCAGCGCCGGGGGTTTGATTTCCCCCCTGACCCTCAAAAGGAAAACCATTTGGGGGGATCTCTTATCTTGCTGATTTTTCTATGTCAAAGGAAACTTTTTTTTCAAAAAAAAGAAAAAAAGAAAAAGCTAAAATTGTAAAATTTACAAACTGACTTGCATTGTTTAAACTGACACTGCCAAATAGCTGTAGCGTATTATGCAATTAGCAATTTATGAGGCGTATTTAAGCAGTTGGGCGTTTGTTCTAAAGGTTTAAAAAGAGAGGCGACCGAATGTTAGCGGGTTTTTCCTGGTATTAGGACAGAGTGCTCTGAGGTACTTTATTTCTGTCTGGCTTTCAGTGGCGCGTTTCCCCGGCAGCCCGGTAGCATCTCTCTCGGGCAGTGCCACTGACCAGATGTCCCTCCTCCTTGTCTAACTCCCAAAAAAACCCTCAGTCGTCATTACTGTGTACTTTGAAGAGGGGTAGTTTAAGGGTATCAGTTCACAGCTGTGCAAGTTTAAATTAGTGCCAAAGGAAAGTCAAATACTTGTAGAGTATGAGTGTTTTTACTGGATGTATATGAACATAGGCTCACCTTTTCACCATGAAGGCAATGACTGAGCTTTGTTCTTTCTTGTTCCTTTTGCTCTTCAGGGTTTGACCCGTCCCTCTCGGCTGCATTGACCCAGTGAGCGGCGGCGGCGGCGGCGGCAGCAGCAGCAGCGCGAGTGCTGTAGCTGCAGCGGTGGGTCCGTCAACGTGGATTCTGGTTACGGCCCAGCCCGGTCCTGCCGTCCTGCACGCAGGGTGAAGGATCTCCCTGCGGCCGTGCTGGGAGGAAGGGGCCAGGCGTTTCCCAACACCAGAGAGAGGAGGTGGGCACGAATAAAAAGGGCTGTGTGTGTCTGTGGGGGTGATGACATCATTTGGGGCGCCCCAGCGTCACCGAGGGGGCGATGATGTGGCAGAGGAGCAGGTGAGCGAGGGGTTGTGGGTCATGCGGGGTTCCCCCCCGCCCCCAAAAGAGGCGGGTCACAACCCCAAAATGTGTGAAAATTCATGGGGGTGGATTAAAAAAGGCTAAAACCTCTAAATATGGGCGTGAGGCATTGAAATAGAGTCAAGCCTCTCAGTTTGATATATTTTGATAAATAACGTATGTATATAGAAGGAGTTAAAAATAAAACCCTGTATCTCTAAGCATTCAGTGGTTCGATGTTATAGAAAGGGTTTTAGAATATAAAAAGATGGAAAAAAATGATTTATATAGAAGAAGGTATTAAAGTGTCAAAATATGTCTAACTCCCTGTTCTATATAATAAGTGTTAACACTGTAGTCTAAATATGTCTGAGTCTAAACAGATACTCTATATAAGTGTAAATAGGTAATATATATTCCCTAAATGGATCTATCTACATGTGAGTAGATGCATTACTGTAAATGTCTATGCTCTGTAAGGTTTTTTAAATGCGAAGAAAGCCTGTTTATAGAAAGGATTTAAAAACTCTCTCTCCCCTTTATCTGTCTTGAAGACATAAAAGCGCTTTCCAAAACTGCCCCTTCCCCCTTTTCCCCTCGCAGTTTGTGGCTGACTGCCCTGAACGGGGACTTTCCCCCACGGGACCGTGCGCACGCTGAGCAGGAGCTGCCGCCATGGCGCAAAAATACCCCAAAGTCCCTGATTCTGGGTCTGCGCCAGGGGGCAAACCAACAAGGGGGTAGAAAAAAACCACCAATTTGGGGCTCCCAAAAACCAGATCCACCTGGACTGGTGCAGTTGGAAAAGGAAAAAAAAAAAAAACAAAAAAAAACCAAAAAACCAAACCCCAAACATTTTCATCCAGAAAAGCAAAAATCACCGATTTTTTCATGTTGTAGACAAGGCGCCAGCCTCCCTCCCGGCTCCCCGGCAGACTCGGTGGTGTCACTCCCCCACCCCCCCCCGGGCCTGGTGCGCCGCACAGAGCGATGCAGCGCGCCCCTCGGGCTCGTTCTGGGGCAAAAACCCCAGTTCCGCAGGTTTTTTGGGGCAGAGGCGCTGGCTGTCGCTGCCTGGGCTGCGAGTGCGGACACGGTAGAATTGATGGGAGCCCCGCAGGCCGGTAAGTGGTTCCGGTCCCCGGCTGGCCTAAAGCGGGCTGAGAGCGGTCACCGTTCATCGCTCTATTGAGCGCTGAGAAGGGGATAATGAAGGCGGTGGTGGCGCCCGGCGGCCGTCCCTGCAGGTGGAAGCCGCGCATGCGCCGTGGCGCCTCCCTCCCGCCCGCCCTCGGCCCCGCCTCCCGGCCGCCCTCGGCCCCGCCTCCCGGCCGCCCTCGGCCCCGCCTCCCGGCCGCCCTCGGCCCCGCCTCCCGGCCGCCCTCGGCCCCGCCTCCCGGCCGCCCTCGGCCCCGCCTCCCGGCCGCCCTCGGCCCCGCCTCCCGGCCGCCCTCGGCCCCGCCTCCCGGCCGCCCTCGGCCCCGCCTCCCGGCCGCCCTCGGCCCCGCCTCCCGGCCGCCCTCGGCCCCGCCTCCCGGCCGCCCTCGGCCCCGCCTCCCGGCCGCCCTCGGCCCCGCCTCCCGGCCGCCCTCGGCCCCGCCTCCCGGCCGCCCTCGGCCCCGCCTCCCGGCCGCCCTCGGCCCCGCCTCCCGGCCGCCCTCGGCCCCGCCTCCCGGCCGCCCTCGGCCCCGCCTCCCGGCCGCCCTCGGCCCCGCCTCCCGGCCGCCCTCGGCCCCGCCTCGCCGCACTGTCGCTGGTGCTGCCCTCCTGTGGCCACAGCGCGGTACTGCAGCGCCCGTCACGCACGGGCGGCTGCCGGGCGCCATCCCCGCCGGCGGGGCCGGGCCGGGACCACCGGGGAGGCGAGCGAGCCCCTTCGGCCGGGGCGGGGGTGTCTCCTGCCCGCTGGCCGCCCGGGGCCGGCGGGGCGGGAAGCTCCAAACCGCCCGCTGCGGCAGGCTGCCGGGGCGCCGGAGGCGAGCCGCGTCCGGGCAGCCCCGGGGAGTTAGCCGAGAGCGGACGGAAGGCAAGCGGGCCAGAAGGCGGACACCCCGCGGGCGCAGACGCCGGGCGCCTCCCCAGCTCGCCAGAGCTCCCACGGAGTCTCCCCGATCCCCGGCCCGTGCCGCCCGCCACCGCCGTGTTCGCCCCCCCGGCAGGCGCTGGCCCCCACGCAGCCGCAGCGGCCGCTGCCCCCGAGCTGCGGGAGCCCCGTCCGCCCTCGAAGCTCGGGACCCCAGGGAGCGCTGCGGGGGGGGCCGGGCAGTGCGCCAGCCTTATTTCGTGCCTTCGCATACAACTCTCTACAGTTTTTAAGAAGAAAAAGACGTATTTTGGTGAATGCCTCCAGCCCGTCCTGCCCGGCCGCAGGGCCCCGTCGTCATGGCAACGGTCCCGACCCCCGCCGGAGCGTCCTCGCCATGGCAACGGCCCTCGCGCGCATGCGCGGGAGAATGGGCCAACCACAGCGCGGGCGCCGCGCTCCCATTGGTCGGGCCGCCTCGCCGCGCTCCGATTGGTCAGATCGTCTCGCCGCACTCCGATTGGCCGGATCGGATCGCCGGGGAGGTGCGCGGTGGGGATTGACGGCGGCGAAGGGCCACTGGAGCTGAACTGCCCAGGAGCGGAGTGGGCGATGGCCAATGGGCGCGCGGCGTGGGCGGGCCGGCGGCGGCGGCGGGCCGCGGCGCTCCGGAAGCGGAGGGGGCCTGGGGAAAATGGCGGGCGGGTGGAAGCGGGCGCGGGGCGGCCCGGGGAGAAAGCGGGGCCCGGCGGGCGGGCCGGGTCCGCCGGGAGCACGTCGTGAAGCACCTGGAGCGCGTGAAGGTGAGCGGGGGGCGGCGGGGGAACCTGGCGGGGAGCCGGCGGGGTCCCGAGGCGAGGCGGGGGGACCCGAGGGGGGCACGGGGAGTCTTGAGGGGTCCCTGAGGGGGCCTGGGGGGGTCTTACTGGGGCATTGTAGCGTCGGAGGGGGCTGGCTGGGCCCGGCTTCCCGCGGGGTCCCTTCGGCCTGGAGGGGTTGGGGCGCGCTGCTGGCCGTGCCGGAGCAATGAAACCCGGAGCGGCGGTGATTGGGCGGCGGGCGGGCCGAGCTGGTGCCGCCCCGCAGAGACGCGGGGCCGGGCCCTCAGCTGTTCTCCAGCGCTCCCCGCAAGTGCCCGTGGGGGCTCCTGGGGGTGCCGGGCCGTGGGGCGGCTGCGCTCCCCCCGCCCCTCGGCACCGGCCAGGGGGGTTGCAGAGGCGGTGAGGAAGCAGAGAGGGGGAGCCGGTTTGGGGCCCCACCTGGAGACCAGGTCTTCTGCTCCTGGGGCTGGCAGAGGGGCTTGTGTGGCTGGTTTTGGGGCTGAGAAAGAGAGGGAATTGCGTGGCTTTGGTCTCAGGAAGAGGAGCCAAGATGAAATCCACGCCGGGTGCCTCTCTCTGCGTGGCAGGTCCGTCCCGGCCCCGCTCCCGAGGGCAGAGGTGGGGTGGGGGTCCCCCGGCTGGTCCCCGTTGGCTGGGTGTGAGAAACAGGCTCATTTCTCACCTCCTCTTTTCCCAGGGTCACCTTCTGCGTCCCGGGAAGAGAATCCTGCACGGCTGATTCCATTTGCGGCTCAGGTAATGGCACGTGTCGGGCTGGGGGAGCGGGGAGGCCCACTGGTGAGTTTGGGGATGCTGCAGACAGTCCACGTCAAACCTGCAGGAAGGGCAATTTTGCTGCCCGTGCAGGAAAGCTGATGAGGAGGAGCTGCAGTTCACAGAGAGCGCCTCCTTGCTGAGTTGGTGCCTTGGTAGTTCGGAGTGTTTTCCTTTTGGGGTATAAGAGTGAGCTTTCACCTTGGGTAAATTGAGAGTTGCCCGTTCCCTTCTTTAGGGTCAGGTGTTTCTCTTCTGTTTGTTCGTACTGATTTCATGGGCAAAGTGGAAACAGCCTTTTATTTTTTGATGCGTCACTAAATTTTTATGAGGATATGGTGTCAGTACAGTTAATTTTTGAGCACCTAGATGCTGGTAGAAATGTAACGAGTGAAACGTGATGGAAAGGGATGTGTCGCTTGATTTTTATTCAGTTTTTCTTTTTCTTGAGAGCGGTGATGGCGTGTTTTTCTGTGGCTCAATGCACGTTCTGTGGAGCCTTCAGTCTAGGACTTCCAAGTACAAAAAGTTTGTCCCTCCGGAGAAGGACTCGTCCTTCGTAGGACTGAGGTGTAGACTTGGAGGGTCTCTTAAGGGCGTGATGGGTATTAAGGCCAAATTTCACCGAATGTTGCTGCTGCTGTGGGTTCTCTGCTTTCCTTAATGTCCTCACAGCTTCCTCATGGGTGGGAGCTCTGAATCGTAATTGCTTTTCAGTCCCCAGCACATTTTTTTCCCCGAGGAGAGGCTCCGTTTAAAAGTTAATGAGTTTCCTCTCAAATGTGCCCGTCAATGAAATTGAGTTATGATAAGGAAACCCCCCCAAACGACACGACTCTTAGAGATCTGGACCGTTTCTGGACACGTATTCCTCGCGTGCAAATGTCCTCGGGATACAGGTGGTCTGCACGTCATGCTCTGACAAGACAATACGCTGAGAGAGGGAAAGACACAAGGTCCTGGGGTTTTTGCTTGTTTGTTTTATGGGGGTTCTTTTGTGTGTGTGTGTGCTTTCAAAAAGAGAGTGCAATGTTGACTGCAGGTGGCAGCCTGCAGAGCTCTCTTGCTGCCTGAGCTCTCCTCGTCTTTTTCCCTCCTCTTTCAGGGCTGTAACTTTCAGTTGGATAATTTTAGAAGAGCAGTTAAGTGACTTGCCTGTGTAAAAGTGCTGGTAATTCCAGGAAGGTAAATGTTTGAACCCGTAGTGAAAATCTTGGCTACGAGTAGAATTTCTGAAGGAAGAGCAGCCGTGGCAGGAAGCGAATAGCAAGTTGCGCATCCCCTGAAATGGGTGCGGCTGAAGCTGAGCTTGGGCGTGCAGCCTGCGCTGGCGGGGACGCGCGGGGGCTCCTCATGAAACCAGCCGGGCGTGCGCGGGCACCTGCAGGGTTGCGCTCTGGTCTGGGAGCGTGCCGTGCTTCTGCTGTTGGGAGAGGGAATAGAGCGTGTGCCTGGTAAAGCCAAGGGCAGTCAAAAGCTGGGAGGGACCCTGCGCGGGTTTGGTGGCGCAAGGTCAGTTTGAAAAGATCTTGGCCGTTTGGAGAAACGTCCTGGAAAAAAAAGCTGCTTTGTTGCAAGGAGGCAGTTTAGAAGGAGAGGTGAGTTGCTGTACCCTTTAAGAAAAATATTCAACCCGGGACGCGTCGGGTGAGGAAACCTTGGCTCTGCGTAGGCTCGAGAAAGCGTCCGTAGGCGTCTGTGCCTGTCACCCGCGTGTGCCTGGGAAAGTGTCTCTGGGGAAACTAAAGCTGCCAGCGAGTCAAAAAAATGTCAAGGTCTAGTGGCCGGCATCAACAACTGTGCCAGAGGTGGTGCCAAATGCTTTTTTCTCCGCTCGGCTGTAGTCTTCGCAAGCCTCCACGAAAGAGGGAGGCCTTAGGTTGCTGCCCAGCTTTGTGCTAAAGGTTTTTTTCTCTCTCTCAGCAGAATGTCAGCAGCCAGCATTTCTCCATGGTCGCTCTTTTGTTGTGTGGTGACAGTGCGGGACAGCCGGAAAGGATCCGGCGTGCTCTGCGAGTACGAGGTAGGTCTGCGATGTGCGTCTGCTTTCTTCCTAAGGTCCTTGCAGTGTGGACTTTGAAGTTAACAGGAAGGCTTTGTCAGCTCTCCTTCTACAGTTTTTTGTATGAAATATTTTAACAAAACAGTAAAAATAACACAAGGTCTGTTCTGGAGCACGTCACGCCCATGCAAGGCTTATTTCCCTGCGTTTCCTTTCTCTTCCTGAAAGCACGATCTTTTCTTTCTGTGCGCTTACTGTTAAGCGAGGCCGTGAAAATAATTGTGTTCTGAAAGAGGGAGGAAACTGTTTGTAAGATTTCAGATGTTCAGGAGAAGCAGGCTCTGCGTTCCTGATCAAAGCTTTATGCTTTTGAGTCAGTAAGTGTTTAGGATATCTTATAGCAGGACTCGAGAAACCTTACTGATAGACTGGCATCTGTCCTGAAGGCAGTCGAGGTCAAAGAAGAGATGTGGACAAACCGGGACAAAGCGGCGTTGCTTCTGCCTGTTTTCCAGGCATTCCCACGAAGCATCAGCAGCCTCGTAACTAGTGATGGCGACTCCTGCTGTGGTTTTGGTGAGTTGTTGCTTCCATCACGTCCTTTGTCCGTAACGTACAGTGTGTCATTTTGATGTCAGTTGGAAAGAGATTTTCCGAAATGGAAACGTTTCTCTCTCAAGCAGTGTCTTTTTATGAAGTTCCCGTCAGAGCGGGTCCTCGGAGATGAAGCACTGGGCAGTCGAAGTCGCGAGCAACGAGACTTTGCGCTCTCTTTGCACTTTGCCGGCCTTTGGGTTCTCGGTTGTGACAGTGGAGATATCGTAGAACCGTGTTCCTCCGCGTGTTCAGCGCGGCCAAAAGCATTCGCCAATCTGCCGGTGCTTTCTGGTAGCCCGATGGATTGCAGCCCCGGGGATTCGATTTCCCCCCCTGACCCTCAAAATGAAAACCATTTGGGGGGGGATCTCTTGTCTTGCTGATTGTTTTAATATCGTAATTGAAACTTGAAGAAAGGGCTAACATTGTATAATTTACAAACTGACTCGCCTCGTTGCATGTGCAACTGCCAAAAAGCATACAATGCGTGAGGCGTACTGAAGCAGTTCGGTATTTGTTGCACGTGTTTAAAAAGAGAGGCGACTGAATAGAACCAGGTTTTTGTTCCCCCGTTGTTTCGCGGGGGAGCTCTGAAGTTCTGTATTTCTGTCTGGCTTTCAGTGGTGCGTTTCGCCGTCAGCCCAGGGAGTTCCCCGAGAGCGGATGGAAGGGAGGAGGGGAAGGAGGAGGACGCAAATCGCACGCCAGTCTCTGAAGTTTTGAAGAAGCAAAAGGCGTGTGTTGGTGAAGGCCCGCGGTGGGGCCGGGCCGCAGGGCCCCGTCACCACGGCGACGGCCCCGCGGCGCCGCAGGTGCGTCTTCCCCATGGCAACGGCTCGCGGGCGCACGGGCCATTGGGAGGGTGGGCCAATGGCAGCGCGGGCCCCGCGCTCCGATTGGTGGGGCCGCCTCGGCGGGGCGGGGCGTCCCGTGGGGAAAGCGGGGCCCGGCGGGCGGGTCGTCGGGCGGGCCGGGTGCGCGGGGCCGCCGCGAGCACGTCGTGAAGCATCTGGAGCGCGTGAAGGTGAGGGGGGGGGCGGCGGGGGTCCTGGGGGTGCCCCGAGGGGGGCTTGGGGAACTGAGGGGGTCCTCAGTTTGAGAGGCGGGGTGGCGTGAAGTGGGCCCGGAGCCGGGGGGGGGGGGGGGGGGGCGCGCTGTGAGGGGGAGACGGGAAGGGGCTGAGGGGTGATGGGAGGGGGGTCTGTGGGGCCGGAGGTGGGGTGGGTCCTCCGGCGTTGGGGGAAAAATTGTTTGTTTGGAGGATGAAGTCCCCAGGAAACTGCGGAGCCCCAAGGCTTTTGGGGCGATGAAAGTGCTGCCAAGGAGCAGCGAGGACAAGCCACAGCTTTGCCTCCTGGCCCCTTTGGTGTGGGAGCAATGGCTGAACGTTTGACGTTTTTGTCCCAGCCCTGGGCATGTGAAATAAGATGGCTTTGAGGATGATGTCACCAGGAAAGCGACTTAAGAGCCCCAGGGTTCCTGGGAAAGGGGCTCTAGTGCAACTAATCTGCCAGAGAGTCAAAAAAAAGCAGGGCTGTCTAAAAGTGCCAAGGCCTAGTGGCCGGCATCAACAACTGTGCCAGAGATGATGCCAAACACTTTTTCCTCCGCTCGGCTGTAGTCTTCGCAAACCTCCGCGAAAGAAGGAAGCCTTAGATTCCTACCCAGCTTTGTGCTAAAAATTTTTCCCCTCTCTCGGCAGAATGTCAAGTGCCAGCATTTCTCCGTGGTCACCCTTTTGTTGTGCTGTGACAGTGGCGGACAGATGGAAAGGATCCGGAGCGCTCTGCGAGTACGAGGTAGGTCTGCGATGTGCGTCTGCTTTCTTCCTAAGGTCCTTGTAGTGTGGACTTTGAAGTTAACACGAAGGCTTTGTCAGCTCTCCTTCTGTAGTTTTTGTATGAAAGATTTTAAGAAAACACTAAAAATAATGTGAGGTCTGTTCTGGAGCATTCGCCGATCTGCCAGTCTGTTTTGGTAGCCTGATGGATGGCAGCGCCGGGGGTTTGATTTCCCCCCTGACCCTCAAAAGGAAAACCATTTGGGGGGATCTCTTATCTTGCTGATTTTTCTATGTTAAAGGAAACTTTTTTAAAAAAAAAAAAAAAAAAGAAAGAAAAAAGAAAAAGCTAAAATTGTACAATTTACAAACTGACTCACATTGTTTAAACTGCCAGTGTGTTGCGTGGAAAGAGGCAAAGCGGTTTTGGCAGAAGATAAACCCCCTTGCGTTCTAACGCTCCTCACCGAGGTGGGAGGCTCGGTGCGGCTGGGTTTAAATTCTGAGTGATGCCCAATTCAGCACTATCCGTCCCATCGCGTTTAATATGTATTAAACTATTATGGTTTGGATACGCTACTAGTGGACTGCCCCTTCAGTCTAGTCGTGCTCGTGAACCAGCACGGCCACTCTCGAGTCTTTGGTCGCGTTCAATGAGGAACCGAAACGACCAGCTACTTAAGCAGTGCAGGTTATTTATACAACAGATATATAGGTTCTTAGGATTGCCGGTGATAAATACACTGTCTGCAAAGCACGTGCAAATGAAAGTATTATTACATATATCAAACGCACGACAAAGTTATAAACGATACAGCCTGGCTATAAACGTAGGAAAGAGATTCTCTAGAGAAATTTCTAAGTTTCCTGAGAAAGCACTCGGTCTAATCTAAATCTTACCCAAAGGCGTCCCTGCGGGGAGGGAAGAAAGGCTCAGCCTGTCGACTGATCCCGGGAGTCAGTGATGGAGTTCTCCTCGACTTGTTCGCAACGGTGTCTTCCCTGGGTATCCCCCCTCTCTCGGGCTATTTTTATACTATTTGTTATCTTCAAGGTGGAGTTTGAGTGACTTTAGTCATAAATACTTTAAGTATGATTGGTGTAAAATTCTCTCGCTTCACATTTAGAGGTATAGTTTACGAAAAATTCAGGGCGCAGACTCAAGAAGGAGTGGTCGCACCTTGGAGGCGGGTAGCCTTTGGGATGGAGGTGTGTTTTGTTATTATAATGTCATTATAGTGAGCAAAGTTGGCACAAAGGACAGCATTTCATCAAAACTTGACAAAATGTTGGCTCCGAGTATCGAGCAGGCAGCTAATTGGCAGCTCCTCTGTTTCATGGTATCGTCCCGTTCCCGTATCTGCCGTACATCATAACGTAAAGCCACGGAATAATTGCATCCCGCCCCGTACCTCGTGTAGCTTCACAAGCATCCGTATCAGGGAACCGCGGATGTTGTATTCTTCGTGCCAGCTGCAGCTGTTTTCTACCTCAGAAGCCTCTTGATTTTATACTTTTCCTTAATGTGTGAACAATGCTGTACTTCTGTATTTTTAGCCAATTTAGTAATTATTCCACACACTGACAAATAGCTGTAGCGTATTATGCAATTAGCAATTTATGAGGCGTATTTAAGCAGTTGGGCGTTTGTTCTAAAGGTTTAAAAAGAGAGGCGACCGAATGTTAGCGGGTTTTTCCTGGTATTAGGACAGAGTGCTCTGAGGTACTTTATTTCTGTCTGGCTTTCAGTGGCGCGTTTCCCCGGCAGCCCGGTAGCATCTCTCTCGGGCAGTGCCACTGACCAGATGTCCCTCCTCCTTGTCTAACTCCCAAAAAAACCCTCAGTCGTCATTACTGTGTACTTTGAAGAGGGGTAGTTTAAGGGTATCAGTTCACAGCTGTGCAAGTTTAAATTAGTGCCAAAGGAAAGTCAAATACTTGTAGAGTATGAGTGTTTTTACTGGATGTATATGAACATAGGCTCACCTTTTCACCATGAAGGCAATGACTGAGCTTTGTTCTTTCTTGTTCCTTTTGCTCTTCAGGGTTTGACCCGTCCCTCTCGGCTGCATTGACCCAGTGAGCGGCGGCGGCGGCGGCAGCAGCAGCAGCAGCGCGAGTGCTGTAGCTGCAGCGGTGGGTCCGTCAACGTGGATTCTGGTTACGGCCCAGCCCGGTCCTGCCGTCCTGCACGCAGGGTGAAGGATCTCCCTGCGGCCGTGCTGGGAGGAAGGGGCCAGGCGTTTCCCAACACCAGAGAGAGGAGGTGGGCACGAATAAAAAGGGCTGTGTGTGTCTGTGGGGGTGATGACATCATTTGGGGCGCCCCAGCGTCACCGAGGGGGCGATGATGTGGCAGAGGAGCAGGTGAGCGAGGGGTTGTGGGTCATGCGGGGTTCCCCCCCGCCCCCAAAAGAGGCGGGTCACAACCCCAAAATGTGTGAAAATTCATGGGGGTGGATTAAAAAAGGCTAAAACCTCTAAATATGGGCGTGAGGCATTGAAATAGAGTCAAGCCTCTCAGTTTGATATATTTTGATAAATAACGTATGTATATAGAAGGAGTTAAAAATAAAACCCTGTATCTCTAAGCATTCAGTGGTTCGATGTTATAGAAAGGGTTTTAGAATATAAAAAGATGGAAAAAAATGATTTATATAGAAGAAGGTATTAAAGTGTCAAAATATGTCTAACTCCCTGTTCTATATAATAAGTGTTAACACTGTAGTCTAAATATGTCTGAGTCTAAACAGATACTCTATATAAGTGTAAATAGGTAATATATATTCCCTAAATGGATCTATCTACATGTGAGTAGATACATTAATGTAAATGTCTATGCTCTGTAAGGTTTTTTAAATGCGAAGAAAGCCTGTTTATAGAAAGGATTTAAAAACTCTCTCTCCCCTTTATCTGTCTTGAAGACATAAAAGCGCTTTCCAAAACTGCCCCTTCCCCCTTTTCCCCTCGCAGTTTGTGGCTGACTGCCCTGAACGGGGACTTTCCCCCACGGGACCGTGCGCACTGAGCAGGAGCTGCCGCCCTGGCGCAAAAATACCCCAAAGTCCCTGATTCTGGGTCTGCGCCAGGGGGCAAACCAACAAGGGGGTAGAAAAAAAACACCAATTTGGGGCTCCCAAAAACCAGATCCACCTGGACTGGTGCAGTTGGAAAAGGAAAACAAACAAACAAACAAACAAAAAAAAAAAACAAAAAACCAAACCCCAAACATTTTCATCCAGAAAAGCAAAAATCACCGATTTTTTCATGTTGTAGACAAGGCGCCAGCCTCCCTCCCGGCTCCCCGGCAGACTCGGTGGTGTCACTCCCCCACCCCCCCCCGGGCCTGGTGCGCCGCACAGAGCGATGCAGCGCGCCCCTCGGGCTCGTTCTGGGGCAAAAACCCCAGTTCCGCAGGTTTTTTGGGGCAGAGGCGCTGGCTGTCGCTGCCTGGGCTGCGAGTGCGGACACGGTAGAATTGATGGGAGCCCCGCAGGCCGGTAAGTGGTTCCGGTCCCCGGCTGGCCTAAAGCGGGCTGAGAGCGGTCACCGTTCATCGCTCTATTGAGCGCTGAGAAGGGGATAATGAAGGCGGTGGTGGCGCCCGGCGGCCGTCCCTGCAGGTGGAAGCCGCGCATGCGCCGTGGCGCCTCCCTCCCGGCCGCCCTCGGCCCCGCCTCCCGGCCGCCCTCGGCCCCGCCTCCCGGCCGCCCTCGGCCCCGCCTCCCGGCCGCCCTCGGCCCCGCCTCCCGGCCGCCCTCGGCCCCGCCTCCCGGCCGCCCTCGGCCCCGCCTCCCGGCCGCCCTCGGCCCCGCCTCCCGGCCGCCCTCGGCCCCGCCTCCCGGCCGCCCTCGGCCCCGCCTCCCGGCCGCCCTCGGCCCCGCCTCCCGGCCGCCCTCGGCCCCGCCTCCCGGCCGCCCTCGGCCCCGCCTCCCGGCCGCCCTCGGCCCCGCCTCCCGGCCGCCCTCGGCCCCGCCTCCCGGCCGCCCTCGGCCCCGCCTCCCGGCCGCCCTCGGCCCCGCCTCCCGGCCGCCCTCGGCCCCGCCTCCCGGCCGCCCTCGGCCCCGCCTCGCCGCACTGTCGCTGGTGCTGCCCTCCTGTGGCCACAGCGCGGTACTGCAGCGCCCGTCACGCACGGGCGGCTGCCGGGCGCCATCCCCGCCGGCGGGGCCGGGCCGGGACCACCGGGGAGGCGAGCGAGCCCCTTCGGCCGGGGCGGGGGTGTCTCCTGCCCGCTGGCCGCCCGGGGCCGGCGGGGCGGGAAGCTCCAAACCGCCCGCTGCGGCAGGCTGCCGGGGCGCCGGAGGCGAGCCGCGTCCGGGCAGCCCCGGGGAGTTAGCCGAGAGCGGGACGGAAGGCAAGCGGGCCAGAAGGCGGACACCCCGCGGGCGCAGACGCCGGGCGCCTCCCCAGCTCGCCAGAGCTCCCACGGAGTCTCCCCGATCCCCGGCCCGTGCCGCCCGCCACCGCCGTGTTCGCCCCCCCGGCAGGCGCTGGCCCCCACGCAGCCGCAGCGGCCGCTGCCCCCGAGCTGCGGGAGCCCCGTCCGCCCTCGAAGCTCGGGACCCCAGGGAGCGCTGCGGGGGGGGCCGGGCAGTGCTCCAGGCTTATTTCGTGCTTTCGCAAACAAATCTCTACAGATTTTCAGAAGAAAAATGGGGTGCTGCCGCCCGGAGGCCGTTCCTCCGGGTCGGGAGCAGCGCATGCGCCGTGATACCGCCCCGCCCTTCCTCGGCCCTGGCCCCCGGACTCGGCCCCGCCCCCGCCCTCCGACGGCCACGCCCCTCGCCCGCTCCCGGCCCCGCCCTCGGCTACGCCCCCGCTCTCCCTCGGCCCCGCCCCCCGCTCGCCTTCGACTCTCGCCCTCCCTCGGCCCCGCCCCCGCCCGCCCTCCGCCACGCCCGCCGACGGCCACGCCCCTCGCCCGCCCTCGGTTACGCCCCCGCTCTCCCTCGGCCCCGCCCCCCGCTCTCCTTCGGCCCCCCGCCCCTCGCCCTCCCTCGGCCACGCCTCCCGCCCTCGGCCACGCCCCGCCGCACTGTCGCTGGTGCTGCCCTCCTGTGGCCACAGCGCGGTACTGCAGCGCCCGTCACGCACGGGCGGCTGCCGGGCGCCATCCCCGCCGGCGGGGCCGGGCCGGGACCACCGGGGAGGCGAGCGAGCCCCTTCGGCCGAGGCGGGGGTGTCTCCTGCCCGCTGGCCGCCCGGGGCCGGCGGGGCGGGAAGCTTCAAACCGCCCGCTGCGGCAGGCTGCCGGGGCGCCGGAGGCGAGCCGCGTCCGGGCAGCCCCGGGGAGTTAGCCGAGAGCGGGACGGAAGGCAAGCGGGCCAGAAGGCGGACACCCCGCGGGCGCAGACGCCGGGCGCCTCCCCAGCTCGCCAGAGCTCCCACGGAGTCTCCCCGATCCCCGGCCCGTGCCGCCCGCCACCGCCGTGTTCGCCCCCCCGGCAGGCGCTGGCCCCCACGCAGCCGCAGCGGCCGCTGCCCCCGAGCTGCGGGAGCCCCGTCCGCCCTCGAAGCTCGGGACCCCAGGGAGCGCTGCGGGGGGGGCCGGGCAGTGCGCCAGCCTTATTTCGTGCTTTCGCATACAACTCTCTACAGTTTTTAAGAAGAAAAAGACGTATTTTGGTGAATGCCTCCAGCCCGTCCTGCCCGGCCGCAGGGCCCCGTCGTCATGGCAACGGTCCCGACCCCCGCCGGAGCGTCCTCGCCATGGCAACGGCCCTCGCGCGCATGCGCGGGAGAATGGGCCAACCACAGCGCGGGCGCCGCGCTCCCATTGGTCGGGCCGCCTCGCCGCGCTCCGATTGGTCAGATCGTCTCGCCGCACTCCGATTGGCCGGATCGGATCGCCGGGGAGGTGCGCGGTGGGGATTGACGGCGGCGAAGGGCCACTGGAGCTGAACTGCCCAGGAGCGGAGTGGGCGATGGCCAATGGGCGCGCGGCGTGGGCGGGCCGGCGGCGGCGGCGGGCCGCGGCGCTCCGGAAGCGGAGGGGGCCTGGGGAAAATGGCGGGCGGGTGGAAGCGGGCGCGGGGCGGCCCGGGGAGAAAGCGGGGCCCGGCGGGCGGGCCGGGTCCGCCGGGAGCACGTCGTGAAGCACCTGGAGCGCGTGAAGGTGAGCGGGGGGCGGCGGGGGAACCTGGCGGGGAGCCGGCGGGGTCCCGAGGCGAGGCGGGGGGACCCGAGGGGGGCACGGGGAGTCTTGAGGGGTCCCTGAGGGGGCCTGGGGGGGTCTTACTGGGGCATTGTAGCGTCGGAGGGGGCTGGCTGGGCCCGGCTTCCCGCGGGGTCCCTTCGGCCTGGAGGGGTTGGGGCGCGCTGCTGGCCGTGCCGGAGCAATGAAACCCGGAGCGGCGGTGATTGGGCGGCGGGCGGGCCGAGCTGGTGCCGCCCCGCAGAGACGCGGGGCCGGGCCCTCAGCTGTTCTCCAGCGCTCCCCGCAAGTGCCCGTGGGGGCTCCTGGGGGTGCCGGGCCGTGGGGCGGCTGCGCTCCCCCCGCCCCTCGGCACCGGCCAGGGGGGTTGCAGAGGCGGTGAGGAAGCAGAGAGGGGGAGCCGGTTTGGGGCCCCACCTGGAGACCAGGTCTTCTGCTCCTGGGGCTGGCAGAGGGGCTTGTGTGGCTGGTTTTGGGGCTGAGAAAGAGAGGGAATTGCGTGGCTTTGGTCTCAGGAAGAGGAGCCAAGATGAAATCCACGCCGGGTGCCTCTCTCTGCGTGGCAGGTCCGTCCCGGCCCCGCTCCCGAGGGCAGAGGTGGGGTGGGGGTCCCCCGGCTGGTCCCCGTTGGCTGGGTGTGAGAAACAGGCTCATTTCTCACCTCCTCTTTTCCCAGGGTCACCTTCTGCGTCCCGGGAAGAGAATCCTGCACGGCTGATTCCATTTGCGGCTCAGGTAATGGCACGTGTCGGGCTGGGGGAGCGGGGAGGCCCACTGGTGAGTTTGGGGATGCTGCAGACAGTCCACGTCAAACCTGCAGGAAGGGCAATTTTGCTGCCCGTGCAGGAAAGCTGATGAGGAGGAGCTGCAGTTCACAGAGAGCGCCTCCTTGCTGAGTTGGTGCCTTGGTAGTTCGGAGTGTTTTCCTTTTGGGGTATAAGAGTGAGCTTTCACCTTGGGTAAATTGAGAGTTGCCCGTTCCCTTCTTTAGGGTCAGGTGTTTCTCTTCTGTTTGTTCGTACTGATTTCATGGGCAAAGTGGAAACAGCCTTTTATTTTTTGATGCGTCACTAAATTTTTATGAGGATATGGTGTCAGTACAGTTAATTTTTGAGCACCTAGATGCTGGTAGAAATGTAACGAGTGAAACGTGATGGAAAGGGATGTGTCGCTTGATTTTTATTCAGTTTTTCTTTTTCTTGAGAGCGGTGATGGCGTGTTTTTCTGTGGCTCAATGCACGTTCTGTGGAGCCTTCAGTCTAGGACTTCCAAGTACAAAAAGTTTGTCCCTCCGGAGAAGGACTCGTCCTTCGTAGGACTGAGGTGTAGACTTGGAGGGTCTCTTAAGGGCGTGATGGGTATTAAGGCCAAATTTCACCGAATGTTGCTGCTGCTGTGGGTTCTCTGCTTTCCTTAATGTCCTCACAGCTTCCTCATGGGTGGGAGCTCTGAATCGTAATTGCTTTTCAGTCCCCAGCACATTTTTTTCCCCGAGGAGAGGCTCCGTTTAAAAGTTAATGAGTTTCCTCTCAAATGTGCCCGTCAATGAAATTGAGTTATGATAAGGAAACCCCCCCAAACGACACGACTCTTAGAGATCTGGACCGTTTCTGGACACGTATTCCTCGCGTGCAAATGTCCTCGGGATACAGGTGGTCTGCACGTCATGCTCTGACAAGACAATACGCTGAGAGAGGGAAAGACACAAGGTCCTGGGGTTTTTGCTTGTTTGTTTTATGGGGGTTCTTTTGTGTGTGTGTGTGCTTTCAAAAAGAGAGTGCAATGTTGACTGCAGGTGGCAGCCTGCAGAGCTCTCTTGCTGCCTGAGCTCTCCTCGTCTTTTTCCCTCCTCTTTCAGGGCTGTAACTTTCAGTTGGATAATTTTAGAAGAGCAGTTAAGTGACTTGCCTGTGTAAAAGTGCTGGTAATTCCAGGAAGGTAAATGTTTGAACCCGTAGTGAAAATCTTGGCTACGAGTAGAATTTCTGAAGGAAGAGCAGCCGTGGCAGGAAGCGAATAGCAAGTTGCGCATCCCCTGAAATGGGTGCGGCTGAAGCTGAGCTTGGGCGTGCAGCCTGCGCTGGCGGGGACGCGCGGGGGCTCCTCATGAAACCAGCCGGGCGTGCGCGGGCACCTGCAGGGTTGCGCTCTGGTCTGGGAGCGTGCCGTGCTTCTGCTGTTGGGAGAGGGAATAGAGCGTGTGCCTGGTAAAGCCAAGGGCAGTCAAAAGCTGGGAGGGACCCTGCGCGGGTTTGGTGGCGCAAGGTCAGTTTGAAAAGATCTTGGCCGTTTGGAGAAACGTCCTGGAAAAAAAAGCTGCTTTGTTGCAAGGAGGCAGTTTAGAAGGAGAGGTGAGTTGCTGTACCCTTTAAGAAAAATATTCAACCCGGGACGCGTCGGGTGAGGAAACCTTGGCTCTGCGTAGGCTCGAGAAAGCGTCCGTAGGCGTCTGTGCCTGTCACCCGCGTGTGCCTGGGAAAGTGTCTCTGGGGAAACTAAAGCTGCCAGCGAGTCAAAAAAATGTCAAGGTCTAGTGGCCGGCATCAACAACTGTGCCAGAGGTGGTGCCAAATGCTTTTTTCTCCGCTCGGCTGTAGTCTTCGCAAGCCTCCACGAAAGAGGGAGGCCTTAGGTTGCTGCCCAGCTTTGTGCTAAAGGTTTTTTTCTCTCTCTCAGCAGAATGTCAGCAGCCAGCATTTCTCCAGTGGTCGCTCTTTTGTTGTGTGGTGACAGTGCGGGACAGCCGGAAAGGATCCGGCGTGCTCTGCGAGTACGAGGTAGGTCTGCGATGTGCGTCTGCTTTCTTCCTAAGGTCCTTGCAGTGTGGACTTTGAAGTTAACAGGAAGGCTTTGTCAGCTCTCCTTCTACAGTTTTTTGTATGAAATATTTTAACAAAACAGTAAAAATAACACAAGGTCTGTTCTGGAGCACGTCACGCCCATGCAAGGCTTATTTCCCTGCGTTTCCTTTCTCTTCCTGAAAGCACGATCTTTTCTTTCTGTGCGCTTACTGTTAAGCGAGGCCGTGAAAATAATTGTGTTCTGAAAGAGGGAGGAAACTGTTTGTAAGATTTCAGATGTTCAGGAGAAGCAGGCTCTGCGTTCCTGATCAAAGCTTTATGCTTTTGAGTCAGTAAGTGTTTAGGATATCTTATAGCAGGACTCGAGAAACCTTACTGATAGACTGGCATCTGTCCTGAAGGCAGTCGAGGTCAAAGAAGAGATGTGGACAAACCGGGACAAAGCGGCGTTGCTTCTGCCTGTTTTCCAGGCATTCCCACGAAGCATCAGCAGCCTCGTAACTAGTGATGGCGACTCCTGCTGTGGTTTTGGTGAGTTGTTGCTTCCATCACGTCCTTTGTCCGTAACGTACAGTGTGTCATTTTGATGTCAGTTGGAAAGAGATTTTCCGAAATGGAAACGTTTCTCTCTCAAGCAGTGTCTTTTTATGAAGTTCCCGTCAGAGCGGGTCCTCGGAGATGAAGCACTGGGCAGTCGAAGTCGCGAGCAACGAGACTTTGCGCTCTCTTTGCACTTTGCCGGCCTTTGGGTTCTCGGTTGTGACAGTGGAGATATCGTAGAACCGTGTTCCTCCGCGTGTTCAGCGCGGCCAAAAGCATTCGCCAATCTGCCGGTGCTTTCTGGTAGCCCGATGGATTGCAGCCCCGGGGATTCGATTTCCCCCCCTGACCCTCAAAATGAAAACCATTTGGGGGGGGATCTCTTGTCTTGCTGATTGTTTTAATATCGTAATTGAAACTTGAAGAAAGGGCTAACATTGTATAATTTACAAACTGACTCGCCTCGTTGCATGTGCAACTGCCAAAAAGCATACAATGCGTGAGGCGTACTGAAGCAGTTCGGTATTTGTTGCACGTGTTTAAAAAGAGAGGCGACTGAATAGAACCAGGTTTTTGTTCCCCCGTTGTTTCGCGGGGGAGCTCTGAAGTTCTGTATTTCTGTCTGGCTTTCAGTGGTGCGTTTCGCCGTCAGCCCAGGGAGTTCCCCGAGAGCGGATGGAAGGGAGGAGGGGAAGGAGGAGGACGCAAATCGCACGCCAGTCTCTGAAGTTTTGAAGAAGCAAAAGGCGTGTGTTGGTGAAGGCCCGCGGTGGGGCCGGGCCGCAGGGCCCCGTCACCACGGCGACGGCCCCGCGGCGCCGCAGGTGCGTCTTCCCCATGGCAACGGCTCGCGGGCGCACGGGCCATTGGGAGGGTGGGCCAATGGCAGCGCGGGCCCCGCGCTCCGATTGGTGGGGCCGCCTCGGCGGGGCGGGGCGTCCCGTGGGGAAAGCGGGGCCCGGCGGGCGGGTCGTCGGGCGGGCCGGGTGCGCGGGGCCGCCGCGAGCACGTCGTGAAGCATCTGGAGCGCGTGAAGGTGAGGGGGGGGGCGGCGGGGGTCCTGGGGGTGCCCCGAGGGGGGCTTGGGGAACTGAGGGGGTCCTCAGTTTGAGAGGCGGGGTGGCGTGAAGTGGGCCCGGAGCCGGGGGGGGGGGTGGCGCGCGCTGTGAGGGGGAGACGGGAAGGGGCTGAGGGGTGATGGGAGGGGGGTCTGTGGGGCCGGAGGTGGGGTGGGTCCTCCGGCGTTGGGGGAAAAATTGTTTGTTTGGAGGATGAAGTCCCCAGGAAACTGCGGAGCCCCAAGGCTTTTGGGGCGATGAAAGTGCTGCCAAGGAGCAGCGAGGACAAGCCACAGCTTTGCCTCCTGGCCCCTTTGGTGTGGGAGCAATGGCTGAACGTTTGACGTTTTTGTCCCAGCCCTGGGCATGTGAAATAAGATGGCTTTGAGGATGATGTCACCAGGAAAGCGACTTAAGAGCCCCAGGGTTCCTGGGAAAGGGGCTCTAGTGCAACTAATCTGCCAGAGAGTCAAAAAAAAGCAGGGCTGTCTAAAAGTGCCAAGGCCTAGTGGCCGGCATCAACAACTGTGCCAGAGATGATGCCAAACACTTTTTCCTCCGCTCGGCTGTAGTCTTCGCAAACCTCCGCGAAAGAAGGAAGCCTTAGATTCCTACCCGGCTTTGTGCTAAAAATTTTTCCCCTCTCTCGGCAGAATGTCAAGTGCCAGCATTTCTCCGTGGTCACCCTTTTGTTGTGCTGTGACAGTGGCGGACAGATGGAAAGGATCCGGAGCGCTCTGCGAGTACGAGGTAGGTCTGCGATGTGCGTCTGCTTTCTTCCTAAGGTCCTTGTAGTGTGGACTTTGAAGTTAACACGAAGGCTTTGTCAGCTCTCCTTCTGTAGTTTTTGTATGAAAGATTTTAAGAAAACACTAAAAATAATGTGAGGTCTGTTCTGGAGCATTCGCCGATCTGCCAGTCTGTTTTGGTAGCCTGATGGATGGCAGCGCCGGGGGTTTGATTTCCCCCCTGACCCTCAAAAGGAAAACCATTTGGGGGGATCTCTTATCTTGCTGATTTTTCTATGTTAAAGGAAACTTTTTAAAAAAAAAAAAAAAAAAAAAGAAAAAAGAAAAAGCTAAAATTGTACAATTTACAAACTGACTCGCATTGTTTAAACTGCCAGTGTGTTGCGTGGAAAGAGGCAAAGCGGTTTTGGCAGAAGATAAACCCCCTTGCGTTCTAACGCTCCTCACCGAGGTGGGAGGCTCGGTGCGGCTGGGTTTAAATTCTGAGTGATGCCCAATTCAGCACTATCCGTCCCATCGCGTTTAATATGTATTAAACTATTATGGTTTGGATACGCTACTAGTGGACTGCCCCTTCAGTCTAGTCGTGCTCATGAACCAGCACGGCCACTCTCGAGTCTTTGGTCGCGTTCAATGAGGAACCGAAACGACCAGCTACTTAAGCAGTGCAGGTTATTTATACAACAGATATATAGGTTCTTAGGATTGCCGGTGATAAATACACTGTCTGCAAAGCACGTGCAAATGAAAGTATTATTACATATATCAAACGCACGACAAAGTTATAAACGATACAGCCTGGCTATAAACGTAGGAAAGAGATTCTCTAGAGAAATTTCTAAGTTTCCTGAGAAAGCACTCGGTCTAATCTAAATCTTACCCAAAGGCGTCCCTGCGGGGAGGGAAGAAAGGCTCAGCCTGTCGACTGATCCCGGGAGTCAGTGATGGAGTTCTCCTCGACTTGTTCGCAACGGTGTCTTCCCTGGGTATCCCCCCTCTCTCGGGCTATTTTTATACTATTTGTTATCTTCAAGGTGGAGTTTGAGTGACTTTAGTCATAAATACTTTAAGTATGATTGGTGTAAAATTCTCTCGCTTCACATTTAGAGGTATAGTTTACGAAAAATTCAGGGCGCAGACTCAAGAAGGAGTGGTTGCACCTTGGAGGCGGGTAGCCTTTGGGATGGAGGTGTGTTTTGTTATTATAATGTCATTATAGTGAGCAAAGTTGGCACAAAGGACAGCATTTCATCAAAACTTGACAAAATGTTGGCTCCGAGTATCGAGCAGGCAGCTAATTGGCAGCTCCTCTGTTTCATGGTATCGTCCCGTTCCCGTATCTGCCGTACATCATAACGTAAAGCCACGGAATAATTGCATCCCGCCCCGTACCTCGTGTAGCTTCACAAGCATCCGTATCAGGGAACCGCGGATGTTGTATTCTTCGTGCCAGCTGCAGCTGTTTTCTACCTCAGAAGCCTCTTGATTTTATACTTTTCCTTAATGTGTGAACAATGCTGTACTTCTGTATTTTTAGCCAATTTAGTAATTATTCCACACACTGACAAATAGCTGTAGCGTATTATGCAATTAGCAATTTATGAGGCGTATTTAAGCAGTTGGGCGTTTGTTCTAAAGGTTTAAAAAGAGAGGCGACCGAATGTTAGCGGGTTTTTCCTGGTATTAGGACAGAGTGCTCTGAGGTACTTTATTTCTGTCTGGCTTTCAGTGGCGCGTTTCCCCGGCAGCCCGGTAGCATCTCTCTCGGGCAGTGCCACTGACCAGATGTCCCTCCTCCTTGTCTAACTCCCAAAAAAACCCTCAGTCGTCATTACTGTGTACTTTGAAGAGGGGTAGTTTAAGGGTATCAGTTCACAGCTGTGCAAGTTTAAATTAGTGCCAAAGGAAAGTCAAATACTTGTAGAGTATGAGTGTTTTTACTGGATGTATATGAACATAGGCTCACCTTTTCACCATGAAGGCAATGACTGAGCTTTGTTCTTTCTTGTTCCTTTTGCTCTTCAGGGTTTGACCCGTCCCTCTCGGCTGCATTGACCCAGTGAGCGGCGGCGGCGGCGGCAGCAGCAGCAGCAGCAGCGCGAGTGCTGTAGCTGCAGCGGTGGGTCCGTCAACGTGGATTCTGGTTACGGCCCAGCCCGGTCCTGCCGTCCTGCACGCAGGGTGAAGGATCTCCCTGCGGCCGTGCTGGGAGGAAGGGGCCAGGCGTTTCCCAACACCAGAGAGAGGAGGTGGGCACGAATAAAAAGGGCTGTGTGTGTCTGTGGGGGTGATGACATCATTTGGGGCGCCCCAGCGTCACCGAGGGGGCGATGATGTGGCAGAGGAGCAGGTGAGCGAGGGGTTGTGGGTCATGCGGGGTTCCCCCCCGCCCCCAAAAGAGGCGGGTCACAACCCCAAAATGTGTGAAAATTCATGGGGGTGGATTAAAAAAGGCTAAAACCTCTAAATATGGGCGTGAGGCATTGAAATAGAGTCAAGCCTCTCAGTTTGATATATTTTGATAAATAACGTATGTATATAGAAGGAGTTAAAAATAAAACCCTGTATCTCTAAGCATTCAGTGGTTCGATGTTATAGAAAGGGTTTTAGAATATAAAAAGATGGAAAAAAATGATTTATATAGAAGAAGGTATTAAAGTGTCAAAATATGTCTAACTCCCTGTTCTATATAATAAGTGTTAACACTGTAGTCTAAATATGTCTGAGTCTAAACAGATACTCTATATAAGTGTAAATAGGTAATATATATTCCCTAAATGGATCTATCTACATGTGAGTAGATACATTAATGTAAATGTCTATGCTCTGTAAGGTTTTTTAAATGCGAAGAAAGCCTGTTTATAGAAAGGATTTAAAAACTCTCTCTCCCCTTTATCTGTCTTGAAGACATAAAAGCGCTTTCCAAAACTGCCCCTTCCCCCTTTTCCCCTCGCAGTTTGTGGCTGACTGCCCTGAACGGGGACTTTCCCCCACGGGACCGTGCGCACTGAGCAGGAGCTGCCGCCCTGGCGCAAAAATACCCCAAAGTCCCTGATTCTGGGTCTGCGCCAGGGGGCAAACCAACAAGGGGGTAGAAAAAAACCACCAATTTGGGGCTCCCAAAAACCAGATCCACCTGGACTGGTGCAGTTGGAAAAGGAAAAAAAAAAAAACAAAAAAAAAAACAAAAAACCAAACCCCAAACATTTTCATCCAGAAAAGCAAAAATCACCGATTTTTTCATGTTGTAGACAAGGCGCCAGCCTCCCTCCCGGCTCCCCGGCAGACTCGGTGGTGTCACTCCCCCACCCCCCCCCGGGCCTGGTGCGCCGCACAGAGCGATGCAGCGCGCCCCTCGGGCTCGTTCTGGGGCAAAAACCCCAGTTCCGCAGGTTTTTTGGGGCAGAGGCGCTGGCTGTCGCTGCCTGGGCTGCGAGTGCGGACACGGTAGAATTGATGGGAGCCCCGCAGGCCGGTAAGTGGTTCCGGTCCCCGGCTGGCCTAAAGCGGGCTGAGAGCGGTCACCGTTCATCGCTCTATTGAGCGCTGAGAAGGGGATAATGAAGGCGGTGGTGGCGCCCGGCGGCCGTCCCTGCAGGTGGAAGCCGCGCATGCGCCGTGGCGCCTCCCTCCCGGCCGCCCTCGGCCCCGCCTCCCGGCCGCCCTCGGCCCCGCCTCCCGGCCGCCCTCGGCCCCGCCTCCCGGCCGCCCTCGGCCCCGCCTCCCGGCCGCCCTCGGCCCCGCCTCCCGGCCGCCCTCGGCCCCGCCTCCCGGCCGCCCTCGGCCCCGCCTCCCGGCCGCCCTCGGCCCCGCCTCCCGGCCGCCCTCGGCCCCGCCTCCCGGCCGCCCTCGGCCCCGCCTCCCGGCCGCCCTCGGCCCCGCCTCCCGGCCGCCCTCGGCCCCGCCTCCCGGCCGCCCTCGGCCCCGCCTCCCGGCCGCCCTCGGCCCCGCCTCGCCGCACTGTCGCTGGTGCTGCCCTCCTGTGGCCACAGCGCGGTACTGCAGCGCCCGTCACGCACGGGCGGCTGCCGGGCGCCATCCCCGCCGGCGGGGCCGGGCCGGGACCACCGGGGAGGCGAGCGAGCCCCTTCGGCCGGGGCGGGGGTGTCTCCTGCCCGCTGGCCGCCCGGGGCCGGCGGGGCGGGAAGCTCCAAACCGCCCGCTGCGGCAGGCTGCCGGGGCGCCGGAGGCGAGCCGCGTCCGGGCAGCCCCGGGGAGTTAGCCGAGAGCGGACGGAAGGCAAGCGGGCCAGAAGGCGGACACCCCGCGGGCGCAGACGCCGGGCGCCTCCCCAGCTCGCCAGAGCTCCCACGGAGTCTCCCCGATCCCCGGCCCGTGCCGCCCGCCACCGCCGTGTTCGCCCCCCCGGCAGGCGCTGGCCCCCACGCAGCCGCAGCGGCCGCTGCCCCCGAGCTGCGGGAGCCCCGTCCGCCCTCGAAGCTCGGGACCCCAGGGAGCGCTGCGGGGGGGGCCGGGCAGTGCTCCAGGCTTATTTCGTGCTTTCGCAAACAAATCTCTACAGATTTTCAGAAGAAAAATGGGGTGCTGCCGCCCGGAGGCCGTTCCTCCGGGTCGGGAGCAGCGCATGCGCCGTGATACCGCCCCGCCCTTCCTCGGCCCTGGCCCCCGGACTCGGCCCCGCCCCCGCCCTCCGACGGCCACGCCCCTCGCCCGCTCCCGGCCCCGCCCTCGGCTACGCCCCCGCTCTCCCTCGGCCCCGCCCCCCGCTCGCCTTCGACTCTCGCCCTCCCTCGGCCCCGCCCCCGCCCGCCCTCCGCCACGCCCGCCGACGGCCACGCCCCTCGCCCGCCCTCGGTTACGCCCCCGCTCTCCCTCGGCCCCGCCCCCCGCCCCTCGCCCTCCCTCGGCCACGCCTCCCGCCCTCGGCCACGCCCCGCCGCACTGTCGCTGGTGCTGCCCTCCTGTGGCCACAGCGCGGTACTGCAGCGCCCGTCACGCACGGGCGGCTGCCGGGCGCCATCCCCGCCGGCGGGGCCGGGCCGGGACCACCGGGGAGGCGAGCGAGCCCCTTCGGCCGAGGCGGGGGTGTCTCCTGCCCGCTGGCCGCCCGGGGCCGGCGGGGCGGGAAGCTTCAAACCGCCCGCTGCGGCAGGCTGCCGGGGCGCCGGAGGCGAGCCGCGTCCGGGCAGCCCCGGGGAGTTAGCCGAGAGCGGGACGGAAGGCAAGCGGGCCAGAAGGCGGACACCCCGCGGGCGCAGACGCCGGGCGCCTCCCCAGCTCGCCAGAGCTCCCACGGAGTCTCCCCGATCCCCGGCCCGTGCCGCCCGCCACCGCCGTGTTCGCCCCCCCGGCAGGCGCTGGCCCCCACGCAGCCGCAGCGGCCGCTGCCCCCGAGCTGCGGGAGCCCCGTCCGCCCTCGAAGCTCGGGACCCCAGGGAGCGCTGCGGGGGGGGCCGGGCAGTGCGCCAGCCTTATTTCGTGCTTTCGCATACAACTCTCTACAGTTTTTAAGAAGAAAAAGACGTATTTTGGTGAATGCCTCCAGCCCGTCCTGCCCGGCCGCAGGGCCCCGTCGTCATGGCAACGGTCCCGACCCCCGCCGGAGCGTCCTCGCCATGGCAACGGCCCTCGCGCGCATGCGCGGGAGAATGGGCCAACCACAGCGCGGGCGCCGCGCTCCCATTGGTCGGGCCGCCTCGCCGCGCTCCGATTGGTCAGATCGTCTCGCCGCACTCCGATTGGCCGGATCGGATCGCCGGGGAGGTGCGCGGTGGGGATTGACGGCGGCGAAGGGCCACTGGAGCTGAACTGCCCAGGAGCGGAGTGGGCGATGGCCAATGGGCGCGCGGCGTGGGCGGGCCGGCGGCGGCGGCGGGCCGCGGCGCTCCGGAAGCGGAGGGGGCCTGGGGAAAATGGCGGGCGGGTGGAAGCGGGCGCGGGGCGGCCCGGGGAGAAAGCGGGGCCCGGCGGGCGGGCCGGGTCCGCCGGGAGCACGTCGTGAAGCACCTGGAGCGCGTGAAGGTGAGCGGGGGGCGGCGGGGGAACCTGGCGGGGAGCCGGCGGGGTCCCGAGGCGAGGCGGGGGGACCCGAGGGGGGCACGGGGAGTCTTGAGGGGTCCCTGAGGGGGCCTGGGGGGGTCTTACTGGGGCATTGTAGCGTCGGAGGGGGCTGGCTGGGCCCGGCTTCCCGCGGGGTCCCTTCGGCCTGGAGGGGTTGGGGCGCGCTGCTGGCCGTGCCGGAGCAATGAAACCCGGAGCGGCGGTGATTGGGCGGCGGGCGGGCCGAGCTGGTGCCGCCCCGCAGAGACGCGGGGCCGGGCCCTCAGCTGTTCTCCAGCGCTCCCCGCAAGTGCCCGTGGGGGCTCCTGGGGGTGCCGGGCCGTGGGGCGGCTGCGCTCCCCCCGCCCCTCGGCACCGGCCAGGGGGGTTGCAGAGGCGGTGAGGAAGCAGAGAGGGGGAGCCGGTTTGGGGCCCCACCTGGAGACCAGGTCTTCTGCTCCTGGGGCTGGCAGAGGGGCTTGTGTGGCTGGTTTTGGGGCTGAGAAAGAGAGGGAATTGCGTGGCTTTGGTCTCAGGAAGAGGAGCCAAGATGAAATCCACGCCGGGTGCCTCTCTCTGCGTGGCAGGTCCGTCCCGGCCCCGCTCCCGAGGGCAGAGGTGGGGTGGGGGTCCCCCGGCTGGTCCCCGTTGGCTGGGTGTGAGAAACAGGCTCATTTCTCACCTCCTCTTTTCCCAGGGTCACCTTCTGCGTCCCGGGAAGAGAATCCTGCACGGCTGATTCCATTTGCGGCTCAGGTAATGGCACGTGTCGGGCTGGGGGAGCGGGGAGGCCCACTGGTGAGTTTGGGGATGCTGCAGACAGTCCACGTCAAACCTGCAGGAAGGGCAATTTTGCTGCCCGTGCAGGAAAGCTGATGAGGAGGAGCTGCAGTTCACAGAGAGCGCCTCCTTGCTGAGTTGGTGCCTTGGTAGTTCGGAGTGTTTTCCTTTTGGGGTATAAGAGTGAGCTTTCACCTTGGGTAAATTGAGAGTTGCCCGTTCCCTTCTTTAGGGTCAGGTGTTTCTCTTCTGTTTGTTCGTACTGATTTCATGGGCAAAGTGGAAACAGCCTTTTATTTTTTGATGCGTCACTAAATTTTTATGAGGATATGGTGTCAGTACAGTTAATTTTTGAGCACCTAGATGCTGGTAGAAATGTAACGAGTGAAACGTGATGGAAAGGGATGTGTCGCTTGATTTTTATTCAGTTTTTCTTTTTCTTGAGAGCGGTGATGGCGTGTTTTTCTGTGGCTCAATGCACGTTCTGTGGAGCCTTCAGTCTAGGACTTCCAAGTACAAAAAGTTTGTCCCTCCGGAGAAGGACTCGTCCTTCGTAGGACTGAGGTGTAGACTTGGAGGGTCTCTTAAGGGCGTGATGGGTATTAAGGCCAAATTTCACCGAATGTTGCTGCTGCTGTGGGTTCTCTGCTTTCCTTAATGTCCTCACAGCTTCCTCATGGGTGGGAGCTCTGAATCGTAATTGCTTTTCAGTCCCCAGCACATTTTTTTCCCCGAGGAGAGGCTCCGTTTAAAAGTTAATGAGTTTCCTCTCAAATGTGCCCGTCAATGAAATTGAGTTATGATAAGGAAACCCCCCCAAACGACACGACTCTTAGAGATCTGGACCGTTTCTGGACACGTATTCCTCGCGTGCAAATGTCCTCGGGATACAGGTGGTCTGCACGTCATGCTCTGACAAGACAATACGCTGAGAGAGGGAAAGACACAAGGTCCTGGGGTTTTTGCTTGTTTGTTTTATGGGGGTTCTTTTGTGTGTGTGTGTGCTTTCAAAAAGAGAGTGCAATGTTGACTGCAGGTGGCAGCCTGCAGAGCTCTCTTGCTGCCTGAGCTCTCCTCGTCTTTTTCCCTCCTCTTTCAGGGCTGTAACTTTCAGTTGGATAATTTTAGAAGAGCAGTTAAGTGACTTGCCTGTGTAAAAGTGCTGGTAATTCCAGGAAGGTAAATGTTTGAACCCGTAGTGAAAATCTTGGCTACGAGTAGAATTTCTGAAGGAAGAGCAGCCGTGGCAGGAAGCGAATAGCAAGTTGCGCATCCCCTGAAATGGGTGCGGCTGAAGCTGAGCTTGGGCGTGCAGCCTGCGCTGGCGGGGACGCGCGGGGGCTCCTCATGAAACCAGCCGGGCGTGCGCGGGCACCTGCAGGGTTGCGCTCTGGTCTGGGAGCGTGCCGTGCTTCTGCTGTTGGGAGAGGGAATAGAGCGTGTGCCTGGTAAAGCCAAGGGCAGTCAAAAGCTGGGAGGGACCCTGCGCGGGTTTGGTGGCGCAAGGTCAGTTTGAAAAGATCTTGGCCGTTTGGAGAAACGTCCTGGAAAAAAAAGCTGCTTTGTTGCAAGGAGGCAGTTTAGAAGGAGAGGTGAGTTGCTGTACCCTTTAAGAAAAATATTCAACCCGGGACGCGTCGGGTGAGGAAACCTTGGCTCTGCGTAGGCTCGAGAAAGCGTCCGTAGGCGTCTGTGCCTGTCACCCGCGTGTGCCTGGGAAAGTGTCTCTGGGGAAACTAAAGCTGCCAGCGAGTCAAAAAAATGTCAAGGTCTAGTGGCCGGCATCAACAACTGTGCCAGAGGTGGTGCCAAATGCTTTTTTCTCCGCTCGGCTGTAGTCTTCGCAAGCCTCCACGAAAGAGGGAGGCCTTAGGTTGCTGCCCAGCTGTGTGCTAAAGGTTTTTTTCTCTCTCTCAGCAGAATGTCAGCAGCCAGCATTTCTCGGTGGTCGCTCTTTTGTTGTGTGGTGACAGTGCGGGACAGCCGGAAAGGATCCGGCGTGCTCTGCGAGTACGAGGTAGGTCTGCGATGTGCGTCTGCTTTCTTCCTAAGGTCCTTGCAGTGTGGACTTTGAAGTTAACAGGAAGGCTTTGTCAGCTCTCCTTCTACAGTTTTTTGTATGAAATATTTTAACAAAACAGTAAAAATAACACAAGGTCTGTTCTGGAGCACGTCACGCCCATGCAAGGCTTATTTCCCTGCGTTTCCTTTCTCTTCCTGAAAGCACGATCTTTTCTTTCTGTGCGCTTACTGTTAAGCGAGGCCGTGAAAATAATTGTGTTCTGAAAGAGGGAGGAAACTGTTTGTAAGATTTCAGATGTTCAGGAGAAGCAGGCTCTGCGTTCCTGATCAAAGCTTTATGCTTTTGAGTCAGTAAGTGTTTAGGATATCTTATAGCAGGACTCGAGAAACCTTACTGATAGACTGGCATCTGTCCTGAAGGCAGTCGAGGTCAAAGAAGAGATGTGGACAAACCGGGACAAAGCGGCGTTGCTTCTGCCTGTTTTCCAGGCATTCCCACGAAGCATCAGCAGCCTCGTAACTAGTGATGGCGACTCCTGCTGTGGTTTTGGTGAGTTGTTGCTTCCATCACGTCCTTTGTCCGTAACGTACAGTGTGTCATTTTGATGTCAGTTGGAAAGAGATTTTCCGAAATGGAAACGTTTCTCTCTCAAGCAGTGTCTTTTTATGAAGTTCCCGTCAGAGCGGGTCCTCGGAGATGAAGCACTGGGCAGTCGAAGTCGCGAGCAACGAGACTTTGCGCTCTCTTTGCACTTTGCCGGCCTTTGGGTTCTCGGTTGTGACAGTGGAGATATCGTAGAACCGTGTTCCTCCGCGTGTTCAGCGCGGCCAAAAGCATTCGCCAATCTGCCGGTGCTTTCTGGTAGCCCGATGGATTGCAGCCCCGGGGATTCGATTTCCCCCCCTGACCCTCAAAATGAAAACCATTTGGGGGGGGATCTCTTGTCTTGCTGATTGTTTTAATATCGTAATTGAAACTTGAAGAAAGGGCTAACATTGTATAATTTACAAACTGACTCGCCTCGTTGCATGTGCAACTGCCAAAAAGCATACAATGCGTGAGGCGTACTGAAGCAGTTCGGTATTTGTTGCACGTGTTTAAAAAGAGAGGCGACTGAATAGAACCAGGTTTTTGTTCCCCCGTTGTTTCGCGGGGGAGCTCTGAAGTTCTGTATTTCTGTCTGGCTTTCAGTGGTGCGTTTCGCCGTCAGCCCAGGGAGTTCCCCGAGAGCGGATGGAAGGGAGGAGGGGAAGGAGGAGGACGCAAATCGCACGCCAGTCTCTGAAGTTTTGAAGAAGCAAAAGGCGTGTGTTGGTGAAGGCCCGCGGTGGGGCCGGGCCGCAGGGCCCCGTCACCACGGCGACGGCCCCGCGGCGCCGCAGGTGCGTCTTCCCCATGGCAACGGCTCGCGGGCGCACGGGCCATTGGGAGGGTGGGCCAATGGCAGCGCGGGCCCCGCGCTCCGATTGGTGGGGCCGCCTCGGCGGGGCGGGGCGTCCCGTGGGGAAAGCGGGGCCCGGCGGGCGGGTCGTCGGGCGGGCCGGGTGCGCGGGGCCGCCGCGAGCACGTCGTGAAGCATCTGGAGCGCGTGAAGGTGAGGGGGGGGGGCGGCGGGGGTCCTGGGGGTGCCCCGAGGGGGGCTTGGGGAACTGAGGGGGTCCTCAGTTTGAGAGGCGGGGTGGCGTGAAGTGGGCCCGGAGCCGGGGGGGGGGGGGGGGGCGCGCTGTGAGGGGGAGACGGGAAGGGGCTGAGGGGGGATGGGAGGGGGGGCTGTGGGGCCGGAGGTGGGGTGGGTCCTCCGGCGTTGGGGGAAAAATTGTTTGTTTGGAGGATGAAGTCCCCAGGAAACTGCGGAGCCCCAAGGCTTTTGGGGCGATGAAAGTGCTGCCAAGGAGCAGCGAGGACAAGCCACAGCTTTGCCTCCTGGCCCCTTTGGTGTGGGAGCAATGGCTGAACGTTTGACGTTTTTGTCCCAGCCCTGGGCATGTGAAATAAGATGGCTTTGAGGATGATGTCACCAGGAAAGCGACTTAAGAGCCCCAGGGTTCCTGGGAAAGGGGCTCTAGTGCAACTAATCTGCCAGAGAGTCAAAAAAAAGCAGGGCTGTCTAAAAGTGCCAAGGCCTAGTGGCCGGCATCAACAACTGTGCCAGAGATGATGCCAAACACTTTTTCCTCCGCTCGGCTGTAGTCTTCGCAAACCTCCGCGAAAGAAGGAAGCCTTAGATTCCTACCCAGCTTTGTGCTAAAAATTTTTCCCCTCTCTCGGCAGAATGTCAAGTGCCAGCATTTCTCCGTGGTCACCCTTTTGTTGTGCTGTGACAGTGGCGGACAGATGGAAAGGATCCGGAGCGCTCTGCGAGTACGAGGTAGGTCTGCGATGTGCGTCTGCTTTCTTCCTAAGGTCCTTGTAGTGTGGACTTTGAAGTTAACACGAAGGCTTTGTCAGCTCTCCTTCTGTAGTTTTTGTATGAAAGATTTTAAGAAAACACTAAAAATAATGTGAGGTCTGTTCTGGAGCATTCGCCGATCTGCCAGTCTGTTTTGGTAGCCTGATGGATGGCAGCGCCGGGGGTTTGATTTCCCCCCTGACCCTCAAAAGGAAAACCATTTGGGGGGATCTCTTATCTTGCTGATTTTTCTATGTTAAAGGAAACTTTTTAAAAAAAAAAAAAAAAAAAAAAGAAAAAAGAAAAAGCTAAAATTGTACAATTTACAAACTGACTCGCATTGTTTAAACTGCCAGTGTGTTGCGTGGAAAGAGGCAAAGCGGTTTTGGCAGAAGATAAACCCCCTTGCGTTCTAACGCTCCTCACCGAGGTGGGAGGCTCGGTGCGGCTGGGTTTAAATTCTGAGTGATGCCCAATTCAGCACTATCCGTCCCATCGCGTTTAATATGTATTAAACTATTATGGTTTGGATACGCTACTAGTGGACTGCCCCTTCAGTCTAGTCGTGCTCGTGAACCAGCACGGCCACTCTCGAGTCTTTGGTCGCGTTCAATGAGGAACCGAAACGACCAGCTACTTAAGCAGTGCAGGTTATTTA